>JAKTUQ010000008.1:0-691871 GCA_030556775.1 Scheffersomyces quercinus | reverse complement strand
CAGAGGTTCTACCTAAAGCACCTCTGTCACCAACCTTCTCTTCGACGTTGGAGACAATGGTACCTTCTGGACAAGCACCTAATGGCAAGATGTTACCGACGTTCAAGGAAGCCTTCTTACCGGCGTAGATGAATTGACCAGTGTAGACACCTTCGTTAGCAATGAAGATCTCCTCTCTCAACTTGTACTTGTATGGATCACGGAAAGCGACCTTGGCCAATGGAGCACCTCTACCTGGGTCGTGGATGATTTGCTTCACAATACCACGAATGTAACCGTGACGCTCAGCATAATCTAAGGTTCTTAACTTAGCAGCACCCTTTCTCAATCTGGTGTGCGAGGTGAAGATTGAACCAGCACCTTTTCTTTGGTTACGAATAACTCTACCTATAATAATTTAGTTAGTATTACATCTAGTGGACTGAATAATGCTTGCGATAATATGATTTACGGTTTCATCTAAATGGCGGTTGAACAGAATTCATAGGAGTTGTAACTTCGGACAACAAAGGTGTAAATGGCGGACGACTCCTCTTTCGATCTTCCTGGGGTGGAATGTGATAGCTTTAAGGTTACTTGATATTGAATTTTAGAACTGCTCACTGACGATGTGGACTCCTCTATGGTTCATTTGATTAATGATAGCGCAGATTAATAGATCTTCCTTCCATGTCACTTATCCTCTCCTGTAATTCCGTATAGTGATCTTTCTGTTTCAGGCACTGTTGACTATTATTCTTAATATCAATTAGGACTCTACAAGGACATTATTTAACGAACGTCCATTTGCTCTCTTTCAAATTTTAAATATATGATGATCCACTACGTTTCATACTATCGACGCATACTCTATGTTTATTCTCTCACATACCCATTGTATAGTGTTTGGTTTATACTGTTCTTAATACGTAATAAAATTTTGTAAATTTTTTCAATACCTTTTTTTCACTAACTCTCGTTTGGTGAGGATGGAAAGGGTAATTGGTTGGATATTGGTGTATGGATGTTGGAGATGTTAGTAGTAGTGAAGGTGAGGGTGCAGGATGTATTATTGAGAGTATGTCTATATAAGGGCTTGAGCCCTTAAAACTCTTTCGCACGTGTGTGGTTGCTTTCCCAATGAGGAAGTGATGATAGCAACCACATTGATGATTGATTTTCAATCTACTGAGACTTACTAGAAGTGATCTTGAAAAGGAATTGGAATTAGGCATGTTACGTATAATTCTTGCTATCTAGGGATAGTTTCAAAGCTTCTAGATATAGTGCCAATTTTGAGAAACGAGAAAGCGAAACTTAAAGAAGGATCATTTTAACCAATTGCAATTTGGCTGCAATATGTCCACTTTCTCTGAAACACTACGATTTCACTTTACTTAACTTCCTATTTAACTTATCTTCAATATTTCATCTATGCACAGTTAATCCTTTATAAAAATGTAGACTTTTATATTGTGCTTGAATTTCTAGTTTAATCTAGGTTTTTGCTAATATTGTTGTAAAAACTTATAATTTGGTATATTAATGAGAATACATTATAAAGCTGAAAGGACACCAATATCAATACTATACCAGCCAGAATATTCTATCAAAAAAACCATATACTACACCCTTTAGCCTAGTTTGTAGCCAACAATATTAGTCGTCTCCACTATTGCAGTACTTCGACAAGGTTGCAACCCATTCTCTCTAATAGACTGCAAATCTCACGTAAGTACGTTCCTGTATGTACTCTCCAGTATGGTTTACGCTAAGATGAGCAGACTTACTTATGGGTTAGCTATGACGTGAATAGTTGTACAAGTGAACTCATTGCCTAGACTGGAGTTGATTCGGATTGTCGGTAGTTATGTTTCTAGCTCGGCAACACTGCTTGACCAATGGTCTGAGGCAAATAGTTATGGCAGCCTCCCAGGTGAGGCGGATCTCATATACACTAGCTCTTTATAATGATGAGAAACTAGCACCTACAGCTAAAAGAGCTTACAACAAGAGAGTCACAGATGACCAACTCACAGATGTGTTGAAGAAAGCACCAAAATTGATAGCACACAAGCGAGAAATTGACTTATTGGGCGATGATGATGATAATGCTGTAGTCACAAAGAGACCATTTCAAAAGGTGGACAAGAGCTATCGGAAGGACTTGAATAAAGTTGTAAATGTTGCAGAAAAGAGAGTCAGAAACGACCAAGATACTTTTGATGATAAACAGAACCCATCAACTAAAACTGCTCTTAGGGATGCCGTAGATAGTATTAACAGAATGAAAGGAACATCACGAAGAGATAAACAAAAGATGGTAGATCTTGCTAAGGATACGCACAATAGTACTTATGAGGGTATACGAAAGCACAAGGGATCCCTTAAGCATTCAAAGTATCAAAGAACTGAAAACTCCGAAGCATCCCTGGTTGGAGAAAGCAACAATAACAATAACCCTACATTTGTCTCGAGCAAGAAGAATACAAGAGAATATATAATGGAAAGGCTCACCAAATCAGGGAAGGGTTCAATATTTCTGAAAAATGTAAGGCCAGTTGGCAGTGCAAGGACAGTTAGACAAATATCACGTAAAAAGAAGCATCACAGCAACAAAAAAGAAGAAAAGGACAGAACTAGAAGGTTAAGACAAGTTAAGTCGGAATTGATCCATGTAGATGAAGAACAACTAGTTAGAGCAAAGAATATCGATGTGCTGAAAATCCCCACTTTAGCACATGATTTGGACCGAGTTCTTTTCTCTCCAGGTGTTCATTTCTTACAAGATCCAAGGACTAGAATCTATAACTTTCCACCAGTTCTTAAAAGGATTATAAGGTATGAAGACTTTAATTTTGAAGCAGTAGGAGCATTTCAGAGAGTTTCTAAAGACAACACCTTGCTTAATGTTTGTAAAGAGAATAACAAGCAATTCTACTCTTCCACATCGTCCATGACATCAACTTTAATGCAATTCTACTTCTTATTAAATAATTTCAGTCTTGATTCTTCGAAATTCTCATCCAGATTTGGATCCATCCCCTTTACAGGCTTAATGACCCAGTTACCTGCCAGTTTAATAGTGTCTCCTAGAGGTAAAACCAGTGAAGGAAAGACAATCTATTCCATTGAATCAGACAAATCGTATGATAATGAAATTTTGTTATCAGCAATGGGTCATTGTTTGGAAACGTTCTTGACAAGTGATCCTGAGAAGTTCAAGGAGTACAACATAAATTATGATGGAGAGATCGAAAACCCTCAAAGTGTCTACAATTACTCAAAATATGGTAAGTTCTTGATGCGGTCTCAATTGGACTGTTCCGATCATAGGTTGCCAAGAAAAACATTCGACCTTAAAACTAGAGCTGTTTGCTCCATTAGGTACGACGGAGCAAACCCTGACTTAGAGAATAACCAATATCAAATCTGGAGATTGAATGGAGAATACGAGTCTTTCGAGCGAGAGTACAACGATTTAATCCGGACTGGAGCTTTAATGAAGTATATGTTCCAAGCAAGAATTGGTCAAATGGATGGTATTTTTGTTGCGTATCATAATATCAATTCTTTCTTTGGATTCCAATATTTACCGTTAGAGGAGTTAGATAATGTCTTCTACAGCCATGAATCCTTCGAATCGAGCAAGCATACGGATCCAACATTGCTTGAAGTGGAAGCAGAAGAAGTGGATTTATCAAAATTGTCAGAACAGTTGCCATCATACATAGGAGAAACACAATTTAAAATGACATTGTCCATATGGGAGCTGTTACTAGAAGAGATAACACAAGAAATGGGAGAAAATAAGGCTTTTAGGTTGGTCATGAAATCTGAGAGACGGATGGCAAGAACTAAATTGAAGGTTTTTGCAGTTCCAATTGACCAGAAGGAGATTGTTGAATTGCAAGAATTCCCATCACAGTTTCAGACTAGTTTTAGAGAAAAACTTTCGACAGAACAGAGGTTGAAAAATTTAGTAGAACACAGAGACAAACTTTTTAAGTTCAATCTGGAGTCTGTGGCACGAAAAATAGTGCATGCATATTCCCTAGTCATAGATGATCATGTCATTGGCGGAAAGCCATCCACGGAAGAGTTCCCATTGCCCAAGAAAGTGGGACAAGATTGGAAGGTTCAATACTCCTTGTTGAAATACGAATCCGACGATCCTGAAATCAATCGTGCCAAATACCTAGACTTGTTAAAACTCCCCACAGATGCAATTGCATCTGGATTTGAGAGAAGCGCCAAAAGCAGTAATGATACCGATAAAGAAGCTTTTCCAAAAGAGAGAAAAAAGATGACACGAGAAGACATCTTGAAGGTGTACTCTAAGATTGGTCATGCCAGAGCCTCCAACTGGAGAACCAAGGATTCTACAAATACCGAATACAAGCCTCTCAATAGGAAATGATGGTCAACACTCTCGAACGAACGAGTATCACCAAAACATCTGATAGACTCATACAAAATGACTAACTCTACATAGCCCTGCGGTTTTCGATCGAACGGAAATTAACGATTTAACGATAGAAAAATAGTATAGAAACACATGTAAATAGTGACACCTCATCAAAAAATATTACGACACCAATAGAAGCAATAAACGAACAAACTAATTAAAATCTAATAAGGCAAGAAAAAGAAAAGACCAATAGTGAGGATGCCAAAATAAGCCCATATACAAACAACACCAGCTGCTAAAAAATCTCCATGCGATTACTCATATCGCTGCAAAATAGCCAATCACTAATATACCATGCTTTATCAGTTCCGCTAGTGCGTTTCACACCCCAGCTATCCAAGGCCAGTTTCACAAGGTTGTTTCATGCTTGCCCAATTCGGGTCACCCAAAGCGCCCATCCCCTCCTTTTGGTACAGGGTCGACCGCCGCGTTCCTTGGGTCCGTCCAACATTATTTGGCCAAAAAACCTCCCATGCCTAGCAATTCCTCCAGCCCGTTCTCCTCTTCTTGCCCCAAACAGGAAGTCCCCTTCGGGTTCTCACCCAATGCTGAGTAAAAGTCCGGCCGGAAAAATTTTCGAGTGCGCGCGTGTAATAAATCTCTCATGAGCATGCACTCATGCTCAGGCAAGCGACGAGGGAACATCACGATACGAGGCAGGTGGCCACACCAAGGTTTGTGAAACTGGCAATATATATTATAGACATCTCCTGGTGGTTGATTTTATTCTTTTTCGGGGCCAGTCTCATTTTTGCGTATAGTAGTTAGCTTCTACATTCCATTTTCCATCGCTACACGGATTTAACCTGTGCCACCACCTCATCCCCGATAACGAGACCCGGATAAATATAAAGTACCATTATTTTTGCTCCCATCGCACTTGACACCCATTCTTCCTAGAATCCACAGTATGATTTGAGTATATCAAACGGACCTAGAAACAACATACAACATCCTTACCGGTCTCTCATTCTCCAAAATGCAACCTTGCCGTTCTAACAAGAAAACAACCTTTGACTTTTTTGATATGTCTCCTCCAACCGATAGCCACTTTCCTCAAATGGGTCCCTCAGACTCTAAGGCAAAGATAAGGCCCATGCCAATAAATACACAAACCAAATTTGCAGACAGATCAACATCAGAATCATCCACAGACTACAATACTCCTATGATAAACGTGGATTCCACCAGTTCTGTCAACTCTCTCTTCGACAACGTCACATACACCCATCAATACAGCAGAAGCACTACGACAACCACATCACCTATTCTTTCCAGAAACCAACTGTCCTACTGGAATGCAACTTCCTTCACCAACCCCTCTTCTCTCTCCAAGCTTACCGAGAGCGAATTTTCCTCTTTGGTGAATCAGAAGTTGCTACAATCACAGCAACCTGAAAAGCTTATTATTATGTTATCCGGATTGCCTGCATCCGGAAAGAGTACCACATCTAAGCAGTTAAAGAAGTATATTAACGACCACACCAAGTTCACGGCAGAGATCTACAATGCCGGAAATGTAAGGAGGGAGAACAAGAACTTCGATAACTCCGATTTCTTCGATCCTAACAATGTTCAAGGTAAACTCGACCGTGAATTATATGCTGACATCACCATCAACAACTTGATCCATGACTTGAACTCTAATGTCATTCAAGTAGGTTTCTTGGATGCCACCAACACTACTGTCGCAAGAAGACAAAGAATGATGAATATCATCGCCAAGAATACCACTAACACATGGATAGCGATCATGGATGTGGAATGCAATGACAAGAAGTTGTTACACTTCAACATCAATGGAAAGGCTCACAACAAAGACTATCAGAACAAGAACTACATTGAGTCCATCAAAGACTTCAAAATGCGTACAAAGCACTACTATAAGGTATTCGAACCAATAACTCGTGGCGAGCTTCAAGAGTACCCTATTTCAATGTACATGAAGGTTATAAATGGAGGTGAAACTTTTAAATTCTCTTCCATCGACGCTGAGTTTGAAGAATCCCTGGAGCTTTTTACAGTTCTCACGGATTTTGGCTCTAAATACTTTGAAATGGAAGGTAAGCGTTACTTCGAAGCAGTCGATGCCTTTTACAATAGCGAGACCATGATTAATGAATTAGAAGCAGCATTTGACTAAATGCAATGCACGAATAAGACAAGATATAATAGGGAAAGAAAACAATTAGGGAAACTTACAAAGGCAAATGAAGGATTTTGTTTGGTTACTATCATTATTATGATTATTATTATATTTTTTTATTTCACTGGGTATCCATTTGGTTATACCACTAATGACTAGAGATAGCTTGATTTCTTGTTATTTTTATAGACTTTGATAAACTTGGGAATATTATCGATTACGGGATTATACAGTATCTAATTTATAGAAATAAACATCGGTACAAACACTAATAATTAAACTCGAGTAATTCATCCACTAGTGTCCTCTCAAGCCAGGAATAGAGCCCCAATTCGAGACACTTGGTCCATCTCCGCTACCGTCGTTGACATCATATGATCCCAAATTGTTCAATCCTGGCAAGTTCATTGCAGGTGTACCTGATCTCTCTCTGTTGTCTCCTACTCTTGGAACTGCAAGGGAGTCTCCGGTTCCACCAGCGGCACCACTAGGTGGTTCTATAATGGCATTAATGTTGTTGTTAACCGAGTAGTACCAAGCTCCATGTTTTTCATCTGTATACAATGGATCCTTAAAGGACATTGGATCATTAGGTCTTGCTCTAGACCAGAATCTTGCCGTTTTATCAGATCCAGCTGAACAAAGTAAATGTCCTAATGGATGGTACTCCAATGCATGAATAGCCCTCTCATGTGCGTATGGAATCTTATGCACTGCTTCAATCGAAGGAACTGAACTAGAGCTATAGCTGTTTGATTTCTTTGCATCGCTGGCATTACTGTCAGGAATGTAGGAATCCAAAAGGTAGTGGTTGATAGAACCATTATAAGCAGCAGTGGTAAGCATTGACGCATGGGTAGGGTGCCAAGAAACGCACGACAAGTCTGTTTCATGATCTCTTAAAACAAGCATATCTTTCATTGTACGTAAATCGAACACTCTACAAGATCTATCTCTAGAGACAGAGGCCAATAACCTCTTAGTACCTGTAGTCTGAAATCTTGTCTTATTGACTGTGTGCTTGAAACCATGTAATGTGCTCACACACGAAGATGCTCTAGGATCCCATAATTTGACTAAGTTATCCTTAGATCCACTTACTATTAAACCCAATGTAGGATGCCAGTCAGCAGACTTAACTTCCCAATGATGACCGGTTAATGTTCTCTCTTCTTTACCGTTGTTGAAGTTCCAGATCTTAAGAGATGAGTCGTCTGCACATGTGAGAAACTTAGAATCATTAGGAGAAAATGCAATGTCTCGAATTCCACTTGAATGTCCGTTTATGATGTTAACATTATTGAAGTTCGGCTGCCAGTACTTGATTACACCGTTCTGGTCACCACTCAAAAGCCATTCGTCGTTATGAGAGTACAGTAATGCCAAAACTTGAGAGTCATGTGCTTGCATGATAGTTTCGAAGTTAAAAGTCATACCGTTCCAGATGGTGAATTCTCCACTATGCGATGCTACCAACAATCTTCTTCCCTCTGGTGTCCACTTAACGGTGTTTATAGAATGCTTTACTTTATTAGAAGACAAATGCACGAATTTTGTTTGTATGTCCATTATGGCCATGTTGTTCTTATTATTACTACTACCTAAATTGGCTGATGACGAGTATGCTAGTGACGGCAATAAGTCTACCAAATATGACGATTCAGGTCTAATCTTACCTATTGGCTGTTGCTTATGGGTTCTTCCCAACGATTTGTTTATATACCATCTTCCCATGTTGTTACCATGGTCTACGATTCTTCTGTGAGCTGTTTTCTTGTCCTGAGACGCGAGCTGCTGCTCCAAGTTCTGGTTGTATGCTGCTAGTTTCTCTTGAGACTTGGGGTCGTTGGACCTGTAGTTGTTGTTATATCGGCCATTTCCGTTGCTATTATGGTTGTTACTGTAATTGTTATTGTTATTGTTATTATTGTTGTAGCCACCGCCAGGCCTGTTGTTATACATTTCCGCCGAGATTATCAGTGAATGGTGAGTTACAGACCTTGACAGGACAGCCGTTACTATTACTTCTACTGTTAAGACAACTTTGAAAAAGAGATAGAATGATGTCGCATTAGGTAGATGATAGTCTTCGAAAGTCGCACGACATTGTATACCATCTTGAATGGTCAATGGAGTTAGAGTAATTTGTATAGAGACAGATATGGTCAGGCTCTGTAGGTGGAGAAGATAGTTATGATGGTCTTCAGGTAGGGAAGACGAGGAGAAGGCACTACTCAAAGTGGGCCAACTTTCTACTGCAGAATTGCACCCATTCCCAATTTGCTACCAACAATCCCGGACAGTCCAATTATTGCGTAATGGGAATCCACAGATAAAGAGGGCACGGGATCGATCTGACCACAGGACTCGTGTTCCAATGCCATGACCGAAAGAGAAAGCTAAATTGAACCCCGAATGAACGCCACTTCATCCTTATCGTGAACATGTTTCACGTATCACACCAAAGTATATGACACTCCACACCCCATCAATGCCTGTGGAGTAATCGTGCCTCTCATGTTCTCATACAGCAGCTATTTCAGTGACTCTGGCACACACGCACACTTACTCTCACTCTCGCTCTTCCATTCATTCACAGCCTCACTATGAAACTCTACTTTTCCTTAACAAAACTCTATTTTTCTCACCCACGCTCTCCAATCTCTCACAGTCTCACAGTCTCACAGTCTCTACTCACCTAATTACTATCGGCTGCCACAGTCTTACATAAGCGACGTAATTTTGCATCATTTCTCGTTGTCGTTTCTCGTGCTGCCTTTTATTAAGCCCTCATGGGCCTGGCTCTCAGTGCTCACTAATTAGGCAACACTGTAGTAGGAGTAATTGTAGCTGAGAATCGTACTTTGTCATTGCGACGTATATATATAGTCGTTATAAGTTCTCAGAACGAGCAGGAAATTCGATCGACCTTTAGTAGTATTTGTGACTGTGTTGAATTTCACTAGTATTTGTATTACTTCTTCGTAACCGCTGAGTATATTGCTGATTCTTGAGTATACTCCTAATTGATCTTAAGAATTACAACAACTTTTACTTGATTTCAACTGGAATCCCAACACAACGTTAAACTAGAAACTTACATCGAAATGGTCGAGGTCTACTACCACGACAACAAGGACACCGCTGACAACTTCACAGAAGCTCACAACTCCGGTGAAGCCATCTCGTTGGACCAACTCGGCTCTATTGGCGTGATCTACAAGAACATCACTTCCATCGAGGATTTGAACAAACTTGCCTCTCAAAGAAACTACAAAAATAGAGACGTCGTCAACTTGAACTTGGCTGCCTTCAATAACGACATCGATGCTTACAACGCCAAGATGAAGCAGTTCTACAAAGAACACTACCATGAGGACGAAGAAATTAGATACATCACTGCTGGTGAAGGATACTTCGATGTTAGAGACAAAGGCGACAGATGGATCAGAACCAAGTTGGTGCCTAACGACTTATTGATCTTGCCAGCAGGTATTTATCACCGTTTCACCTTGACTGACGACTTGAAGCAAGTCACTGCTGTCAGATTGTTCAAGGACGAACCTAAATGGGAAGCTATCAACAGGGACAGTGGTGTCACGAGTACTGCTCGTGAAGAATATGCCAGCAGTATTGCTGTTTAAGTGAGGGGATAAGTAGATAGGAGTGTAGAACACTCTGAATGAAGATTTCATACTGTTAGATTGACTCCTGAGTCTTGGGTATGAAGTTAATTATTTATTGCTCATGAAAAGTGGCTGTACGATACGCCAAAGAAGTACTTAGTATTCTATGAATTATGTTTTATTATTTGTATTGAATTGGTTGAGACTTGTAGATATTCTCGCTTGATAGAGATGGTACTGTAAACTAGAATTGAAATGTAAGCTCCTGATGCTAATTGCTTCAGATGACAATAAGACTTTGGAGTACATACGCAGTCAAAGACTCTCCAATTATAACTCCACATCTTTTTAGAACGGATATTATATCATTAGTTAATTATTATACAAGATATGCTTCATACTTCATGTCTTCAGAACATGAATTATCTCTATTGTACCCCCAGGAGTATAAACCACCCATTTCAAGACCGAATTACAGATTCCTGATGATCTTAACGTGGTTGTTCTTCATCCACTCCTCCAAGCCCTTTCTGTTCTTCTTCAATGCTTCATCCACCTTAGCTCTCTGACTAGTCAACTCTTTGATCTCGTCGTTCAAAATCTTAATCACTTCATCCACAGACTTGTTAATGAGAACACCTCCAATCATCTTGAAACACTTACGGTCGGCTCTGCTATCAGGTGGAATCGAGCTCAATGTGTTGTCTACAATAGCATGTTCCTGAACTTGGGAGGTCAATGAAGATAATTGGTTCTCAAGCTCCGCTATGTTCTCTTGGTAATTGTTGTACTGTTGCTGTAACTTCTGGGAGATCTGCTCCTTTTCGGCCGTTGTCGACATGTCTATTAATGTGAACCTAAAATGTTTGAATTAGGCTACTTCTTGCAGTGAAGATAGTTCTTTCTTGTGTATCCCAGAGATAAATACCAACTATTAAAAGTCAGTTGAACCTTAGCTTCAACAATCAATTGAAAATCGATTTTTCAGGTGGAATGGTAGCGCTGCTTTATTTGTTTCAATGGGAGGTTCTCTACAATCTACGGCTGTATGACTCTGTTTCATTGTTGGAGAGCAGTAGTTGTGTAGAAGTTGAATCTAACATGTCCTAGACAAACAGCGTATGGTTTGTGAAAAAATTTAGTATTGGCAGAAGACCTCCTTTATAGTAATCACCTAAAACTTATGTTGTTGTTACATTTATTAATATGATAAT
Source organism: Scheffersomyces quercinus (assembly GCA_030556775.1). Classification (NCBI taxonomy): domain Eukaryota; kingdom Fungi; phylum Ascomycota; class Pichiomycetes; order Serinales; family Debaryomycetaceae; genus Scheffersomyces; species Scheffersomyces quercinus. The sequence goes on along the minus strand of JAKTUQ010000008.1, from coordinate 680,435 downwards.
CTCTACAAAATTTCGCTTTAAATGTATTTATGTGTATATATGAACCCAAAACAAAGATCACGTAAGTGTACGTTGATAAAAACAACATTAAATAGAACGACTCAAACATGAATCTATCAATCTCAGTCTAATTATAACATCAAAGCCACTAGAGCTTTCAAATTACAACTATTCCGCCTAGTAGTCATCCTCTTCTTCAGGAGTCTCAATCTTAGCAAGGCTAGCGCTCAAAGCGGCCAATTTCTTAGCACTTACTTCAAAGAATTCTTTCTGAGCATCAACAAAGACCTTCAACAAGTTGATGTTCTTAGATGGTCTTAACAACTTCTTCATCTCTACAACAGCGACCTCAGTGGCACTCACCAACTCATCTTCCTTGCTGATCAACTCTTCATTCTCTTGGTCGTTTTCGTCAACGCTGGCTCTGATTAAGTCAAAGTCAGATCTGGTGTAGTATACCTTCTTTCTCAACTCGTTGACCTTAATGAACTGGTCGTTCAAGATATCGACCAACTTGTGGTTCACTTCGGTGACAATAACCTTATCCTGGGCTAAACGAGCAGAAGCAATTTCCAAGTAAGTAGAAGAGAGTTGCAATAATGCCAAAGAAACTGGATTCTCAGAGTCCTTCAACTCTTCACTGTGCTTTTCGGCGATAACCGACAATTGACCATATAAAGTCTTTGGGATAGCAGCAGAAGTCACTTGTATAGTGGCTTCAGTCTCTTCAGGGACACTTTCGTCCTTGCCCATGAGGATCTTCTCTAATTCTTGTGGCGAGGAGACGTTCTTCAACTGGTTGAATTTGCTGGTGATAACGCCACCAACATTAGCATCTTTGATCTTGGTAATGGCGTAGTTTCCTGGTGGGTAATCGTAACTGACCTTGTCGTAGGTTTCATTGGTGTAAGTGATCAAGTCAGTGTACAACTTCAATAACAAGTCACAGTTAGCCTCTAACTGCAAGTACTCAGCAGGCAACTCAGAAACTTCAACATTGGCACTACCCACATTCAAGTTGGCTAACTGCTGAACTTGCTGTAACTGGGCTGACACCAATTGTGTGGTTTTGTTGGCAAATGGTTGGATAGACTCTCTGAATTGATCCACGGTTTTGGACGGGTTGACCTTAGCAAACGACTCTCTGACCTGGTCGACTGTAGGAAGCGATTCCTGGAGCGTTTGCAAATTGAAGGAAGGGAATTTAAACGACATTATTTGTGGTTCGTTTGGTACTCGAATCGGGGCTGTAAACTATAGAAAACGCCTCCGTTTATTGCTATCTAACCGTGCGGTAGCCACTGATAAACTGCTTGATTCTGTTGACTTTTTTTAGAAACAAACGCTTGGTGAGAAAGGCACGTGACTCACCCGTCAACAGCCAGTTCCAGGTGACGACGAACAGGGAAGAGGGGCGATGTAATGGGGTCTAAACGGTGATAATTAAGCAAAAAAACGGCGGCTATCCCCTTTAGCTGCCGTAAAACGCTTATCGGAGCTGTTTCATGTAATTTTTCTCCCAAAAGAGTACAAATCTCTGGGGGTGTGTTTCGTGGTCTTTATTGTAAAGGCTATCTTTAGATAACGCGACAGATCTAAAAAAAGTAGGTGAGCACCAAGAGATGGGCAGCAGTAGCGATGATACCGAGGCAGAGAAGGAGTGTGCTATACAGTACATAGAAGTAGGAAGTGGCGTACAGCAGACAGTGTGAAAGAAAAGCTGGAAAGTAAGTGATTATAGTAAGATAGGTTCAGCAGCGAAATGACTGACGTCAGTAAGGGACACTCGTCCTCTCATAAGCAGCGGGCATCATACAACGATAAGCGTAATGTCGTCAATAGAGCCCATTTGATAGAACCCATCATACGGCATCGGATCCAGGACTCCATTTTCTACAAGCAATATCTCTACTTGACCAACGAAGCCAGTATTCTTCCCGTGATAGTGAGTCAGGTGAAGTACGTAGCAGGAACGGACTCCAATGGGCGCCCCAGCCCATTCATTAGCTGTTTGCTAAGGCTATTGGAATTGGAACCTCCTATGGAGATCATAGACGCGTACATGGACCAATTGGGCTACAATGAATTCAAGTATTTGACAGCGTTGGTGTTGATGTATATACGATTGACGGGTTCCAGCGAACAGGTTTACACTACTTTTGATAAATACTTTCAAGATTTTAGGAAATTACGGTTTCGATTGAAATCACCAACTTTTAATGAGCTGAAATTGCCCGTTAACTACAAGCTCACGTACATGGATGAGTGGGTGGATGAATTGATTTCGAACGACCGTGTAATCGACACGATATTGCCGAGGTTGATACCGAGACAGACTTTGGTCGAGAGAGGTCAATTGGCTCCTCGGGCGTATAGTGTAGAGGAAAAGAAGTGGGAAGAGGACGAAAACTTAGGTGAGGACGAAGAGAAGGCTGAAAGCGAGTATGAAAGTGATAGTGATTAAGGGAAACACGAGAAGTAAGCGAGATAATGGGAATGATGTACATAGATGTGAGACGAGTATGGCAAAGGACATACAATGAGGACATGACAGCCAATGGAATGGAATCAGATAGTAATATGAAGGAAGTAGAATTGCTGTAAATAGAAGAGCTCAAAAAGCAAAGCAACATCGGAGAATGATGATATCTGGGGTTATAGACCAACTATCTAAAAGAATATCTATATAGCCTTCGCATCACAATATATATTATAGTTTAAACCAAGCTATAATTTTCAGGCAAGCTCTAATTGTAGAAGCAGGAACCACCAGAAATTGCAGCAGATGAACGTACTAGGCAAAGAAAAACTAGGCAGAGCAACTTGTAACCATTTTCCAAAGTTAAGCAATATATGCTAGTGATTCTGAGATAATCCATCCCATGTTTTTTACCCCACCAAATCAATGTACGTAGAAGGACTTCTCTATTGCTGAAAAATCGTATAGCTGTAATTTCGCAGCTAGGCACGTAGGGTTACAGATTTAAGAGTTACACTTTTATGGAGAAACAGCATACTTCGCTAAAGATAATAGGACTAATCACTTCATGTTTACATCTCCTCAACTTCTACCACCATCGATCATGCACCATTCTTTTCTTCTTCTTCTTCTTCTTCTTCTTCTTCTTCTTCTTATTCGTACACCTCCTTTTCTGGCATTCCATTCTCCAACCACCTACTTCTACCTCCTGCACAACTCTGTTCCTCTGACGTAATAGACATGCCTCGCTTGAACTCGCTTTGGTTTACTTGCGTTCTCTCTCTCATTACTCTTAACTCTTGACGTTTTGTTTTCTTCTGTTATTCTCGACGTTCTCGATCTGGTCGTTATTCATTGTTCACACACTGTCATTCCTCTCGCACTATTCTCCTCTCTCAGTACCTGTTTTTTCATTGTCTCTCTCTCTTAGTCTCTCTATTACTCTCACTCACTCACCTATTGTTCGGTACTGTTTCGTACACTCCGTACTTCTCCATTACTCTCTATTCTTAGCCTTCTAACTTTAGCCTGATCAGCGTCTACATTAAATCAGTTTTTCAATTCGGTGCGTCTCGATATCTCTGGGTATATGTTTTCTTTCTAGGCATTCTTAATGGTCGATACCTCATAAAAACCCGCTATTCGCCGTACTCGATAATACCCATTCAACCATGGCTATAACTAATCCTTCCGTAGACCCCGCATCGGGCGACCATGGCGCCCATTCATCCAAAACAAAGATCATCTTCGTGACATTCCTCTTTCTCTTGTCGCTACTTTCGTTTGTCACCCAGACAGAATTCACATCCCAGGCGTACCAGCTCGGGTTCGGAGAACCAGTCGTTCTCCTCTTGGTCACACACGGTTCCTGGTGGATCTTATGGCCTCTCCAAGCGATTGGTGTATCGCTCTACCGAACTTTCGCAAAGTACAGACAACAGCAGAAATATGGTGGAGAACATACCGTCAGTGACTTCATTGGAGCAGGTATCCAATACCAGAGATTGAACTCTCATTCGCAGTTGCTAGAAGACCAGCAGCTGAACGACGACAATCAAACCACTCAACATCATCAAATAAATGTACCAGTACAGAAGCTTAACTACTACAAGTACTTCAAGAAATGCATAGTGAAACAATTCCACAATGTTTACCATACTTCGATCTTGATCTACGAGGGAAATGTCAACTTCGATACAACAACCGAAAACTTGAATGAACTCATAGATAAAAACCCCCATATCTCGTCATCAAGCTTGATCTCTGCTTGTGTCCACTCATTTGTTAATACACCTTCGATAAAGTATACTTTGTTCAAGGCTTTACTTATCACAGGAGTGTTGACAATCGCTGGGTTTACTTGGTATGGAGCTATGGCTATGACCTACGCTGCAGATGTCACAGCCATCTACAACTGTTCAGCCTTCACAGCTTATGCATTTGCAATCCCCATTTTGCTGGAGAAATTCTCATGGTTAAAGGCCAGTTCTGTGATCATTGCTATCCTGGGTGTCTTCATCGTCGCATACTCAGGAAGTTCGAGCGATGACAAGCCCGTGGATGGCGGTGAGGAACTCTATCCATATAGGTTCTGGGGTAACTTGATCATCTTAATCGGAGCCATTCTCTACGGTTATTACGAAGTCATCTACAAGAGATACTTGTGTGTTCCTCCACATTTGGCTAAGATTATTACACCACGTCGTCAACTGACATTTGCTAACTTTGTAATGGGACTTTTGGGTTTCTTCACTTGCATGTTTGTACTCGCAACCATCATCGTTGCCGAGCTCTTCCATATTCACAGCTTCAACTTCTTCAACTATGGCGACAAAACGAAACTTATTTGGTCCTATATTGTGGGCTCGATTTTCCTGAACTTGATCTTCAGCGCATCATTCTTGTCCTTAATGGCACTTACTAGTCCTGTGTTGTCTTCAGTGAGTTCTTTGCTCACCATTTTCCTTATTGGAATTGTCGAATGGATCATGTTCGGCAATACATTGGGATTCCAGCAATTGCTTGGAGACTTCTTGGTGGTCATAGGATTCGTCATCTTAACTGTAGCCTCCTGGAAGGAAATCAGTGAAGGTAACGATGACGACGATGTGGATGCCGTCAGTACTTACTCCTTTGCTATAAGCACAGAGAACGGAGTGTGAGTGCTAGAATGGGGTTTCAATTCATCCAGCCATATTCAGATAATAAGAAAAACAAAGCATATCATAGAGAACATTTGTATAGATAGTTTTAATTTGTTAAATCTGGTGTACCAACAAAAGGGAATATATCATATCATTCATATCATATCATTCATATCATATCATATCATTCATATGTATCAACTTGTATTTGTACTCCATCACTAAACGACATAGCATATCATAAAGAAGAACTCCATAATACTCACACTACACTTCAGCACAACCACTCTGTCCAAGAGGCTTCAACCTTCTACACCACCTATTACCTACTGGCACCTGAAATGCAAAAAGCAGCACTTTATGCATTTTTGCAATTTCCTGCACACATCACAGACATACAAATCGATTCTTCAATTTGCCTCTTTAATATACTTATCCATACTTTGGTTATATCAGAAAACATTGCTATACAGCGATTCAATATGACTGTAGATGACGAGGATGTATCGGGAGACTCTTTCAGAGGGTTGATGAAAAGTTTGAACTTGGACGAGACACAATTCAAGTCCTATCGTACAGACTTTGCGTTGCTTGATTTCCAGCAGCTATCCGCCACTAAGGAAGACATAGAATCGCAATTATCGATTCTTTTCGAGGTGTTGAAGAACAAGTATGGCGCAGACATGAATACCAAACTCGTCACAGCCGATGGGTTTCCCCGTAGCGATATCGACGTAGTTAGCATCCGGTTAATCAGAGTGAAGGTGATACGGTTGAGGAATGACCATAAGCAAGTGTTAGAACTATTGAATGAGAAGTTGATAGAAGAATTCGCAAGCAGAAAAGCAGCAGATCCACAAAGTGATAGTATAGAAGTAAGCGAGTCAGCTCAACCAGCTCAATCGCGTCCTTCGCGACCAAGATATACTGTTCCTTTTGCATTGGTTAAGGATGTAGCAGCCAATGGGCCCGCTTACACCTCCGGACTTAGAGACGGCGACAAGATTATTGTGTTTGATGAAGATATACATGCTGCGAATCATGGAAACCTTGCAAACGTGGTCGCTAGGGTTCGTAATAGCATAAACAAGAATGTAAAAGTCGAGGTTTTGAGAGATACGGAACGTCATGTGTTGAGCTTGAAACCCACACCAAATTGGGGAGGACAAGGAGTTTTAGGATGTCGTTTAGTTGCATTGTAGCTTTAATGGAACGGAGTAATGTCAATTTATATTTCTATGTAATGTACAGATGAGTGAAATAGAATTCACAAAGTTTGGAATGAAGCAGATTCTGTAGTTATCCAGGAGAATGAGTGAGCATTTCAAACGAAGTTTAAAACAGGGGCTTTTTAATGTTTGTTATGGAGGTATCCTTATGAAAGTGTTAAGCATGGTGGAATCTTCAACCTCCATGTAAAGTACTGGTAAATGTAAAGACATCGCCGCTCTCCAAAACGTAGTCTTCCATGCCTTCCAATTCCCAGTCGGTGTCGTTGATAAGAACAAGGATACCGGGGCGGACTGTGTCGTCCTCTATAAATACCGGGATATCCTTAGGGTCGGTGATGATGGACTTGGTGATGCTTTCAATCAAGTCTTTGACGGTAGCTTCACCTTCTTCTAAGGGAATAGTCAATTTATGCTCTCTGACACCGCCAGAGATGACATCCAAACCACCCAAAAACTCCACTTTTACCTTGAAAGTCATTTTGAGGGATATTGTATTACAGTTTCAAGTATTATACAAGGTAATGCAAGCCCAATAACGAAAATAATAATATCTTATCTCGTTCTATGTCTTCTTCTTACTCTCTTCTTACTCTCTTCTTACTCTCTTCTTAACTATGCGAAGAAATCTTTTCGCACCAGAAATTTCGAAGGGTGCAAATTCTGGAGCATATTGAGATAATGGAGATGCTAATGCTAGTCGCTAGTAGGAGTTGCAAGCTGTCGGCTTATTCCGTGGAGAAGTTGGATGATAGTATCGCTGTTCATCGTGGACGATCTACTTTATGTAATTTTTTGGCGAATATTTTACAAAAATGGCGGAGACTGCTATTATTGTTATTGATAAATTGCACTTTAAAGTATATTAACTGTGATATAATATACTACATAGGAATGCAAACAGTGATAATATCATCTCAGTAAAGAAAACCAACTAAAAATTGTGATTTCTAAAACTAAGTTATTTTCTTGGTTCTCAATAACTGATGCTCCCCAGACTATACAACATCCTCAACTACCTATTCATACAATCTATAACATACTCTTACCAACAACCCCACTACCGTCAACTCCTCCGCTAACAAATAATCACTCTATATGATATCTCCTGTATATACACCGGCAAAATCTAACGAGTCTACCACCTGCACACAAACCCACTCATAGGTTGGCGATTTTTCAAACACGTATTTGGTGGTTGTTACCGGTGGTATTCGTTGCTTGTACGCTAGATCCATTGAGGAATTGCATCGAATTGACACTCCGCATTCATCTCGCTGTTATAGAATTTCCCCTCGAGTAGCATCATCTTTCAACAATGGTTCCTAGGTTGTTCTTGCTGGTGATATTCGCCCTTGTGGCCATTGCTAGTGCTCTCACCTCCGTCGATCTCGTTAAACAGCATGCATTGGTCATCTACGACCCTAAGGTCAACGACTTTAACGAAACCGACTCCTTGTCTAGCTCAGTATCTAGCTTGATCAAAAACGTCGAAGAAAAATACTTAGTCACCTACAAAACCTACGATGACGAAGACATTAACTTGTTCTATGAAGACGCTATTAGATATGAAAACTTGGTTCTCTTGCCTTCTTCCAAAAAGGCTATTGGTTCCAAAGATTCCATATCCCAGCACAAATTGTTGAACTTCATCAACCAAAGGGGTAATATTTTGGCCGTTGGAGCCGTTACTGCCGTTTTGCCAGACGGCGTCAGAACATTCTTGAACGAGTTGGGTATCTTCCCATCACCAAAGAACTTCAAGTTGATCGACCACTTCAACTCGGCAGAGGGTGGAAAGGTCAAATTGAGCGACGAGACCAACGTCGTCAAGGGTAATGGTATAGTTTCATCAATTAAGAATACGGAATACGAGGGTAGTGCTGCTTTGATTTCCAACAACGAATACATCTTCCCTATCATTAAGAGTTCAGCTACCGGCTTCTCTGCTAAGAAGGACATTGCAGCCATCGAACAGGATACTACCTGGACATTCGGAGAGCAAGGTTTCTTGGCTGTCGGATTACAAGCCTTAAACAACGCCAGATTAACCTGGGTTGGAGCCGAGACCCTTCTTGACAACGAGGAATTGTACCAATGGGCTTTCCAAGAGAAGAATGTGTTGAGATTGAGATTTGTAGATCACTTCAAAAGCGAAGAGCCAGAGAAGCACAGCCCAAGATTGTACCGTATCAAGGATCAAGCTATTTACACTATCGGTGTCTCTGAGCTTGTCAATGGAAAGTGGGTGCCATACGAGATCACCGAAGAGGAGAACCAAATCCAACTCTCGTTCAAGTTGTTGGATCCATACCAAAGACTTGATTTGCAACCTTTGGGTCCAATAGCTACCATTGAAGGTAGCGAGAATTTGGATGCTTTCCTCTACTTCACTAATTTCACAGTCCCAGACCACCACGGTGTATTTACTTTCGAGTTAGATTACAAGAGAAAGGGATTGAGTTACTTGGTCGACAACAAAGTCGTCACTGTCAGACACTTGGCCAATGACGAGTACAAGAGATCATGGGACATTCCAAACGCTTGGTTATACGTCGCTAGTGCTTTCCTCGTAACTGTCGCTTGGTTCTTTTTCGTTGTGAACTACATCTATGTCAGCAAGACCGACATCAAGAAGAAGAACATTTGAGGTGATAAAAATAGAAAATCCATTGTATAATATAATAAACATACAACTTTGTCAGAGGTGGTGAATGTAGAGACAAAACGTTAAAAGAGAGGAGAATAATTAAATACAAGAGCCAGAGACTTCATACACGAATGAAATTCCTTCGATGGGTGTCATAGAGAGTTTTGTGCACTGCCAATACTCTACGATATCCATTATAGAAATTAAAAATCTCAGTTTACCTATTTTTATGTTAGTACTAGGTTCTCCCATAACAATTTTCTTCCGTTAACAATTTTATCAGATATGTTTTCTACTATCTTGAACAACTATCTTCAATGCTTTTTAGCTCAGTTGTCCCTATCGATGATCATCATAAAATGGTTAACAGGGTAGCAATTCTTCAAATTTTACATACATTTTGAACCAACTTTCAGCTGAACGTTCGCTTCCACTCTTCTGTTCTCATCCTCTTCATCCAGACACATTACATTATTACGTAGTATGGTCCCACATTACACAACCACCAAAGAAAGAACTGTTAGACCACTGAAAAATCACTGCCAAATTTTTCAGGCTCTTCACTTAAGAAGAGTGCGATATACACAGGAGTACCTTCCAATCTTACCGAGTCCGGGTAAGCCGTCTACTGTTCTCACAGGTTTATAGAGGAGGGTGATATGTTAGTGTAGTACAACAGATTGAGTAATGGATTAAGTAGGTTATATACTGTATTGTAGGTGGCGGGATCGATAATAGCAGCTTCATTGTATTCGGGCAGCGATTCTATTTCGGAAACAATTTTCCAATTTCATTTTGCATTTCTCTTCGATATTTGGCATTGAATCATGTTTCATTTGGCAACCTCTTTGTACACGCAATACACTAAGAGAGAACAGTACAACATACTTATCCTAGGATTGGACAATGCGGGCAAAACCACGTTTCTCGAGCACGTAAAGCTCTTGTATAAATCTCCCAACGAATCGGGATTGAATTCGAAATCAAAGAAGAAACAGGCCACTGATGACGACAACGAGCCAAGAACAACCACAGACATATTGAAAACCAAGCGGATCCTTCCAACAGTGGGTCAGAATACTACAACGGTACATTTCGAAGCATCATCAGACTCCGAATTGGCATCGCAGTTCAAGAATATAAACCTTAAATTCTGGGATTTGGGTGGTCAGCGATCACTCAGAAACATGTGGTCTAGATATTATAAATCATGCCACGGAATCATCTTCATTATAGACTCTACAGATACAGCACGTTTCGAGGAATGTTATGAGACATTGATAGAGATAGCACACGATAACTCGTGGAATACCGACGAATACGGTGATGGTACCGTCAATGTTCCTATACTAATGTTAGCAAATAAGCAAGATTTGCCACAGGCTGTTGATTTGGTGGCATTAAAAACAGGTGTGTTCATTCAATTGGTGAGCGAGCTTGAAGCAACTGATTCAAAGCTTTTACCTGTTTCGGTATTGGAAAACCAAGGTTTGAAGGAGAGTTTGGAATGGTTGGTTACGAGATTAATTTACAATAAGGGTGCTAAAATGCCTCAATACAGTTAGAGATGACCTAAATGATCCCACAACAAACATATCATGTGGGAATATAACTTTAAAGGAAATAGTTTCGTTCTGCTCATGTCTTGCAGAGATCCGTGTCATACTCATAGATTGAAAATGGCATATATTAATTTAGACGGCGATCATGAATCTCATATACTTTGAGTGCCGTAGATAGAATAAAATCACAATGGCATGAGGGAAGAAATCTTCAACAAAGAATACAGGTTTGTATGAAGACTGCATTCGTACCATAAAACGCCCCGAAATCAAGATAGAGCTTTCAATACAGATCGAATAGTTACTTACGGGTAGTTGCAAATAAAGGAAGGTGATATTGGCGAGAGTTACATCTCAGCTTGAAGTGCTGAATGATCCAACATCCTACAATTTATTCATATTCCGTAAGCCTACCTGCCATTTATTAACCTAGATTTTCATAATGCATTATATACGATCAATTAAATTCAATTTAATGGTACAATCTTCTATCCAATTCTCTTAGCACATTCGCTACCGACTGTACTTCTACTTGCATACCTCTCGTCGTCAATTTTCCTACTAAGGTACTGAAGTCAACAGAATCAAACTTCTTATGCCTAGACAACGTCTTATAAGCATCAGCACAAGGAATAAACATTCCGGGATTAGTACTTCCGCCAGCTGGAGTCGAAGCTCGGGTTGTAGATTGTGGTGCACCAGAATTAGGTGTGGATGGATTAGTCAATGAAGGCACAACCATAGAAGGTAAACTAGCTTTAGAATTGTTTCTGGATATTATTGGCTGCGGAGTGGAGCTATTGGTTCTGGTTTCCGCTTGTTCCTTATTAGCAACTGTGGTACAGAACAACGTCGATAACGGATCCATTTGACATTGACGACAAGTACCAGGGTTTCCAGTGCACTCTGACGACTCCTTCTTGTTCTTGGTATCAGTAGAGTTTGTAGTATTGACAGAAGAAAATGAACTGGAAGATGCGTTTTCCAGATTTCCTCTTCGCGTCGTTGAAGTGACCACTGTAGGCACTGCCCCCGGAGTAAGATTAGTGATTTCCCTAATCTCCACAGAAGGACCCGGATGCATTACTGGCAAAGACGATTTGCGGAAGTTGTTTGAATTCAATTGTAATGGAGGTAAAGTCTTGTTTGCAGCGGATAATTCATCTTCCAATTCATCCAAATCTTCTACCGATTGCTGATATAACGTGCTGTTCAATAATGCTGCTTCCTTAGCGGCTTCACGACATACACAAGGCGTGTCATACGAACAGAAACCACAGTTCTCTACTGGAGAGTCTTCGTTAAACGCAGCAGTATTGTCCAACAGATGAGTATGCTTGACTTCATCGTTGGAAGATTTCTTGAGCTTTTTCAAGTCTGGCATTGGCTTCAGCTTTGTAGCGTAAACTTCAGTAAAATCAATTTCCTGTTCATCTGGTACCACCGCAGAGACCTTTCTCTTCTTTGAAGCCAAAGATACTGCTGCCATAGGCTTGAAGGAGTTGATGGTCTCTTCCAATGCCTTGGTAATTTGGGCAATGTCATTATCAGATTTGACCTCGGCTTTTGTTCTATTATGTGGCATCTTCAAACCTACAGTCTCACAGAGACAGTCGTCCTTGAGGCAAACTCCACAATCAAAGCTGCTTGTATCGGTGCTCTGTTGTGCAGCAGGCTTGTCCGGAATGGTATTAGATGAAAGTGGAGTCAAGTTGGTGGACGTTACTGACTGCTTGGAATGGCTGTGACGGTGTTGGTTGTTATGAGAATGGGCATATCCAGGTGGCGAGTCTGCTGAAGGAGCAGGCGATATCTGTTGAACAGAATAAGCTGTACTTGCTGGAGAGCTTGAGCTATGGTTTGCCGGCGAAGTGTTAGCAGAACCGTCACCTCCAAGTGTAAATGAAGATTTAATATGAGCAGATTGGCCCTTGACTGAAGAAGCTTGAGTTTGGCTTTGATTATTCTTAATACTCTGGACATCATTGCGTAACTGTTCTATGTTCTTCAATAAGAACTGGTTCTCCACTTTCAATTTATTGATAGTATTCACAAGAGCCATTTCCTTCACTTCCTTTTCTTTCTCTACTTCCATGAGCTTTTGCTCTAATTCTTGCACCCTAGTAGCCCTCCGCTCTCTAAAAGCTCTCTGTGCGGCCCGGTTTTGGGCCTTCCTCTTTGAAGCGGGCGTATCTACACTAGGCTTTCTTCCAGGCTTTGGTCTTGGTGGTAAGACCCACTCCTTTGAAGTGATGATTTGTGTCACATTGTTAGGAGCAAGGGCCACGGATCTAGGAGGAGAGCTTGCGGAAGCAGGGCTTGCTGCCGAGTTTGCAGTAAACGGTCTGGGACTGGGACCACTGGAAGGAGGAGATCCGGCAATGGCGATGGGCGAAGGCTCCAGTCGAGGAGCTATCGATGGGCCTCTAGCAGACATGTGAGTAGTGGTTATAGATAGATGAAGTCAAGAACAAGTAAGTTCACGTAGAATAGATATAACAGTTGATAATCGCAAACGATGGTCTGATGGCGATCAACGAACTGTTGGCAAAGAAGAGCGGGTTTTCTTAACCTTGGAGCAGCTCTTCTGTGGAGATTTATGTTGCTTGAGTTACTCTCCAGTGTATTACACAACTTTAGTAATACAGAATAAGACACAGTCCACGGCAGGGATATTGAAACTCTGAGCTCGAAACTGACGGAAGGTGTACTCTGGCGATGGTATAAGAAGACGATGCAATAAAAATTATATTGTTCCCCTAAAAAAATCCCGAAATCCACTGCTGTGAAATCACCAATAATCGCCCGTTTATGCTGTTGTGAGTATTTGATGGAATAGTAAGCGATTGATGAAAAAGATAAAAACTCTTTTTGTGCCACTTTAGTATTTTTCCATACAGACAGGTGAATTTGGCAAGTGCATGGCTTCTGATTTTTCTTGATTCCTCTGGTGCTATTGGCTGGATTGGGGAATTGCAGTAATGCGAGGGCAGTTCTGAGGATTGGGGGGAAGAGCGAGGAGAGGAGATGGTTACGAGCTGGCGAGGGGTGGGTTGATTCTGTTCGTTTTGAAGCAGTCTCGCCGCCCTCTAAACTACATGCTTATATGGTACATACTCTATATATGGTGTCTACCGGCGCATAGATGTACATCAGAGCGTCGGCCACAGTAACAATACTAATAATAGAACGCATCTCTTCTGCTACATCGACCCATTTTCTTGGTTCCCAATGGTCGCTCATGGCGGTCTGTTGGTTCCAGCCGCTTGAAAGTTCATTCCGATTCGCCCTTCCTATGTAACATCGCTATCTAAACCATCAGTAGCTGTTCTTCGGCATGGTTCCAAAACAGTACGGTATCCGAGATCGGCCAAAAAGAGGGCGATTATACAGTACCGCTCTCCCCATAATAATAAAATTGCTCATTCTTGATTATACTGCGACACAGGAAAGAGTAATAAATAACATCTATGCCGCAGAAACGATTACATCACGTGCTGATGCCGTTGTGTCGAAACAGCAAACCCCGGTTTTGCAATCGTCTTATTTGCAACTACTTTCTATTTGTCAATATACAAGTCATTTAATGTGGAGGGCGATACATATATACATATTTAAACAGTCCAGAAGGAATAAAAACAAAGAAAATCTACCGATTAAGCTCTCTTCTTCTGAGTTATACTGTGGTTTATTTAGCTTCCCTCTGTTGCTCCTGCTCCTTTTGCACTCTCTCGGCCTGTGCCTTCATGATATCCTCTGGCTTGGGAGCTCCCTCGGTGATCAATTGGTTCAAGGAAATCTTTCCGAATTGATCCTTGTTCTTCTGCTCTTCTTCTAAAAACTGTTGGGCATTGTCACGCATGTATTTCTGCATTTGTTCGTATTGGAATTGACCATGCTCTCTGATGATGTCCAAAGGCATTTTTTGCTCCTTCTTCACAGATGGTAAGCCTAACAACTTTCCAATAGCGTCTCCTGCATTTGGAAGGTTACTGTGCTTGTGGTCTTGTGCCCACTTTTGTCTCAACTTCAACTCACGCTCTTTGAACTCTTCGACAATGTTCGATCTGTCATCGAAGGTCTTCAAGATAGGTCTGACGTCTTTGACTGGTTGTGTGGCCAAGTACTCCAAGAATGGAATCAATTGGATCAAGTAGTCGTCAGGCTTTCCGTCCCATGGTTTTACTACAATAGCGTTTTCGGACTGATAGGAGACGCATTCAGGTTCAATGTCAAGAATGATAGTCTTACCCAAGTCTCTGTTCAAAAGCGACAAATCCTTGATCAACTTTCCATCTTTGTAACGACAAGCTTCTCTGTACAAAGCGTAGGAAATGTAAGCGTGCATAGGGTCCAATTTGGCAACGGTCTTTTCAGAATGCATCTGGTAGTTTGAACCGAAGATGACAATCTCGTAGTATTGAGACAAGTATCCTAAGAAGTAGTCCAAACCAGGTCTCTTAGCAGTTCTCCATCCGTTTTTGGTGTCCCAGTTGGAGTGGATAAGCAAATCGTCCAATGTTAAAACTAAAGTCAATGGCCTTCTGTATGCTTCAGGTGCTGGTGGAGGCAACAAGTTTTCGAAAGCAGGTTCGGAGAAGAAAGTGAAAAGGGAAGACAATCTCTTATTTAAACGGCTGTACATTAAGCCTGGAGTGTATCCGTTATCGATATTTTGGCCCTCCAAGGCCTTTCTTTCCTCTTCATTGTCCCAATCACGACTCAAGTATCCTAAACCTAAGAGACCTCCGGCAAAGGTAGAGAAATAAAAGTAGTTGGCATAACGCTCACGTTGTAAATCCTTAGAAGTTTGTGCTCTTCTTCTACTTTTCTTGCTGGAACGAGGTCCCGATCCCTCTTTTGGATCGGCGTTGTCGCCTTCTGTTTCAGTTTCGCCGTCTTGTTCGGTGGCTTTAGAGGATTCCTTGGGGTCTACGTCTTCAAATCCAGCTCTGGCCAACAAGTCGTCTGTCAAAATTGATTGTGGAGCTTGTTTCTTGTCTTGCTTCTTGCTGGTGTCTTTTGTGGAGTAGAAATTTACGGCTTGGAGCTTTGGCAACATGCTGATTCTGGAGGCATTGGCCGCAAGTGTAGTGACTGAGCGAGCTTGAATCGCTGTTCTGGCGAGAACCACGGAGCGACGCAACATGATAGCTGTGTAGAATTGAAGTTAATTCGGTTGTGTTCTGGCGTAACCGCTAGTGATGTGCGTTTGCGGTAAGTGTATGCACAAGATAATGCTGATGGAGAACAACAGATAGAGACAATCGTCACCTCTGATTAACTACAACCGCTTAGTTAACTGAGTTCATTCGCACTGAGAAATTGAAAATTTTTATGGTTAGTGATGTGTGCAGGAGAGTTAACTATGGGGAGACTGGGAGGTTTTATTAGTGAGGTAATGTAGTGGTATCTGGTGAGAACAAGTGAGTTTAGTGAGGTTAGTGAGGCTAGTGAGGTAAGTAAGTTAAGTGAGGAAAGTTAAGAAGGATAGGTGAAAGATGGTGGGTAATATCTAAGAACCATAATATTCTCTAGGCAAAATAGTGGAGAGGATGCGTAGTTTAGTATTAGGAAGTTCAGCACACCATAAGGTATAGGCTCAGGTAATGTTGCAAGTAGAGTCTATCAATACCATATGGTGATAATACATAAAAGCTGATAATCTGAAATAAAATGGTCGTCCTAAGAGTATAGAATATCCTCCAATTATTATACTTGTCGTTCTAGTACTGTAGACCGAGCACTGTAGTTCATTAAATATAGTCAATTCTACACAAAGGCATTTTTGCAAACTATACTAATCAACATAATACGCAGTTATCTCAGAACAGTGTTACCGAGTAGAGTAGATGCGAGAAGAAAGAAATCACCATTACACTTCGTTTTTTCTTTGGAAGTTAGTGTTATGCCATTGGGCAATATACAAGTAAAACACACATTTAAACCTAAGAAGTTGTATTATGTTTTATAGAAATATACAATATAAGAGCTATGATATGAGAGCACCAGAGCTCTTCTTCTTTGCCCAGTTGCCATAGTATGAACCATTTATTGTTGCCTTTTAGATTAAGCTATTCTCATTACTTAGCACACTAAAAACGAAATCGATGTCCTCTTTGCTGAGGAGTTTACTAAGTTCAACTTTAGTAGCTAGATATGCAAATAAGTGAACTTTGTTCGGCGGTTTCAACCCAAAAAAAGTTTTAGTTTTCGTTCGACTATTCTGTTTTATTGCAAATTTTCATTTCATCTGTTCAACTGACTTTTACTTAAATTCAGCTGATATGGGGACTTTCAACCCTTCTATTGGGCTGAACGTTGAATTAGCATAGTTCCCCGAATTCGACAAGATGCCGCTCCCAGTCCCATCTTTCTTACTTTACTGAGGAGCGGCATTTGGATTGGTTCTGTTTTCATTCCACAAGTTGGTCTGACTTTCATCGGTAAACGATTCCCGCAATTCCAACAAGAGCGATATACTTTCTGCGATATAGGCCAAGTCAGCTTCGAAGTACGTAACCCATTTCTTTTGAGCGGTTGAAATCAATTCTCTCACAGTAACTTGCTTCCTTGTAAGTATGTCTTCCAAACTTGTGATTGATGAGAGAAAGCGACCTATGTCGTGTTCTTCTGCCCCCACAATATAGCATAACCGTAATCTTGCTTCAACAATTCCTAGAAGGGACTGGTAATGGGACAACTCTTTCATATCCTCTATAAGGTAAGCTTTGAGAGGGGGAGAAAATACCAGCATATACTCATTATTGATACTTGCAGATTCCCGATCAAAAATTCGGCGAACGTTCCCGATTATAGACATACAGTCATCGAGTCTCCTCTTTGACTTGCCTTCAACACCAATTCCCATGTGTCTTTGTCCAAAAGCATCTAGCATATACAAAAGATCTTCATCATCTGAGCAGTGATAAGATGTGCCTCTACTTCCTCTAGAGAGTTTTATGTCACATTTAGAGTGCTTTTCAACAGCTGGATTATTGTTGTTTGTAACTTGGCGGTTATTGCTTCGAACTTGGCGGTTGTTGTTCCTAACCTGTGGAATGACTGGCTCTGGCTCTGGCTCTGGCTCTGGATTGGGATGTATTCCCTGCCCTTGGTTTGCAGCCCTTGAATTTGCGGTTGCACTTCTGGTTATGGGCATCTCAAATGGAGACCACAGAAGAACGTCTTCAAAGAATTAACCGCCAATCCAAAGGAAGTAGTAAAAGGTAAAATAACCTTGTCTAATTTGTTCGATCACACCCAGAATGGTATTAAAGAATTCTATTCAATAATTCTGTCTAATAGAATGAATACCTAAAGGATAAATACTGGTCACTTAACAAAACGAAAAAGGATACAAAATGTTAGAAACAAGAAAGTTGCAAAAACTGAGATCAAAACAAAATGAACTTGGTAGCGGGTAAGTCTATCATCAAATGGTAGCGCATACCTCTTTTAGGCTGTATGTAGGGAGGTCACATGGCATCAGAAATAAATTGGGATCCCTGTGAAATGATAGCATATTCACATCATTCGCTATAGTATTCTCTAATGATCACTCATGTAAGCTTCCCTTGTATATAGCCAGCATCAAAGTATCTTTTCTTGTTTTCTTGATACTCAATGGTGTTCAAGTAGAGTGTTAACATGCAAATAAATGCAGCAATCAGTACATAACCATTCCTCATAGTGAGGTAATGCACGAGCTATAAAGACACATCAAATATAGTGATGTTGAGAAAGAAGATATTTGCCAATAAGGAGAACTGTTTATCTCTGTTGCGATGAATAAATAGAACCCTCAAACCCTCATATAAATGGATGTTCGTTACAAAAATATTAAATTTATGATAAAATAACTCATGAAAGCAAAGAAGTCAGTTTTGTTGGGCAAGCTTAGTGAACTTCCCGACGATGTCATATCCAGATCTTTACAATACGTGTATTCTGGATACTTAAGATTCATGTGTACTATGAAAGGCAGCCGTATCTCGCATTTTGTTCAACAAGCATGGAAGACTCACGTACCCAAACGTGTGAAAATACGTAAAATCGGATTTGAGAGCGGTTTTAACACCCAATTAATGCTGGAATCCTTTGACATTGTAGTGACACCTCAAGCGTTTTGGACGGCACGCCTCCCGAAGTACATTCTGTTGGAGTTGCACATCTACGACATTGATCTTCTCCTATTCCACACCAAAATACCTGAGTATCTTTCAAAAGCAAGAATAGCAGTACTAACCTTAACTGGTTATGTTACTGCTATTCCTAAATTTCAATATAATATTGAAGGAGTGGTTATAGAATATTTTCGACAGAACCGACACACTAATCGCTTCAACCATGGAATCAACGACCTAAAGAGACGTATAAAAGGTGACGACAGATTCACAGAAGGTATTAAGATACCACAGGACATTACAATTCTTGACGCACAAAACTTATCTTCCTATAGCAAATACTTTCCCTTCTTAATTGGGTTAAATTGTTCCAGGCTCTCAATATCCTTAGATACTTTGGAAGAGCTACCTAAAAATTTGAAAATTCTAGTTGTTGGCAAGCTTATTCAAACAACCGGTGAAGGAGAACCATTTGTTCCCCAATTTCCACCAGGAATTGAAGAATTATATCTACCGTTTCGAATGGAAAGTTTTGAATTTATGGACATGAGTGGCATTAGGTTACACAAATTGAGTGTCTTTTATAATAGCATCCTCAATTGTATGCTGTTACCAACGAACCTCCATGAACTAGCTATCAAACTTACTTCTTCAAACACCTCCAAAGATATGGCGACTTGGATATCGTTGATAGATATGGTAAATTCCTTGCAAAATTCTCAACTAAGAACATTGAAACTCAGTTTGGGACTAAGTCGTAGTAGCTTCTCAAGAGAATTTGTTGATGCACACTCTCAGCATTTTGAAATCAACAACTCAAGAGCGAAATATCGCTACTTGCTTGGGAGCAACATTGTTTTTCCTAATAATTTACGTGAACTATTCATTAGAGGGTTAACTCCCCAATATGAGTTAAAACCTAATGTTCAATTACCCCCAAAAATAGAAACATTTGAGTTGGACGAAAACATAGTGGTGGAGGAGTTGTCTAGTATTACATTTCCAACAAGCTTGAAGTGTCTCAGTTTAATCTATCCCATCTCCAGATTGCATAAAATACCTATATGCCGTCTGCTAATATTTCATGGCGCTTCTCTCCAGTATCTCGACAGCAAGTACGAACCAATAAGTAAGGTTAGTGATTTTATCAAGAATAGATTGGGCAAGCCCAGACTCGCCGGAATATACCCCTTACATGATCTGTTCAACTTAAATGATGTATTTTTTTTCTCTAGCGAAAGGGGTTACACTTCTCTATGAGATAGTAACTCGAACACTTGGCTGCGAATGCAAATACTACATGACTATGTTATGTGGAACTATCATTCATTGGCCAACTCGGATTTCTATTATTTGAGAGAATAGTCTACAAATATTCATAGAGCCATCAATATAGACTTGATGTTCGCAAGTTGTGCTGCAACGAAGTAAATTACACTAGAATAAAGATGCAAGGACGTTGTATTTGCATTTTTATACTAGCACGTACACAAGTATGTATAATTTGAGAGTGGTATACTTCTCATCTTGATCACTTGCCTTTATAGGATAAATCCACTTGACTTAGTTTGGCGAGTGGTGCGCTTTCAAAACGGCAGTGGGATCGGGAAGCTCTTTGCACTTTCTCCTGCTTTGAGGGTCGACTTCCATTGCAATTAAGCCTTTGAGGCCTATGCATAGATAAATAGCAAATAAGTAGGTATCATTTCACTTATCAATAGCCTTCGATCAATTGTAACTTTATTGAAGCTGATAACTTACATTTACGATAAGATCACATTCGCATGATTGGTCGTATCTATTTCGTCACTCCTATCAGAATACCTATCTTTCAGCAGAATCTACTGTATATGGAGGATATCTTCAACTGAGGCTCTTTTAACAGATCCGACTCCTCTTGTTTTTCACTTAGAATGGTAAAAGGAATTCTATCCTTCGTTGGTTTACCTGGACTGGTCAGTTAACGATTCTCATTCCTTCTTTCAATAGTAAGAACTTACTAGCGGCGCATTCTTTCATCCGTGATTATTCGAACCAAGTCTTGCACTATACGTCGACAACTACCGATAAAGTTTAAATCATTCTGGCAATGTTCAAGCCAATTGTGCTGAGCTGTACCAGCTTCTCCAGTCAAAACATTTTCTCGTTCATCCAACTTCCTGTGCAAATCCTGAATTGACCTTTCAAGAGCAGTCGTAGCGTCAGCGGTTCCGACTAGGTGTTGCAACCTCAATGTGCACTCGATGATTTCTAAAGGACGTTGCCACTCTTGTACAGCTGTCGTATCATCCAAAAAGTGAACTCTGCGATTTGGAACGAGTACAGTGCTGAATTGTTGAGAGTAGTTTGTAGACTGTTGGATAAACCTCGCACGGAGTTTACCAATGGTAGAAATACTGTTCTTAACTTCCATCGTTCCCTCACTAGTCATGTGTGTCGTTGCATAGGAAGAAAGGAAGAGAGCAACATCTTGGTTTCGGCCAACATAATTGGTAGTATTCTCATCAATCGTTAAATTTAAACTATATTTACAGCGATGTACTTGTTGGTCATCATGTGCCAGGTTATTTCCTTCTCTGGCGTTGTTCATCTTGACTGGGAAACCAAACAAGAGACTGCTTCAAATAGCCGCCAAGATCTTTCTTATTCAAAGCGCAATTGTTGTATAACTTGTCTAATTGGTCACACCCAGAATAGTATTAAAGAATTCTATTCAATACTGCCTAATAGAATGAATACCTAAAGGATAAATACTAGTCACTTAACAAAACGAAAAGGATATAAAATGTTAGAAACAAGAAAGTTGCAAAAACTAAGATCAAAACAAAATGAACTTGGTAGCGGGTTATCATCAAATGGTAGCGCATGCGGTATTGATAGTCGATAGAAATTAGTCAATCCCTCTCGAGAAGAAGTAAATAAATGCAACAATCGGTACATAGCCATCTCTCCAAGTAAGGCAATGCACGAGCTACTAAGGGCGCACCGCAAGAATATAATATATCTACATGGAATATAAAGTATGACGAAGTCACAGGTATATAGGAATCTTCAAAATTCGTATGAATGTGTATTCTCACTTTGTTTCAAGAAGTCTAAACTTGATGAATATTTCTTCTGTACAGTAAAAGTATCATGAAAGCGACGAAGTCGTCTTTATTGGAAAAGCTTGGTCAGCTCCCCGACGATGTCATATCCAGAACTTTACAATACGTGTATCCTGGAGATTTGGGATCCATGAGTTCTATGAATCGTAGTCGCATCTCACTACTTGCCCAAGAAACATGGAAGACTGAGGTGCCCAAAAGAGTGAGAGTATCTCACATCAAAGGGCTTTCTTCTGAAATCTCACACAAGCTTAAACTGCTGGAATACTTCGATATGAGCGTTAGTCCTTTTGATTTTTGCAAGACACATTTTCCGAAGTACATTCCTTTGGAGTTGCACATCTACGACATTGATCTTCTCCTATTCCACACCAAAATACCTGAGTATCTTTCAAAAGCAAGAATAGCAGTACTAACCTTAACTGGTTATGTTACTGCTATTCCTAAATTTCAATATAATATTGAAGGAGTGGTTATAGAATATTTTCGACAGAACCGACACACTAATCGCTTCAACCATGGAATCAACGACCTCAGGAGACGTATAAAAGGTGACGACAGATTCCCAGAAGGTATTCAAATGACAGGGGACATCACTATCTTTGATGCGCGAAATCTAGCTTTGTATAAGAGATACTTTCCCTTTTTAGTTGGGTTTAATTGTTCTTCATTTTCAATTTCAGTGGATGCTTTGGAAGAGCTACCGAAAGACTTGAAAGTTCTAGTTGCCAAAATAGACGGAAGTGAAGCTGTCGTTCCAGTATTTCCAACCGGTATGGAGCAATTGTACCTCTATTCTAGCATAGAGAGCCTTAAATTCATAGACATGAGGGGCATAAGATTGCGTACATTGGTTTTGATCTATGATGAGGTCCTAAACGATATGTTGTTGCCCACGAAACTCCATGAGCTAATCTTGAGAAGAATGCCTTGTAGATATTACAAAGGTACCACAATTTGGCTGTCAATCATACATATGATAAATTCGCTCAAGTGTTCCCAGCTAACTAAATTGACTCTTGAATTGTGTCAAGATGACATTGACGCTCACGACGTGCTTGTGAGCGAGTTTCCTCACCATTTTTATTTTGCCCATCACCATTACTACTACGTGATTGGAAACAACTTTGTGTTTCCCCTTAATTTGCAGGAACTAATCATAAAAGAGCTGAAGGGAAATTGCACATTAAGTTCCCATGTACAATTACCCCCCATGTTGCAAAAGCTTCAGTTAAGTGGTATAAGAGTGGTGGAATTGACTTATATACGATTTCCGAAAACCTTGAAGTATCTTATTTTAGATAAACTGATCGCACATTTGCATATAAATGCACATTTGCATACGATCCCACTAAGCAATCTGATAATATTTCATGGCGCTTCTCTCCAGTATCTCGACAGCAAGTACAGACCACTAAGTAAGGTTAGGAATTTTATCAAATATGGATTGGGCGAGCCCAGGCACAGAGGATTCTACCCCATTAGAGATTGCTTTGATCTTCTTGTAGTATAGAAGTATTTGGATCTAAAAGTCGAAGGTTCTACGCTTCTCTATGAGATAGTAATACTACCACTTGCTGCGCATGCAGATACTACATGGCTATTTAGATCCAGAAACGGACATTAATTGAAAAATGCCATGATGCTGAAATCAATTATTAGCTTTCGAGAGAATGACTAAATATTTGAGGTAAACGTAGATTGGGTTTGGCCACTTGCACATTTGCAACAAAGTAGACTATTCAGATTGAGACACACTAACAGAATAATCTTTTTACGCAATCAGTAGAACCCTTCTCTTTTTACTCATTCCCAAAGTATTATATGGTATACATCATTCCATGATCGCACGATCGAAAAGATCATTCTTCGTAGCTGTGAGTCAATGACTTGAGAACTTTGACATTTTCAAGTTGTGTCCTTACAGCTTCAAAAAGAGAAATACTGTTTGACAGCAAGAGCAGAACCAATTACCATAGTATAGTTTATTTGCAGCCAGAGAGCACTTCATGAAAAAAACTCTGCATTTAAGCTAGCAAACGTTGTGACGCTAATTTTAATTAGTGACAATGAAAATGCGACACTGAGAAATCTAAAGAAGTCTGCATGAGTTTTTGCCAGAGACCAAGAACAGTAGCACTACTACGTCCTTCTGGTAACATTGATAACCTACCTATTTGAGTACTATAGAAAAGTGGAAGTATCACGCTGGTTATTGCATCCTCATAATCATATTTATTAGATACAGAAATATGCTAAAGTTCAACTCGGGGGCTCTTGTTAGTGCTAAAAGCATAATACGATCTAGGACATTCGCTAGTAGTTCAGTTCTTTTCAATAACTACTCCACTAAAACCAGTGGCCCAACAGAGAAGAAACCGTCTCCACCAAATAACTCTATTAACAACAACATCGTTGTAAATTCGCTAAACTTCGTCAAGACTGTTGACGAGCAACAGAAAGCATTGGAAAATGCAGCAACTTCCGATAAGATCAACCAGCTACTCACTCATATAGCAACGAACCAAGAATTGCTCTACATGCTCTCCCTTTTCCACTACGAATGTAAGAAATTGAATATCACAAACGATAACGTCCCTATTAGGACGAAATCGCTCAAATTTGCCCTAAACTACTTCTTAAGATTAAAACCAATCAATGAGTCGTTCTGGGAAATATGCCATCTTATGAACTTCTCTAACCACAACCACCGCTTGTCGTACAATGTGAAGGACTTGGGGTTGTTGGACCCAAAGAATTTTGAAGATGAAGTTTACAATCAATTGCAGAAAGGAATATACAAAGGCACTGATTTCAGACATGTGGAGTCAGTATCTCTTGCAAGACCGGACTTTGAAAAGAGCTAGCTACAATGCACAAAACGTTAAAAAGTACAAGAACATCGAAATAGAAGGATATGGCACTTTATTATGAACATGTAAATATATATATATATATAAGAAATCAATCATTTTATATGTAACTCTCGTAAAGTCTCCGAAATCTCTCTAATTATGGTTTTGGAATATGCAAAGACTTGGAGATTTCGGCACATCCTTGCAAGAAGAAACCAATAGAAACGATGTGGAATTCAAAGAAGGTGTCTTGGAAGAGAAGACCACCTGGCAATTGGTCCAAGATCCAATCCTTGTATACCAAAATGGCCATGAAGAAAACCCATAATAAGTTGGTTGGAATTGGGAAACCCTCAAAATACTGAGACTTTCCGTGGGAATCCTTTGGAATCTTGTTAGCCGAGATGTTGAATCTGGCCAATCTGGTCAATCCACACAAGACCCAGAAAGTCAAGAACAAGACGTCGACTGTAGTCTGGAAGCCAATTGCAAAAGCAATGGTTGCAGGACTGACACCGAACGAGATGAGATCGGCTAACGAGTCCAATTCTTGGCCCATCAATGACGACTTGTTTCTCAATCTAGCGACTCTTCCGTCGAAGAAGTCGAAGAATAATCCCAAGCAGATGAAGAAGTGGGCTCTTTGCACATAGTGACTCTTACCGGTCAAGGTGAATCTCAAGCACGAGATGATGGAGTAGAAGCCCGAGAATCCGTTCAACAACGTGATGAAATCCGCCATGTGCAAGTTACGGATCAAACTGAAGTGTCTGGTGTCATCGATGAAGGCAGCGTACTCCTTTTCGTCGGGTTTAGGCAACAAGTCCTTGGAAGTCAATGAGAACAACGATGACGAGCGCCTAATAGGAGGGTTTGGGATGGGGATGTCTGACACGCCCTTGTCGCTGGAGATGTCGATCTCGGAGTCGGACACGATGGCAGACTCATTTTTCTTGAAGCTGGAGGTTACGGCGGACATGATTGGGCGTGGTAATCTGGCTTGGTTAGAACACACGGTTTGTCTTTCTTGAAATTCTGTGCACGAGTCACAAATAGTGTAGATATTAAATATACTGGATACAGAGATCTCACCAGGAACAATAATTATTAGCGGTAGCTGTAGTTAGTATGAGACAGTACTACAGGCAGACACAAAGATGTATAAGAAATAAGAAAATAGGTGGTTCGACAGCAATTGAGAAGTGAAATCACTTTTCACCAACCAAAGATCGTCCGGGGTATTTATATACTGCTATTAATATTATTATTAGTGCCAGTGCTGCCATCTCGAACCAACAACAGTAATTACGGTCAGAGATATTTGCTTGTACCAGTTGCCATAGGCAGTCCACGCTTGCTCAGAACATATGCATTACCGTAGCGATAATATTATTGTCAGTGAGCACCGAAGAGACTCGGCAAGAGGTGTCATAAGTAAGAGACTCAGAGATCGCACAAGCCCCGCTGGAACAACACCAGAACAGTGCACATAGTACCAATATATGACTACATAGTGTATGGCTATTTGACAATTCACACGCTGTGCTACGCGCTAACAATGTCATCGCAGAGACCGACTCCATTGTACAGTAGCAGAAGGGCCTTATAGAGAGTTCTAACGAGAATTCTTGGGCACTGTCGTGGAATACGCATGACTGAGAGTCTATCTGAGTTCACAATTAATCGCTCAACCAAAGGCCAAACTTCGCAGCTTGCTGTTCGCTGTTTCAGTAAACCCCGGAACCCAACATTCGTTCTCATCTCCAATTTCGTCTATAAAGTATCACTCCAAAGGCTGTACCTGACACTTGGCGAAGAAAAAAATATCACATGCACCCAAATAGTTGCTATGTTACCTTTATTGCTGCGGTATGGATGGTAAGATCACATGTGTTGCGTCATGGGTCTTGTCCTTTTTCTGATTATATACCGGTGCCTTCCGTTTTGATCCTTTAACATAAACAACACGAAACGAGTCGTCTGCATCGGTAGAGGTTAGAGAAGTGGTATTCAGCAGGACTCGAAGCGGTTGACATTGTATGAAAAAGCGTAATACCAGGTCATGGTCGTAGCAGAATCCAGGGCGGAGCTTCTCCAATGGCTCAATGCCACTTTGGACCTCAATTATACCAAGGTAGAGATGTGCGGAACAGGAGCAGCGTTCTGCCAACTCATGGACTCGATTGTAGGAGGAATACCCATGAATAAGGTCAAGTACGACGCCAAAACAGACTATGACTGCCGTCTGAACTGGAAGATTTTGCAGGCTTCGTTTAACAAATACAATATAACCAAGAACATCGATGTGGAAAAATTGATCAAATGTCGACTACAAGACAATTTGGAATTGTTGCAGTGGTTCAGAAAGTACTGGTTGGACAACAAAGGCTACAACGATAACTACGACGCGAAGTCGAAAAGACGTGTAAGCAGTGGAACAGTTCCCAATGTTATGGCCGATAGCACCAATACAACGCGTTCTGTAAGTTCTAGGACCTCTTCTACATCTTCTATGAGTGGATCTAGAAAGTCATACATTACTGCAGGTACTTCGCCAAAGATAAATAGTAGTCTTTCGAGCAATCCTCGTAGAGTATCTTCAGCAGCAGGCACAAGTAGAACATCGATGACACCAGCAACTCCTGTTCAGAACCAGCCTGTTAATGCAAAGATGGCCCAATTGAGCAAAGAATTGGCAGAATCCCGCCAGGAAATTGGTACCCTCAATGAAGAGTTACAGGAGTATAAGATTTCGTCGGAAAGCTTGGAGACAGAGAGAAATTTCTACTTTAATAAGTTGCGTGAAATCGAAATCTTGATTCAGCACATCAACGATTTGGAAGAAAACCAAAAATTGCATGAGATCGACGAGTTGACAGTTCCTCGGTTTTCCAAGCAGATCCAAGGAATACTATATTCCACAGAGGAGGGTTTCCAGAGCACGGCAGACGTGGACATGACCCGTCTAGCTGATACTGCAAATAACAGCCAAGACATGCCAGCCACCGATGGCATCATTGATTCAGAGGGTTTCTGAGCTAGAAGAAGAGGCTTGACTGATCCAAATGTAGAGCTCTTCAATTGTATTTAGGTGCGGAAATATATTATTTAAGATACACAAATGTACGTAAAAAATGGAATACGACTACGGTTTTACGGGAAAAACTTCCTATCTACATTCTAACACCTCACTACGTAATGGCCTACTCTTTATCCAATCTTTATCTAATCTTTCAGGGCGTGTCTTCTGCTGTATATCTGTGTCAATGGCTCCAGAATCGATCTCATTTGAATGCAAAATTTAACACGCGGTCACGTGCTACACTCGCGTGTCGCACCCATTTTTAATTTTAATTCTAATTGCCAAATCCTCTACATAATCGGTTTCATCTTTGCAGCCTTTTTCCATAACCAGTACACCGTACGTTTCACAGCGCTGTACTGTGAGGAAGACTAGGCTTGTACATTGATGCAATCCCATGCTTCATGGAGGGAAAAATCACCAAAAGATGCTTTTTACAAATCAAACTCGCAGCATATACACCATCCAACCCCATTTCTTGCCCTATTTCCCCATATCCACACCGTTCTTTCGGTCCCCTCCACATCCATTGCTCTTCTATGCTCTCCCTCTGTGGCTCACCTAAAACGCTCATTAACTATTTAAGTATGTGTGAGCCGAAAAAAATTTTAGGAAGCCTGCACACGGTGTCTCAAAAGAAAGAAAAATTGTTAACTTCAAAAAATTTGGTAGAGTCGAAGACCCTGGTATTGTAGTGAACATTTAAGAAACTTGCTATAGTTGAGTAGACTTTGTTATACGACAGTAGTGACGGAACGACTGCGTGTGATAGGTAGACGAAAACTGTAATTTGTTTTGTATCATAATCAGAAAAAACCGTGTGGATCTGTCTTCTCATTGACTGCAACTTTGAACCTATATTAGCGCCCACAGCACAAACAGAGAATCCCAGTCATCGCTGCTATCCAGTTGATTGCACGAAGAAGCGTTAGAGCGACGATCTAGAGTTCTAAGCGTCAATACTAAGGAATACCAAAAGTTGAACGAAATTCAAAAGAGCCTTTGCTGTCATTTCCAACTTGTCTGTAACCTTCACAGTCCATTTAATTTATAGGGTTCAACTCGGCGAACAGTTGTTACTACACTTATAGATCTAGCATACAAAAATTGCAAAAATGACTTCCAGCACTCAGTATAATTACAACAGACGTAATTCAAGCGCTACTCCGTACACCATTCCAGCTAAGCATCAACAGCAGATAAATCAAGGTAACCATTCGATGTACCAACAGCATCACCACCACCACAGCAACGGCCACCAACAGCATAACCAACCTCATCATTCGATGTCTCCAGGAGCCTCAGATATACATGCACCCTTATCGTCTTCTGTTCCGATATTTTCCAGAGAATTCGTAGTAAGAAGAATAAGTGAGGGAGAGACTGGTAGATTAAAAGAAGAGCTTCGTTGCGAAGCCTGTGGAAAAGGTTATAAACACATTTCATCATTGGCTAAGCATCTCTGGGAGCACACTCCAGAATGGAATGTTACCAAGAAACTCTTGATATCCAAGCATCAACAGGTACAATTGTTGGAAGCAGCTAGTATATTAGTTGGTATGAACGAGACCACTGGCTCCAGAAGAAATTCAACAGCACACCCAGACCATCAGACCAATCAACAACATTCAGACGATCCAAGATATAACTCACCATTCTCTCCTAGCAATTCGGCTGAAACCAACGCCACGTCACATACCCCAACACCCCCAATGGTAGAGGATAAACAGCCCAAATTCAAGAATGCCTTCGATCCATCATCAGCTGCATCAGCGCAAGCGTTCAGCGCCAGAGAAGATGTTAAAATCAACTATAATAGAGCAAACTCCATCTCACAATATCCTCCTTCTGAAAAATCACATGTGGGGATGTCCTCATCTCCAGCAATTGGTGGTTACTTGGATAACCCGAAAACTGTAGGAGATTTCTCCAAAAGAAGATCAAGTTCCATGTCTGTTCCAAATGGACAAGTAAATGAAACAGAGTTAAAGTCACCATCGCCATCATACAAAGCTGCTCCTTCTATGCAACCACCTACAGCTACATCATTCGTGCCATCTACGTTTGATGCCTCGCCTCGCATACAAGGTATCATCGATGAAGTAGACGAGCCAGAGCAAGAGGACGCAGGAACCTCGTTTGACGAGGGAGTGTTAGGTAAAATGGAAGATTAGCACAAATAGTCTAATTTACATGTATATACAGCGCTTGCTGCTACATTTCCATCTTTCTGCACCATTATTGAAAAACATTCTAGTTGAACTAGTCTTAAGGTTAAATACATATTAATATCCCAACAAAAATAGAAAATGTCGATCGGTTTCGTCCTGGTTTTTCCACATAATCTTATATTAAATAATATATACAAGTACCAATACAATTTACTTCACACAGATTTTGAATACCTTTATTTCAATTACATAGTTAACTTATAGGACACTGCTACTCATACTATGAATTTTTATCCTGCGTGTAGCACTAATGGTGCACCGTATTTTTATGAAGAAAAATTTTAGTGTGAATTTTATGTTTAAGTCTCTCTTTCTTTAACTATCGAACATGAATCAAAGTTTCAATATAGTGTCTTGGCCCGATCAGGCTCTGCTTGCAGAGCCGCTTACGATCAAATATCTTCTCTAAACCTTTGACAAACCGTTTTGGTGCGTCGATTGAAGCAAGAGTTAAATCTATGAATTGATGATATACATGAAGAGGATTAAGTTCGTAGAATAAGCAAGATTGTGCATCATAGTACATCAGAAATCCGTATTTCGATACGTGATTCCCACCTTCTGGTGTCTCCAAGAACACAAACATTTGTAGGCCTTGTAGCAGATAAAAGTCAAATTTGGAACGTTAATTGTGGCATTATATATACAGATGTGCATACCTATTTACAGATTTTAGTCATAAAGTGTTATAGTATCATGGCTGAAAGGACCAATTAACTTATATGTCATGCTTTGATTTGTGAGCTCTCTCTACTTCAAAACTATGTGAACTATGAGCTTTTTCGGAATAATTGGGATTCACTTTCCCGAAATTTCTATTATTTCGTATCTTCACCTGTGATGATCTCTGAGTTCAACGGCTGTAATTTGATGAACTTTTCTCTCAACTCCATTTGCTCCTTGTGCTCCAAGTCGTTGGCCAACTGCTTCTTGGTCATTTCTCTATCGAACTTAGCCTGAATTCTGGCAGCGTCTTTAATAGGGCCCTGTCTTAAAGCCTGACGCTCCAACTTTTGAGAATAGTTAATGAAAATGAATGCACCGGCAGCGGTTACACAAGTAAGTCCAAAGGTGAACTTAGAAGCAAGAGACATAGTATTGGTATTTTATCTTATAACTTCAACATCAACATCAATCGGTATTCTTCTTCTAGTAAGTGATCGGGTTTTGAATGGTTTGATGATTCTGGTAAAGACACGAACAAACTATGTATGCAGTTTGTGAAGAGGGATCTTGCAGTTGCAGCAATAGAAGAACCTGTTCGTGTATCCTTGGGCTTTAGTTAAAGGAAAGTGTCCTCTTGAGCTAGGGTAGAATAGCATCAATTGCATGGAGTATGTTGTCATTGGGATTCTCTCTTGCCTATCTCAGAGCAATGTAAAAGAAAAATTAATATCGGTTATGGAATTTTGTAAGATATTTGTTAAAATGACGGAGAATGCTAGTTTATGAAAATCCTAAGTAAAAGTTTCGTGGAAGATAATTCTATAACCAATTCTCTCGTCATAAATCAAAAAAACAGCAACTCTCACTGTTCCTTGGCACTGCTTACTCAAAGGGGAACACTACTATAGATTTTTCGCAGCTCATCCATGAAGGGGGCTTGTCACAGCTCTATCACGTCGCTGTTATCTATGTTTATACGAAGCTCGCAAGACCAGAGTTTTTCTCCCTACTGCAACGAGGCACTCCGTAGCCAGGAAGGAAGCCACTCGCTTGGTTACATACTAAATACACTCAATATGCCTAATATAACAACAATAGGTCTACACGATGTCGATGCATGTCCAGCTTGAACCAGACCCGTATATGCAGACCGGTTACCAGGTGAACCCGTTTTCTTTTTCGTAGTCAGAAGGTACAACAGAAGTAGGGGCTTCTATTCAGTGACAACAGGGACACTACGATTCTTGCTTTTTACCCGTAGAGACATCCGGCTGCTATTTCAGAAGACGTGAAACTATAAAGCCCTCCCACAGAGACAAAAGCACCCCCATTTCTCTAACCCAACTTCAACCGGCTCCTATACCCCCCACGTTCTATACACACAACCGCCATACGTCATCTGTTCCCAGTGCACTTGTTGCAGACATTTCGCAACACCAGTTCCGCAGTACGTTTCCAGAGTGCATTTCTAGATGCACACTTTTTCCGTAACCGCTGTGAGTCTGGTTGTAGTAGGAAGTAAGCTTCATGTACAATGTCTCTGTGAAAGCGGTTCTTTCTATTGGACGTTTCCACAGCACCTTCTGTTGATAGTGTAGTTATTCCGTAGCGAGCCCGAGCCAGAGTCTACGAGGAACACCGACCCCGTAACTTCTGGGAACCCATTGTACCGCTTGGCTGCCTCTTTTGTCCAAAACGCCGTCACCAGATTAGAAAATAGACGCTGGAACTACCAGAGTCAATACTGACAGTTCAAATACACCGCATCAATTCCACTGACCTGCTGGCAAAGTGCCCATTTCGCAGCTCAAATCGTTCCCTGCCACTGTCTACGATCACAGGGACCCACTTTCGACCCCCAAAACACCACCACACCACCGAATCCACCATACCACATTCTCCCACCTATCACCTACCACCACTCACTGCTACCCACTGCTCTCCCTACACCTGATCCCACTCACGCCCTTTCCTCTGCCGCCAGATTGTACTGCACCCGCACACCTCTCCCACCGGCCACTATACACACACACCCCACTCAATGAGCTCGCCATTCAACAGAGGAACTACAAACCTGGGACTAAGCAGAGTAGAACAACATCAGCCGCCGCTAGAAACCTCCAATCCTTCCGCCACAGCATCCGAACTCCGAGTGGTGATGCAGAACGAACCCTCTTCCACGGCAACGTCGTCGGCATCGTCGTTTCACTCCAAACCGCCCTCTCAGATTTCCAACCTTACGAAAAATTTAATGTCCAGCCAGGTGGAACGAGAGCCAGAACTCGGACACCACAGTCAAGAACTGCATCAGCATATGGTCGACCACCAGCAGCAGCAACAGCTGCAGCACCACAGCCATCTTCATCTCCACGAACAGGAGCAATCGCAACTACTGCAACAGCTCCAGGAACAGCAACATCAACAAAGCATCCAAAACCAACAAACAACATCCGATCACATGGATTCGTTTGCATCGACGATTAATAACAACCAGACCAACGATAATAACAGTAACAAATTCATACCGACCCCCTCTGCCGATGGAAACAGCCTCAACCCCTCATTTCCGTATCAATCGTCATCCTATCGTGGTGGTGCCTACAACTACGCTACTCCTGCAACTGATTCCATAAACTACATCCCATCCTCGCACAACACCCCGACGGTTGTCAGTACATCATACTCTTCAGCTCATTCCTACACTCCATCGTTACCCAACACGAACAACTTCATTTCCCAGAACAGCTTCCAAAATCCACCATCCGGTGCCTTATCTTCGTCTTCCTACAAGCCAAGCGGTTTACTACCGCACGCAATTCCTACCACCACAGTCTCGAAGGACCTGGTTAACTCTACTTCAAATAGAAATTCATTTGCTCTGGCATCGTCTCTGTTCACGCCCCAAAATAGTTTTGGTAATGCTTCGTTGACACAACCACCCACATCTGTATCTAACCAACAACAGCAACAACAGAGATTTCCAAGTTCATTTCCCGCAAATATGGGTTTTGGTTCAGCTCCAAATTCGTTCTCCCACCCACAAAACGCCTATAATAGGGCTGGATCCACTGCAAATACTGGAAACCTGACTTCCACAACTGGTCCAATTGGATCCAATAACGAAGTCTCCAACCCTCCAGCAGGACACACGTTCCTCTCGAATTCATCTCAAAGTCTCCAGCAGGCTCCTCTGCATCTCCATCCCCAACAGCAACAATATCAACAGCAGCAGATGCTCCAGAATCAGTACATTCAACCAGAACCTGACCACTATATGTCATATAAGGAGTTTTTACACAATCTCTCCATTCGTGATGGAAATTCGAACAATGACAATAATAATAATAATATAACCTCGAACACTAATACTGGAACTGGAAACACTCCGACCCCTGAGACGGATGCCCTTATCTACGATGGCCATTTAAATATCGTCGATTACCCTGTTAATGATCTTATTCTCATGCTTTCTTGCCTTCTCACCAAGATTATTGAGGCCAATGACAAACTTCACCCTAATCATTTCGATAACACAATCGCTATCAGACAGGGCTTAAAGGAAGAGAAGCGTTTGAAGAAGTTGCAAAAAGCCAAATTAAAGGAGGAAAGGAGAATAGCTAGACGGGAAGAAAGAGAGAGATTACGTATCGCATCCAATTCCGCTACTTCAAACCATGTGAGTCCTTCAGACTCATCAGAAGGAGGTGCCAAACAACTTCACGCAGAAGGCCCAACTGCAGTAGATGTAGATGTGGTGGATGTAGGAGATGAAGAAGAGGACAATATCGAAATTGATGACAACGATGATACAAACTCTCATAGCAATGCCATAGATATAGATTCGGATGATGACGATGAAGAAGAAGACGTGGACATCGATAGCAACGATGATGATGAGGATGATGAAATGAAGAATAAGTACTTGGCCAACGTTTTAGCATTCCATGGTACTAATGTTCCTGGTATTTCATTACATGCATATTTAGCCAGAGTTTTGAAGTACTGTCCCGTTACGAACGAGGTATTCCTCTCGTTATTGGTGTACTTTGATAGGATTGCCAAAAAAGCCAATAATCTAAACCAAAAGAAAAAGTCATCCCAAGGAAGTAGTACCGGCGGAGCCATCAACGAGGAGACTGGAGCTGCATCCAATGATGCCGAGCAATTGTTCGTAATGGATTCATACAATATCCACAGACTTATTATCTCTGGTATCACAGTATCATCTAAGTTCTTCAGTGATATATTCTACAAGAATCTCCGTTACGCCAAAGTCGGTGGCTTGCCATTAGAGGAATTGAATTATCTTGAATTGCAATTTTTGCTTTTATTGGATTTCAAGCTCATGATCTCAGTGGAAGACTTACAAAACTACGGTGATTTGTTACTCAGATTCTGGAAACGGGAGCAGATCACTAACGAGTTGGTCAACAACGGTGGATCTACAGGTGATGTTAACAGTCCTGCAAGCAAGAAGGATGCCATCAAGAGTTAGAACCTGTAACAATTCTTTAACGGACTATAGTGAACCTAGGTAGTGCCATTGCATGCCACATCACAATTGAATCTGCATATTTCAACTTTACACACTTCTTCAGTTCTGCAGTTCATACATAAAGCTATTGGCTTATGATACTTCATCTATAACGTAAGTAGTAATATAATAAAATTAATGCCTAAATCTCCGAGCCTGCGTAGTGGCTGCGTAATTTGGTCGCAAATTATAAACGTTCTTTAGAGTATGTATGAGAGAACGTGATCATCCTGCAAAAGAGTAATAACTACTATACGAAATATAGTTATGATGCGTGACATTATATCCATGCACCTCTCCAGATGCCTGAAGGGTTAATTATATTCTCCCAAAAAAGACATTATGACCAAAGCCTTAACCTGCTCATGTTGTAATATTCTCAATAAGGAAGTTCGATTAGTACATAAAATAGGCTTAGTATTGCGGCGCACTTCGATTATTCCTAGTCTCTCCCTACTACAAGGCTTTGGTGAGACTGGTCCGAGCGTTCAATACCACGGGAGTGAAGGATTGCTGCACTCCCTTTCATTAAATTACTAAGTTGGGGAGTTCCCCGATGTGTCAATAAAAAATAAGCATGTAATCTCCTCTAGGTAAGATCATCGGTGTTGATGGCAGGATGTCAATGCAGATGGGGAGAAGCGTTACCATAGTCTAGATTGTCCTTGCATCTTATCCCGTATACACTATACTAACTTCCCCGGATATAGTTGACATTTTGATCATCAGCTGCACTGATATATATAGTGGATAAATTCGTCACTTCAATTGTAAATGCCCCTCTTGTAATTTATGACCAACTTCGTTTAACATTTTGTTACTCTCTCGTTTTAATTCAGGGTTAATTGACCCTCGTCTCTTCAAATACACTTGTCGGTCCGTTCGGAGTTCAGTAAACCATCGGAAGTAGATTACCAACCGACTAGTTAATCTTCGTACTGCAGAACTATTAATTATAGAGCCTTGTCTGTAAGATATCTGGAGAAAATACTCCTTTGAACAGGGTTATCCGAAAACCTCCTAAATGGTCATCAAAGAAAATCGAGTTCAACAAAACCCTCCATAAATAGAAGGATCACACAACTGCGAGAAATGGAAAGTCTTATCAATGAGTACGTTACCTCATGGACCCCAAAGTCACTTCCTACGAGTACATCTTTAAGCACAATTGATCCCACAAATGTTCCAGGATTGTTGAGGACATTGACAGAACTTGAACATTCCGCTGTCACAGAAACAAATACGATTTCATTATATTTCTTATCAAGAAAATATCGTGGAGTTGCAGCCTCAATGACCATCATCAGCGGTCAAAATTATCTAGCTACTGCTACTCATACCCAAGCATTTCCAAGTGTGACAGATGCGATGTTCAATGCCACCCTAAATTTGAAGGCGCTTGAGTGGGACGCAAATTTGTATGATATTTACCTTAGTAAGGGGGGTAACTATCTTTTCGCAGCTTTATTCGTAATTGTCTTTCTTTGGCACACTGGATTGGGCATTAGGTTTAAGACTATTTACTTCAGCATATGTCTCGCTCTTGGTTCGGGATTAGAGTTCTCTGGGTATCTTGCTCGTGGTCTAGCAGCCGATAACTGGTCCAACGAGAGTATGTACCTTGTGCAGATTATTAATTTAACCATGGCACCCGCATTCACTATGGCAGGTATTTACTATCTTTTGGCGATAATGATTGTGATATACGGCCGAAATTTTTCAATACTTAAACCGATGTGGTTTTCATATATCTTCATATTCTGTGATTTGACAAGTCTATTTATCCAAGCAATTGGGGGAGGCTTGGCTGCAATAGCATTAAAACAATTTAGAAGTTCGACTGGGGGAACGCATGTAATGGTTGCTGGTATTGCTTTCCAAGTACTCTCAATGACACTATTCTTGTACCTCTATTTCGATTTCGTTAATCGAATATATTTCCGAACTGATAAAAATGTGAAGTTCTCGTTGAGTCGATCCTTCCACCTATTATTCAATACTACCAGTGGGTGCAAAATCAAAGAAGAACTAGAAAATTATTACGATCCACAATTTGGTCATATTCGGTCGAGACGGATGTTCAAATGGATGCCTTTGGTCGTCTTGTCGAGTGTCATCATAATTTATATTAGATGCATTTATAGGGTGAGTGAATTGAGCCAGGGTTGGAGGGGATACTTAATCACTCATGAAACGTTTCTCTTCGTTCTTGAAGCCACTATGGTCTTCTTATCATGCGCATTGTATGTTGTCTTCCATCCGGGCCTCGTATTTGGACCAGATTCGAGGCTTACTTTGAAAACAGTTACACCTTCATCAACAAAGGAGATACACGAGAAAAACCATATACAACGTGCCTACCCAAAAGGGTTTGATGAATCATCACTGCAAAGCTCTAACTGCGTCACGGTAGTCAGTTCAGAGAAAACTGAAAGGAATGTTGCCGACAGCGACAACGAGTCGTTCTATTTCTATACCCCGAATTGGCCATGAAGATTTCTTGACTTATATATAATTGTTCTGCAAAAGCTTTATATTTCTATAGAATTACCTACATTAAACAAAATTATCTGAATTAAACAAATGGAACATGTAGCCTGTGTACATGTTGTCAGTAAGCAAAAGGTGTGACATATTAAAACCTACCGATAAACGAATGCAAAAATCCATTCCAAGAAACCCCCTAAACCCGATACCCTCATCGAATATACTGGAAACAATGGTCGGACTAAAAACCACTAATATTGGTGCAAATTTACTTCCAAATCAATGATAAAATGATTAGCCATTAGATGGCTGTTAGTTTGATAGTGTGCCATGTACTTAACGTTTCGCTCTAGGGATCCATTCCGGAGCGTCTTTAACACAATAGCTATCAGCACATCCGCAATCTTTCAACTTTGATGTATCCGTTTGTTTGTCTTGGACTATCAAACAGGGATGGTATGGTGGCACACTTACCTCCACCGCTGTCTTTTTGGGTGGAATGTAAGTGTTGTCAAGTAGGTGCATTAGTCTGTTGGACTCCATTTTTGGCTTATTAAGTATATTCGTTAATGTTGTATAAGTATATAAATTGTTCTATGGTAAATAGAAGATTGTGTAGCTTTTATAATATATAAGGAGGAATGTTACACTACTTGTAGACATATCTTATTATTTATGTAGTTAGGAATCACTGTACAGCCATCTGAGTATGAGTAATGTCTGATGACCCTTGTAGATAAGGAAATGTGTTTTGCGGCCTAATTAGGTAAATGATTTAAGATTCTAAAACGGTTCCTGCCTCTATGCCGCAACGCGATAGCTTGTTTTCTTCGATTTCTGCCTATCTATCAAGCCGCACAGCCACCAAAAACAACCCCCCCAAAGAACCTTTGACACAAATTAAGTCATGACTAGGGAGTACAGGTACACACACGATAGCACTCCTTTAAGGAGAGGGGAGCCTTGTTGAGTCATTTTACTATTCCTGCTCTTGTTCGACAGAAGGAATGCAAGTGTTCCTAGCAATGAATTCCTCGAGCACCCGTTTAGATCACCTGTGTAGATTATGTTCTGCGGGATTAGTGTCCCGCATGAGATGTTTCATAATTCCGAGAGAAGGCACACTCCGATGATATGGTAGCTCTGATGGAACCAAGTCCTTTACTGTTTAGCGTCAAAACCGAGGCTACGAATCATTCGTCCGCCTCATTTAGCCAGACCCTGTCGAGACAACACCTTGAACAAACTCAAGGGACTAGTTTGGGTAATAGTATCCTATCGGTAATCTTATGGTTGAAAGAAGATTATTCTTAGGGTTTATATAGGAGCTTTCATTTGCTTGTGTAAAAGAACCGCCTCGTGAAATAGGATTGGTAACATCTTCTATCTTCAATACATTGACAACTCGTATTGAAGTCATGTTCTCATAGTACATAAAGTAGACCATACTTTGTGGTATATAACCCGTTTTCCAACCCTGGGTCGTATCGTTGGATTAAGTCTTCGCATACAATGATTTTTGCAATCGTTATATTTTTACACAACCGCATAGAAAATATCTATCCTTGTTAGGAGTAGTTTCTACTACGAAGTCCCACTTTGAGAAGTATCATTCAAAATGGAACTATAGTCGATTGTGAGTAGGTCACTTAGCATACACTATGGGCTTGTGGGCCATAAAATCATCTATACATATACTAGTGATTTGACATTGGATACTATATTGTAAATATCGTCAAAGGCTATTGCAACGTTGCCTCAAATGAAGTGGAGTTCACTATTGAATCAAGCTCGTCTAAAACTATACTAAACCCGCGGAATTCGGCCAATAAATATAACTACCTGCTAGACTATTATTCGACTACAAAATATAGACTTACTGTAACGTAATTGTGTATTAAGGGAAAAAAGAATTTACATAGAAGATGATACCATTAAACCAAAGACTAAATTTACAATTTTAAATCTTTTTAAATAATTTATTTCTTAGCGGTTTTCTTAGCGGAAGACTTCTTTTCCTTCTCTTGTTGTTCCTTAAGGACTCTCTTGACGATCTTTTGCTCTTCAATCAAGAAAGCTCTGACGATTCTCTCCTTGACACAGTTGGCACATCTGGAACCACCGTAAGCTCTTTGGACGGTCTTGTGGGTCTTAGAAACTTGAGCGTATTCTCTTGGTCTCAAGGTAGAGATACCAGCTAAAGCGATACCACAGTCACCACACTTAACTCTAGAAGCGGTCTTCTTGACGTGTTGGGCAACCAACTTTCCACCTGGGGTCTTGACGACCTTGATCTTGTTAGATCTGGTGTTGTCTATAAATTTGTTAGTATTAGGTACATTGGATATGTTGTTAATTACTTGTGATGAACTTTGATTTTGACATAGAATGAATCAATGAATTTTCATGGGAATGACGATACAACTGTAAGGAATCTCTGATCACATCTTATAGAGACTCTCTAAAGAGAAGGAAGGATTTTTCAATGCTGTCTTGATGGAAAAAGGATTCTTCGTGATGGGGTATATTTTGTGGATTATGACGATTCTGGAATACGGATAGAAGTTGCATTTTAATAATCATATTTCTACGTGATTCATGCTAACTCCTGGTGGTTTACGTTGTGATGTCTTTACATGTCTTTTCAATTCGTATTTGTGGTCTTGGGACTTTAAATTTTTATGTCATTCCATCTTACTCATTCTAGTTCTTCAGTCACTCGTTCAACACTGGTATAACTGCTGGATTGAAACATACATGGATTTCTTCTTCTGTAGGTAACACGTTGAGCCATTTTTGAAGATGATATTATGCTATACTAACTAAGCTTTCAAAAGAAGGATTTTCTTAATGAGTGTTGATATTAGAATATATCAATTCGATTTTTCCCCTAGCAGCTCTGGCTCCGCATAGACAGTTGAAAATTTTCACTCTTAGTGTATGTAGTGTATATGGGAGATGTCCTCGTGACTAAGCGAGCACGTACTGAGGAGAGATGTGAAAGTGTCAGGTGAAGAAAGCTGCACTAGGGTTAATGCCCTAAGACTGTTCCCATTCGCAGTGCGAATTCAAATACGTCACGTGGATTCATTGATAACCATCTACAGTAGGAAGGGCCCTATTGATTATGTACTATAGAGTTGCAGCAATGCAAAACGAAGTTTGTATTAAATTAATTGTAGATATATAGTCTCATTTATTCAACGGTCTCTATTAAACATTGAATTTCAAACAGCTTATCCTTGGGTATGCTACAAGTATTACTGGCTACAAGTGTACCACTATGATATAATTCAGACAATTTTCATTGTTCTATGGAGAATTCCTATATATCGCCTATTCGATTATAACTTTGGTTCCTCCTTTTCAATGGCAACGACTTCCATTTCCAAGTCGACACCCAAAGGTAATTCCTTGACAGCAACACAAGATCTAGCTGGCTTGTGTTCACTGAAGTACTTACCGTAAACGACATTGAATTCACCAAATTGAGTCTTCATGTCAGTCAAGAAGATGTTAGCCTTAACGATGTGCTTCAAAGAAGAGTTCGAAGCTTCCAAAATATTAGAAACGTTTTGAATAACCTGTTCAGCTTGTTGCTGGATAGTTGGGTTGCCTTCCAATGGCTTATTTTGAGGGGTGTAAGGAATTTGGCCGGAAACGTAAATGAAACCTAAACTGTTAGTATATCTCTCCACAAGTTTTAATTGCTTGCTGCAATTACTGTTTCTAGTACATACCGTTCACCTTGATAGCCTGAGAGTAGGAGGCAGCTGGTGGTGGAGCAGCAGCAGTTTTAACCTGTCAATTGTTAGTTTCTTACTCATTATCTAGTAACATGACTCAGATGCGACCTCTTCAACATCTATCATTTCACTGAAAAATACGTACTGGAGTGATAGTAGAACTTAATCTTTGAGAAGACATGGCAATTGATCTATTGAATGATGAACGCAATTGAGTCTTGAACATAGTCTGGAAGAATGTGTGGTTCAAAGGATTTGAAATCTGAAAAGCAAACCAACACCAAATTGACCCTGGAGGAGACTCATTTGACTTCCCCTTGATAATGCCGTAAGGTTTGATTCGTCACCGTCACGTGCTCTTAATAATGCGGTGAGGATCTTTGTGATTTGTTCACATGATGGGGTTAATGAGTTAGATAGTATTACCTGATATCGGTACAGAACTAGTATACACCGTCTATTTAAATGCTATATCGTGAAAGGTGACTAAAATACATATTAGGGTCATTAAAGTTACTTCTTTTTTGATTTCTTCTTCTTTTTGTTCTTCTTCTTTGAAGATTTTGATGTGGTAGCGCCACCAGAGGAATCGAACTTGCCCTCACCATTAAGGAATTCAGTATTGAATTCTGCTTCATAAAACTCCTGCTTTGAATCTCCAGTAGAACCAGAAGCGGTCGCAGTAGCAATTACACCTTCTGTCAGTCCTGTGGATATAATATTCTCGAATTCTTCGAAAAGAGATTCAGCCACATATTCGATTTTGCAGAGAGTATTGAAATGGTCGAAAAAGAATCTGAAATCTTCTGTTAATTGCTGCAAATCCGTTGAGTGAGTTGTCTTTTGTGGAACAGATCCCGCGGCTCCAAGTACACTATGTAAATGTGTCTCTATTCTGTGTGTAAAGTCATCGACTATCAATAAGTGATAATCGTTACTTTCCAAGTCTTCACTAATCTCAGCCGTGGTGAGTGTAGCGTACTTTTCAAAGAGTGTTAATTGTTCCTTTTCGTTGTAGGTATACTCGAGGCCCTCGTCAATCAAATGGTCCTCGTCTTCCGTTGTAGATTCATAATTAGAATTCTTGATTTTAAAAAAGAGTTGGCGTGCTTCTGGCAATTTTCCAATCCAGTTAATGAGAAGAACCCGTAATTCATTCTTATAATCTATATCGTCATCATTTTTGCTCTTAGGTTTACTATTCGCCGACAAATTGATAATACCTAGATTGATTAACTGATTAATCATAAGGCATAGAAGGGACATATACTTTTTGGCAATGGATTCTGCCAAAACCACTTTATAACCATTCTCTAACTCAAGTCCATTAGTTGCTGATAAATACACACCGCTGTTGCTTAAGAATTCATGAAGCAACATCAGCTGTTCAACTTCAGTTAAAACGACTTTCTTACCTTGACGTGTGAATAGGTAAGGTGCTTGTCTTGCCTTGCTACCACGGAGTCCGACCAAAAGTTGAAAAACATAATCGATGAGAAGTGCCAGAAGGTTTAAATTATGGGTCATGAACCAAAGAAGTACTCTTCGAAAACCCTTGCACATCAACATCTCGTCCATTAAGCAACGGGCCAATTTACTATTATTGTGAAGCATAAGTTCAAATTTCCCAATGTCAATAAGAGGAACGATTAGCTTATTGTTCTCCTGTGTAATCCTTATAGCATCATCCGAAGCCAATGAGGACCAGTAATGGTAAATCTTCTCTGGTGTTATCGACTCATTCGAGTAATTTTCATCGGTCTCGTTTCTGACAGCATTGGAAATTGTATTAATAACAACTTGTCCAATCTTCTTTTCAGCCTCATCATCACCTTCTATCGAATTTGTACTTAAGAAGTCAAATGTGGCCCTGAGTTCCTCCCAAGATGCAAAGAAGTGGTCAGAGTCACCCTTGTTTGCTAGACTTTCAAATTCCTTTACCTTGACAAGAAACCATTCGCTGAATTTCTGGTTCTCACCTCTTGGTAAATCACGCCAATCACGACCCTCTTCATCAAATTCGATGTTATCTGCTTCATCTGTGGATCTGACTGCTCTAGAGACACCTGCAGCCTCCATATCTTCTACAGAAGACTTTTCCGGTGCATCTTCTGTTATTTCTGTAATATCTGTCTGACCGTTCAGCTTCTCAGTTTCTTCCTCTGACACATCCAGCCAGTCAGCCTCAGAATCCTCATATTCGTATTCAAATATGTAACGTATATCCTCATCAAATCTATCATCATACTCAAGATCTATCAATATATCACCAATTTCGGTGATTTTCTTGGACTGGTTGAGTCTTCTTGATGCTTCGTCGCCACTACTAGAAGGCTTGTCTGAAAGCTGATATTGACCTGCTGTGAACGAGACGCCTGAGTTGAGTATTAACAAGGCTATTATGACTAGTCTCATATCGATCAGAAGAGAACCTCCGTTGACCTTTTTCCTGGCAAGAGGTTGGATGAAATTTAGAAGAGTTTCGTTCTCGATATCGTTCTCCTCTTCGGGTGACTGTTCTTGTTCTTCTTCATACAACAGGGAAGGGTTTTGGTTGATGATCCATGCGAGAACGTAACGAATAGACGAAGAGCCTTTGAGTGTTTGTTTAATTACTTCTGGAGTGGCTTCTTCGAAGCCCTCATTGTGATTACGGAACTCGATTCTACGATCGATTTCGAGCCCGAGAAGAATAATGTTGGTGTGGCACTTCCATAGTTTAAGGAAGTAATGCAAGTATGGGTTCACGGTGAGATTGTATTCTCCCGTTGGCGGTTTGAAAAGTTTGTAGATGGCTAACAATAACACGCAAGCTACTGCGTAGACTAATTTAAGATTGAAGTCTTCATTTTGTAGGGCTACCAGTGGAGTCCAAATATGTAAGTTTTCAGCGTAGTGCTGTTCATCGTTGTTGACATATCTCAATTCGAGTTCATCCTCCGCGTTCAAGGCTCGCTGGATGCGTCGTATAATAGCGAAGTATTGCATTGACAACTCGAACTTGATGGAGGCGACATCTATGGGCGCCGAAAGAGCTTTGGATACATTTGACGATGTATTTGGTGGCTGTATTGTACTCGATGATTGTGCATTGGGCAAAGCATTGGATGCCGACGATGGGGGCGATTCTGTTGGGCTGGTGGTAGAGTTGTTTCTGTCGGCGTTTGCTCCATTCGTTTCTATGTACCTGCTGTAAGTGAGAGCTATCACCAAGTCGGAGACGCAGTCTAC
This sequence comes from Scheffersomyces quercinus, assembly GCA_030556775.1. Lineage (NCBI taxonomy): Eukaryota > Fungi > Ascomycota > Pichiomycetes > Serinales > Debaryomycetaceae > Scheffersomyces > Scheffersomyces quercinus. The sequence goes on along the minus strand of JAKTUQ010000008.1, from coordinate 635,805 downwards.
ACTGAGGATGGTTTGTTCACTTTCCTCGGGTTGAGTGAAAGGATCACATAGCGACGCTACCGTGGTGAAGACGAACGTCAATTCGGGGTCTTCTGTGGGGATGTCGAGCAAACGGGCGATGTCAGCGTGACGCTTCACGAGGTTCTGGCTGTTCTTGTTCAAGGGAAGCGGGAAGTCGAACTCCATCACCCTGGAGTCTGAGTCTTTGTCGTGATCTATATCTTCCAGCATGACATTATAGAGAGTGAGTAGGACGCACAGGAAGAGTGATGACGCTGGTACGAAGCAAGAAAAAAGAAGTTGATGTAAAGATAATACACTATTAGAAAGTCAGCCAGTGCAATGAGAAAATCGATTAACGGTGAGTAGTAACGGCAAAAGAATGGAGAATTAAACACTCACTGTCTTTCTGTCTTCCTGCTCTCACTAATCATTGACAATATCTCGGCTACGAAAAAAGAGACGCTCAGAAAGAAATGCGAATCTGTTTGCGCATTGCTTATTGCGACGGGTTACTGTGTACAGAGTGAGATGAGTAGGTGCAAAATAGAAGTAGAGTAGAGAGCAGAGTACTACGCTAGACTGATGCAGTGTTATGTAGACTAGCGTAATATTTTAGTGTGCTCCTTGAATATGGTAGAAAATAGACTTCTGACCTAGGTATATATTGTTCGGTATTTGTTTGTTTGTTTGTGCAATTTGTAGTGTATGTTATGCTCTATTATCTAAGTCTATTATATAGTGTACTCTCTATGTAGGTTGGTAGCACCAAAGACGTTAACTATGCGACATGTAGGATTATCCGTTCTGAGGCTGCAGACGCGGCTAAATTTCGCAGCAAGTCTGTTTACATTTAATAGGACCTACCAATGTGCTATTGTAATATCGATGGCCATGCCTTCGGTTGTTGGTTAGGAAGGGAAAGAGGCCCTAGAATGGCAGGGGACAAATTTCATGGACTTTTAAGCTTGCTTTCAGTTTTTGCATCTTGCTGCTCTTGCAATCTCATCTATAGAGATCAACATCAAAAATCTGCTTGAACCCTTTTCCGAAAATACCTCTGACCGATTTAGGATCCTTCTTGGAAAAGGCTACTATACAGCCACACTCAAGGAAAAGACTAAGGTCTCAATTCGGAGGTTCTTCTCAGAAGGCTCCGAAGGAACCAACGTTCCCAATGCTCTAGGAGCGACGAACAAAGCCAATTCCTTACGACGCTGTGCGGTCTCAATAAAGGACGAAAACCCACACAAAATTGCTCCCATAGCTGGTCCGATCGTATCATCCCAGTATGTTCTAGGTGTTTTAGGGAATATCTTGGGGAGGAGCCTTGTCCTACTTAAGCATACAGCGTACCAGTACAAACCGATAAACGCTCCCAAAAATGCGGATGACCGCACCGTAGATTTCAAAGCTCTTAAAATTCTTGACTTCATTTTAGTGCCCTTCATCGGTAATAAAAGCATTAAAGCATTCAAAGGCCCGTATAGCTTCAACGCGAATATGAAGCCTCTAGAAAACCTCCAAAGAGCATGTTTTTCACAATTCTTCGTGGTGAATGCATGGACCAACTCGCAGTCCATGGGTTGATTGACAACGAAATTACCTTTTTCCTTTGGCTTTCCGTATCTTTCCATCATGGGAGCCAAAATATCTTCATGGGGTCCATGTTCCCCATACTTCAAGTTACCTTCCCTTACCTCTCTAAGGGCATCTACAAGTTCGTCGTCCATTTTGGCTGCTGCCGTTATCCATCTAGAATAGGCAGGAGGTAAGGACTTCGGGTTGTAAAACCAAGCAAACATGATTAGAGAACTTGACACAATGAAGAGAGCGGCATCTCCGTGCTTTGCGATAGCGGCTGGTGCAAAGCCAGAAAGAGTACTTGAGACAGCAGTGTCCAACGCTCTAGTAGCAAGTAAGAGGGTCAAGTCGAGTGAAAAATAACGACCAATGTTGACCATATGATTCTGGTAGGCTGGGAAAGCTATGATAGCAGAAATAAACGAGGATACCAAAGTTGAAAGAAATAAGTTCTTTGCTGGTTTTGAGACTCCATATCTTTTCAATAACAGATACACTATGGGCTCAAGAATGTTGATTCCAGCAACTAAATTGGCAGCAAACATAGGAAACTTTTTGGGATGGAGAGCACGTCGAAATATCTCGACTGAGCCTTTAACAATATCATTGTAATTTTTTTTTGTGATAGACTGGATGATGTGGTTCAATGTCTTGGGAATCACCACATAGAGATAAGCGAATAGGAATGCAAGAAGGGTTGGTTTGGCTATTCGCTGGCAGAAATACTTAAGCACGAATACTAGAACCTTTGGGTTTCTCGTGATTCTTGCTGTCGACATGGCCCCCATAATGACGCAGTAAGGCTAGTTGTTGAAAAGATGTAATGGGGATTCTACGGATGAACTGTTGAAGACCCATAACATATAAACTATGGTGGAGCACGTGATGAGATCGATAATTGCAACTACTGGAGATGTGTGAAATGACTTCAGAGATAGACTCTTAATTTGTAGGAACGAAGGGAATGAATGAGAGGGATGCTATTCGTATTACTTCGTGGATAGATATGTAAAGAAATCAAGTTTTTCATAAATCACGGTGTTCTGTTGGTTTATAAGTACGGGAAAGATAGCGAGATAATAGACAAAAAGAAGAGGCAGTGTAGGAGAGGTTCCATGCTTACAGATCATTCTACAGAGTGACTTCTAAATGTTAATCATACCAACATGCATTGTGAACATAGCATGCTATACGAAACATGAACCATAATGCGTATAACCATGTAACGTAGATATCACGTCGTTCACGTATTTCTCACATTACATCATGCTCTGTACTGCAAAATGGGCTGATAAGATGACTGCGAAAATGTAGGGCCCATGACGACCACGAATTGGAAGTCTTCTCTGCGTTCAGGAAATTAGTATGAGGGTACAAATGCATTTGTAAGCTAGTTATAAGCAATGGCCGACCCAGCCACCAATCACCACTTCTTCGATTTTGCAGCCTTTACCCAACTTGTCTAAAGAGGCTGCAAATGCATAATTCATGTATTGTTCCGAGGCCCAAAGGCTTCAAGACACCTCGTGCTGCATACACTTCTATTGTTGAAAAGTGACAGTAAGGACGACCATCGGGCATATCTCTGAGGTGGAAACTGAAGTAGTTACTATCCATATCACCGTTCCAACGACGTGTTCCGAATGGCAAGATGAGAAGCAGCAATTCGCTTCCAATAGACTAATTATAGCATGGAACTTTTCATTTTCATTAAAAGCTTAGGAGATCCAGAAACTGATTTGCACCTACGGGAGAGCTTAGATGCAAACTTTTCACCTCGACTACTTCCAACGACTATACAATATCGCTCTCATTATATCACTCTCATACCTCTCGAGTTGACATAACAACTACTTACATGCTTCTTGTTAACGATAGTAAATACAATAAGAAATCTCTCACTTCCTCAACACATCCCATCTTGTCCATTCTCCTATAGAATATATCACACATCTACATAGCTATGTATATATACAGTCTCTGTACACGTCTCTTCTCTTTACGCTTCCGTCACTTCTCTCGACTCTGTAAAACTTGAATCGGGATTCTCACTTTTCACTCTCACTGTGTCACTCTCACTGTGTCACTCTCTCTCACTGTGTCACTCTCTCTCACTGTGTCACTCTCTCTCACTGTGTCTCTCGCGCTGGGACACTCACACCGTGTCAATTCTCACAGTATACTTCCTGCTCTCTTCGCTCACACTCACCGTCTCTCACACTCACACACCTCATCTTTCACACTCACTCATAAGTCACGCGACAATACACACATGACATTACTTGTGCGTTGGCCGATTCAAATAAACGTCAACACAATTCCTATTCTTCAACGTATTGGTGCTCTCCTCCGTCATCATAGCATCATCTCCAGCGCAGCGTTAGCCAATTGAGGTCTCCCCAAGCGCCAACAAACACCACCCACACCCGACCCCCGTCCCGCTGTAACGTGTCTCCGCTGGATGCTTTCATCGCCATCTGAAATTTCCAGATCATTATACTAGCAAGCTCTACTGCTCCACCACCAGTACCAGCAACAAGCCCCAAATAACCGTTTCCCATGGTTAAGCTCAGCGAAATCGAACGCACGTCCACCTTCGCTTGGAGTCATGACACTCTCGCGTTGTTAGCAACGGGTACCGTCGCTGGCGCCGTCGACGCCAACTTCAACCTGTCCTCGTCCCTCGAGGTATGGGACATATTCTCTGCTACTGACAAGAATGAACCCATATTCTCAGCATCGGTCGAGAACCGCTTCTACGCCTTGGCTTGGTCCAAGCCATTTGAGGGTTATTCCCGTGGTCTTTTGGCTGCCGCTTTCGAAAACGGAACCGTTGAGTTCTGGGATGCTGAAAAGTTGATCAAGAGCAAGGATTTAAAAGCAGCCTCGGTTCATAAGTCTACCAAGCACCAAGGACCGGTCAGAACACTCCAGTTCAACCCAATTCAGCCTCACGTTCTTGTCTCGGGTGGTTCTCATGGACAGATCTTCATTTGGGATACCAAGAAGTTCTCTGAACCATTTTCCCCTGGTCAAGCTATGACCCCTATGGATGAAATATCCAGTGTCGCATGGAATAACTCTGTTAGTCACATTCTTGCAAGTACAGGAAACAGTGGTTACACTTCAATCTGGGACCTCAAGTCAAAGAGAGAAGTTCTTCACTTGTCATACACTGGCGCAACTGGTAGAGCTAACTTCTCCCATGTAGCTTGGCATCCAACCCAGTCTACCAAGCTTATCACTGCAAGTGACAACGATTCTTGTCCTCTTATCTTGACTTGGGACTTACGTAACCTGAATGCTCCAGAAAAGATTCTCGAAGGTCACAAGAAGGGTGTCTTATCGTTAGACTGGTGTAAACAGGATCCAGAATTGCTCATTTCTTCTGGTAAAGATAACACCACTTACCTCTGGAACCCAATTACCGGTGAAAAATTAGGAGAGTACCCAACCACTGCCAATTGGGCATTCCAAACCAGATTTGCACCATCTGCGCCAGATATCTTTGCCACAGCTTCATTCGACGGTAAGGTCATCGTCCAGTCTCTTCAAGATACTTCTCCCCCTGTGTCTGCTAAAGTTACTTCGAACGATGATAATGTATTTTGGAATCAGTTGTCTACTACTGAAACCCAGCAGCCAGTATTCGAAGTCAAGCAGGCACCAAAATGGTTGAAAAGACCAGTTTCGGCCCTGTTCGGATTTGGCTCCAAACTTGTTCTTGTCAAGACTGACGAAAATGGAAAGAGCACTGTATCTGTTCAGAAGTACAGCGTTACTGGTCTGGAATCCAGTGGCGACTTGTTCGAGGCTATTAAGTCCAACGACTTTAAAACCATCATAGACAACAAGGTAGAGGAAGAGAGTGTTAACGCCGTAGATAAATCCGATTGGACGCTTTTGAAGAGGTTACAAGAGAAGGGTAAGGAACAGCTCTTCAAGGAAATAGATTCTGATGTGAAAGGAACGTCCACTCCTAAAGAGGAAGTGTTAGAGAAGAAAATTGAAACAGAGGAAGAAAAGGACGAGGACAAACCATCTGTTGAAGACTCTTTCTTTGACAATCTTGGCAATGGCAATGTTAGTGTTTCAGATGATACATTCGTCCCCTCTGGATCGTTCAAGATCATATCCGACGGCTCATCCGCCGATGACAAAGCAGTAATTAAGCTCGTGTTAGCCAACAAGACTGAAGAAGCTGTTACCGCTTTCTTAGAAAAGGACAGACTCGTGGAGGCTCTTCTTCTTGCTTTGGATGGACCAGAAAATGTCAAGAAGCACGTCAGAAACGCTTACTTCAAAAAGAATGCTGACAACGAACTTTCAAGAATTCTCTATAACGTGGCATCCAAGAACGTTACAGACATTGTATCTAATGCTGATGTTGCTGACTGGAAGGAGATTGCTGCTGGTATTGCATCTTTCAGCTCTGACTCGAATGAGTTTGACTCTAAGATCACCGAACTTGGAGACCGTATCTTGGAATCTAACAAGAACTCGAAGGAGCATAGAGACAATGCTATCACTTGTTACTTGGCTGGTAATGCCTTAGATAAAATTGCTAACATTTGGCTCCATGAACTTCCAGAGTTTGAAGCTGATTTATTGAAATCTGAAAATGCCAAGCATGTATCCTCTCCATCTGAGGCAAGACTCACCTCGTTGACAAACTTCGTCCAGAAGATAGCTGCCTACAGATCCATTTCCAAGACTACAGGAGAAATCTCTGGTCCTTCGGCTGAACCTATTTCAAAGGCTATAGTAGAATACACTACTATCGTAGCTGGAAATGGTGACTTTGAGTTGGCTAAGTTATTCTTGCTGTTGCTTCCTAGCGAATTTGCTGGAAGTGAGAAAGAGAGAATTATCAAAGCTTCTGGTGTGCCAGAAGCTAAGAATACTGTTGCTACCAAAGCAAGTGTTGCTGCCGTTCCTGCTGGAAACGGTTCTGCTGCCAAGACTGGTATATATGGAAGAACTAATCCTACGTTTGTTTCCCAACCAACTGCCACTCCTACAGCTAAGTCTTACCAACCTCCTGTCTCCAACGTTCCACCTGTGACAGCACCAGTGAACCCACCAGTTGCAACTCCAAGCTCCAATCCTTATGCCAGAGCTATGTCTGCGTCAAATCCATATGCTCCTCAGGCTGCTCACAACATTTATAAAGCGACTGCCACCCCCTCCGTCCCAACTGCTCCACCTGTGGGGCCACCAACCGCCTTCGCGCAGAACAACTCTGCTTTGGGTGGTCCACCACCACCAGCTGGCCCACCACTGACCCAGTTCAAGCCATCCAATGAGGGCTGGAATGACTTACCTGACACCTTCAAGTCGAAGGCTCCTCCACGTCGTGCTGCCCCGGTTGCCACTATCTCTCCATCACCTACTCCATTACCCCAAGTCGCACTTACACAAGTACCTAAGAGATCTGTGTCAGGTGGTAGTGCAGCCCCTCCTCCTCCTAAGGGTCTCAGTCGTGCTAGTTCTAAAGCTACCATTCCAACAGCTCATTCATCGCCTCGTCCTGCACCAGTTCATATCAACAACAAATATGCTCCTCCACCAATTGAAGTACAGGCACCTGTTCCAAACGGAGCTCATTCTCTTAACTCACCGCTGTTGAAGAAGAACCCGTACGCTCCTCCACCAGAAGTTTCACCAAACAAGATTGCCTACGCTCCTCCTCCAGGGGCTGCCGGTGTCGTTCACCCATCTGCTGCATTCGGTGGAGCTATCGCTCTGCCTCCAGCTCCGCCAAAGAACCCATACGCTCCAGGTCCTGCTGCCGTAGTTTCCCCACGTACCTCTAGCGCTGGAATTCTTCCTCCACCACCAAGAGGTTTAGTATCGCCACCTCTGACATTTTCAAACATCCATGGTGCTTCACAACAGCCAGCGTTCGGAGGAATTCACCCACCACCTCCAGCTATTGGTCAACAGCCAGCTGCATCCGCTCCTCCACCACCTGCAAGTGCCCCTGCAGTCCCAGAGAAGCCCAAGTACCCAGCAGGTGATAGAAGCCATATCCCAGAGAAGTCTATTGCTATCTACCACTCTTTATCGAAGGTGTTCGAGGCCATCAAGCCTAGTATCCCAGAGAAGTACATTGTGCACGGGCAAGATATGGAGAAGCGTCTCAATTTCTTATTCGATCATTTGAATAACGACGATTTATTGTCTGACGATGCTATTGCTGAGTTGAAGAGCATTAGTGAGGCCCTAGAAGCTAAGGACTTTAACACAGCCTCCGCTTTGAACACTCAACTTGCTACCAACTACAGTGACCAGATAGGAAACTGGCATAGAGGTGTCACTCGTTTGATCACTATGGCTGAAGCAATGTACTAAATCAGATGATTGAATGTATTACCTCCAAAATTCATATTGTTGTACTTACTTATATATCTAAGAGCCGAATGGCTACATAGAGATTTTCTATAATAAAGTTCTTGTTTTAATTACTAACGTAGATACTCAATTGAAAGATCATTTTTATTAGCACGCACGATCACAATAATCGTAACTGATATGCTTACCCTTCACTTTTAGGCTTATGACATCAAGAGCGCAAGTTCACGCCAAAAGACATTGATTCAAGTAGAATCTAATGCTATTTCTATTTCCAAGAGGGTTAGTTCCTTACTACTAGTGTATAGCTATTGAAGTTTCACAATATATTAAGTCTATAATTAAATATTATTAAAAAGGTCTATTATCTAATTGCCAATATCTTGGTATTTAGAAATTATTTCTTGTTCTTCAAGATTTGAGAAACAGAGTCGATGACTGAGGTGTTGATATCGATTGGTTCGAAACCAAGGATCTTCCATGTCTTCGAAGCATCGATTTTACAGTACTTGCTAACAGTTTCTTGGTGAGCGTTCTTGTCAGCAACTGGAAGGTCTTTGAATTCTGAGAAGTGATTACGAACGATCTCTGTGATCTTGAAAGTGGAAAATCTTTCTTCATCAGATAACAACAATCTCTTTCCAATAGTAGCTTCGGACTCAAAAGCAATAAGATGGCCCTTGGCAACATCTCTAACATCAATCCAGGTACCCTGCATAACTGGAATATTGTCCTTTGGTCCCAAACTCAATAATGAGTTGATGATCTCAGAAGAAGTGTTCAAAGTACCAGAAGCTGCGGTGTCAAATACCTGTGGACCGAAGACATACCCAGGGTTGACAGTGGTTAAAGAGAAGTTAGGCTTCTCGTCCTTCACAAAATCCCAAGCGGCCTTCTCAGCAAAGGCCTTAGAAGCAACGTATCCAATTTCAGCATTCTCCTTGGCTTGATCCCAAGTCAACTGAGTCCAGCTGTCTTCTGTAGCAGTATAAGTCGGGTCAAATTCACCCTCGAACATTGCTGCATACGAAGAAGTAACAACGACTCTTCTAACTTGAGGAGCCTGGTCCTTGATGGCCTTCAAAGCATTCTTTGTACCATTGACAGCTGGAAGCAACAAATCCTTTTCAACGTCAGTGGTGTTGAAGTGGAATGGAGAAGCGGTGTGCAAAAACACAGTAATCTCTGGGTGCTTCTTCAAAGCTTCGTCGAAAGCACCTTCTTTTTGAATGTCAGCAACAACTTCATAAGAGAATTTGTCGGACTTCAACGAGTTTTTTAATTGGTCACCCTTTGAAGGAGATCTAACTGAACCAACAACGGAATAGTTGGAGTCAATCAATTGCTTGATGATATGTTGGGCAATGAACCCAGTAGCACCAGAAACGAAAACAGTAGCAGCAGTCATTGTAATTAAAAGATTTAGAAGTTTAGGAGGTTTGTAAGATTTCTGTAGTTGTAGAAGATCTATAGTGATTAAAATAGATCAGAAAACATTACAGAACAGAAGAAGTGTGTACTCTTTTATACTAGATATGAATAACTGTATGTATGATTTTGCAACCATTCATGCCTCACTTATCAAAGTATTGTACCAAATATTGCACGAATTGTACGCTAACTGCAAAATAGTCAAAAAATAACGGAAACACGAGCTAAAGCCTAGGAGGGAAGGTCATTTATAAATCGGCATTGCTACAAAGAGCCAAGTCCGAAGAGCGGCAACAACGTTTATACTAGGAATTAAGCCTAGGTTGGCATTATATTTTAGCGAGACGGACAAGCCGCAGTTGGAATCTCTGGGTGTATAGCCGGGAATAAATGACAGGATCCTGAGGTTTTCGGTATTACTGCATTGGGCCAAATGTTTCCGCGGCAATTTTGAATTGAGAACTGGTGGATGTGCACAGGAGATCATGATTGTAGAAATTTGACTCATGCAGTAATACCGCTTGCAATGGAGTTACTGTATTGGGATAACCTACTTGCGAAGCGGATCCTTGGAATACGGTGATAAGATGGAAGACAGATTGGGATACGAGATAAAATAATAATAATAAAAAGCAAGAAATACGGACCTCAGGTTTGCGTTCTGATTGTGAAATAATGTCCATATAAAGTACCATCCGCACAGAACTTGTATTTATATGATGTTTTAGTAATTGAGAGAGACAGATAATCGCTCTCTCAGGCAAACAGTCTCTATTCTTTTTTTAAAAATACTAAACCAAGTATACCAATAAAGCGAAAATATCTCATTTGTTTAAACTCTACTTGTACTCTCTTACCCTTTAAAATATAACGTGCGAAACAAATTACATATAGGATATATGCACATATATTAACAAGACATTTATTTATACATTTGAACTTTTGCAAATCAATTGTCTTTTCGGACAATCTACTTGAATACTATCTCATACAATTTGGCACCGCCAACATCATCTTCTATTGGTTCAGTGTTGTGGATACCATCGACTTCTATCAATAAGAATCTCGCGTATAAGCCGTCAGGAAGATCAAATGAAGTCATATTTTGCTTCCTTGGAATCTCAATCGTGGTATAGTCTTTGAGGACAAACGGAGCTGAGATACTAACATTAGAGTCGATGACTTTTTGGAAGACATCGTTCTGCTTATACAACTTGTAGTCTTCGTCTTCATATCTGTAGATTTCATACAAATCGTTTCCGAAGTCAACCTGACTGAGAACATCTTCGACATTCTTAAACTCACTCAAAGACCCAGTAAAAGTTGACAATTTCCAATTCAAAGCTGGTTTATCTCCCCAGTTGATAAATCCACCGGTCAAATTCTTGAACAGCTTGAAGTCAATAAGAATCTTACCTGTAGTATCATTAAATTTGGCCTGCCATTGAGTAGTGTTGTCACCATCGTTCATAGAAATTGGAGAATCTCCATAAGCACCGTCAGTGATATTGTAGAAGTTGGCCAAGCCACATTCCGAAACGCTATCTGGATAGCTAGGTTCTGGAGTGAATAGAGGGAAGCTTAATTCTTCGTCTTCATCTAAAGTGTAATAACCTGCTTGCTCATTTCTGTCGCCAATCTTGATTCGGATAGATCCCTCACTAGTGTGACTGCCAGGTATTGGACCGTGATTAACCACAGTGAAAGCAGTTTCATTGATAGACAACGAAAGTGAGTGGTTATTGTACTTGATTCCCTCAAAGATAACCCCGTTAGGCAAACATGGAAGGGCGATTGGATCCAAGTTCAACACTCTGGAAATTTGGTTATTTTCGATTACATAGTCAAATCTTAAACCGGTCAATCCTTGCAATACCGCTTGAAGGAAGCCTCCATGCGCCGTCAAGAAAGGGAATGCAGGATGGGTGGCACCATTTGTCAAAAAATCATCGTTGTTTTGCTCTGAGAATTGAGCAAAGGGGCCTCTCAAGAATGGTTGAACAGCCTTCTGTAAATAGGACTGGGATGAGCATCCGGAAGGAGATAAATTTGAAGAAACAATAGAGAAAATTGGGAATGTCATTGCAGGACCGTAATTGACTTGTTTCATCGAGTAGAATGCCATATTTGTTAATGCTTGTTCCGAAGTGATCAACTCATTCTGCAAAGGATAAGTCATCATGATCACATCCGCTTGCTTAATGCCCACAGATGAATTCATACCGGTATACTCCAAAGTGATGTTATCGGCATTATTGGAAGTCGGCAAATGCATATTTCCCACTATGTCAGAAAACTGAGAAGGAAATTCTCTTCCCAAGTGGTCTGCAACTTGGATGGCCCATTTCATAACTAGCGATATACCAGCATTTGTATAAGCACCGTTGTCGACATGATTAGCATATTCATCTGGGTCTGTCAAATTATGAGTGGTGTATTGGTGGAAGGTACTGTTATACTTGACAACATAGTCAGAAAAGAAAGTAGCAGCATCAGTAACTAATGGATACACATTTTCCAACAAGAAAGTATCATCTGCACCTCCACTCAAATAGAGTTCCCACGCAGATAAAGCAACGGCCACGTTGATATGATACTCATAATCCAAACATGGTCCAGTAGCAGTACAATTTCCAAATCTACCACTGGTCCAAGGATAGACGGCCCCTGAAGCGCCTTCAGGCAAGTTCGCTATAGCTTGATCATGAGTGTGAACTCTGTAGTTAATGATACTCTTTGCATGAGATGGTATGAAAGGCAATAAACCAGACATCATCCATATATCTGCATCCCAGAAGACCATTCCGGCGTAACTATCAGAACTCAAACCTCCCACACTTAAAGCAGCAGATACTCCCTGCGCATCTGGTCTCGTATTTGCGGTCAAGTGATAGAGGGAAGCTCTACTGGCGAGTGTTAATAATCTGTCGTCAGCGAAAGTGATTGCAGGAGTAGACTCCAACGTTTGCGCCCAGCCTACCAAGTGGCTGTTCACAGCTTTCTGGAAATCAGTATGTTTCTGAGATGAATCACGAGCGAGTCCTAAAACTTTGTCGCTATCGGTCAAATTTGAAGGATCCAAATCTGTAGATGCAACGCCTACAAACTTTGTCAAGTTCGATGTCTTCCCTGGTTCTATGGAGACTTCAACAGATTGCGATGAAGTTGAATTGGTCGTACTTCTCGTTTGATCTCCATCAGATACCAAGGTAGAGTAAATAGCACCATTGATATATGGAAGTTCGTTTGGACTGAAGGTGATGTAGATACCTTTATCATCAGTCCCAACGCCATTGAGCTGTGATCTCTGAGCAGATTCAAAGTCTAAACTGTCAACTACCGTGAAGTTTAATGACGTATTGCCTAGATTGGAGATTTGCAAGTCAACAATACCTAAGTTTATTTCCGTTCTATGAGCCAAGATCTCATATCTGATCTGAATATCGTCTAACCAAGTGTACTCTGTAGTTACGATCCCGTTTGCTAAAGATAAGTTCTGGGAGTAGTTTGTAATCTGGTCTGCTAGCTCAACTGAGTTGGCGGGATCCAAAGTGTAGGTTTGACCATCCTTTACAGTAGATACTGTCAAAGTGGTCCACTGTGGGACAGCGGCAATTACACTTTCGTAACCATTAGCTAAAAGCTCAGGGAAGTTGGTTCCGCTAGTGTTTTTCTGAATATCAAAGAATCCAGCAATGAAGGCACCAGCGTATCTCTTGTTGAATAATGGCCAACCGTTGGAGAGGTCATCTTCAGTGGCATCAGCTGAGTCGCTGATTTGATCGTAAGTAAAGCCATGGCCCAAGTTTGGGATTCTGCTTCCAATGTAACCGTTTGCTACGTATGGTTGACGTTGGTACTGATTGTAAGGGGTGAAGCGAGATGTTCCTATTGTGTTTGTATCAATGTCAAAGAAAGCGTTGGCGGCATATTTCAATTGTGTATAGACGGCCTTGTTTTGAGGACTGTTGACAAGTTTGAGCAACAGTGACCGACTTGCAGCGACCGATTCATGGGTAACAGTTCCAAGAGATGAGTCTCTCAACGCCAAGGGGAACGCATGAGACACCACCAGGAAGTACCAGTGGAGAAGAAAGAGGAGGCCGATGTTGAGGAAAATCATACTCTTGATGACTACTTGCTTGCGATAGACGTTTTCAACCAATGTCTCGTACAACGAAGAAAACAGCAGACATACGTATTCAAGGGACTCGTACGCCATATTTATATATTGTTCAGTGGTCGGACATTCCGCTTGCAGAACAAAAGGGAGAACAGCGGTCAACGATACCGTATAGTGTTATAATATTCTGCTTACGGCAAGCGAAAGTGGAGTAACTAACCAACAATGCAGAGAGGAATGAGTGTTGATCACAAAGAAAATCCGAAACAGGCGTGAGTAATGCAAACCTAAAGTACTATGCGATTGGAAATTTGGGGTAGCAAGCAGCAGTACCACAAAGAAGAACAATGAACGACTCCGGATTAATCTTTCAGTATGACCTAAAATGCGGAGGAATGAGATCGAGATATGGGTTTGGGGGTTTTTGTGGGGACTCCGGGGGTGTCGAGGGAATGTCGAAGCGGAAAGTGGGTAATATGGGTAAGGGGTGTGAAGAATGTGGATGGAGAGTTGTAATTGGAACAGTGAGAAGTACACAGCAATGATAGTTTATTGATAGTGAACAGATTGGAGTACGTCACTGTAAGTGAGTGCTGTGAGTGTATCCAGTGTATGTATAGAACAAGTGCTATATACAAGGATAGGATACAGCCAAGTCCTGTGCATACAGTATGCTGACCAGGCTTGGCGAGAGGCTACATGAAGCTGTAATTAGATCAGCTACATACATATACTAGATACAAGGCGCCGTAGACACAAAAGCTTGTTTGTAGATGGAGACCGGAAACGGACCTCATCAACACAGTTCAGCTTGAAAGAGCCAGTACGGATAAACTGAGTGGTTCCGGAGAAAGGTATGGCCGAAGTTTGTGATGTCGAGCTGCAGCAGAGGCTTATAGTACTTGAGGGTATTGTTAGAGTGTCTACTTCAATGTGTTCTGTTTTATGCTAACCACTAGTGGATGCACAAGGGGACATGTTGTGGAGATATAATTGAATAGAATCAGCATCAGACCACAGGATTTAACCACCATCCTCAACATTTACTCATTCTTCTGACAGGGGATTATTATTGACGCTGTTAATAAATATTAATAGCCCATCGAGCGTAGCGGATAAACTCGATATGCTTTTGTATCACTCAAGCTCAATCCTAGTTTGTTGCACGACAGATTCCCCATTCCCCCACAATGACCTGATATAACAATCCAAGCATGGAACCTTGCATATCAATTACAAATTGAAACTGCTATGCATGCCCCTCCTCATTGTGCCGATTGTGTATATCACTGTTGGTTCCGTGATGCCCAGTATTGTTTCTCGGAACGACGATCCTCGAATACTCAGTATACGATCGAGGTCAAGTTTGTCTCCCTGCCGTAGAATTACTCTAATTTCGATGCTTTGTTTGACCAGGAATTACCCAACAGTTCATGCGGAGGCCTTTACTGGGGTAATAATCGGAACTATTCTTTGATAAAGTTAAAAACTTGGCTGAAATCTTTCGCAGCAGAAGGTGCATTTCGTTCAATTCGTTTAATGAAGTTCTTCGTGGCCGCATTACTGCTAGCTGCCTCAATGCTGTTCCCAAAACCTACGTAGATTTTTGATTTTTGATGTTTCTTCGACACTTTCTTGTCTTGTAATATTACATTATTATACAGCTATATGTTATGGTTATGTTGCAGCCAGGATCAACAATTAATTAGTAGTACCGCTTTACCATTGTCCAAACTCTAGTTGAGAGGGAAAGCACTCGCAATTCGAAGTTGTGGTCGTCAAATGAACGCATTACCGTATAAAGTTTTAGCAGAATGCTATGAATATAAAACCCTTTTTAAGCGGGATATGCATGGGTGTCGAATTACAAAAAATGCAGGAACTGGAAAGTACCATCATGCTATGTATCAATTGTCTTGAGGGTTCTCCAAACGGGTAATTGTCCGAAGAATATCTCTAGTGTCCACTGTACGTGATGGCAATGGCCAGTGGTCTCTTTGTGACTTTCGTCTCAATAAGCGGTAGTTGGCTAAACTAGTTTTAGTCATATAGTCATGTAGTAAGGTTGACACTTGGGTATTAAGTTTTGAGTTTTGGATCGACTCAACGAGTTCCGAGCTCTGTTCCATTTGATACGAGGTGTGATAGAGTCTATCAATTGACGTTTCTAAACCTTCTTTAACTTCTTTATTGACGTCTTCAAAATTGGAATTTATTTTGTCTATGAGTGAACTGTCGAGAACGGATGAACTAAGGTCAATCAGTTGATCGCGAGAGTCTGGTTTCAGCTTAAGGTATTTCTTGACATCGGCGATATTAGTTTCAGCGCCCGCTGATACACTTAAATCCGCAATTGGCTTTATAGCACGTTCATAAGATTCTTGCCATTTCTGTTTTTGCTTGATCAAACTTTTCAATTTCTTTGTGTAGAGTTCGATATTTTTTAAATTGGAGACATTAAGAGGATTCTTCACTGTGATTTCTTTTCCATACGCTTCAATTTCATCAGGAATACTGTACCAACTAATGGAGATTTGTTTATCCATTAGCTTCTGTAATATTTCACCTTTCACAACGCCTGCTATACCATTGATCGTTTGATCTTCTGGACTCACGTTCTTTGACTTCAATTCCTTCTCTACAAGATCCATTTTCTTTTTGAAGCACCATATCAAGAGTCGTCTCATCCTGTCTGGTTCTGGTAATGACGTGTCCAACAATTTGAAGTAATCCCTTGGACTCACATCATGGTGTGGCCCTGCTACAAAACCATTGCCAATAGACAGTACTCTTTTACCTCTGTTATTATAGGACGATCTCCGTTTGTCATTTTTTCGACTGCCTATGTTCCGACTTTTCGGTTCATCTGTTAGGTTGATTCTGTGGTGCAGCACTTGCTCAATATACTCATCTGACGTATAACCACCATTCTGGCGTTGATCTGTTATCGGAGACGAGAGTTGAAAACTAGACTCATCGAGGAAGTTATATTTTCGCACAGGCTTGTCGATTTGGATCTGTCCATTACGCTTCTTAGTAGCAGCAGATGAAGTCGTTGTTTTGTTACGTCGTTTAAATTCCTGCAAGTCAAGGAGTTCTATTTCATCATTGTTGTCAATTTCTCTCGACATATTGTTCAATTCTTCGTTTAATTGAGTTACTGGAGTGCTGATCTGTTTTCTTTTTCTCTTCTCTGAATCGTAGCCATTAGTTTCGTTTGATTGACTTCTCTTATAAACAAATCCATCATCCTCCTCAAAGGGTCTTCCGCTGTTACGCTTCTTAGAATTGGATGTAGCGGAAGGGCGGCTAGTTTTGGATGCTTTTGGTTTCGTTTCTGACTTCTTCTTGGGTTGTGATTTCACAGTCTTTTTCTGGCTATTGCTCTGCAGTGAAAGTAGGTCATTTAAGCGGTTCGATCTGCCAAGTATCGTTTGACTCGAGGGCTGACTCTGTGGTATGTAGAATTCATCATCGTCCAGTTCAGGATCCAGCTGTTCATGGTAGTTCGGCGTGGAAATAATTCTCTTTGAATTCAGAATCTTTTGCAAAGGTTTGCTGGCGATGGCATCTTTCTTGGAGTTCTTCGGCCTTTTATTGCTGGCTGCCGCTGTAGTCTTTGGCTTTGTTGCTGTTGATGCCTGTTTTCGTTTAGGCGGCATCGCGTATTAGACGGAGCCAATAAACCGGTGATATGTTATTTAAAGCTGGATTAACCGAGGAGGTATCGGATGCAATGAATGGGTGTGATGTAAATGTGGAGGTGAAGGCTATTGGACTTCACGATGACTTGTTGAATTGTTCGATTGTGATCAGTAGGGGTAAGTGTGAAGAGTCATCCAGTTGTCAATCGTTGGTATAAGCTATCTGGCAACAGGGCTTGATGGTAGATCAACACAGAAAGAGTCACAACAAATACGAACAACGTGAAGCTAATGAAACAATCACAACAATCACAACAATAATAATAACAACAACAACAAATGGTAGTAATAATAATACAGTGGATCAACACTCACTCGCAGTCCAGAAATACAACAACCAAGGACGTATACAACGAGTGGATCTCAGAAAAACTATAATGAAACAGATCTGACTCGGAATCACGGTGCTGTTTATATTGGCGATGGTAGAAGGTTAAGAGGTTACTATAGTGTAGGAAGAAGAGATATACTGGGAAATAATATACACTACGAGGAGACAGTGTACCAGACGTGGTTGTAGTATACAGACTGGAGATAGTGTTATTGTAGTGTTACAGTATACAGACTGGAGAGTGTAATAGTGTACTTATAAAGAGTAGATCGTAGTGTAACAAACTATATATAGCGTTAATATTATAAATATTAAAGGATACTCTACAAAATAGATATAATGTATAGTATATATATATAAATATACATACAACAATATTATCTAATGTAACTATATGTCCAATGAATGTAGAAGTAAATAAAGTTGATGAAGTGGAGAGTGCAAATATATAGAATAGAATGGATGTATAACAGATAGAAAAAATATAGAGACTAGAGAAAGACTGTCAATGGGAATACGAGAAGTGCTTCCTACTGAAATATAATAGCGTAGAAAATGAACACTATGGTAAACCACAAGAATTGAAGTACTTATTATATAATATGTATAATGTTATAACATCATACAAATAACTTCTCAGACAATATTAGAACAGATATATATATACATATATACAATAACATTTACATAACATTAAACATATATAACACTTCTATAAAAAACACATTCCTTATCACAGAAATATTCATTACACACATAATTTATTGAAATATTCAGCGGACTCATAACAGACACAATAGATACAATAGGACACTATAACACTATTAACTATTAACACACACCATACAACACATAGTTAACGGTTCTACTACTAGATCTGTTCCTGCACTTTACATGTTGTTATTTACGTCGTTGTTTGGGTCGTGTGCGTACGAATTGCAGCTATCACGTTAACTATGAGAGGAAGAAGGTACTGTAAATGGCTGCTACTTTGCAGAAGAAGAAAGAGGCATACTATATACGTTGGATACGAAGTTCATGCTATCATGAAAGGCAACTTCAGTGTTTTATCGCCGTGCAGAAACTACGTTGCCTCCACTTCGTTTGCTACTTTTGCGTTGGAAATACACTCTTTCAATGATAACCTTGAATTGTATCGTAAATACGATCTTGTAGAAATCATTGGGATCCAATTGGCAGATATCGGAGTGGGATCGAAACGGCAGAGAATCACGCCAATTGTAAGCCAGGTAATATGGGAGTTGGTCAACCCAGATTCCGAAGCAACGAAAGTTGCAGTGGTCATTGACAACTACGCCATGGTTCTCGTGTTTGACATCAGAGACCAAGAATCTGTTCCTCCCATAATTGTCCAATTGTCCAAAAGAGATGGAATAAGTAAAATCCAATGGATTCCACCGGCAATTCCACACACAGATAAAAATTCCGATGAATCGGCCGAAGAGAAGGCAACCGGTGGATACGTTAATTCCAAACAATTCGTTGTCTTTGCTAAGAATAACCTTTACCTCAAAGTGTATTCAGTGGATTGCACACATATAGTTTTCACGATTGTTAAACCATTATTGGATTATGTGTTGATCCGTCCAAATAAAGTAAACGTCGTATGGTCCATTATAGCCAGTTCAATAGAGTTCAATGGCTCTCCAGTAATTTACCACTTCTATAACGAAGGCTCAACAAGCTCTTTATTGACTAGCTATAAACTACCTAGTCGAATCCTCACAGACCCAGCTCTAGAATGGTCCAATTCAGGTAATTGGTTAAGCATTATGAATGACAACGAGGATTTATTTGGATTCGATCTCAAGATCTTTAATTTACTTGGATGCATAAGAAATGACAACCCCAAAAGCATCGAACCATTAGTATCGCTAGAGTTTCTCACAAATGGAATAGAGGATAACGAAGGAGCAAATACTGGCACAAGCTTAGTAGAGGTTTGCTCTACTAAATACACAAGCAAGTGGATTACATACGAAAACTCCGAATACTTATTGGTAGTAAGTATGACGGAAGCAAAAGATATTCAATTTGTCCTCGTCTCTGTTGGTTTACTTCGAATTGTATCAAAACAAATACGAAAAGGGTCCTCAATATTCAGCGGATGGAAACAGGTATCTGACAATTCAGGCATCAAGTACCGTCATATATTGAATAAGACATACCAGTGGCTGAGTGATACTTTGAAAGAGATACGAATCATTAAGTCGAATATAATATTAAGATCCGACGATACCTGTCTTATTTATGAATTAACTGTCAAGAGCGGGAGCGGTTTTCAATTCGAATTCAAGAGTGCTATTCAAGTATCACTGAAGATCATTTCACTCAATACAAAGGGGGAAAAACTAGATGTGGTTGCAACAGACCATATCGCTGAATACGACTTCGATAGTGGAAGCATTGCCGTTCTATACTCGAACAAGAAAGAAAAGATCAAACAAGCCTATTTTGCAGATACGGAATTAGTTGTCATGCACGAATCTATCAATAACGAGGAGCTCCTGAGCAGAAACTGGGAGAAGATAGACTCTGTTGAAAACAATAATGAAAAGCGGCAGTTCACTACTACGACCAAGAAGCCTTCAGATGTTACTGCAGATATCAAATGGTCCGAATTGAACCAGAGAGTAAAGAGAAATAGGTTTGACAGTAATAGATTCAGTCTATTAGGATCAACCTCACTTATTACAGATGAGATCACCGACACATTTGACATGCGTAAACGTGTCAAAGTTGATCATGTACTATAAATTAACGTTAATGCATGTATTGGGAATAATATACAGTGGTTGGTAATATTTACAGGTAAATTGTAATAAGCAACGAAGTCTCTAGGAAATCGTAGATAAGACGACCTCTTCGTCTAATTTTGAGGGCCCATCTATGCTTTACTTTGTACTCTTTATGTCATTGTCAGTCTAGTTTAACCAGACTTGGACTTCTTCTTTGGAGCACCCTTGTTTCTCTTCTTTCTATCTTGGACCATGTGCAATCTGTAGGCCTCCTTTGGATCCACCAACTTCAATTCTGGGAACCACTGCTTGAAGTCGGAGAAAGTTGGCATCGAGTCGTTGACACCGTAGTACTTGGCGATTTGAGGTCCTCTCAAGTCGGTCTTCAAGATCTTGGCTCCATTACGTTTACAGGTAGGGTTCCATGTGTGGCCGAAAATGGAGGCGCTCAATTCCTTTACCTGGTTGATTCTTGCCTGGCTTGGCAACTTCTTCAACAAGGACATTTCTGGCGGCGATTCGGTCCCTTTAGAGCTTTCGGTTTACACTTACTTACAACTTCTACGTACTTAATCGACTGTTAACGAATTGAAATATTCAATTTTTCAGCTTGGTTGATATTGGGCGTGCGCACGACCTTCTATAAGGCCATCTAATCTACAGGAACAGCAGCCGTCATACAGTACCAGTGCGGTAACAGTTTTGCACCCCATGGTCATACAGAGAATTGCAGGGACGAAGAACAGGCTGTGAGAGGAGTAGTTATGGGGAGAGTAGGGGATGGTGGTGGTGGTAGTAACAGGGTAGACGGTTGTTCGTTATTATTGTTGTTAT
Organism: Scheffersomyces quercinus; assembly: GCA_030556775.1. NCBI lineage: Eukaryota > Fungi > Ascomycota > Pichiomycetes > Serinales > Debaryomycetaceae > Scheffersomyces > Scheffersomyces quercinus. The sequence goes on along the minus strand of JAKTUQ010000008.1, from coordinate 614,685 downwards.
TTTTAGAGAAGAACGGGACTGAAATTTGGGGAATTTTTGGAGTATTCTGGATAATATTCTTCCATTGTGCTGTCTCTATCTGTGAACAGTCCCACGAGCCGAACCTCACTGGAACCTCATGTCTTGTGAGGGATTTGGAAAAAACGTAGGCAGCGTCAAGTGAAATAAGGCTTTGGGCGAGTGCTACCGGTGTCTAAAGTACAACTAAACGAAACATCATTGGAATGGAATTCTGAGTTTCTAATTAATTTGTAGTTCTGTAAATGCCAGTGATGCACGGCACCTACATGTTAAACCAACCTAACGATCCAATGGCCTCATTGTATGGTACATAGCTTAGCCCATAAGCGTGATGACGGGCTGTACTCTGGTCTGGTGAAAGAGGCTGAGACGGTTCCCCCTTCTCGTTATGCGTCGGTAAATCACGTCTCGCTGCGAGTCCACGTCCTCAGATCCGCCGGATCCCGGCCGTTACTGCGAGCCGCACCGCGGTAATACAAAAAGGTTAATTGATCGTCTCCAGTAGCAGGCCAAGAGTACCAAGGAAAATAGACATTCTGGAGAAGAGCCATTTAGCGATAACAGTGTAGTATATCTACACCAAATTGTGCTTTTCTTTCTCTTTGACAATCTACATATATTCAGCTCGCTCCAGGTCATCATACCACGAGCTCTTTTCCACATCTTCTACCTAAATGGACACAAACAATCACCATACACCTGTATCCCACTCCCCCAAAAGCACAGGATATTTCCCTCACTAAATCGATAAGCCCCGCTATTTTTCTATCTGTGCACTGCCACTAATTACGGGACGAGGCACTGAGCCCTATCACAATGTACGTGGTGTAGTGATATTTATAGATCCACTCTGTTCATTCGTATTAGCCGTGTTGGATTGTGTATATTCTAAGCATAAAGAACCACAAACAGTCTCGTGTGTAGTCCCTATATTAGCACCATATTTCCTTAGCGAAGCAATATTCGTTTCTTGTCGTTTTCTTGTCCCCTGAAGCCGTCTCTATTTAGCTTTGCTACCCAGCTAAAGAAGCCGTGAATAGACGCTTGAACATCTCCGAAAGACTGAAAATACCGCTTTCATTCACACTTCACCACTATACAACCACTAGGACCAATAATAGAAACTCGATTATTATACCAAACGCCAAGATCCAACGATACCGCCAAAGAACTCATCCATTTGCACTCTTCTCATCACCACAGCCCATGGTCTACTCCACATAACCTCATCTATATAATAAATCACACCCAAAATGGCTAAACGGAAAGCTCCAAGGTCGCCAGAAAGGCCCCCGAATATCACTATCCGTGCACCAACAGATGCCAGTTTGGATATACCGCCAACCACGGAAGTTGAGCCGTCTACCTCATCTCTCGGTAACCGATTACTGAGATACTCCATTTCTGCATTCTCAGGAGATCATTCTTATAATAGTAACCGTGGAAGTCACCACGAAAGCTCAGCTGACGAATACGATCCATCAAGAAGTTATAGTCCACCGCCGGCCTCGTCTCTGAAGTCGAACAGGCTCTCCAGTGAGTTCACACCTCTTAGTGGTAGATCTGGATCCGTGACCAACCATAATGTATACCCAAAACATCATCACCGACATCACCCAGACAATGGCTCTCCCCACAGAGAGCACGAGGAGGAATTTGACACTGCGAACGAAGACTCTCACAGACATTCATGGCGATCTCATCGGAATCTCCTCGGATCCATCCGCAATTCAGCATCACCAAGCTCTTCTACGAGAAATAGATCACCTCGTCTCGAATCAAAATCGTTCCTAAACGAAGCAGCAGCGGATCGTGATTTCGACGCATTAAAAGAAGGATTGAGCTTTGCACTTGGAGGCTCTGACCACGAAGGTAAGTGGTTTCCGAAGGGTTCGGAAGAGAAACAAGCAGCAGAGAACGACAAACCATCTCATTCGATATCATCAGACCGTAAGAGTCAAGACTTGACTTCTACAGTCACCGCAGACAGTCTTTATAACAATAGTCAATACAGAGACAACATTCCGTTGCAAATCATAGATCCGACGCGAAGACCGAGCTATTTTGCTAGATCAAATAGCAACTTTTCCACCAGAACACCCACAATAACACCTACTAAAACTCATGCCAATCCCTTCAATAACGAAAGAAGACCATCCCTTGCTGTTCCAACGTTGTCACATACTTCAGGCGCAGATAGCTTTCATAGTGATAGAGCAAGTGCCGATCATCTAGAAACCGGAGACGCGGCTCATTTGGCATTACCTTCACGAAACGATGGGAAGTCTTCGCCAACTAGAATATCCAATGTAATTACGAGAATATCGGAACGTATTGCTGGAACTGGGTCGAATCCCGCTGCAAAAGATGCCCTGCCTTCTCCCAACAAGATTGATAGCTCGTCAAATGGAGCGAATAATCTAAGTGTCTCTGATTTGAACTCGTCTTTAAGAGCAACCCCAGCAGCGACACCCATCAGTGGAAGATTCCCACTTTTTCGAGATGAAGATGTTGGAGATACACATAGTGCACATCACGGTAGTCAGAGCGCAGGTAAAAGATATTCTGATTACTTACAACCTACTCCCAGAACAGCACATAGAGTTACATTTAACGAGGCCGATCTCACCGATAGCATAAACACCGAGGCGATGAATGAATTTGTGTCCGATGGTTTAGGTGTATACTTACACGAGGGAGATCACACCATTCAGACCCAGGAAAGTAGTAAGATAGAAGATGAGGATAACTTGAATAACACCTCAACACAGCACGAGGGATTAATTCATCAACTCAAACCCCACCAAGGAGTTAACACTCCCCTTTTGACACCAAGTAAGAAAAACGATTTTGCCTACGGTTATGCTTACGGTAAGAGAGTGTCATCAAACAGAGAATACACTAACATAGAGTCAATGTACCTATTTGGTAATTCCCTAAAGATATTCTCACCACAGAGTAAGTTAAGGCAATGGTGCCATCAATTCTTAACTCACTACTTATCTAATATATTCTTGTTAATCATGTTGATCGTCCAAACAGGTCTACTTTCATATAGACAGTGGAATCCTATCAAGTTGGGCGGGTATTTTTATGCTGGTTATAACTGGGGTGATTATTTACTCATTGCCATTAACTGTATCTATACTGTTGAGGTAGTGGCGAAAGTAGTAGCCTATGGATTCGTGGATGACCATGTTATGTTCGAAGAACTTGGATTACCGTACCCAGAAAATGAGATCAAGTCTATGTACTTCAGCCTGGTGTATATCAAGAAAGTCCTTAAGTGGACTGGCATAACGAGATTGCTAAGAGGTAAAACAAACCATTATAGAGAAGCACAAACTCATGAGATCCCGCTAGGGGGATCTACTGCTCACATGGACACATCGTACAATAAAGCTCGAATATCTTCGGATGAGGAAATTGGAAACTCAAGCGATGATCCAGATATCAAAGAGATCGATATTGGAGACCATCGAACAAGTATTGGCATTGATGTAGAGCACAGTAATTTAAGTCACAAATACAAGGACTTGATGCTGCATCATCAGCCACTCCCTACAAATGATGAGATCTCGGCTCAAGAGAGAAATATGAATCGGGATTTCACTAATACTAGAACCAATGATTTAGAAGAGGATACCTCTACTGACTCTATCCTTGCTGGATACGCTTCTGACCATTCAGATGAAGAGGAAATCGGTTTAACTGACGAACCAGTATATCCCACTCAAGACTTTGATACTACCAACACTTTACTTTTGAATAAAACCAATAAGACTATGGACAGTCTTAGCTTGAAGCGTGCATACATGAGAAACTCATGGCACAGAATTGATTTCATTTCTATGCTTGCCTTTTGGATTTCATTGTTTCTTTCAATTGGCCATTACGACGCCCATCAACATTTGATGCTCTTTAGAGCCATTAGTTGTCTTCGTATTTTGAGACTCTGTAATTTGACAACAGGTACGACCACAATTTTAACGGCCTGTAAGATCGCTATCCCACAACTCATTGATGTTTCTATTTTCATCGCATGTTTCTGGTTGTTCTTTGGAATTCTCGGGGTGCAATCATTCAAGCTGTCTCTCACAAGACAATGTGTCTGGACTAATCCTAATGACGCTAATGAGACTTTTGTAAATGCATTTCAATTCTGTGGATCGTACATAGGTTTGGATGGCTCTACGCAACCATATATTCAAAGAGATGGACTACATTCTGAAGAAATCAAAGGCTTTAGATGTCCGAAGTATTCACAATGCATAAGTGGAGAGAATCCTTATGGAGGGACAGTCAATTTTGATAACATTCTACAGTCATTAGAGATGGTTTTTGTCGTCATGAGTGCCAATACGTTCACTGATATCATGTACTATACCATGGACTCAGATAACATGGCTGCTTGTTTATTCTTCATTGCTACGATCTTTATCCTCACCGTGTGGTTGACGAACGTTTTCATTGCTGTAATCGTTGCTTCATTCAACATTACGAGTAGGGAGGTCGCAGAGGAGAAAAGAAAAACGCAAGAGAAGAAGAGGTCATTTTCCTTATTTGGCTCATCCAATGACATCTCCTTACATACTGAGCGCATCAATTTACTCAAGAAACAGAACATATTCTTGAAATATTACTATAAGTTGGAGTTTATTTTTCCTACTCTCGTTTTTATTGACTTATTCGTCCACTGTTTTAGACTGTTCAATATGACAGAATCAAGACGGCATACGTTATATCGATTTGAAGTTGGTTTTACTACAGTCTTCATGGCAGAAGTTCTCCTTAGACTCATTTTCCATTTCCCTAATTGGCGTTTGTTCTTCGCCCTGAGACGTAATTACTTTGACTTGCTTTTGGGTGTGATAACAACAGTTATCATTATCAGTCCGATCAAAGAGAAACTAGGCCATGCATACTATTGGTTAACAGTTTTTCAGCTCATGCGTTTCTATAGGGTCGTATTAGCAACCCCAATTACCCGTAATCTATGGTTGAAGATCATGGGTAACTTTAAAGCCATCTTCGATTTGGCTTTGTTCTACTTCATCTTGTTATATTTAGTCAGTATAATAATGGCCCGATTCTTTGAGGGAGGTGTTCCAATAGACGAAATTGAAAATGTCGACTTCCCAATGCATACTCTTGCCGACTCCTTCATTGCATTATATATTATTACGTCCACCGAAAATTGGACAGATGTGTTATATGGCATTCAAGAACATGCAGCAAATACATCTTCTAGGGCATTTGGTGCAATTTTCTTAATCGCGTGGTTCATATTGTCTAATATGATCATCATGAACATTTTTATTGCTGTGATTGCGAAGACATTAGAAGTATCAGAAGATGGAAAGAGGAAAAAGCAGTTACTTCAATTTATCGACAACATGACCGACAGACTTCACAACCTTCAACCGGAGGCAGGAATACTCACGAGAATAAAGACTAGAGTATTCAAGACACGTGGAGTAAGAGAAGATCTACAAAGCGCTGTTGTGAACTTATTACTTAGTGGAACTGCAGTCAACGACTTTTTAGATCCCGAGGATCTTGAATATTCAGACGACGATGATGACGGAGAAGATGTGAGAGCCTTGCCTAGCAGTAGATGGAAAAGGTGGCTCCACGTGAAGTTCAGAAGGAACTACTTCCGCAACCCATTTTACCTCAAATCTAACAAGAAGCCTAAAATTTCAATAGAGAACTTTGACCCAGCAAGATTTGCCCAGAACATCATAGTCGAAAGGAATGCGCTTATTTCGAAGCAGAATAGGTTCCTTAAAGAGAATCCCAGATTCAACTACGTCTTCTACCTCATGGGCCCACGTCATAGACTCAGAAGATTTTGCCAGCGTATTGTCAAACCCAGTTATGGGCAACGTATCGATGGTGTAGAGCCGTATGGGCCAGTTGCGGAAGCATTTATAGTGCTCATGTTCTTGGCCACAATAGCTTTAGTGATCACTGCTTGTTATTTGACACCGTTATATAGAAGACGTATGGTTACTTTGTATGGTAACTACAACTGGACTTTCTGGCTCGAAGTTGCATTCAATATTCATTTTACTGCGGAATTCATAATTAAAATCATTGCAGATGGCTTGATTTTTACTCCTAATGGATACATGAGGCTGTCATGGAACTTGATTGACATGGTAGTGTTATTATCGTTATGGATTGAGTTCTTTGCTTTCATTCGTGATGACGGTAACTTATCCAGGATTGTTAGAGGCTTGAAGGCACTCAGAGCTCTCAGACTTCTTACCATCAGTGAAACTGCTAAAGCAAATTTCCACAACACACTTATTTCAGGATTCTGGAAGATTATTAATGCTGCAATTATTTCTCTTTGTTTGTTGTTTCCGTTTTCCATATGGGGCCTTGACATATTTGCTGGACGTTTGGGATATTGTATCGATGGATCCTCACCCGTTTCCGCTTGTTATAACGAATTTGGTAATCAAGTATTCGACTGGAATGTTGTGAGTCCAAACGTGTATACCGATCCTCAACTTCATTTCAATAGTTTTGCTACATCGTTCCTGTCACTTTTTGAGATTGTTTCCTTAGAAGGTTGGGTTGATTTGTTGCAGAATGTCATGGCTAGTACAGGTGTCGGAACCCCACCCGAAAAGAATGCAACTCCACTCAATGGTTTCTTTGTTGTACTTTTTAACTTCGTTAGTATCGTGTTCATCTTGACTTTGTTTGTTTCTGTTATCATTAGTAACTATTCGAAGACAACAGGAAGGGCATATATGACGAAGGACCAGATTGCATGGTACCAAGTGAAGAATATATTGATACAGGTAAAGCCTTCGAAGCGTAAAGACTTTGAGAAGCTTTCACTATTCAGAAAGTTTTGCTACAAGATGACAGTGGAGAAAAATAAAATTTGGAACAGAATCTTGAATGTTGTTCTTTTCCTACACGTTGTTTCATTATTGCTTGAGTGTTGGCCATCATATACTCTGTTGAATACTTTCAGAACAATTATATACATGAGTACGGCCACTTTTTTCACAATCAATATTTTGATGAAGCTCGTGGCTCAAGGTCCACTGATGTTCATAAGATATAAGTGGAATATTTTCAACTTTATAGTTTCGATTGGAGCATTTGTAACGACTGCTGTTGGTATACGCATTGACCAAGATTCAGCTTTTATCAATGTCAACAAGTTGTTCTTGGTTGGAATTCTTGCATTTGTTATACCGAGAAGTAACCGTTTGAGCCAGTTATTAAGATTCGCATCAGCTAGTTTGCCGACACTCCTTTCGCTTCTATTCACATGGCTTGTTGTTTTCTTGGTATTTGCTATTGCAATGAATCAAATTTTCGGATTGACTAAGATTGGTCCAAACGGAAATGGAAACTTAAACTTAAGATCTGTACCCAAGGCTCTTATTTTGTTGTTCAGAAGTAGTTTTGGAGAAGGATGGAATTATGTAATGGAAGACTACACACTTCTGAGTCCATTCTGTACTACGGGAACTAGTTTGGACGATAGCGATTGCGGTAATAAGCAGTATTCGTATATTCTTTTCATGGCTTGGAATATCTTCTCCATGTACATCTTTTTGAATATGTTCGTTTCCTTGATTCTTGATTCATTCAGTTACATCAATCATAGGAGTAATTACAGTAATTTGCTCAAAAGACAGGAAATCAGGAAGTTCAAGAGAACATGGCAGAAGTTCGACCCTCAAGGTACTGGTTATATTAAGCCATATGAGCTACCAAGGCTCTTGCATATGCTTGACGGAGCTTTGTCTTTCCACTTTTATTCGGGATCTTTGGAGATACCTACACTTTGTAAGAAGTGGTTTACTAGAAATGATCCTCACAACCCTTACGATATTACTGTAAATTATGACGCTATTGATGCAGTCCTCAACGAAATGGATATCCCTAAAATCAGGGAGAGAAGAAAGGCATACGAAAGATTTATGGAAGAGGCTCTTCTAAATATGGAGCTCAATAACGATCCAGGAATTTCCTTCACCAGAATTCTTTTGCAGTTGCCATTATACACATCATTTGAAGCTGGCCAATGTCTCAACTTAATAGACTTCTTGGAGAGACGACTTTTGGTACAGAAAGTTGAGAAACGGTTGAACACCAAGAGGGTGTATGAGACCATAGCAGCTTACGCGTGCCGCTGGAAGTATAGACAAGATCAAAGACATGGTATAAGAGATACCAATATAGCCTTTGACAAGGAGCTACAGCGTCACAGTTACTTCACCAATGAGTCCCGTAGTATACATTCTCGATCCATCTATTCTAAAGACTTTGAAGATGCAATGTTTGATCAGAGTGACAACAACTTACACACTGCTCCGGAGTTCATTGATTATACTTCGAAGAACTCATCTCCTTCAAAAGAGGAAGACAAAAGTGATAGTAAAAGTGACGGATTAACCAGCGGGATATATATGCCAAAATCGCCCTTGAATGTGTTCACAGCAAGGAATAGGGGAAGTACACAGCTTGAAGCGCAAGAAGCTAAAGAGGGATCATCTAACGAGAAGAGAAAGCAACCTCCTAAATTGTATGTCGAAATACCTAGTACTTCGAAATTGACTCCAGATCCTTCTCCAAATTATGGATCTCCATCGGGACATATTCAGATTTCACCATTCATGGGACCACCTGATAAAGACAACGTTTATGACGAGCGGAATATATCAGTAATGGAATTGTCAGACATTGGAGAGGCCCTAGAGTCGTCATCATGGAGTACTGCACTAGACCAAGTACGGAGCGAAGAGGGTAATTGGACGGAAATAAAGAAGTTTGACTAGTTTTGATAAAATGTGATTAGCATTATTTATAGAGATTTAAATTAGAGACGTATTGAATATACTATTATAGAGATATTAAGCTACCTGCAAAATCTGGTCAATTACGTGACAAATTAGACATTAAGATCTATTAAAACATTCTATTATACAATTTAATTAAGAAACCGTTCTATTTAATCGGTTTTCATGTCGTTTAAACCCAAGTCCTCGTTTTGTTCGTAAGTTCTCTCAAACTCTTCAGTGGTCATGTTTGGATCAACATCCGGTGCGTAGACATTTTGAATATAAGATGAAGCCAAAGGGTCATCCATGACGATGGTGAAAGGAATCTTTCCGTCAATGGCGTCCTGTAATCTTGCAAAGAAAGTGGTCCATCTACTTTTAGTGGCCTCATCCATGGAGTCTGAAGACTGAGTGAAAACTCTTGAATGCAATTCTTCAGCAACTTGGGTTAACAAACCTTCAATGGTTGTAAATCTACCACCCAATGTACCTGGAGTCAAATCCAAGTTCAACTCAGGAATTGACAAACCACATGTTTCACTCTTCAAAATGTCTCTGGCCAAATCTTCAGGGTCAGTAATTTTCAATGTGATTTTCTTACCATGTGGTGGAATGGCACCTCCAGTCTTGACCTCATTGGACTTGTAACCACAGTGGTCACAAACGGTAGACATTAAAACGACATCGCTGAAATGTGGAATATTGACAGTCTTCATGTGAGTACTACATGGTTGGAAACAAGAAGAACAAGTGGCAGAGAAGGTTTGGACTTCATTCTCAAAGTTCTCAATGTCAGTTTCATCGGAAACGAAACCAGTAGCTCTAGGGTTATGCTCTGACTCAGAAGCACCAGCCTCTGGCTTGTTTAATGAGGAAGAGATGTTGTTGGAAGTGGCCTGCTTCTTGTTAGCCAATTCTTCTTGTTGGTGTCTGGCAACGTCATCAGCAGAGATCAAACCCAAGAAAACATTCTGCTCAGCGGTTCTACCATACTCATACATTGCCCACTTATGACTTGGCTCACCTGGAAGGTATTCGATCCAGGAGTTTCCAGCTGGATCATCGACAGTGACCGTTAAAGGTAAGGTATTAGGTTCAGCATTGATATAGGAACGGACTTTGGTAACTACAGCTGCAATCTTTTCGTAAATTTCCGGTTGCATAGTTTTTCTAGCTGGCTGATCAGACTCTAAGTCTTCGATCATTTCCTCTAACAAACCTTCAACGTTGGTCAATTGGCCTCTCTTTGGTGGGATCTCAATATCCAACTCTGAGAATTTCACTGAAGCGGTCTCGGATTTGACGACTTGACGGTTAAAGTCTTCCTTGTTCTCTAACTTCAACACATATCTGGAGCCCTTTTCAGCAATTTGGGCGGCCGGTTGAATTTCACTATTCTTTAATCCACAATGAGGACATTCAAACGACATCAAAATGATTTCTCTGAAGAATGGAATCTTGGTCAAAAGCATTCTGGTGATACCATTGTCGTGACAGTTCATACACAAAGATTCAATTTCTTGAACTGGATGCCCCTCGGCATCCAGAGCTCCGGTTTCTCTGACCTCATTGTTGGTTCCAGTGGTGCTTTCTTCTTGCACATCTTCTCTATCGACTTCCTCAGCCTGATCTCCAACCGTTGCGAAGAGATCTTCCTTCTTCTCAGCAGTAGACATGTCCTCTGTTTTTTGCTTCTTGTCTACGTGTGTATCTGGAGTTTCCTCTCTGTTCATTTCCAAGACTTCAAAAAGATAAGAAGCGAATAGCGCTTTATAAGTAGTTAGTAATATCCAGACATCTCTAGCTCTTCTTAGTATGGGCTGTGAAATATAAATTTTTCAAGATGATATCGTCACGTGACTGATCATGTGCCATTAAAAGGTGGTGCCATTGTAGAATATTATCCAATGAAGGAGGCATATAAAGTGGATATTTTAGATGGAAATCACTGTTGGTTCAATATAGAGCTTCTCGGAACATCATAGAATGCCCCATCGGTGTCTTTTATTGGTATGTGTTTTAGATGAGCTGCAGATTTCGGTCTTGATTTCTCAGCATTTTTTGCAGTATTTGTAATGAGACTTCGAGATGTTTCGAGATGATTCTGGAGAGAGGAGTCACGTGTGAGATCACGGTTGGAGAGAAGGAGAGAAATAGACAGGATGAAGTAAGGGCGATGAAAGGGTAGCTGGGGAGCGGTTCAAGGACGGTTGAAGAAGGAATAATATGAAGGAAGAAGGAATAACGCTATGAAGTGGTATACATGGAGGAGAAAGATGATTTGCGGGGGACACGATTTGACAGTCCTTGATCTACCCTGCGTAGCTGGACGTTCCAATACAGATGCTGGGTTGGACAAGTTTGAGTGGAATCTTGTATTATCTTCTTATCTGAAGTAAAAATCAGTATTGTGCATAATGGGTTGCATTCCTAGCTAATTCACAGATACGCCCAGTCACGTTATATTCCTTATTCTCGTGGCCTATCACCATTAGAAAATAGCTGCAAATATTATCCAGCATCTCATTGTCCTCATCTCATTATTGATAATATCACGTGATTTGATCCAATTCAGTGGAATAGTTCCTAAGGTCCAGTTCAAGGAACGCAATAACGTAAGACTCATGATGGGTGAAGTTCTCTAATGAAAGAACAGGTTGCCCGAGATTACGACAGATGAATGCCGTATATTATTTGCAGGCCGATTGTTGTATGGTTTGTGGCTAGGAAATAGAAGGATCTTGCTAACGGTTAAATCTCGATAGTCAGAGTTTAAAAAAACGCTGGGCAGCCTGGGCTCATTAGCAGTAGATGACGTAAGGGAACATAACGGTGACAGAGTGACGCATTGTGGTTAAAAAAATTCACCTAAACACAAAGGCATTTTACATAATATGTAGGCGAGAACCATAGAAGCCACAGTTCTACTTATGCGTACTAGAATGGTACTCGGAGTTGGAAAAATTTGCAATTAATCTGAGCGTGGGACCGTGACGATATCGCAGTACGAGGCGACCCAGGCACACATCTCAGAAATTATTAGATGAGATTAGAGAAGAAATTAACCGTGTCTGAGTGTGGGGTTAATATTGGGAGTGCTTCGATGCAATAGACGGGCTATGTCACTGAAAAACATCAACACCGTCTGAGACTGGGTGAGGCCGCACAACTGTGGATGCCATTGTCATTGCTGGCAAGCGGCCGAAACGCTACCTTGGGGTTTTTACATGTAAGAGAAGGCGTCCCATCTTGGAACAGAATCTATCCACTGGGGTAGAAGGCTTTCGGCTCGGGTGACAATAGCTTTCGGCCATGCAGTCCTTGGCGGAGACTGCAAAAGAAATGTTCAGCCACTCCTAACCTTAAAACGATGGAACCATATCATGTGCCAGTTTTTATGCTACTACAAAAGCGATTCGGCTCGGATGCATCGATACCGTCAATCATTAGCTGGAATCGCTCCATGGCAAGAAACAGCGTTTTCATGCTAATATATAGCCATTCCTTATCTCCAATAGATAAGCCAACGCAGCCAGTGCATAGTACCGATTTTCATGCAGGCTGCGAAATTGTCACCAGTCACCACCACCACCACCACAGTTAGGAGTGACGAATCCCAATGCCACTTGTATTAACCCCAATACCGTGTAGCGACAACAACAACAACCTACTAATAAACTCGAGATTTTGGCCCCACCGCATCAAACGGGACCATTGCTACCCCACTAACAATAAACAACAACATTCGTCTATCCATTCACACCTACTCTCTTTCTCACAAACTCTCACCATCTCGTTGTCTGCCTCTCCTGTAACTGGGCCATCTCTCATGCCGGCGCCTCAAAGAAAAAAATAGTCCCCGTCGTTCCTGCACCGACAACTGTGGTTCACACACTAAGAAAATACTTTTCGCTGTTATAACGTCTCAGGTAATTTAGTATTAGACGCCATAGGAAAACAAGTTTTAGTTATATATATATGTACAACACGATAGTAGCGGACTGAAAAGGAGATAAAAGTCGTTGTTTCGGATTCGTAGTAGTGCCAGAAGAGAACAGAGTCGGTTTTCTGAGAAAGTTCGGGTAGTTGTATTACCGTCCATTCAGTAGTTCACTAGTAGTAGCAGTAGTGTGTCACAAGGCGCTTGGGTTTGAGAGCAAGAACAAGTCGTAGCCACAGTGGAAACACGAACCACACGCTTAAAATCCACATAAGAATCCAGAAAAGGAATCGCCAGCATCTCCAGAAAAACCACTGGACCTCACATATATACCATTTCACAGTCTACATCATGAATTTACAAGAATCATGTGGACCATCAGTAGGAGAGGGCTCGTACGACTCACTCCTCAACGCATCCACATCCAATATCAATAACGAAGCAAACAGCGGGAATAATCACATCAATCTCAGCATTAGTAATCACAACAGCAATAGTAATAACAGTAATAATACCAACAGCGGAAAGACAGGTATTGTTTCCATCAACTCCAAGGATACCGCTACCACCAGATCTGCACTCATCAATAACGTCGAACTGACAATCGTCACTAAACTTAATACTCCACCACCACCGCAGTCAGGAGACCTGGACGTCTCTGTAGTCACTCCATTCCTTGTCAAACACATTAGCGACCAGCTGTTGATACCCAAAGACAACTACCATAAATACTGCTACAGACACAATCCTGAAATTACCTGCAATAAGAGAACTGACGAGGACAAGATGAGTAAGATCCAAACCGCTCTTGATAAGTTGTCTTCAAGAGACCAAGAAGCTATCTCTCACGTATGGTCCATTTTCAGTGCTGCTCCCAGCTCACACCGTCATTTAATACTCCTGGGTATGCTCACTCAGTGTTGCTTCCCACAGCTTTCATACGTGGCACAGGAAGTGTCCAACCTCATCAGAATAGATTTCATCAGCACATTACCAGTAGAGATTTCGCTTAAGATCTTGTGTTACTTGGATTGTAACTCGCTTTGTAACGCAGCTCAAGTATCAAGAAAATGGAAGTCGCTAGCAGATGACGATAGAGTATGGCACCACATGTGTGAACAGCATATCGACAGAAAATGTCCAAACTGTGGTTGGGGATTACCCCTTATGCATATGAAGAGAGCAAGAGATATGACAGAAGAGGACATCAAGCCCATCTTGAAGCGTAAGATTGAGGAGGTCAACGCTTCCAATAGTAATGAAGTTTCTTTCAATGCCAGTGATCCAACTGGTGTAGTTGAAGGTCCTTCAAATGCAACTGCATTATCGCAATCTTCATCTACAGCTATGACAAATAGTAACAGTGAAGAGCAAGAAGCAAAGAGAGTTAAGTTAAGTCAAGAAGAGCATGCTAAGGCCCAGAAACAACTTAAGAAAAGACCATGGAAATCGGTTTATTCAGAACGTTTCAAGCTTGAAAAGAATTGGCGTAAAGGTACGTTTACTGTCAAGAAGTTCTTAGGACACACTGATGGAGTTACGTGCTTGCAATTCAACAGGAAGTACCTCATGACTGGTTCATATGATACAACAATCAAGATCTGGAAGATCGAGACTGGTGAGTGCTTGAAGACCCTCACAGGTCATACAAAGGGAGTTAGATCTTTAGTCTTTGACTCCCAGAAGTTGATCACGGGAGGATTGGACTCAACTATCAAAGTCTGGAACTATCACACCGGTCAGTGTATCGCAACATACAAGGGCCACGAGGATGCTGTCGTATCCGTAGACTTTTCGAATAAATCTATCGTATCTGGATCTGCTGACCATACCGTTAAAGTATGGCACGTTGACTCCAGGACATGCTACACTTTGCGTGGTCACACAGACTGGGTCAACTGCGTAAAGATTCACCCACAGTCAAACACTATTTTCAGTGCATCTGACGACACTACTATTAGAATGTGGGACTTGCAGAACAACCAATGCTTGCGTATTTTTGGAGGAATGGAGAACAATGGCCATATCGGACAAGTTCAATCTGTCATTCCCTTCACATACAAAGAAAGCTTGATTGAAGATGGAAGTGAAAGTGAAGGCGAAGGTACCCATCATCCATCAAACGGTAACAACCAAAATGGAAACCAATTGCCTCTTGGCGCTCAAGAGAATGCCGATGAAGCCAATGAGGAAAACCAATTGCCATGGAATCCAAGTTACCCAACACATTTACTTACCTCTTCCTTAGACAATACCATCAAGTTATGGGATGTGAAGACAGGTAAGTGTATTAGGACTCAATTTGGCCACATCGAAGGTGTCTGGAGTATCGCTGCTGATACTTTCAGAATCATCAGTGGTGCTCATGATCGCTTGATAAAGGTATGGGATTTGCAAAACGGAAAATGCTTACACACCTTTGGCAACAACCTGAGTGTTAGCTGTGTCGGTTTGAGTGATTCTAGATTTGCTGCTGGTTTGGAAAGTGGTGCTGTCAAAATGTACTGCTTTGATTGATGAAGAAAGTATGTCATTTAATGAGCATGCATATTTAACGTAATTGTACTATAAATTAATGGAGCAGAAGCTTCTGGTATTTAATTGGGATCATGGGTTTTTATATATTACATTTAATGTATATCATTTTTTATAATCGGAATACTTTCAGGTAGTAGGCATTTTATGGAATAGGTGAAGAATCCACGTCATCGCATATGTTGTTAGTATCCTAGTAAATCCTAAAACCCGGCAACCAAAGTATAATGAATCATTCGTTTACCTATGCATCGATAATAGGGCGAGGAGAGATATTAACATCTGGCAAAATAGTTTGATGGTTGAGTTTACAGAAATCGGTTTGTTTGTAAAAATATGAATCTACATTATACGTCGTTTGTTGATGAACGCATGAAACATTAAAATCATATATAACTGCGTAGAATGAGCTACTGCTTTTTGGAACACACTTGCGAAGGTATAAGACCTTCTGCGATTTTGCAATTTTCATGACGAGAAGCAAAAGACTAAATAAATGCTTTTCATTGAAATGCAACATTTAAAAATACGAGATAGCAATTTGTATGTAGCAGCAACTTGCTGTGTAGACTTGGTTGAAAAAGAAGGAAAGAAATGCAATATCACGACTTTTCTGGTCGGAAACAATAGTTGGGAATAGTACTAATCAGCAACATCAGCAGTACTGCTAGCAAGAAAAGTTAGCGGTAACTGGGCGGATCTTATGGTATATCTGTATATATCTATGATGTATCCGTGATCCAACATAATCCAGACAAGCTGGATTAATCTATAATAAACCATTTAAAGCAAGATGTTACTGAGTACCATGGGAAGATTGACGGAGTGTGACCAGACAACTAAGTGCAATCATACATCCAAGAAAGAGGATACAGTGAATGAGCTGTTCTTCTTAGGAGCACCATTAGATTCAGTCGTGGATGTAGACGACGAAGAAAAGGGAGGGTTGTGGGGGTTCGATGGAGATGACAAGCGTTGATGGAAGTTGTCAGAAGACGTTGGGGTCGCAGTATCATCCTCATTGTTCGAGGATGATGAGAAGAAACAGTAGTTATCCAAGAGCTCTTTGTATGACTTTGAGTTCAAAAAGTTAGGACCTACTGCTGCTGGTTGTTTTTGTTTCTCGCTGGGTTTGTTATTATTCACTGGCAGTCCCGTCGTGTAACGTTCTGCGCCATCAAGGGATCCAAATGCACCGCTGGATATGTTGAAGTTGTCAAGAGAACCTCCGTGTTTCTCATTGAACTTCACCTTGTATCCTGAAGGAGAAGATGGAACCGGTGTTGGTGAAGTGATGATTTTACGCTTGTTAAAAAGCGAATCAGAGGAGTCCACTGCATTAAAGCTGCTGCTGAGGTTTGAATTGCCTGAATTCTTGCCAGCATTATTACTAGACGTGTTGTAAGAAGAAAGCAAAGGCGACAGAAGGTAGTAGTTGTTCTTTACGAAATCGTTTCTATCCAGTGAGGAGTTGTCGTTCATGTAGAAGGGATCATCCTTCTTGTCTGTATTGCTGCCTTCATTCTTGTCGGTATTGTTCAGTTTCTTAGCAAGTTCGATGTGACTATCCGAGACAATTCTCTTCAAGTACAGCGAGGAATACTTTGGCTTCGCAGCGTGATCTTGAATCTTCGGGTTGAAATTGTTAAGACTCGTCTTGACTGTCTTCACAAGTTTAATTTCATAGTTCTTAAAGCTGTTATTATCCCAATAATCGTTGTTATTGGCACAATATTTGATACAGATCTGGTAGACTTTCTCTTGCGACTTCTGCAGTGGGTTGTCCCGAAGATTGTCGCTACTTTGGTTAAAGGAATCTTCACTCGATGAAGAAGAGAGTCTGAAACTGTTGAAAAGGTTTTCAAGAGGAACTTGGAAGATAAACCGATCGTAGTTATTTCTCTTAAGAACGTCGGGCCTATCTGGAGCATAGAGAGTTGGGATTTCAATAACAGTCATCCAGTTGTCCAACGAGTACCTTACCGTTAAGTACTTTTCGAAAGCAATGTTACGAACGGCAATATGACCTAAAAGGTACTTCTTATCCATTGATATGAAGAGTCTTTCGAGGAAAACAGGGGCTTCCTTCTTGATCTTGGAATCGTATGAAAGAACGGGAAAATTAAGCAATTTTAACTGCCAGTCGATATTTTTGGCAGGCTTCTTTCTAGGATACTTTGTAGAGCCTGCCGAGTTCAAATTGAAGTTATTGTAGTCCTCATCTTCTTCCTCATTTTGCACGGGGGCGTATTTATGGTGGGTATTGGATGTGTCGTAGTGTTCATCGTCGCCGTCTTCTCCTTCATCGTAATCATCGGTTTCGTCGTCTTCTGAATCCTCTTCGCTATCGAAATGGATCCGTCTAACCAAGATTTCCGAGCCTTCGAGGGTTGGAGAGTTTGCAGCCGAAAGAGCAGAAGGAGTGTCCTTCTTCTTGAAGTAGCGAACGTCAGTATCTCCTCCGAAATGGACCTGTTTGTATGTTGGAGTCGTAGGAAGCGATTGAGAGCGCTTCTTCCCGAAATAGGCGGTGCTGCTATCTTTTAATGAAGGCTTGACAAGCTCACCGGACTTCTTCCGTACGAGCTTATAACCTCCCATTGGCATTTCGTGGGTGTCATGGGATAATGAGGGAGAGTTTTCGGTGGATGGTGACGACGATGTCGTACCAGTGTCCGTAGTAGTAGATGTATTAGTTTGGATATCAGATAAGTGGCTGTTGAGAAGACTGTTCTGTCTGGTGGGATCAGACGCCTTTTCAAGAAGCTCCTTGGAACGCGATGGCTTGTGCATGAACCTCATTGATAGAGGCATCTCGTTGTAGGTCTCATCCGAGTGGGAATGGCCTATGTTCTCGCCTTCCAGCGAGTTGTCATGTTCCGGCTCGTAGGTAAACGAATGGCGCCTCTGTCTCGAGGGGGAAGGGGGTAATGCGAGGTGGGAGTTGGATGGCTCTGTCAATTGTGGAGAACCGATGGAACTCGACTTGGAATTGGCATTGTCACTGTCTATTGGGGTGTTTGAAACAGCATCTACAGATATCTGAGTGGAAGGGTATTGTGGAGGAAGTCCGTTTGGTGGAGGTGAACTTAGGCCATTGTGAGTTGTAACGACTACGGGAGCGATCGATGGACCACCAGCAGCGGGTTCATCGGACTGATTGTGCGATGTGACGGTTGCTGGGGTTATAGGGTGATTTGGTGATGGGGAAGGATGTGAGGGATCCATAGTGGTCTCAGGGGCGATGGCTTGTGGTGGTGTAACTGATGGACCAGCCATAGAACCACGGAACGGGGTGCAAAAACGGAGGCTTCTGAGGCGGTTAACGCTGATGCTGGCACGCCAGGGATGGTAGCAGGCTAATGGGGCAATAGGAAGCTACTATAGTGATGGAACCAACCACTGAGGGTGAAAAAAGGGCCCTATACGAAGCTATGGAAGAAAAAAAAAAGAATAGGAACACGAATATTAATGCTACGAAACACAGGCAACACTCAAGAAACAGACTCACTAACAAAAGCGTCTCTTACCAGTAAGCACTAGGGAGCTCAAAATGTGGTAGATCCAGGGTATCGCGCTATCGGGGAAGATAGATTAGATGATAGGGAAGATGTGCAGGGATGAGGATGGGATGGGAGCGAGCTGTGTGTATGGATGGATGGTGTAGGAAGTAGGAGTAGGAGTAGAATAGAGTGTGTGGTGTGTGAGTAGTACAAAGCCGGCAAGTGAGTCCAAGGAAGGAGTGTATTGGTTGTAGTCCAAGGAGTGTGTTGGTGGTAGTCCAAGGAGTGTATTGGTGGTAGTCCAAGGAGTGTAATGGTGGTTAATGCCCGGATTGGAGTGGAAAGGTTGCAATAGTTTAATGGATGAGTCGTAGACGACTAGGGTGATTATTTACTCGTGTGTTTATTGTTAGACTATATTAGTATTAGTCTAAGCAGTACGAATCTGCGGTATGCTCCAGTCTCGATATGAGGCCAAAGGATGGCACGAAGTGTGTTACGGGTCACGGCTAAGTTTCAGGCCAATGAATGCGTCCTCTACCGACACGGATATGTGAAAATGGTGGTGTGGTGTTCCAGATGGAAGCCAGCTAAGCGAATACACAAACCAGCTACGGGGAAAATGCGGGATGGGCAGACCTGGTATTACTTGTTTGAGCACGTAAAGGTGCACAGAGTGCAAGGAGGGGTCTTGTAGAAAGTGGTGTTGTGGGAAGAGGAGGTAAGGGGACAAGAGTAGAGTAAACAGTATTGAATATTTTCACAGAATGGGAATCGGTAGATATACCTATATACATATATACATACACACAAATACACAGATACACAACTACGCAGATACACAACTACGCAAATACATACTACATTCTACATATATGGTAGATAATCATTATGCATGGTATCACGGAAGCAACGCTGAAGGTAGCCCGGTGTCCGTCAATGGAATTTACGGTGTTCCTACTCATCGCTAGAGATAAGTGAGAGCTCCCTGGTGGTAGCGAAGAATGCCACCGAAATTGATCATGCTCACCGCGAATTTCACAGTAATTGCACACCTGCTCAGCGCGCACCAGAACTTGGGAACGGACTTTGCTGGGGATGGAGCGCATTTGCACCCAAAGAAATGCTATCATTCCATCATTGACCTGGGCAAAGATCAGCAGATACCAAGAAATCGTTCTGTTGGACGCCTAATGAAGATGGATCCTTCCCTATACAATCGCTACAGCCAAGAACCCGCCAGGAGAGACGTTACATCTCGACATCCTGACATCACTACATCCTTTCCCATCTGGGCTCTTCACCATCATGCTTCTGTTCCTGATCACGTTTATGTACATGGGCGCCTTCTGTGCACGCGTTCCTTCTGCAACCTTAATTTTCCCGATGCGGTCTCGCCATATTTAGTGGGCTTTTGCGGTGGCTGTGAAAAACAGCTGATAAAGAGTAATGGGAACGAGACCTAGGGGCCGGGGCCGTAAGCAGATGGGGTAGGGAGTGTGGTGGAAGGCATTTCGGGTCAAATACGGTACAGCTGCAAAGGCCATTAATTTTGACTAAACCCCCTTCCGAGGTGAACTATTTATTGTTATTATGTATGTTATGTATGTCGACTTAGTCTAGTCTCGGAAAAGATGGGGTTTTCTCCTGGTTGGGATGAAACGTTCTTTTAGATCTACATCCGTGACCCGGTACACCCCATAGGTTAAGGTTACAAGGTTTGGAGGCATCATTTGAAGTCCCCAGAATCATGCTGTGGAGCGTGATTATGGAAATTTTTAGGTTCTGCTAGGCGAGAGGACTCTACTGGACAAGGTCAGAGATTGACGGATTACTGGTACGCATTGCTAATTGTCGTGTAATTGTTAGCGAACGCCTACTTCTTGGGATGATGTTCTCTAAATGGGCTGTTCAACAACGGTACCACGGTATATTATTGTGATCTCAAATAGCACTTAATCAATACTCTATAGTATACACAGCGTTGTAACAACTACCAAATGAATAGCAGACCGCACCTCCACCTAAAACTGTAATTACTTTCTTTCCAGCTCTCTCCTGTTCACTAGATCCAAATCCTATGAATATCGGTGGGGATGTTTTCCTTATCTCTTCAGGAATCTCGACAGCACGAACTTGGCCGTCTTTCAAATCATATGTAACGATGTTGTTGTAATCATTGAACACTTCTGTCGTAGAGATACCTCCTATTATGACGATCTTATCCTGATCAATGAATTGAACTTGGGCTCCGATCCTTCCGAAGACTTGGCCTTCTTCAATCACTTCGGTGAAGATAATGTCCTCTTTGATGGTGAACTTGTATAGCTTGTTGTTCACTGTTGGAATACGCTGATTAACCATACCACCGATAATAAGTCCATAGTGACCATTGTACGTCATTGAGCAACTCAACAAGTTCGAGACTAATCCGGTATCGTTTCTTAATGGTTTGAGTTCCTCTGTATGTACATTGTACACTAAGAAAAGCGATTCCTTGCTTTTATCTTCAACTGACAATCCACCAAAAATAAGTACTTCGCTTTCATTAAGTTTTACAACGGCATGTCTCGATCTACCAGTTGGTAAGTCTGTCAGTTTAACCCACTTATTGTCTTGCAACTGAAAAACGTCTGTCATGTGGACTCCTGGTCTTGACCTTCCTCCTATCAAAACTGCTCTATTATCAACGGTAGAAGTCAAAGTATGACACATCCTTGGAGAGATTTCCCCTTCGTATTGAACCTGTTCAACATTACCAGTTTCGCTATTATAAATATACTGTTCATTCGATCTAGTTTGGCGAAGACCGCCCTGAACAAGAATCTGTTTCTGATTCAATGAGCAAACTGCAGGGAATTTCAACTCTAGTATCTCTTTGTTTGGTCTAGGGTCCAAAGTAAACTTGACTTGGGGGTCTATTTCGAACTTATGCTGATTGTTATTTTCAACTGTGTTGTTGTAAATTAATTGCTTGGAATCCATATTAGTCGAATGGACTATCACATAATGCTGACAGAAGATAATGAATTCTTCCCATTCATCAAACTCCTCGATCTCTTCGACTAATGCCTTCTGCTCGTCGTCAATTAAGAAGAGCCAGTTCTCAAATAAGTTTTTAATTTCAACCTGGCCGTAGTACTCTTTAAACCTTCTTACTTGGTCTTCCTTAGTAGGATAAGACTCCAGACATTGTAAAGGGCTTCTTAAATGCTCAAAGTGGTACATCATTTTGGTTGCAAACGAATTGTACTTTGTATTGGGCAATATCTGTTCGAGTATGAGGAAGTGTGAGTTTGGAACTTTTGATGAGATGCTGATGACAGGATTGGCAAACTCTGGCTTCATATAAGCTAACGACACTTCTGCTACGAATATTTTGATGGAGTCTTCATCATCTCCTAAAATTTGATTGAGTTGGCTTTCGTATAGCTTTGTGTTCTTTAAATCACAACCGATTAACTTGTAAGTGTCAGTTGACATGAATACTCCATTCCTCTTCAAATCTTCATCCAAAGTTTGCTCTCCTATGACTTTCAAAATCTCTGGAGACCCGCTTATCATTCCCAACTTGTTTTGGACCAACTCAGGGTAGTCTATGTCCAAAAAGTGTAAATTCGACTCCTTTCCTTTGTTTCCCTGTAATGACAATAATTGATATGGCAAAGGATCAAAGCCACATCCCAAATTCACGATGTGGACCTTTTTGCCAGCATTGTTCTCGACAATACGAAGTATCATTTGCTTAATGGACTCCATTCTGATCCAATAGCCTCTATTGATAGCTGGGGATCTTCTTTTCCCCTTTTTAACAAAGTATTTGAACCATTCTCCCATTTGCGGCTCTAACTTGTTGGTGTAAAGCATTTCAACGCTTCTCTTCGATACAATAGATGAATTATTGGTACCTTGAACCTGGAGATCATCATACTGCTTACGTCTTCTATCCTTTTCAATTTTCTTTCTTTGCCTAGCCAACTGGTTAGCATCCAACTTGGGCTCTTTTGGAGTTTCCACACTCATCTTGGCTATCACTATGTACAAGATACGTCCAAACACTACAATACTCTTTCCACTAGTGAAAAGTATTGAAATGGAACCTCTTCATTTTTTGCGATCTAAATTTTTTTTTCAGCCAATGCGCTGAGCATAGTTAAGGAGATGGAAGATGGAGATGAAAGAGGTAGTGGAGAGAGTAGATAGAATATGGGAGAATATGTAATTAGTTGAAGATCGATGTTGTAGAGATTGATTGTTGTTAGCGAAAATAGTCTATATTACAGTTTTTCTATATAAATATATGTAAATTTCGGAAGGTATAATCTTTCTTCTACCTGCTATGAGTTTTCTGTGATAATGAATTCTCAATGTTACCGAGATGGATGGTTTTTAACATATCAATTTCTTTAATATGAACAATACCATTTGTTATTATTTACCAAGTATCTATATGTTCTTAAAGGCAGCATCGAGTTCTTGATCCAAACTTTGTACGCTGATTTTTTGGCATTTGGTCAAGTATCTTGCGGCTGCCAATGTGGTCTTCAAGTCTCTAGTATTGTCTCTTGGTGTCTTGTCTTCTTCAGTGGTTTCTTTCTCGAGTTTTATACCCTCACCACATTTAATCCATACTTTTCCGTTGATGCCGATAGCAATCTCAAACTTACATCTGGTGGCCAATTTCTCCAAGAAGATGGCATTTGGGTTGAACAAAAGCTCACGAGCAAAGTTCAAGTTTACTGTGAATATATATCCCGATTCGTCTAATAATCCGAACCCGCCTTCTTTACCGGTGGTAGGGTCAATACACTCCAATTCAGTCTCTATTTCTGGAATGGCTTGTGAAACTCTGGCGTATACCGCTTGACCGACTTTCAAGTTCGGTCTGTTCTTCTTTGTAGCATTTGGGAATGCCATCATAGACAATAAGACGGGCGTTGAAAAGTCTTGCAACAACACTTTGTATGCTTCTCCAACCACACCGGTTACTATCCCTATTACAAAGTCATTGGTCTGAGGAATGTATCTCTTTGAGTTGGATTCGACATATACTAGCTGGGTGGTTTTACCCTTATTCTGTTGCACATTTATGACACCAGCATTGGTAGGTATGATGGTTTGCGTCTGCGGATTCTTATATATTCCAGGACCTATAGTCGTTTTAATTTCGTTATTGCGAGAATCTATAGGAAGAGAGTCTCCTGGTATTATTAAACTTCCTGACATGGTCTTGTCGATAATCTATAGCTGTTCTTATTACACTACAAGACAACTTTACGAAGTATAGAGGAACTCATCACAGTTTTCGAGGTTTATACTGTGCGACATTTTCTGGAGAGATGCGACATTTAATAAGGAAGAGAGACTTTTTGCAATCATTTGCTTCTGAAAGTACGTTACTGTCATTCTACTTTTAATGTTCATACAACAAGAAAACTATGATACAAAGGTGAAGTTCTCCTCGATGAGTTTTGTCAAGTTCTCTTGTGATATGAAACGAGTTCCAAAATTAATTATAGGTATAATAGTAATATCGCGGTCATTCTACTAACGTAAGCTATTTAATATTATGGTCTTGTCTTCGAAGTACTCCCTGATGGCATTCATATCTACTTCTCCACAATAGGATGAAACATCGTCCTCCACTGGACGATAATCCTGTAAGAGAAGCATGGTCTCGTAATCAAAATGCAAGATGGAGCTCTCGTTGAAGAAGTCAAGAGTCTCGATGTTTCTGGTATACAATTTTTGCTGCATTGTAGCATCAGTTCTAGTGAAAATGGAGTTGGACAGTCGGCTGTCCTTGGTAGGATAATGCTCTGGTCTGATTAATGTGGTATTGAAACTCTTGATAGAAATCTCAAGAGAGTCTTTGATGCTTCTGGATCTGAACCTATTCTGTCTCAACATTTCGGAATAGGGGTTGGTCCACATAAGGTGATCTTGATAGAAAGTAAGCCGTCTTCTAAAGAAGGAAAAGAGTCGCATCGAGTAATAATTATGCCTCTGTAACAAGTCGTCGACACGATATTTAAAGAGTCCCTGATGATAGGGATTCTTTTTATTGGTGGACATTATGTCACGGTTCATGAAGAATTTACTTGTTGGCGACATGTAGGAAATACCGTAAAGATATTTGCATGCTGGAAATACTGCGTCTAAAACCGCGGAGACGGAATAGTAGTACATGTAAAGGGTGGTGGTTAAGTCATTAAGGAAAATTGATTCGTCCGGTGCATTCATGTTGACACTGGGCAGATAAGTCATTGCTTGGGATGGAAATATACATATCCATTTTTTCATAATTTCGAATATTATCGTTGGTGAGTAGGTGGACACAAATTCTTCGTTTCTTGCCAGAATTATGTTTGGTAGCAAGAGCTCATTGAAAAATTTGACCAACTTCGTGTAATGGTAGCTGATTTCACTGTATTGATGGTTCAAGTCGTCATCCTTGAATTTCACAGCTTGATTGGCAAAGATTGGTTCAAGCAGGTTAATATTGGATAAGATCTCCAACAAAAACTCTGGGTTATATGATGGAATATTTATGCTGGTGATATTGATTTGAATATTGTTTACAAGGAACTCATACAATGGACTGAGAGGCATGTTACGTTCCTTGACACATCTTGCGTATACTTCAAAAACTGCGAAGACACCCTTGGAGGAGTTGAAATAGCTCTCGGCGCTGAAGTTTAACATTAGAATTGAGAAAGTCAAGAAACAAGTTCCATATCCCAATAATGCAGAATAGTAATCCATTTCGTCACGATCCCTTGTGTTTTCAATGCTGTGGAAGTGAGATATTCCTACTCTTAGCTTTCCAAGACCTTTTCCATGAGCCTCAAAGCATTTCTTTTCGAACTGGTCAACGAAAGCTCTGGAATGAGTTTTTGCGAAGGCCGAATTGTATTGAATCATAGTATTAAATTGATTCAACACTATTGTTTGACCCAAGCAAATGATCGTATCATAAACAATCTCAGTCTCTTGACGAAGAGATGCTTTAGAGAGAATGAACTCTTGAAAATGGTCCAAAATGCTGACTTTACCAAGGGTGATATGGTAGCTGAGTTGATGCGGAAGCTTAACGTCTCCGCTATTGCTCCGTTTGGTATTTCTCAAATGGTTGTAATTAAGCTTCTTGAAAGAAATAGGTCTGGAAAAACCTCCTGGTAATTTGTGATCCTCTACAGGGATAGAGACTGTGCTGTTGTCGTCGCTTACATCGTAATCGTTAACCACTCTGAACTCGTTGGAGAAATCATTTATGGAGAGATTGTTAAACTGGATCGGAGGGTATGGAAACGATGGGATCTTCAAAGGAAGCTTACTTAATTCAAATTTGAATTCTAACGCAGTCTCTAAGCCTAAGGCTGATATCAAAGGCTTTGATTTGATGGTATCCTTGGTAGCAGAAGTTGGCAAACGATAGTCCTGGCTAAGGAGCTTATTCTGACTGTTTCTGAGCGAGTGAGTCAAACGTATTCTGTCGATTTCGGCTTGACTCAAGCTCAAATACGAGCACCTCTCCTTCTTTCCCTTAGCACAGTTTCCACATTCTGGTAAGTTTTCATTGCATCTTATTTTCTTTCGTTTGCAGTTCAAGCATCCGAGCTTCGAGTTTGTGTGTTTCCTTCTGGTGGTTGCGCCCAGTGAGCTGATTTTGGCCATGGTGCCGAGTTGTGTCGATCTTCAGGGGGATTTTATTTGTTTGTCGAGCAGAGCTACAACCAATGGTGTTTAGCTTACTGTACCTACGGCTCTCTCGGTGTTTAGCAGTGTTTTCAGCGAAAAAGCACTAGTTGTTCTGGGTACGAGTGTGAAGCTCCTTTACGGTTCGATTCAGAGGTCTTCGGAGGGAAAGAGCTACTAATCCTGGCCTGAAGAAACTGCTTCGTTAATGAAAAGAGCACAAAAAAAACAGTGAGGCATTGAACAGTATTTCGTAGTTAGGCTTGGAACCTTAAAAAATCGACTGTCCCAATTGATAATAACTTACGGGAGAAAAGTGAGAAAATGAACGCAAGTCACGTGGACTCATCTCAAAACGGCACAGGTTTCGATTTCTACTGCAGAGTGCTACATAATACGCTGTTAGTGAAGGTATTGACGGTATTGAGGCGGAGGAATGGTAGGTACGGATAGCTGGTCTGAGGGGGGGTCAGAGGTGGTACGATTCGGGCAAGAAACAGAAAAGTGCTACCAGGGGGGACGAATTCACGTTCATTTCTGTGGTTGTGCTTCACAGGAGAATTCTGCTCATGAGATGGTCCGGTTATTTGAGCCTGTCTGCTACTGGCTATAGTCGTTCAAGGTTACATAAAACTGGAATTTTGCTCTTTCCTCATTGGGAAGTCTCTGCCACATGCCGGAAAATTGGCGCTGAGGAAAACTCTTCAAAAAATATGCTTACTGGCCCGGGTTTTCGCAGCAAAAAGCCAGTGCCAGTAGAATACGCTGATCGTTTGGATCTTCTGCCGATGGTCAGTTTGATCGTCAGTTTACATTGATGGTTGCAAAATGCGGAACTGAGAAATTTTAATCACGAAAAATGGTATTGAAACACGAGATAGGACGTCTGGTCATTAGTATCTTTAAAATTAGACCCTCCTATTCTTCATCAGCTCTTCATCAAATTACTTCTTGTCTATATATAAAAAAGTCATCAGTATTCTATTAATGCTTGATATTTAATATTTATAAAAAAAGTACATCTATGCTTAGAATTGAGGGGTCTTGTAGCAAATTTGTTTGCGTCTCCAGAGAAATAAAGGTACTTTTCTTCTTCCAAGTGACAAATCGGGCACTTAATGAAAATGGATCCAGCCATTTGGTCATTGTTTTGTTGTGTTGCATTCGAGAGTAGTAATTCATGATTCTAGAGTAGTTATTCATGAATTGTTTCATTTAATTAAATTAAACCTCACAAACTGTCAAGCAATCTAAAAGATTCTCCGTCCTCTCTTAGTTTTTTAGTATGTTCGACAATGGCGTCTTGCCTTGCAGACTTTAGTTTCTTTGTGTCTCTTCTATCGTTTGCTCTCTTCTCATCCCAAATTGGGGGCAAAAGACCTTCCTTGTTTAAGCCATTAGTATCAAGGATATTTTGTAGTTCTCGATAATACTCAACATCTTTTGGATATGGAATACTGTGGAAGTCCTTCCCAGATCCCCTGTATTCAAGTTCTTTCTTGTACTCGATCTGCATTTCTTCTTCCGATGGCAACTTTAGTTTTCCACTGAATACTTTAGCAATAACGGCTCCTTGTGATTCTGAAAGTGGCATAGGTATGACATTTCTGCAAAGTGCCACGAACGCAAGTGATGGGTCCTTAATGTAGAATATTTGGTTATATATATCCTTAAGTTGATACCCATCGGTTATGACGTTTGAATACGACTGTAAGAACGGAAAGCTATACAAATAGCCCGTGCAGAAAATTATATCATCAATATCTGTGATCTTGTCATTTTCAATAGTAGTGATGCTTCTTTGGTTATCATAGTCGTACTTTGCAATTACCCCAATATACTTTATTCGCGGATCAGGAGATGGGCCAACATCTTCCATATTTCTGACAGAAACGTAGACATTCCTCGCACAAACAGATAACTGTGTTGATATATCTGCCCCACTAGCAAAGTGGCCCACTACGACCACATTCTTGTCTTTGTAGGCGTCGGCTACATCAAAGTATTTAGCATGAGTTACTGACCCTTCGGACTTCTTATTCCAATCTTCAAGGCCTGGAACATCTGGGATGTAAGGAGTATTAAAATGCCCATTAGCTACTACAACAGCGTCATAGTGCTTCTCGATTCGGACTCCGTTTTCAGAGTTCTCTGCTGTGATCGTCCAATCGTCGTTCTTCTCTAACAGGACAACATTTGTATTCTTGTGAATGTGTACGGATTGTGGAATGGTCCTTTCGTACTTGTGGACGTATTGAAGAACTTCGCTCCGACTTGGAAACACGGCTGTTCCGTGAGGAAAGTGGACATCTCTATACTCCATCATGCTACTTATGAGGTTGGTCTCGAGATGTTTGTACATTGGTGAAAAGTATTTGTCCGAGGCGGAGAGATTACCGATGGTGTCTTCTTTCAAACCGGGCACAGTTGAAGGCACTGGAGGTCTAGTCTTCGACTTGTCGCCACCATAGTACCAGAGTCCTCCTGTTTTGTCTCTTCGTTCGTAAAGGTCGATTGCCTCGAATGCCGTTGGTTCCAATGCTAACGCTTTGGCTGCAGCGAGACCCGCAGGGCCACCGCCTATGATTGCGATTCTCTTGTATAAGGGCGCTGGCACGGTCATCGGACGTTGGCTAGAAGCAATTGGAGCAGAAGAGCCAACTCCCAAATCGCAAACGGAAACTTATCCACGATATGGCGTGGTTCCACTTGCAACTCTGGAGTCGAGGTAGTGCCGATAACACCTAACCACAGCTGTGATCCGCATGGTAGAGGCTCAAACCTATCCACAATACTGCAGCTATGGCTAAATTGCCAAATTAGGTTATTCCGCGACAGCATCCGGCTGCGGAGGGGACAGTTATTATCTACAAAATAATGCTATTTTCGATGTTGTCAGGAATTAGGTAAGAATTATTATTCTATTTACTGGGAAATGCAGCCCTGCCACTGTGTGTCAGGTGGTAATGTCCTGTCTGTACCATTGAAGTCAAAAATTGATGGGAAAATATCATATTGGAGACACTATTGGCGATCGTATTTACATGGTGGCTCGCTTATTTATTGTTAAGTGATAAGGTAAAACCCGATGATCAATGACAAACACACAATGCACTTTTAGCCACAAAGGCACAAAACCGGAAAACTAATTTTGTTGCAGCTGTCCTCTCCTCTATTTGGTTCTCTGTGTCCCTGCCAGCATCCCGTCCCCTCCTTGCCCTGGTAACTGACAGGTGGATCTCGCTGGTGGCACTGAGCTACAGCGAGAAACGTAATAAATTCCACCCAACATTTTCAGTTGCCTGCGAAGTTGATTCTAGGTCTAATATGAAAGATACCAGGGCAAGGTCCAGCGACAGTTCACTGATGGTCTGACAGTACGACCCCATGGAACTATGCACAACGAGCAATTGACTGCTATTTTTGTAATAATAGCACAACTCTAATAGCATTTAGAAAAATTAATGTTTCTTTGTAAGGCGTGCCTTTTCTACACTAGTCTATTCTCATGGAGATAACGTTAAGCCGCAGACGGGTTTGTATAACTTAGTTTCTATCTCTACTGTTCCCTTGAAAGGATTCTGCCGTTTGTTTCATTTTGGATCGCTGTCCGTGGTTTCTTTGTTACTTTCTGTGCCACTAGCTTAGCCCTTCCCTCTACTCCAGCCCTGGAAAATATCATCCGTGCTACATCGCTATTGCCAGTGCGTTCTGTTTTCCAACACTTTGCATATTTTATTTTACACCTCATATACCACACCTTGTGGTCTAAACTCCCGGGCAGCTTTGTAGAATAAAATGGCTAGCAGTTCTTCTCTGCTGAACGAATAGACACCTCACCACCACTGTACAATCTAGCAGAGGACAATGTCGAAGGAACACAAGTCTTTCAATGCTTTGTCTATCTCCAACATCATTTCCACTGAGGATGAGGAAGCGAGGGCCGAAAAATCGGCCACATCAAGGTCAAACTCCGGCTCCGACACCACCACAATAAATAACAATAATAACAATGGTATCGAAGAAGTACCGAGGGATCGTGATCCTGAACGTCCCAAGTCCAAGACTCTGCCCAAGAAAAAGTACGGAGAGATCTTGTTCTTCCATAACAATAGGGCAACTAATACGAAATCTTTAGTCACTACCCCCAAATCAGTCGCGAAGACAACAAACCAGTCCCAGATGTTTTCTAGGTTTCGAATGAAGACTCCAGTGAAACGAAAACCAGCTCCCAAGCTCGAAACTTCATCGTCTCTGGTGGTTTTGGGAAAAGTGACCAGTTGCGTTCGGTGCCGTCGTTTGAAGAAGAAATGTGATAAAACCATGCCAGAGTGTCTAAACTGCGAAAAGGCTGGCGAACCTTGTAGATATATTCCTAGAAAACAGAGAAAGAGAGACTTCGACGAGATAGAAATTGACTCTAATATTTCATCCGATAATGAAGTCTTGAATGAGACTATCAAAATCGTCGAAACCATTCCGTCGCATGGACAATCCCAACCAGCAGTAGATCTGCTGTCACAAATTGAAAATCCTAAAAGAAATATTTTACCTTTACCATGGATGTTTCCAAGTCAACAAATACATTCACAAATTAAGGAACTCGTAATAAGTGCTGTGAAAATGAATATCAGCACATATGGGGACAAGACTGTCCCCAGCATGCCAAAAGAATTCCTAGAACATTGCATACTGACATATTTTAGAGTCTTCCACCATATGTATCCAGTTTTGGTGAAATCGTCTTTTCTTCAAAAGAGCTATATTGCCATCACCGAAAAAGGTATTGAGGCAAACAAGCTTGGCCTGGAAGATCAATTCGATCTTTACATGGTATTAGCGGTGGGATGTAAATCAATAGAGCGGTCTTCGAATATTCCTATGGAGCAACAAGTCTCTAGTCATCTACTCACTAGAGCTCTTGAGTCCGTGTCAGACCTCTCCAAGAATAGTATGATTACGCTCAGGCATTTAATTTTAACTTCAATGTTTTCATTATTCAATGGAACAGAGTGGTCTACATGGGAATTAACAGGACGTATGATTCGCTTGGCATTATATTTGGGTTTAAATACGAGAAACTCGAAACAGAAATTAACTGGAGAGCAACGTGAACATAGATATCGTCTTTTCTGGTGCGTCTATACCATGGATCGAACAGTTTCAGTGACTCTTGGAAAACCATTGGGTATAAATGATGATGACGTATCGGCACCGCTACCAGCAGAAGGCGGCTCAGAAGATGAAAACATTCCTTTGACAAATATATTTATACGAATGCGCAGAATTGAAGGAGACATAATGAAGAAAGTTCATTTCAGCGCTAGCAAAGTACTGGGCCAAAAGCCTGACAATGAACATCGTGAAGAAACATTTAGAAAGTTGGGGGAGGATATTGAAAGCTGGTATCACAGAGCCAACACATTTAAGCATGCAGCAGTCTATGTAAATGGCTATCCATACCAGTGGTACGATACCTGTTATCACTACCTAATGATGTTGTTATACAAACCTTCGTCATTGAATCCCTACCCAACGAATGAACACTGGTCAACAGTCAGTGAGGCATGTCTACACACTCTCAAGGGAACATACGGTTTATTACAAGCAGACCAGTTAATGTACCATTGGACATCATTATACCGACTTTTGAGTGTATGTTATACTATGTTATATTGTATGAGCAAGCTAAGAATAAAACCAAATACATCTCTAGTTGAGATTGGTTTTTGCATAGAGCTTTTAGAAAGATTTGGCAGTCACTGGGTAGTAGCTTACAAGAGTGCAGAAATATTTACACATCTTTATCAAGTAATAACAGAAATTGACGATAATTCAGAGGCGAGCAGGGATGATCTCATTGAGAAGCTTGCTGAATTCAATTCTTCATATCATCAAATTTTGCTTGATTGCTCGGTAGACTTTTCAGTCTATCATGAATACTTCCTCTGATGTAAAGCAACATAAGACTAGAAGCACATCGGGAGGAACAAATTATTTATTAGACATACATATCTTCATGTAAGAATAGGGTAGAATATATATGCTGGTCCATATTTCAATATAAATAGATACGTCTCTACCTCAGATCTTAACCTCACAAATATAAAGAATTACGTTTGCAGCAATCTCCGCATTCGCCCTCCACACTTAAAAACGGGCATATAAATACTTCCTTTTGCAACCAGATAAATCTGTCACTAGAGCATGAGATCTGTACCTCGTATAGTTTATATTACCCTTAAAGCCGTTGATTGGATATGTGTCGAGATCCGTACCCTGATTCTGGTATATCCCCTCTTTTATGGATATCAAATACCATCACGTGTTTGATATAACTTTCACGTGTGATTGAGGAGCACATAATTACTTATTGCAGCGATTAACTGCAACACTTTTAATCAATCACAGTCCATTGTAATTGTGAGCAAGAATAGTATACTTGCACATACAGGTTCGTCGAGGTTGAAGGATTTCGGGAATAAAACGGAGTTTCTTTGTGGACGGGGACCCCTCACTATGAATCTCCCATTCCAAACTTTCGGGTAAAATGTTGTCTATAATCTCTCTGCTAACTATGACAACTGTAAACTCTTACTTCGATGAGTTAAAGGCAACAATTAATTGCAAAATATAGAAGCCCTAGTGGCTTTGATCACCATTGCGACCGCTGCGTTATGAAAGGAAATAAACAAAGTAGCAGCAGTTAACCGCGCGAGATATTTCAGCTTTCTATCTCCGAATAGCAAGGCAAGCATGTGAATTAATGGAGAATATATAATATGAATAAAACCAGCTGCAAATATTTTTTTTTGATTAATTCGATTTACACCCAGTATACCATGGCAGCACCTACACGTTCACAAAAGTCCCACAGAGAGTCTGCCAAAGGGTCGACAAAGGAGTCATACGTCGACCTCAAGAATCAAGACACTGATTCCGTGTTGCATTATACCGCTTTGAGCGAAATTCCCGCCGGAGTACAGAGACTTCATGACACTTTTCATGATACACAGAAGACACATTCAATTCAGTACAGATTAAACCAGTTACGTAATGTTTACTTTAAGCTTAGAGACAATAAAGAACCGTTGGCTGAAGCATTGGTAAAGGATTTTGGCAGGGTTGCTGCTGAAACCAGAATCTTAGAACTCACAGGTTGTTTGAATGAAATCACTCACATTATGGCAAGTTTGCATAAATGGCTTAAACCAGAGGCAGTCACTGATTTACCTATTAATATGATTACCAATCCGGTTTATATTGAAAGGATTCCATTGGGTGTTGTGTTGGTCATATCATCTTTCAACTATCCCCTTTTAGTGTCACTTTCTCCTATCGTAGGAGCAATTGCAGCCGGAAACGTTGTTGTATTCAAGCCAAGTGAACTGACCCCACATTTTTCACAATTGTACACAACCTTATTAAATGAGGCTCTTGATGACGATATCTTCTTCACAGTTAATGGTGCAATTCCTGAAACTACTAAGGTTTTGGAACAGAAGTTCGACAAGATTATGTATACTGGAAACAACACTGTTGGTACTATTATTGCCAAGAAGGCAGCAGAAACATTAACTCCTGTCATTTTGGAGTTGGGTGGTAAATCACCAGCTTTTGTTTTGAGCGATACCTTAGACAAAGACTTGAAAACCATAGCAAGAAGAATTGTTTGGGGTAGATTTACTAACGGTGGACAGTCATGCGTAGCTGTTGATTATGTTCTCGTTCACGAAACTAGAAAGGAGAAATTGGTAAGAGAAATCATTGGTATTCTTAGGGACGAATTTTACCCTAATATCACCAAAGATAATGAAAATTATACACACTTGATTCATGATCGTTCTTTTGGAAACTTGAAAAAGGTGATTGAAACCACAAGAGGTAAGGTTGTCTATGGAGGTGATACTGACTCTAGTTCGAGGTACATTTCACCAACAGTTATTGATAATGTTGATTGGGACGATTCAAGTATGAAAGGAGAGCTCTTCGGACCCATCTTACCAATTTTGACTTACTCTAATTTGAAAGATGCGTTGAAAAAGTTGACGAGCACTCATGATACTCCGTTAGCTCAATATATCTTTACGAGTGGACCAACATCTCGAACCAAGAACGCTGAAATTGACACTATTTTGAAAACCGTCAGATCCGGGGGAACAATGATTAATGACGTTCTCATGCATTTCGCATTGCGTGCTGCTCCGTTTGGAGGTATTGGTAATTCTGGACATGGTGCCTATCATGGTTGGTACACCTTCCGTCAATTCACCCACGAAAGAACCACCGTCGAGCAACAATTGTGGAATGAATTTGCCTTAAAGCTGAGATATCCTCCATTTACTGAAGCTAAGATAAAATTGATCGAACTGTCACAAGCTGACTATAATGGCCGTATATGGTTTGGAAGAACTGGTAATGTAAGTATTAACGGTCCTGGACCCTTGTTTTCTGCCTGGACAGGAGTTGCTGGTATCGCTGCTTTGGTATACTACTTTGCTGGCACTTTATAGGTAAAATTTAGTATATAGTAAATTCTTATGGTTTGGATGGAATGGACTGCTTCATTATCCTTATCCTGTAATGTAATGTGTACGACCTGTAAGGAATAATATTTAGCCGTGGCGCTTTCTTTGAGATTTGTGCTATGTTTTGCAGCCATTGAAAATATGGCATGCAGGTAATTATTCTTGACTGACAAGATATTAATGGGATAGAGGATCATTTTACAGCCTATACAATGCCATCACGGTTTTTGTTCTAGCTTATAACTACCATTCAGTACGAAAGGGTCAGTTCACAGATGTATTCCCTATAATCTTATTTTATGAAAACATTAGCAAAAACCTGCCAAAAACATATTCACTCTAGTATATACTATAGTTTATTGTTCTCGCGTAAATTCGATAATATTCGAACTTTCCATCAGTATTAAATGCCAATAGTTTTTGATTGCTGCAAATCAAAAGGATTTACACATCAAACCAACCATTACAAGTATTAAATTTGCGCAAAATCTCTTGTACGAACTGTCACAACGATATCCCGTCAAATCCGAGTTATCTCACTGAACTCCGTCCGCCCCTTTCTACTGCAATCTATCTATTTACCTTTAGACACCCCTGTCGGTCTCTGGATCATCATCACATGACGTACCTCTCAACTCCCCACTCCTTACATCAACCTATCAGTAACACCGTACTGCATCGTGCATCACATCTGGTGGTTCCTGATACTCTGCAGCCCGGTCGTGTCCGCACCGCACATTCCCCAGGATCAGCGATTCCCAATGACATGCCCCATGGAGACCCTGATGGTTCCACCCAGCCCAGATGGACGAGCTAGGCAGGACATATGTTTATTGGAGAAGGTGACCCAACTGCCACCAAACGCTATTTTTTCACCTCAATTCCCCCGAACATCGTCTCTTCCCGTGATCCCCTTATCGTTCTGGGGATGGGCAAATAAATGTCCAAAAAGTGGAGTGCCAATCGGACTTGCACCATACAGGTCGCAGCAATGATGTATTCTTCTACAACATGACATAGCTAGGACTGAATATTAGACAGTTGATAGAGTATATATAGTGTAGGGGACGATGAGACGAAAAGTGATTGGGTGGAGTGAAATTTCATTCGAAGTCGATTTGATTTTAGTGGTACAAGGTATTAGTGAAATCACATCCAAAAGTCTAGAATTCGCATCCATTGAATTAGTGTAATTCAGTGAGTGATAAACAGTAGTAATTGTTCCGTTTGGATAATAATAGAGACGATTGAAATCGGTGTTTTCGATAAACACCCCAGAAGTTAGATAATTTCCCCGAAAAATAGCTGAAGGGTTTAATTGCTTTCACGGATTGTGAGCTAAAAACAACAGATCAACTACTTTAGTCTTGTGCCGGGTTGTTCCAGAATGTCCCATCCTGCGGCCAGTATTAAGTCTATCTTCAGTGGAAGAGTCAATCTCGATACTCCGGATGATTTAGATCCATTCGAATACTCAAACCAAACCAATTCGAATTACAGTTTTGAAGACTCCAATAATAATAATGATGCCAACAGCAATAGCGTGAATAGCAACGACAACGGCGAAATGAGCCTGGAAAGGGGGTCCAATAGCGGTGCCAACGAGGGCATCAAATTCGCTGACAAGTATGACGACGTTGACGATGTCTCATCGAGATATAGTCATGACTCCAACTATAGCATCACGTCGAAGAACTTAAGAACCTTGTCAGAATCGTTTTCACAGCAACCTAATACAAATAAAGGATTCTTGAATGCAAACGCCGACGAGCTCAGAATCGCTGATAAGTCAGATACCAACCTTTCTCTTGCTTCCACAGCAAGTGACTATCAGCAGAATTACAATACCGACGACCAAATGGACTCATTGTCTACGCCACCTCCTGACTACTTACAGGCAGACCCATTTTCTAGGCCAATTTCGAGAAACTCGACCACCTCTTGTCTTTCTACCACAGCCACTAAAGACGGAGTTGAAGGTAAGAGATTTCACAGACATGGTCCTACCACTTACTCAAGTAACATAATAGCTAATATGCTCCACAATCAGCAAATTCAACAAATGCAACAAATGCAACAAGCCCACACCCAATCTCAAGCTAGAGCACAACAACAGCCACAAGAAAGTCCCACCAACGTGAGTGGAGGTCCTGTCATTTCTATTACATCATCTCCCACTCAGTCTAAACCACCCAGAGGCTCCCTAGTGCAGACACCAAACCAGTCTATTGGTAACGATTCATCCATTCCAGACCCCGATTACAGTGAATACTCGCTTAAGACAACAAACGCAGAGGTTGATGGAGAGATGGGATCGGGTGGTGAAAAGAAGGACAAATACTTTGAGAAGAGATTACCTCCCAATTACGTTATGCCACCTCCAGTTACACTTAAAGAGAAGATCAATCTTTTGAACACAGACACAATTTCAGAGAAAAAATAGCAAGTAAGGAGCATGTTATGATCCCATAAGATGCTTCCCCGTCTGTTCTAATTTAGACTAGTATTGATCCCTCTCCAGAGCTCTTAGTTCTGTAGCAGTTTTAACCACCGGCTACTGTTGTCTACACCAGCTCTGTTAGTTATTTATTTTTTTATTCACTGGCTTTAGTTAGAGTCTTTTTTATCGTTCCCAGGGAACCCCCAATAAATATTTAATTGCAATTATGTAATGTAGCCCATCTATTATAACTCATATTCCATTGTCATTGTCAATACATCATTCGGCGCTACCACCTTCATTTTGAAGATTTTCACGTGACTTCATTTCTCCAGCATCAAAGATTTTTCAGAGAAGTCGGTTTTAATCCTATCAGGGACTATGGTATTTCTTATACAAAGTCAAAAGAAGTAGTTGAAAATGTTGAGTAGAGCTGTCAGACAACAGTCAAGGTCTGTGGTAGGAACTTTGAAATTGAGAACTTCTGTTTTGGGCTGTGGTTCTAGAATTGCCAATGTGTCTATTGGTTGTCTCCAGAGTAAGCGCTACAACTCTAAGCTCAGTGACAAACCAGAAGAGATCTACACCAAGCTTTCGGATTCAAATGACCCCCAAAGAAACCAGTTTTTCCAGTACAGTTGGGGATCTTGGTTGACCGATGATAAGGCCAAAAAATCGAAGAGAGAAACCAAATTCTCAATTGAAGGAATAACTACATTGGTACAAGAATTGAACCTTGCCAGAACTGAGAGTCAGAATATAGATAGCAGCGGTGAACCATTACTCAAGACGCCGGTTGAGCTCAAAGATGGGTCTTTTGCGTTAACTCACAACTTGACCTCCAAGCTTATTGGAAGCCCAAATAAGAAAAGTGACAAATTACTCATCAAGTCCATTGCAAGTATTCATGAAGGAAAGCACCATAGGATTTATAAGGTCACTCTCTCCACTGGTAAAGATTTGGTTTTGAGAATCCCATACAAGTTGGAGTCTGACTACGCTATCTCCCAGAAGATCAAGAGTGAGGTCGCTACTTTGGACTTCCTTAACTTGAAGCTCGGTTTAAATGTACCAAAGGTCGTTGCTTACAGCCCTAACAAAGTCAACTCCTTGCAAACCCCATTCATTTTGATGGAATATATTGAGGGTGACTTGTTAATGAAGAAATGGAATCCATTGGCTGCTGACTCAGAAGAAACAGACGCTGCCTTGAAGTCTGTCATTGTTCCTATCTCCGACTTCCAGGAGAAAGTCTTGTCTATCAATTTCAACAAGTTTGGATCTTTGTACTTTCAGGATGATGTTAGTGGTGTGGAACAAGCTGATCTTCCATACGACGGTGAAGAAAACCCATTGTTGAAAAACAGATGGAGAATTGGTCCTAGCATTGAAAGACCATTTGCCAAGAACAAGAACCAATTATCTGAGAAGCAAGTCAAGGAGTTCAATGGTCCATGGCATGCACAGACTCCATTGGCATTGGTTACATCAGTTGCCTCCATTGAATTGGAGAATGCCAAGAACAGATTGGCATTGTCTAAGGCAGACTCCGCTAGCAAGGTGGAAGACGAGACACTCTTGGAGAAGCAAATTGAAACCTTCGAACATTTGAAGACGATTGGTGCTAAGTTACTTAATTCAAAGTCCAAAGCAATTATGAACGTTGATGAGTTATTCAAGCCAAATATGTTCATCCCAGACTTGGACCCTTTGAATGTGATTGAACGTGATGGCAAACAGTACTTCATTGACTTTGAGTACTCCACAATTAAGCCTTTCATTTTGACGAGCTACCCTAACTTCGTGGCTTACCATGGTGCTAAGGTGTACAACTTGGAGGAGGATATTCCAGGCTATACTGAGATGGATGAAGTTGAGAAACAACAATACCAGTTTATGTACTACAAGACCAGAAACGAAAGAATCTGGGAAGTTGAATTAAACAGCAGAAGACACGATTTGATCGCCATTGCTTCTCCACATATTAAGGTATTAAAGAGTCCTTACTTGCAAGCTTTGGAATTAAAGGATGACAAGGATTACTTGTACGTCGAAGGTGCTATTGTTCAATTGCAAGCAATGTGGGATGCCTACGTCGCCAATGAGTTGTGCCATGCTACAGAGACAGAATTCCCAGTTAAATACACCGAGGAGTTCTTGGATCAGCATCAAACTGACTTGGAAGCCTACCAGCTTGAGACTGTTTCCAGTCCATTTGCTGCTACTGGAGGATGGATTCCACAAGACATGTTCGAGACGTTGAAGGAACAAGGTATCATTGTGGAAACAGAGAACGGCGACCATAAGATCGAGACCGAGAAGGTCTTAGAGGAGCCAGAAGAGGAACCAGAAGAGAAATAAGTCTATGGTCATCAATCACCAAGCGTTTCTGACTACTATTCCTAATCTCTACCAATTTGTAAATACTTATTTAACTTATAAATATATTATTATATTAACTATGATACAGTACCTCCTTTGAAGAAGGAATATGCTATTGTCTATTATACTTTGACATATGTTACCATTTACTGGAGAATGGATTCGTGGAGAATATCTCATTATAAATATTTCTTGGCTAGCAACTTGATCTTAAGATCAAAGTCTGGCGACGTTATAGCGTCGTTTACGGAATAAAATGGGTTCAATAAGCACTTCACATATAAATCGTTGACATCCACAAAGAACTGTTTTATCGAGTTCTCATTATACTTCTGGATACTGGAACCGTTATTGTTGTTGTTGCTTCCCTCGAAACATAGTATGAATTTGATATTTCCCTGAGTGATGAATCCATACACTAATAACCCATAAAATGAGTCGATTTTGCCGAGATTGAACTGGGAAGTGGTCCATTGTACGTCTTCTATGAGGTCTAGCGATGAATTCGTTACAAATGGTAGTAATTCTTTGATGTTGCTAGGAAACTGGGAGATTCCGGGGACTGCTGATCCAGAAGACGACGACGTTGTGGTGCTTTTGAACGACGAAAACTCGACCTCATAGAGAGGATTGTCGCGTGTGCCGACTATGCTGAAGTAGTACGATGACATGGTAAACGTCACTACAATTTGGGGTCGAAATAAGGTTCCAATGTCCAGATAGAGAAGGAAGAGGAACTGTCTTTAAGTTATAATTCACATATTGAACAGTCTATACTTCCTAGAAAGAAAACCGACTTTCCGAGGGCATGGGAGAGTGAAATTTGGAGTACGTAGGTCATGTGACTTATATACTTCTGTGAATATGAAGAACATGAAAGGAGAGTAATAAGAGTGAAGTATTTTCAATTTTTTGGTTTAATATTTCACTTAAAATGTGATAGATGGCATTAAATCCAGAACAGAACCAAAGTCCACTTCTTACAATTTCAAAAACAGGTCCCCAACTCCCACTTCTCCAGCCCTCTACATCTCTTTCTCCCGTTCCACCCTAACTCCATCTCCGATCTTACGATCTCCAGTCTCGCTACTTTCGGTCGCCGCACCAACTCTACATATTCACGTGACCCAGCTTTCCGTGTTTGTGTCCGTTGGCTTTGTTTATTATGATTATTGTGCTGTCACCTTATAAACCCTTTTTGGAGGAGATAATTACTCCACAAGATTACCGCCTTAACTGCATCATCGAACCTAACGGACCATATCTCCCTCCACGCCACTTGGTACTGTCAAAACCGTCCAGCATTGCCAAACATACCTCTGCCACCTAGCCTCCTCGGAATAGAAGTACAACGGCTTGAACAATGCTCCATGACATCAACATACCAAAACACTACCACCATGAGACCAAGGACCCACAAAAGCCTAACTTCATCTTCTCCTCAGACATTCCAGAGAAGATCTCCGAGGCCGTGGAATCTTACGTCTCCATCATGGACCAGGAGCTGCTGGTGGTAGATCTTGGGTCAGACCTTGGGTTCCAAGTGAATATCGAGTTGAACACATTATTGCTGAGGAATAGGACGATAAAACCAACAGAACTCATGAAGGAGAATCTCGTCTGCTTGGCGAAGAAAAACACTCGTAGTATCACCAAGAGCATCGAGAATATCATATTCCAATCGGACATAGGAAAGAGAAAATTGGGAATTCAACCCAATGCACTAGTGACTGATGAAGTGTTCATCGTCAACTTATCTTTGAAGCTTTTGGAATTCTTGATAGACAAGAACCTCAACCAAATTATCCTTCAGTTTCTCCGAGATGAAAACTATGCCCTTTTGTTGTTATGTGACCACGATCTCCTTGATCAAATCGAGAACTATATCAAAGTGAAGTTTGTTCGAGAATTGAATATCCATCTTTCAGAACCAATCAGGATTCTGGATGAGCTCTTGACATTGAATGAACCCGAGACGGTAATAGAAGGGTTAAATCATATTTCGAGCGACTTTTCGATGAATGAAAGTACGTTGGAAGGAAGTGAAGACGAAGCCGAAGCCGAAGAAGGAAAGTCTTTCGCTTACGAAGATGATGAATACGAGTCTTCATTTGAAGACCTCGCGATTCTTCAATCAAACGATACTGTGCGGTCTAATGACACCATACGATCTGTCGATGAAGAAGACTATGGCAGTGGAACAGCCACTTGCGTGGCCTTTAAACAGAAACTCAATACCATTGCTGAGGAAAAGAAGGAAGATGGCTTCATTGAAAATATAAGCAATCTAAGACATAACGAAGATTATATAAATATAGATGATTTGCAAGAGTGCGAATGCACTTATGAAGAACAAACACTTAAGAAGATACCGGAGCTTCAGTCCTCTTTGAAGGTTCCTTCTTCTAATTTTCAGCTTCACTCTGCCATGGAATTGAAATCGATCGCTTCAAACGATACAATCGAAGCGTTGTTATATGACCAACCTGAGAAAGGGATGTCTAGACAACTGTCAACTTCTTCTTTTACTTCTCCTAGAAAGAGCAGGCCCGCTTCCAGAATGACATCGTCTCCTTCACTCTCCCTTATCAACTATGAAGAAAACCACGGATTGCAATATGCTTTCAAGGATAAATCATCTTCTGTTCCGTCATTCATTAAGGAAAACAAGAAATTTAAATTCATTAAAGTGGGGAAGGTGCAAAAATTCGTCCACTTGTTTGAAGAGCAAATGGATGATAAGACAATGACACCCAAAACCAGTGTGAATAATACCCGAGCATCTAGTCCTACGAGGCAGCTTGCATCTAAATAGACCCTGAATTACTGTATAAAACTGTATTATTTTAATGTTACGAACGAGACGTTTATATTCATAAATCATTATTGTGGTATTAATAGAATTGATACCAAATGTAGTTATGAGGGTAGCAACTTGACTACGTACCAATTGAACCGACTGCGTTTACACCACTCGAAATTCCTTTAAGCTTAATTTCCATTCGTACTTTTTGTCAGCAAGCAAACGACACTCAATTGTGACCAATAACCAATAGACGGTATCACGGCAGTGTTACGATACCTTTCCTCGTTATTATTGATGTAAGCCTCATTTTTGGCACTCAACAATTGGCACTCAACAACTCACCTTCAAGGCTCATATCGTGGTTGCCTTATTCTCGAATTGAGCGATTTTATCCGTTAAACTGTTAAACTGATTGAACATCTTATTGATCTCATCCTTTTCCCGAGTGACATCGTTCTTTTCGTTCACCTTTAATGTGCCCAAACACCATGTTTCCTTCAAACTTCTTGATATTGATAACAAGTCTTGACACAATCGTATAATGGTCAAGGCATCCGATTCGATTGTCAACGACTCGGCGGCCAAGAGTTCCTTTGGTTTCTCTTGGTTAATAGCAACCTCAAATATGTCCTGGAACTTCTGGAGCATCTGCTCCACGTTGGAATCGATTTTCTGGAGAAGTGCTATAGATCTAGGTTGCATTCTTGAGTATCGAAAGAGAGAAAAGGCTGTAGTAACTTTTGTCGAGCGGCCAAAGATCACGATCACAGTATAATATTCCGTATTCGACTTAGAACTAGAAAACCAACTCAGTAGAGTACTTTGTTACCAATTCCAAGCACCAAACTAGAGCTTCTTGTCTTATGACTTGCAACATTTACTTGGTTATTGGCGTTTGTTAACCGCTGAAGTAAAGAGCGACAATGTCGGCGAGGTGTGAGGTGGAATGTCGCATTTAGGGTGTAGTGGTAGCCAGTTATAGATGGAATAGATTAATGCATTGAGTGGTTAACGAGATGATTTGTCGTGTCTATAATATAAATAGAAATGTAAGTTACGTTGTAGATGAGGTGTGCTGGAAGAAATAGACCTAGAATTTGGAAATTGTTCATTCATTGTCAAAATTTTACAGCATACTTGAGTTGATGGCAGTTATTCTCCGTAGTTAAGGACCCTCAGCATAAAGGGTCTTCATAAACAACCATTTTTACCACCACCATCATCTCCTCTTTTCTCTCCGTGAGCACAAATCCCATACCACGCATCCTCGTACACGACTCTAACCCTTTCACCCATTACGAATCATAGTCGTCTGCATAACACTCTAGTCTTATACAGATAACCAGATACTAACCATCTTCCTCGATCCCAATTGTTCCGGCCCCAACGCTCGCTTGTTTCTTTTTCCTGCACCACTGCATTGACATACATTCAACCAAAACCATCGAAAAAATTAACTAAACAGGCTCTCATAGTTAACAACATTAGACTTTTGTGACACTTCAACTGCTGCAAACTGCGAATTCTCAATTATTCCGGATTTTATCACATTTTTTCTGATGGTTTCTTGCGGTGGTTGACTCATTTTATTTTGATGAAACCATAAAGTTTCTGGTATAAATTAGTTGGAGAATCCTCTGTTAGGAGTTGAGGCAGAGTTAAGATAGTTTCGTTCGGCGGGTCAAATACAAGGTTGAAATTCGCTATTTGTGTGAAATTTAATCATTACCGTTCTAACTCTAACCAGCGTCACTATGAGCTTGAAAATGCCCTCTTCAGCAGCAACCGCTGAGGTACAAAGAATAGGAAGTCACAAAGTGGAAACATCAGTAAAGCAGGCAATTTCTCCAGTCAGATCTACAGAAGAAGTCACCGTGGAAGTCCATAACAGTGACATCGACTCAGAACTCGAAAGCTTACACCGTGAGCAAAGCATCCTTTCTTTAGAGGTTGCTCAAACTGTTAATGAATCCACCAATGTTGCAACAGAGACTGAAACCATCGTCGGCAAAAGACCCACCACTATGAGTTCTTCCAGCTCCCTTTCTTCTATTTTTGCACCAAACTGGGTCTATGGAACCACCGTACACGCTTCCAAATCTAGAGGCGTGTCGTCGTCAGGAACTTCTGGTTTGTGCTTAACCGAGAGAGGACAGATAACCGTTCCACAACCAGAGGTGATTCAAAATATGCTCTTCCCTGCCACGGAATCCTTGAAAGACAAAATCATTACTTACAGAGAGAAGATTAGAGAGGTGCTAGCACAAGATATAAATAGCACCGAAAACTTCAAAAG
Organism: Scheffersomyces quercinus; assembly: GCA_030556775.1. Lineage (NCBI taxonomy): Eukaryota > Fungi > Ascomycota > Pichiomycetes > Serinales > Debaryomycetaceae > Scheffersomyces > Scheffersomyces quercinus. The sequence continues at coordinate 569,717 of JAKTUQ010000008.1, read as the reverse complement.
TCCTCTTTTGGTAATTACTGGCCCTACCCATATAAAAGACCCTAACCAAGCTAAAGCATGCGCCCAATGGGTTGGAACGGTATTGGGCAAGAAATTCACTAATGTGCCAAGTCAGTCCATTCCAGAATCTGTCAAGCATTTGTATCAAAGTGAACATCATGAAGTTCCTAATAATTTACTCATGTCCTTGAGAACCAATCTCACCAAGTACAACTATGACTATAACGATCCTGCTTTGTTGAGAGATCCAGCATCTATAATGACGTTTGAGATTGAACATGGAATCCCAGTCTGTCGTGCTTTGTTATGTGAACTAGCTGAAATATGTCCTATTGTTGGTGAAACTTCTGACACCATCACTCCACAATACTTGTCCGATCTCTTCTGTCTTGGTCTCGTGAGCTCTACCTTGATTGAATCCCAGTTACATAGGGAAATGGCTTCTGGTTCGTCTTACGCTGTTGGCTTCAATACACTGGATTCCGAATTATCGTTTGATAAGGAGATGTACGCACATAAAATAACGTCCGCTTTGGATGCCATGTATGCTACATCTCAACAACATCAATTCTTATCAGTTACGAAAGTAGGTACCGTTGCTGTAGTTGGAACGGTAGGAAATGAGGACACTTTTGTTATTTTGCAACTCAACTTGCAACTCGATTTCAACGAGTTGAAGGCAGTAATTCAGAAAGTCTACTCTTACTCAAAATTGAATCGCCCATCTCCAAGAATAATGTTGGACTTGGGAAAGGTTTCCAATGATCAGTACGAAGAAAAATTATCGCTCTTGGGCCGTTTACTTGAAGACTCACTTTGTAAATATAAAATAATGGGTGTCATGGTGGATAGTGGTGATCACTACGTACCAGACAAATACCCTATTGACTTAACTCAAGAAATGGACGTGAACCACGAATTTGATGATGATGAAGATGAACATAGAAAGTTAATGGAACTCAACAAATACTTTGTCAAGAGAAGAATCCAAAAAAGCTTGGCCAAGAAATCAATTGATGTCAAGTCAATCATTGAAAAGGACTACGAATATGTTCTTAATGCTGATAAATTAATTAAAGAGCTTGAAAAACTAAGCAAAAGAAGAATTGAAAACTAAATATTCCTTAATAGTTAATACTACTATCATTTCCCATATATGCATTAAAAGAATAGTAACAGGATAAATTTCCAAATGAGCTTGACAATTTTCTCGAAAACCTTGTACATATTAACCACTACCCAAATCAACCTTAACGACACCACGATTGTATTCTCTAAAAGGAAATACATTATCTTATGATTCGTTCCTTCCCGTATTTGCATTGTAACCTCATCATCCTTTAAACTTTCAGTTACAATATTACTGAACAACGATGAGTTCAACTTGTCCAATCTCTCATTGATCTTTCTGAGCTCCAATGAAAGGGATGCATTGATCTCACTGATGGATCTATCACTGTTACTCAATAGATTATCAATCTTGACGGAGAAATCATCATTAATCATGTGTACAATAGACTTGACTTCATTGAAGAAACCATGATACAAATCCTCATACTCAGGTAAATGATCATCACTAATACTCGTCGTTATATGGAATAACTCGTGTAGTTGGTTGTATATAATCCCATTGAGCTTGCTCCGTACAGCACTTGTGAAATTGGGATAAATTTTAAGGAGATATGCAGTTCTCAAATTGATAACCTGCTGGAAATAGCTGAAATCAGCCAATATAACAGCCAACTCTTGGTCCCTTCGATCAATGCTAATGCAAGCCTTTCTTTTCGCAGCCTCCGATTGTGTCTCTTTCTGTTCAAATTCTCTCTTATCCATAGATGAGAACTGAACGTCATTGATATCAAATTCCTGGCGCACCTCCTCTACTTTTATCAGAGGCGTGGGGACAAGTGAAGATGAATCCGGTATGCGTACTTCTGGTGATATCTCCAACACTTCTTCTTTTTCTTCTTCTGAAAGCTCCTCTGGGGACAATGATATTTTCTTGAACATCTGCTGCTTGAGTATGTCTGAGTTTCCATTAGAAACTCTATCTACGTCAACTATGTCATCTTCAGTGCTATTTGAAGACGACGAAGCGTTGTATAGTTTCTTTGCTCCTTTTTTGACTTTGGCGCTAATCCTTTTATGCGGTGATCTTGCTCTTGAAATTTTGAAAATGTGGTCACTATCGCTACTGGCTGTAGTTGCGACGGAAGTACGTCTATTGTGGTACTTCTTTGCAGTCCTCTCCTTCTGTCTCTCTTTTTTTCTTTCATTCTCTTTGGTAACTTCATCTTCGTCATTAAATAGTTTATCGTGAAGTCTGCGCTTCAAATGATCTCTAGTTGAGTTTTTTTCTGCTGAAATATCCGAAGAACTGCCGGATTCAGATGGTGGAAACCATAGCTTCCCTTTGGGTGTCTTGAGCTCATGCCAGTGATCATTTCTCCAACTTATGTCGCTAACCACTTCCGTCAATTCTATCGCCCAAATCATTCTCCAGGGTGACTTGGGATCTTTGTTGTTCTTGCTGAATACATTACAAGCTAATGGTATTGTCTTCATGGAGAGCGGTTTTGGATACTCATGGTACTTTGCTCTGATCTTCCTATTTCTTAATATTTGCAACGGATTATACACACCTTCAACCCCCGGATGTTGGTTGCTTTCTCTGTTGGTCAAGTTCCAGTCATGTATACGCTGAATGTACAAGTATTTGACACCCAACATTGCCTTCACTTTCTCTGCTCTGGCAATGGTGCTGCGCGATATTTTGGTATTGTTCTCAGTATAAATATCACGATGACTGGGATCTGTTTTCAACGGATCGACCACATTGCAGTCTGTCTGAAGCAGTCGACGAGTGTCCAAAAGGATAGACGTCAACTGACTGGCACGTTGTGTTTGTGAGAGGTTGTCCTTGCTGAAAGGACTCGCAGAATCATTATCCCGCGACCTGTGAGAACTATCTTCCGTTTCTTCGTTGGATTTGACTTCTTCGTTGATATCCTTCTCGTCTTTTTCGTCTTTTTCATCTCCTGATTCCAGGATTTTACTGATTTCGATTTGAGGTATTTGTAAATGCATATTGGGCTCTTTGCCTTCCCCTTCTTTCTGTTCTTGAACTTCGGTATTATACGGCTTGTCTTCTCTCTCTTCCGTATTTGATATTTCGACTATTTCTTCTATCCTTTTGTCTCCTTCGTCGCTATTATTTACATGTGTTTCTCGCACTTCCGTTTCTTCGTGCTTGCTATCTTCCTCCGTCTTCTTGAAGCTAGAGAAGTTGAGGTCTAGATCAAACCCGTTCTTGAGGGGTTTTCGAAACAAGATAGGTTTACCATTGACCAGAAGGATGGTTCCGTATTTTTTGCCCGATCCGTTTCGTTTCGGGCTCTTCTTCTTGCTCTCTACTCTAACCAAGGGTGTTATGGGCTCGTTCCGTATCCCATTAGACCCGTTGCCATGTGCCATATCCACCGACAGCGAGAGCCGAAGAGGAGACAAAGGCAGCATCGGTGGTAGCACATTGCTGTCTTTTTTCTTCATGGATACCGACTGCAGATCCGGCAACATCCGCTGGCTGTATTTGGAACCTAATGGTTTGTAACTATTTACTAATCTCTTGGACTTAAGGGCACAATTACGGTTGTAAATGAGTCGTAGTTTTAGCCGTTAAACGTTTTGATTAATAAGAGGCTTGGTGTGCAGGAACGGTATTATTGTTCGTAAGGGGTCGTATGCAGAATGGAGAAGTAGAGTTAGTAGGAGTTAGAAGGAGCTAGGATGTGATATGGTAAGGATGGTAGGAGATGAAATGGTGGTTGTTGGTAGGTGGGTAGTATTTTGGAGAAAAAATGGGTTAGTTAGAGGCTTGAATATGTTTTAGGTGAAATTTCGGGATTTTGCTGAAGGGGTTGGTAGTGATTTGAGTCTAATTTAATCGGCTGTGCTTGATAACTCTAATTATCTTTGATGTAACGCAACGTGATGGCACGTCACATGACTAGATGACTGACTGGATTCGCTGTGCACAGGAAATTTTGCAACAGGTTTGAGCCGACGGAGTTACCCATTTACCAGAAGAAGTGAATTAATTAGAAGTGAATTAATTACCAATTACGGTGGAAATCGCCTCAAAATCGTTACTATTGTCCAAAACACCACAACGTACATCGATCGGCGCAGTCATTTGAGTTTTCAGATAGCACAGCAGAAATATCATCTAGCATTCACTTGCTTGCTCCAAAGTAGCACTGTGCATATCGGTACTTTCTCCCTATTGTGTGTAGGATATTATGCCGCTTAAGCCTTGATCGTATTTTGCAATCATGTGCTGCTATGGAGGGCAATAGGGATGGCCACTGTCGTTTTCAGGCGGTCAGGCGGTTAGGTGGCCAGGAGGTGAAGGGAAGAAAGTGAAGAAAGGGAAGAAAATGAAAAATCTAGCAAAATAGAATTAATAAGGAACCACACTTTCCAAGTATTTTGGCCCCAGTTACTAATCCAATCACCAGTGACAAGCAAACGGCATTAAAAATACGGAGAAGCTCTTACCGTAAATTCCACGTCAACGATCGAAGCCTTAGCCATCAAAAGCCCAAAGCCCACAGGTCCACTATCCCCTATCTCTCGCTGATATCGATGTGGTGCCGTTTGTCGTCTCAAGTCCAAGACTTTTCAGACTCCTCAGAATGGTAACAGCAATTTTTCTTGTCCTTTTTTTTTTCTGGGCTCACTGACAGAGACAAGGAAATCCAGTGACAGGAGGAAGAAAAGGAACTGAAAATATGGACAAAAAGACCTCTAATAGACAGCTAAATGAGACCGAATTTTGGCTCCTTGGACACTCATGCCCATGCAAATGTACACCAGGTAACCCCAGAAAGCTGCGTCTCTTCAACCCTAGAAACTGTTCCAAACATTGCGCTAAAGAACTGATTTCAGGTACGTCTTTATTTGGTGCCGTACCATAGTTAAGCTATTGTTCGCTCCATTTTTCACTGGTCCATAGATAACTGTGTTATCGCGCAATAGCCACGATATTATCTGCCAGAGCCATAATGGTTTTTTTGCAGTTATACGTATGCAGTCTAGGGTCTGCAACAATTGCAAGCATTGCTTATTTAGCTGTGTTTGATTAGGGATGGCAATTGGGGGAATACGGCATTATTGAAAATCTTTGAGGAGATACCTATCTGGGTGATGTTTCCGTGTTGAAGTTGAGATACGAAATCGCTATAAATATCGTTAGTTTTCGTTGTAGATGGGTGCTGTCTTGGTAGGCAATAAGACAAAATGGCTGAAAAGAAGGAGGGATCACCCTCTCAGTACCTTGATGAAAAGGACGTAATTGCTGTGGATGATATTTCTCGTGCACTTACTTCCGATGAAGATTATGACTATAACGATCCAAGAAACTACTCTACTCACTTTGTCGATGAATTTAACCCCAAAGGTTTAAGAGTTCCAACTAATGCTGAAGCTGACTCTCTTAGGAGAATCTTAGGAAGAGCTTCATATGCATCTTATTTAATCTGTTTGTGTGAATTGGCCGAAAGAGCTTCTTACTATTCCGTCACTGGTATCTTGACCAATTTCATTCAAAGACCAATGCCAAAAAACTCTCCCCATGGCTGGGGAGCTCCAGCTAGCAGGACTAGTGATGAGAGTGCTGGTGCTTTGAACAGAGGCCTCCAAACCGCAAACGCTCTTTCCCTTTTACTTACCTTTCTTGCCTACTGTGTCCCATTGTATGGTGGGTTCGTTGCTGATACTAAATTAGGAAAATTCAAAGCTATTTGGGTAGGTGTTATTGCTGGTGGTATCTCTCATATTTTATTCGTTATTGCTGCTATTCCTAGCGTTCTTAAGAATGGTGAAGCTGCCTTGGCTCCTACTATTCTTGCCATTGTTACGCTAGCGTTTGGAACAGGTTTCATCAAACCAAACTTGTTGCCTCTTCTTATGGACCAATATCTTGAAAAGACTGACGTCGTGAAAGTATTGCCTTCGGGTGAGAAAGTCATTGTTGACCGTCAAAAGACTTTAGAGAGAATGACTTTAATCTTCTACTGGTCTATTAACATCGGTGCTTTCTTCCAATTGGCTACATCATACTGTGCTAGACTTGTTGGTTTCTGGTTGGCTTTTTTTGTTCCTGTCATCATGTACATTTTCTTGCCAGCAATTTTGATCTATTTACAAACAAGATTGGTCAGAGACTCTCCAAAGGGTAGCGTTATTGAAAACGCATGGAAGGTTACCAGGGTCACCTTCTCCAAGAATTGGATTAGCAGATACAAAAAGGGCGAGTTGTGGGAATACGCTAAGCCTTCAAGAATGCTTGAGAGAGGCAGACAATACTACAACGAGAAGAAAAAGTCTCCAATTACCTGGGATGACCAATGGGTTTTGGATATAAAACAAACAGTTAACTCTTGTAAGATTTTCATCTACTTTCCTATCTTCAATTTAGCTGATGGTGGTATTGGTTCCGTACAAACGTCCCAAGCTGGTGCCATGTCTCTTAACGGTGTTCCAAATGATTTGTTCAGTAACTTCAATCCTTTGACAATCATTATTTTAATTCCTATTCTTGACTACGTTATCTACCCATTTTTAAGAAAGCACAAAATCAACTTCTTACCTGTTTATAGAATTGCATTGGGTTTCATTTTTGCTGGTTCATCCCAAATTGCTGGTGCCATTATACAATGGAGAGTTTACACCACCTCTCCATGTGGATATCATGCTACAATCTGTGAAGCTGGAACTGCTCCTATTTCAGCCTGGCAAGATGTTTCCTTGTACATTCTTTCTGCAGCTGGTGAATGTTTTGCAATGACTACTGCTTATGAATTGGCTTACACGCGTTCTCCACCACACATGAAGGGTCTTGTTATGGCTTTGTTCTTGTTCACATCGGCAATCTCTGCTGCTCTTTCACAGGCTATTACTCCAGCTTTGACTGATCCATACTTAATCTGGCCTTTTGCAGGTATCGCTATCGCTACATTCATTGCTGCTGGCTTGTTTGTACTCCAATTCAGAAACTTACACAAGGAAATGGAAGAGGAGAGGCTCGTTAGAGAGGAATTAGAACGTAGTGGAAATGACAGAGATCTCATGACTCGTGCAGGTGCAGAAGACGAGGGCAACTTAGTTGCCGTTACTTCAATCAAGTCTGCTGTTGGTAAATAATAGCTGTCAATTATTAATTAATTTAGTTTACTTTCTCTAATTTTACCTAATTTTGAATACAAATTCATAATACTATACCCTTGTTTATAAGAATTTCAGTAGTACATTGTAATGCGGCTAACGAAGATCGGTATACCCCCACCTGAAACCTTTATATTGTTTAAATCGTAATTTCCATTGGCGTATATACTTTTACCATAAATGGATAAATTAGACAGTATCACTTACTTCACTGGGTGTGGCTTTGAGATATTCATCGATTGTAAAACTACCGCCGTACATCCCTAGACTCCTAATTAAACACAATATCATACGACAATTACCCCAAATAATTAAAGATCGCTAATAAGGCTATTAATCCCATATCCTTTCTAGCCATATAGACATTCAAATAATGGCTGCTAAAAATGTGTGTTTCTGCAACCACTGAAAAATTACTTAGTGAGCAACAAATACTAAGAATATACTACATAACACAATTAAAGCTAATCTAAATGTCCATATTTTTTGTTCTTTTCACTTTTATCTTCTTTCTTAGAAATTCCTTCTTCCATATCGTATCCACTAGTACATATATAACTACTTCTACAACTACTTCTCCAACTGTATCAGAATCTCCATTAAGTCACCATACTACACTTCAGACCTACTAGAGCCCAAAAAGTCGTGTCCAGCTCAAACTTATCATTATAGTCTATGTGCAGTGCTCACCTTTTGTCAGATTCACTTCTTAATGATAGATGGTGTTGAAGGTTAGATGATAGTAGTTACTTAGTCAGAATTCAATTCGAAAAGATACAAAAGATGTCGATTAAGTTTGTTCAGTCAACTAAAGATTTCAACGACTTTATCAAGCACAACAAGTATTTGGTGGCCAATTTTACCGCCTCGTGGTGTGGCCCTTGTCAGGCTATAAAGCCGGTGTTGGATCAGTTGTACACCGATACCAATGCCCGTTACGAGAAAATCGAGGTTGTTAGAGTTGATTTGGACACCCAACGTGACTTGGCGCTTAAATACAAGGTGGCCTCGGTTCCAGCCTTTCTCTTCATCGAAAACGGCCAGGAAGTGAAAAGAGTCAATGGGGCAAATGTGCCGGAGTTAATCAAGCTGTTAGACGAGATGAACCAAAAGGCTGCCAGTGACCCCAGTTCGAAGGGAAGAGCTGGAAACGGTGCCGTAGTAGAAAAGTTATCTGACAATGTATCATTTAAAGGAATAGACGAGTTCATACCTAAAGGATTTGAGGTGTTGAATGGATCAATTGACTATGGAGGATTCGAAGCATTGAACGGCGTGCCATTATTTAAAGGCACCGAAGGTGCAGACGTGAAGAATTTGTTCAAATTAGATTACAAGAAGGACACAAGTACTGTTGTTTCTGATGTTGACTCACAATTGTTGTTCTACATTCCTTTGTTGAATATCTCTAAGGTTTATTCGGTTTTGCTTAAGTTCAGAACTGGAGAGTCAATTGCAGAAGCTGGCGCTGAAGGAGAGTTGGAATTGGACTCGGAAGACTTGAAGGGCGAATCCCAGGTTCCAAATTTAATCAAAGTCTGGGCCAACCACCAAGGCATAATATCCTTTGATGACGCAGCATCTGATGGCAATGCGCCACACATCGAGAAGATCTCACAAGATGCCGACAGCGTGTGGTATGAGATTAAGTTCAAGTTCGTCAGATTCCAAAATGTCCAGAGCTTGACCATCTTCTTTGACGGAGAAGACGAGGACTATCATACTTTGCTTGACAAGATTGTGCTTGTTGGAGTGAACGGAGAGACCAAGGAACAAGGCAAGATCAGCAAGATGGATGAAGAGTAGGACTAGAAGCATGCGACAATGGTTTATTGTTGGTATGGATATGGTACATAATTTTGATACATATTAATAAAAGCACTAAAAAGGAGCATGTAGGGCCATGAAGACCAGTGAGGTTGAAGTATTTCCACGGTATTCAGCTTTCATAACTAGTAGACATCTGCTATACGAACCAAGCTAATAACGACTCTGGAATAACCATATATATATATCTCACAGTGCATATTCCCACCATAACACTAGCCCAACCCTACTATATATCTAAAGTCATACCTAGTAATCCATGCTACTCATACTCCACATTTCAGAAAGGTGTTATTTTCTTCGGTTACGCATTATCCGCATTTCTGCATTGTGGAATTAATGGCTGGCTGGGATGGAAATTGATAAGGGTTTCTATTGTGGAGAGAGATTGATGTTGATGTTTGTATAATTTAGAAATGTCTTACTTTGTGATCTCGGACCGCATATAAGGAAGGCAGTATATGTTCGTTTATTAGTGTATTTTGCTATCTACCGAATTTCAGAGCTATATAATACGGACTAAAAATAGCCCACGGGGTCTCAGTGTCGTTCTCTCTCTGTTTCTTCTTTTCCCCACAAACCACAATTTTCACTCTTAAACTAATGGTATTAAAAACCAACAAGAGCTCTTGAAGAACAAGAAAATGATAACAGTTATTGATCTAGTACAGCAATCTTTACGTCAATGCCATTAATATACAAAATATGCCCAATAACTGTACCAAATTCACTATAACTGCAACTGCTGGACCCTGATCCGGCATACTCTAAGCCCTTGCCTCGTATTTCAATAACAATCACATTCATACAGTTCTTATGGTCTTGTGGCTCTTCGAAGGATGTGTGAAATATTTAAGGTTTATTCTCTGTATATTGACATATTTTGTTCTCTTGAAATTCATTATTATTCTTAATATTATTAGTGTTGTAATTAATATAATTATCGCTTTTTTTATGTTTGGTTATTAGATATAATCTGGGAACCATCTCGAAGACTCCGATGAAATTTCACATATTCAGGCTTCTACTAGTCTTGTTCACTCAAGTTGCATACTCATACGCTTGGCTCCGAGATCGAACGTTTGATTTGAGCAATGTTAACAAAGCTGCTTGCTTTCCCATTTACAATACACACCCTTCAACGGACGTCCTAGTGAAGTTCAGACGTAAAACCACGACACCGAGGCCGATCCCTTTGATAGTGTTCAATTACACGGACATCGACGCGTACACAAATCTACCAACTCTCGTGGAATTCAACAATGCAGATGATTTGGGGTTGTTGCAGCTCAAAGAGAACCAAAAGATAGGGATAAACCTAGTTCTCCAAAAGGACGTTCTAAAACACCCCGAAACAGTATTGAAGTATGTAGCAAAACCTTCTCATAACGACATACGGTATAACGTAAAAGGATCGGGATATTACTGCATTTACCTACCAACTGTGCTTGATGATATCATTAATGACAACCCCAATTCTTTTGAAGCTACAGTCACCATACGACATGCTGGTCCTTACATCCCATACAAGAACCGCTTAATATTCCCGTTACAATTGCTTTCGTTGTTGTTGCAATTCCCTGGGATCTTAATTGGCCTCAGTAGAAGAAGAAAAAGGGGATTCTTAGATGTAGTTGAATTTTATACTATGTTGCTTTTTTCACTTTACCCAGTTGGACATACATTGGGATTTATCCTCCGAAGTGTCGGTATATATATTGGTGCCTTCGAATGGATTATTTTTGTTGATGAATCGCCATTACTGTTCCTTCCTTACGCCTTCACGACTTTCATATGCGCAATCAACTGCTACAAGCACAAAGCAAGAGGGAGTTACTTCTGGCTCTCGGTCTCCTCATTCTTCCAGGTTCTCCTGATCTTTTTCAAAACCCTTCAAATGAGAGAGGTAGATGTCAATGGTGGAACTATTGCTATCTTTGGAGGATGGCTAGTAGCGGACAAAGGATATCGCTATTTCGACTTCAATGCGGAACCTTACTACAAGGTTAGCTGTGTCCTTGCATTTGTCACATACATAAACAAGCTCCTAGGACGAATTTTGACTCTCTTCTTCAAGAAGCGATCCTTGAAGTCGACAGAGGAAAACAGGCAGATCAATCCTGATTTCTGGGACTATTCCGTGTGTGGTGTCTTCATCCTTTACTTCGTGATCCTTCCATCTGAGTACACATCCGAGTTCAAGTGCTTGCTGGAAGCCCCGGAAATTACTGATTTCACAATGTTTGCCATCCGATATGCTTGGTTATTGACTCTCAGAACCATCTACTTGCTTCCGGAGCATTATGACGACCAAAAGCGCCCCCTTGATATGGAGAAGGGACCATTGAAGGCACTGATGAAGAAGGAACACCTGCAAAAATGGGATTGATGCGCCTTATGCTTAAACGAAAGACAATTATCGAACTACCACCGCCAACATACCAGCCCAACTCATTTTCACCAATTATAAAGCCTCCAAAGCCGATTTCTACCTCTTAACAACGGCGGCTATTGCATTTTTGCAACTACACCACCTCCCAGTTCTACACCTGTATATAACACCAAGCACCTTCAATACCCGAGCTATAGAGCTTCAATGAATACACGTAGACCCAGTCAATTGGCACCAAAATTCCAGAAATTAGTAGAATTACATCTTCCAACCTCGTAGTAGAGCCCGTAGCTTTCCAATTTCACCAATTTCACCCACCCTTCGAACCCGTAGCCCGTACTGTTCACCTCCCTTGCTGGTCATCGGCTAATGCCATAATTCTCCAGTCTCCTGCATCCAGCCTGTTGCCCTCCACCAAAGCCATTTCTGGTTCTCTGGCTGTCGGAGTGTCAGAGTCTTATACACACTTAACACAGAGAGAAAAAACTTGCTTCATTCACTAATCAGGAAACACGATTTTACCCATCGGAAGTCGTTTGGTTTGGGAGAGGATTTCGTTCTTTTTGGTTGAAAACTCGTTGGTATTTTGAATTCCTTGTTTCATTTTATCTGTTTCACAACATCTCAAGTTGAAAACGCATCGCTCGCTGTAATTGTCACCCCTCCGTCCTAGCTGCTGCCCCAGTATAGCACAGGTGCCACCATATATTAAATCCGAAGCCAAATTATTATTCTTCTGAGCATCCAGTGTCTGTCTGTCTGCTGCTTTAGTTTTCTGTCTGCTTGTAATCGGCAGTTCTTTTGCATCCTCATTTGTCTCCACCATGATTAACACGGTGTTGACCAAGAGAACCATTGGACGTTTGTCCAGCGAGTTGTTGTCGCCAGCAGCTTCGCTCCGAGCCGTACGTACGGTCGCCACGCTGCGAACCAGATACCCGTTGAAACCGAGCTTGCACGCCAACATCAACGCCCACACTATCAACGAACCTCTCATAAAATCGCTTGTCAGGCATCAGTCGTCGAGTGCCAAGAACGACAAGCCCACCAAAATAGAAACCATAGAGAAGGATACTACGACCAAAGAACTCAGTAAGGAACCAGTGCCCACTAGTGTAGTTCAGGCTTCAAATACCACCAACGTCGAAGCACCACCCAAGAAGAGCTTGTGGGAGAAGGTCAAACATGAGGCCCAGCACTACTGGGATGGAACCAAGTTATTGGGATACGAAATCAAGGTATCAACCAAGTTGTTGTTCAAGTTGATGTCAGGATATGGGCTTTCCCGTAGGGAGTCTAACCAGTTGCAAAGAACAATTGTAGATGTGATGAGACTTGTTCCTTTCTCCATGTTCGTTCTTGTGCCCTTCGCCGAGTTATTGTTACCAATAGCCCTTAAAGTGTTCCCTAACTTATTACCTTCTACTTATGAGTCTAAGCAGGAACGTCGTAAGAAGAGTGCCAAGTTGTCCAAGGCTAGAGTATCCGCCTCCGAGTACATCAAAAAGACTATGGAAGAGTCCGGACTCAAGTTATCCAAGAAGATTTCTGAAGAAGAAAAGGAAGCTTTCGTCTCGTTCTTCGACACCATTTCCATTGGAAAGCACCCATCAAGAGAGCACTTAATCAAGGTGGCCCGTTTGTTCAAGAACGATCAAGTTTTGGATAACTTGTCTCGTCCCCAATTGGTTGCCATGGCTAAGTACATGTCGTTGAGACCATTCGGAACAGACTCCATTTTGCGTTACCAGATTAGACACCGTTTGTTGACCATCATCAAGGATGACAAGGCCATTGATTACGAAGGTGTTGAATCCTTGACTATTCCTGAATTGCAAATTGCCTGTTCTCAAAGAGGTATTAAGACTACTGATGTTTCTCCAGGTAGATTGAGAGATGATTTGGCCACCTGGTTGGATTTGAGATTAAGACAGAAGATTCCATCTTCTTTGTTGATTTTATCTTCGACTTACACATACGGTGACAACTCTCACAGTATAGAGTCGTACTACGACGCCTTGTTGGCTGTCTTGTCGTCTATTCCTGATGAGGTTTACAATGTTGCCAAGTTAGAGTTGTCTGATGATTCCAAGTTGAAGTTGGCTACATTGAAGGAACAAGACGAGTTGATCCAGGAAGAGAACTTGAGAGAGAAGGATACTGTCAACCAAGTCAAGGATAACATCAAGTTGGACGAGTATGAAGACACTGCCACCGAAGGTATGAAGATCGAGCAAGATGCTGAGGAAGCCAAGGAAGAGCAAAATACCAAGTCCGCTGAAAGTCCTAAAGAAGAAGTTAAAGAGGAGGCAAAGGAAGAACCCAAGGAAGAGGTCAAGGAAGAACTCAAAGAGGAGATTGAAGAAGAGACCGAGAAGGAGACTCAGAGAGTAGCCCCTAGGGAACACAAGGATGAACCCAAGAGGGAGCAACCTAGTGCTTGATTATATCGCGGATATGAATGTGCTGTGCATTATTCAGAACTGGGTAATGATCCAGACTACAAGTTTCACTGAACGTCGGTAAGAGATAGCAACCGAAGTGTGAGCCGTGAATAACTAGCCAAGATGCGATGTGAATGAATGATGATTGAATCTTTTCTTCTGAAACAAAAAACTATTTATATATCTTCTTGTATTTATTTCCATATTCAATTTAATTATTCGATGACAGTTATTGTAGAATAGAGAGAAGTGTAGGGGGTGAATAGTTTACATTCCATTTCTAATACAACCACGATGGGGTTTTACAGATTGCAAGTATAATCGTACGCGTCTATTAGTTTATATTACAATATTGCTGCTAGCTTAGTTCTTACCAGTAGAACCAAAACCACCGGCACCTCTGTCAGTTTCATCCAACTCTTCAGCAGAAATCAGCTTAATCTCGGCATTGACGATCTTCTCCAACACCAATTGGGCAATTCTGTCACCCTTCTCGACGACAAAATCCTTGTCCGAGTGGTTGAAGAGGATAACCTTGACCTCTCCTCTGTAGTCAGCGTCCACAACACCAGCTCCGGTTGAAATACCGTGCTTGACAGCCAAACCGGATCTTGGGGCGACTCTGCCGTAAGTTCCAACTGGAACACAGAGAGTCAAGTCTGTGCCGATCATACCTTGGCCCTTAGCTGGCACCAAACCGGCTTCGGAAGCGTACAAATCATAACCAGCAGCTAATGCTGAACCTTTGGTTGGCAAGGTAGCGTTCTCGGAACGCAACAAAACCCTCAAAACCTGTTCTGATTCTTCTATTTTCTGTTTCTTGTTGACTTGAATTTCTGAGGTTGTCATCGTTGTATTAATTCTGAGGTATTATTATCTAGTATATTCTATCAACTAGAAGAAACTCCATCGACTCAAGAAGACTTCTTCTCTTTAAATCGAATTTTCAGATCCAAACGCGTTTTGGAAAAAAAGACCGTGTCGCGTGCTGCGGCATGGGTGTAGTAGTAGTAGTAGTAGTACTCTCTATGTATGGCATTCATATGGTACTATGGATAACATTAACCGGTAGTAGGTACTATGTATGGCATTAACAATAGACTGAGGATAACATTAGCCACTTGTATTGTACATTATGTCTATGGTACTTAAGTATGAATGGCATTAATAATAGTCCTTAAGTATAACATCAGTACTCTGTTTTTATGGTACTTTAGCATGTAGGGCATTAACATTGACTAAGGATATCATTATCCACTAGGATAGTACTTTTTATAATTAGGATCTAGAAAACTATGTTCGTACGTGTGTGTAGCCAATAAGTATGGCAATTAGTAGCACTAGACCAATAGTATAGTACTATGATACTATGTATCGACCATATAGTAAGAAGTTGCTATGTATAGATTAAGTATTTCATTATGTTATATAGTGACTAAGTACAGCAATGTGCTCTAAGTCATAACATAGTACTATGATACTAGGTAAGTGATATGACTTGGTATAATGCTATGCTACTAACAACAACCCCAAGTATAATGTTAATCACAACACTAAAGCACTTGATAAAATACTATAGTCCTATATGTATTTCCATTATTCAATAGGACTAAGTTAAGACATTGAGTACTCTATTAGGACAGTTCTGGTAATGAATGATAATTGTGCTTCTCTCTTCTTTTTATATGACCATTGGTGAGGCCGTTCTTCTCTATCATAATGTTCAATGCTTGGTAAGTGAAAAATTCACCTCCAATGACTTGTCAGAGTATAATCTCTCCAAGTATAAGAATCCGTTTGTCTTCGATTTCATGTCTTTGATCCAATCGTAGTCTTGGTCTACATCAACAACGCCTCCAGTATAGTAGATGTAATCCATGACGACCTGGGTTTTCAAGTTCAACTTATACTCTTTGTAATCCCTGGAGAATGGGACACTCGAACCAGTGGCATATTGAGCTCTCTGAGCATCTGGTAGTTCTTCCCAGCTCTGACATGCTTCCAATAGAGGTCTCTTGGACTCAGGATGGTTACTTTCGAACTCCTTATAGAACCGTACAAATGGAGGATGTCCAAGAGGTGCTTTCTCAACAGTGACAAAGAGCTTTCTTCTCTCTTCTAGTTCATCGTAGTAGGCTCTTCTCTCGTTGCTGAGTCGGTGGAACTGAGCATTAACTCGGGTCCAGGAACGACTGGATATTCCCTTTTGGTTCTTGATATCGGCAAAGAAGATCTGGTAGGCGTTTCTTCGATTGTTACCAGCAAACGCTTCTTTGATCAACACATCGTAAAAGTCTTTTTCAAATGCAAACAACTTCTTGGTGTTTCGTAACTTATCCTTTATGACTTCCCATGGATAAAGGCCCAGAAGAGGGTACGGATTCCAGCGATGATCGTCTGAATAACGTTTAAGATGCTCAACTATCTCGTAACCTCGCCATATACGTAGTCTTTCGTTAAAGAGGAATTCTCTATTGGGGCTGTTGGTGACTCTTTTAACATCGTCTTCCAGGAATTTCTCCCACATAGCTTTTAAATGGTGCTTTGTTTTGTACTTTGTCTCGACAGCCAACAAGTCCATGCCCGTTACGTCCTTTGGTTTTTCATGATAATCACTAAGCGGTTTCTTCAAGACGTTCAATTCGTCATTACCAGGCAATTCGATGCTCCCAGATGAATTGATACTGGTTTCATCGGTGCCAAACATGATCTCGTGTATTTTCTTCCTTTTCAATAACAACGACTCATTTGTATTCGGGTACCCTATGTGAAACGGCTGCTTCAGCCAATTGGTACTCAAATAGGTCTTGCTACGACGACATTGATGGTACGTCAGCTTAACTGTCACCAGACCGCTTCGCACCCATGCTGGTATCACAACAATCATTCTAACACACAAGGGGATAGTGGCGTGAGAGATTGACAGAATAAAGGGAACAAGATATAAAAGAGTGAAATGGATTTAAAGAGTGTAAAGTCTTACCATGAGATGATATAAATTCGCAGCTTTTCGTGGCGCCTGCAAATGGCTCGTTTGAATTGAATGGTCGGGTAGTTAAGTGAACCCGATTTGGACTACGCGTTGCATAGAGCTTGGTACGCATTGATATGCTGCGTTAACTATTGGTGTATTGCTGTAATGTGGGTTTTCTGTAGTTGTAGTAGATAATGGTAGTGGTGTAAATGGGGATAATCGATTTATTTGAAGTTTGTGCATAATCTTTCTTAATATTTGTGTTCGTAATGTGTACTGTTAAATTAGGTGTTGTTCTATATCATAGTTATTACTTGAATGTTTGAGGTGTTGTACTATATCGTATTTATGACATGAATGGTTGAATGGTTTATATGATGTGTTTGATTATAATTATGTAGAAATATTAGCACTGTATGATCTGTATGATTAAATATGGGGTAAAGTATTTAAATCCCGATCTATATGAGTTCGTGGCATATTCATTTAAATTTCACAATATTTGAATCATAAACGAAATCATTAACATTGAAACAAAATGATCAACTCTTGAAACTATACTATCCATTCTAAACCATGATTATTCGTCCTTCAATGCTATATAATGTTCTCTTTTCTAACACTGCCATGTCCGATATCCCTTCATCTTTTCTAATGAATTCATTGTCTACGTAATGAACGCTTCCCACGAGAAACTCTCAAATAACTTCACCTTCAACACCAATGGAATGGACGCATGGGGGTCAATACTATCGTCAAGTCTTGCATTGGTGGTAGCGGTCTCGCTGACAGACCTCAACAAATACACTTCCTTATCAACAAGCATTCCTCTGTGAGGTAACAACGTAGACTGCTTGTATATGCATTGGTAAAGCACCAACTGGATGAATAATATGATCAAATCCGTTATCAAAAGTCCCGGTAACCCCAATTTGGCGAGTTTGACCCAGTAATTGGTTGATGCATCGATGTCCATTGGAGCTTCTTCTCCTATGAACGAGATGAACCACCAGGTTCCATGCTCCAACTTGTAGGCGCTTCCGTCGTTCACTATGTACATCATCCAGGTTGTGATGAAAAGAATGTGGTACAACGACGTTATTATGGTTTTCCAGTACAACACCAAACACAGTTTCGTTACTACGATTCTGGCGGCCCGTTCTCGGATTGTCGGGTTTGGTTCGCCTCTTATGACAAGAAGCAACTCTGCTATGCCCTGTCTCCTGTCGGTGTTATTGTTGGATGTTATGGGGTCACAATTGAGCATTTTCTGGTACGCTATGTGGAACACCATGGGAACCAAGCATGCTGAGTGGCAGTATTTTATGAACTGGTAGCCTACGAGGATGTAGACCAATGCTTCCAACTGGGTGACTATATGCTGTTGGTGTTTTGCCTTTTGTATTAGTGTGTGTTTTCCTTCGAACGAATGCAAGTTGGATTTATCTATTAGGGAGCTGGCCACCGGATTGACCGTTATTCTTGTGGTTGATGTTGATTCCAATGGTGGCGGTGTAGTCGGTTGAGGAAACGCACCGGGGATGCTGTGGTAATCGCGGCCACTCATTGATGGTTCTGGATGAGGAGAGGGTGGAGAGAAGATAACGACAAGGAAAGTACGGAGAAGAGATAGAAAAGAGGTATCTTAAACAATGAGTAAAATAATCAAATCAATAAGCGATATTTGTGCATGAAATCAAAAGTAGCAATGAATTTAATGCACCATTATCTTTGTTTAGGGAAAGAGCGAGTGAGAAGGAACTGAGTGTGTAGAGGTAGTGAGAGTGAGTGTGAGTGAGAGAGAGTGAGGGAAGTTGTAGTGTTTTAATGTGTAGTACCAATGAAGGGAAAGAGACAAGCGAATGAGGAAAGAGGAAAGAGCTCCAGTGCGAGTTGAGTGAAGGGTGAATAAGTGAATGAGTGACTATGATGAATGGTTATGAGTAAGTGAGTGAATATGAACTATTGAATTAGTGAGTAAGTGAGTGAATGTGAACTCGTGTTGTAGTAACTGATTGAGAACTAATGAATAAGTTAGTGATTGTGAACCAGTCAATGAGTGTTATTAACAAATAGGTGATATGAAGTGGTATTTGCAGATCTATTATACGGACTGATCTTTATTACTGTAATGTTCTTATGGATCAATGATTGTTCGTAACAGTAAATGCATATCTCTTGAATTGGTGAAGAGGGTTTTCTTAGTGTTAAGACGATTACAGCAACAGATATACTTTGATATTACCAATAAAGAGAACAGCAATTGTATGGAAAACTAATAAATGGTAGTACAATTCATATGGTTATAACTGTTCATCAATAGTCAGTTGAATACCTTAAATTATGTGTTTAACAACTTACTTGAAGCTTCATTCAACTGGTCACTTCTATTGCTTGAGCTTAAAGTCGGTGTAACTCGTGAGGTCATATATCAGAAGCAATTGATATTTGAAAGAGGTTCAGGCACTGTAGATCTTCACCGTAACAATAAGATCATAACTGAGATCTAAAGTATACCCTCTATGGTACCTAAAGGGTCTTGAATTCAATTGCATTCCTTGAATCGAATAGATATCAAACCTTCTGTTATCCATTGATAGCTAGATTTTGCAGCTATCGAATACGTGCTATTCTTACAGTCCTTGACAACTATGGCAAACGATGAAGATACAACCATCTATGAAAGAGAGTTTGTGCTGTTACCAGAGCAGATACGGGATCAATTCATATGGATATAATATCATTAGTTCGATTCGAATCATTTCTTAAAATAGATAACCAATATCCTATTACTGCAAAAAGACAATACCATTGCAAATTAAGAATGTGGCTATGTTTGAAGGTTACAATGCCAACCATAAATAAGACTTTAAGAGAGTTCACAAGGGTTCGTTAACAGCTGGAAGAAGACGTGAGAAACCACATTGAATAGTATATATAGTATATCAAGCACATCAAGTCTTCTGTTTATTGGCTAATGTGAAAGCACCATTTGGTATTAGGCTGCAAATACATGGAGCACATTGGTTCCAGGATTTCAGGAAACAAGACCATAAGGTGCCACTTCCTTTTGGGCTACAGTCGAACACAACTGATAGCTCTTATACCTTCTCGTCATCCCTTATCTTTTTGCTCAGAGAAAGACTGTTTCTAGTACAATCCTCCTTTCAAGATCACCGACTACATCGTTTCCATCACTACATCCACAAGTGTTCAAAGGAGTGTTTTATTCCTAACTAATTAGATAAAAAGATGACAGAAGAAGAGAAAACTATGAATTTAAAATTACATAATTAACTAAATGAAACTTAGTTAAACAAGGCACCAATGTCGGCTGGCATTTCCTCGATTTGAGTGGAGTAGAATTGCTCGATCTCTCTCATCATACCAACGTCTCTCTCGGTGACGAAGTTGATGGCAACACCCTTTCTACCGAAACGACCACCTCTACCGATTCTGTGGATGTAGTTCTCTTTGTTGGCTGGCAAGTCGTAGTTAATGACCAAGGAAACTTGTTGGACATCGATACCTCTGGCCAATAAGTCAGTGGCAATCAAGATACGGGAAGAACCAGATCTGAACTCCTTCATGATGGTGTCTCTGTCGGCTTGTGGCAAGTCGGCGTGGATAGCAGAAACAGTGAAGTTCTCGGCCTTCAACTTGGTGGTCAAGAACTCAACCTTGGATCTGGTGTTACAGAAAATAACGGCTTGGGTGACAGAGATAGAGTCGTACAAGTCACACAAACAGTCGAACTTGTACTCTTCCAACTCAACGTTGATGTAGAATTGCTTGATACCTTCCAAGGTCAATTCGTCCTTCTTGACCAAGATACGGACTGGGTTGTTCATGAATTTGGTGGTAACTTCCAAGACATCTTGTGGCATGGTGGCAGACAATAAGACAACTTGGGTGGTTTCTGGCAACAAACGGAAAATGTTGTAGATTTGCTCCTTGAAACCAGAAGACAACATCTCATCGGCTTCATCCATGATGAACATCTTAACCTTCTCGGTTCTGAAGTATCTTCTCTCGATCATGTCGAAAACTCTACCTGGAGTACCGACAACGATTTGGACACCGGACTTGAAAGCCTCGATATCGTCCGACATGGAGGTACCACCAATGGAAGCATGGACGGTCACCTTCAAGTACAAACCGATGGAGGTGATGACGTTCTTGATTTGCAAGGCCAATTCTCTGGTTGGGGCAAGGATCAAGGCTTGGGTGGACTTCTCGTTCTCATCAATTCTTTGCAAGGCAGAGATGGTGAAGGTGGCGGTCTTACCGGTACCAGATTGAGCCTGGGCCAAGACGTCACGACCTTCAGTGATTGGGAGGATAGCTCTTTGTTGAATGGCAGATGGGGTTTCGTAACCGTAACCAAAGATACCTCTAACGATGTTAGGCTTCAAGTTCAAGTCATCGAACTTGTAGACAACATTGTCGTAGTTGGTTTCAATCAAACCGGTGTCAATTACCTTAATACCTTCGGAGGCCATGTTGTACTGTGATATAGATCAGATACAAACGGGGGATGCTATGTGCGATGACAAATATAGGTTCAACAGCTTGTTTAAAAAGAGTGGTACTTTTGCTATAGGGATTGATTCATCCCAAGCGCCAATAGCTGAAAAAAAAATTTTCTCGTCAGGTGGTGTCCGGGTAACATGGGGGAAATGGAGTTGTGTGTATGATGATTTGGGCCCTTGCCGCAGTACTATGAGTGGGGAGCGAGTGGGAGTTTAGCGTGTTTAGTGCGTGTTGGAGAAGAATTAGCGAAGGAGTCGCGGTAGGCACGTAGGGAGGAGTGGGTGGCGGTGGTGAGGGCGTGTGTGTGGGAGTCTAGCGAGGGTGGAGGGGTAGTGGAGGGGGTAGTGTAGAGTGGTAGAGTGGTAGAGTGGTAGAGTGGTAGAGTGGTAGAGTGGTAGAGTGGTAGAGTGGTAGAGTAGATGGTAGGAGGGTATAGCGGTAGAGTAGATGGTAGTACAGTGCGCCTGTGGTGATTCTATCTCGTGAGAGACAGGAGAGTGATGATAGAGAGTCTGTGTGTACGTCTGTATGTGGTAGATATGTGAGTGGTTAAGTCTCGTGAAGTACTGAGGAAAGGTATGTTAGACTTTTGAATGCTTAACGGGGCAGGGCTGTTAGGAAGAGTGAAAAATGGACAAAAAAAATTGCTAAAAAAGGCTAGCAAGAATAGAATAATATTCCATTGATGTTATGGTCAAGGTGAAGAACCTAGAACTCTGTTGAATATGAATAAGAGTGTTCAAAATAGCAATGTTCATTTTATAACATAGAGGAGGCTAGACTGATTGTATAGTTCCTATCTCGCTAGCGAGAGAATGTGTAATATCTCTTTACGGTTCTCAAAAATTAGTGAGGAATGTCCTATGCGATGCAAAGTTTTTAGCGAGACGATAGCGAGACATATTCAGCGATGCGCCTGCAAATATCAAATATACTATACAAATTACAACTTACTAGAGAATTCACTTCCAAGCAACAGAGTACTCTCTAACCATGCAACCTCACATCTAGTGGCGAATCGGGGTCATCTACACTTCTAACACTTGCCCCTGATTCACTCCCGTACAGGCTTATCATTCAAAGTGAAGATCTACTAGTTACATCACGTGAGGGAACGGGTGCAAAATCCGTTCAGTATGGCTGCAATTGCAATGTGATGGAAGGTATTAGTAGTATGAGTTGGTGAAAACATGGTACTAATGGGGTTGCAATGAAGGTGTTATTGTGAGAGATATATAGTAAATGTAAATGGAGTTATTTTGTCCATTTTCACCGATTTTTCAGTTGTACTGGAACATATTTCTGTGCCCCTGCCTCCTCTTTCAACTCTTCTACCTCTTCTTCCTATTCTTCCTCTTCTTCCTCTTCTTCTACTCAAATTCCCTCTCATTAAGAGCTCGTTGCAAGGATATTTATTAATTAAACAAGGCTTTTACGTCATGCAAAAACAAATCTATATAGTATTTTAAGTATGCAGAGTGTTTCTGGGAACGAAGGAAACAATAGGTAATATGAAAATTACGGCTTGGCTTGATAGGCTTCTGGGGGAAACGTAGCAAGAGAAGTAAAATGGGTATCACGAAAGTCTATTAGGTGCGCTGATTGGGTGGATAGTATTTAGCAACAGTCTACCGTAGTAATGAGGTGTCTAGTCAAAGACTCTCTCTGATCTGTGGTCTTGTCTGAATTCCCATGGGAACAATTTAGGGATGTCGCTACGATCATCGACGTACGAGAATTCGTCCAAATCTCCGTGTGCTCTGTCTTCGTCGAAAACATCTTCATCATAGATCTCGTCGAATCCGTCATCGTCCTCTATGATTCCTAAGTGTGATAATTTTTCATTAACATCAACAAATTCATGCGTATTAAGACCAGCCGTCTCGTCGTCTGCAATCACGGCTTCTTGTTCCTTGTTGATGTCAATCTTTTGCAATTCCTGTAATCTGTGTTGCGGGAAGTAGTCCGAGCTGGAGTCAAAGACTCTTTCGGGTTGAACGAATGCATGATAGGAGAACGTAGCTGGTGGTTGAGGTGGTTCTTCGTAATGAGGTTCAGGCGTTGGAGGTTCATTATACTCTTCGTGGTGAAATTCCTCGTGGTATTGTGATTCTGGTTCTGGTTCGTCCCAAGTGTTTTGGAACGACTTCATGCCTTCTTCCAACTCATTGTATGTGTTGTGATGGTCGCTCAATGGAGGAGGTTCCTTACTAGGGTCCCATAATGCATCTACACTTGGGACAATGGTATCCTCGTATTGCTGGTAATTGGCCGGGTCAAGCAAATCAGAAGGTTCAAATGCTTTCGATGGTTCCTCGGAAGTTTCTGGGCCAGCAAAAGCTTCCTCGGTTTGTGGTTCCGACTCTACTACTTGTGGCTCCTCGTATCTATAAATCGATGGAATCACAGGGTAATGTTCGCCGTGGATCACCTCATCTATCGACTTCGAGCCAAAGGTGTCTAACCACGTATGCCACCAATCTCTGTGGATACCTGCGGCGGTAGTGCTCAGTTTCCATGGCTTGTGTGGTCCAATGAAGTGCACAAGCTTAACCTGTGTGGTAGAGTAGTTGATATAGGTCACAGCAGCAGAATGGTATCTGTTCAAGGTATCACGAGTGCTCTGGAGAGCATTTTCGGAGTCTTCGCTGGGTTCTCCGGCTCCACCGACTTCATAGTCGTTGGGCTCGAGGCTATACGGAGGTGGAGTCGTTGTGAAGTGCTTGAATGCTGGCAAGTACTCGTACTGTGCCGATGGAGTGACATTGTAGAGAAATGGGATCTTAACCCAATTGGAGTTCAGAAGGTAGGTGGACTCCGTCACTTCGGATCCTCCCGAGGAAACGAGAGTTTGCACCCAATCTGGGTTTGAGTTGAAGTACTGGTTCAACAACCCCTGGTCGGCTCCGTCGAAGGAAACGTTGTCGTTAGTTGCCGAGAGCTTGACTAGAGCATCCAATTGACTGTAGTCATGCAAATTGGGCTTGAGAACAAACACACCGGAGTTGAAGATGTCGGGAAATCCACTGTCTGGAGCAGCCAAGATCTTGCTCTTGGGGAAGTCCAAACTAAGCAAGTCGATGACGGAACCCTTGTCTGCGGCGTTTGGAACTACCGGTAAGGTGTCCGAGTCAAGGTAGAGGATCTTGTCGTATTGAAGAAGCGACCAAAGAAGCACCTTGGTGAAGGTCTTGTCCAACTCCGGTCTGCCCAAGTCGTGGGTGAGTTTTTCCACCAACGACGACTTCAATGGGTTGACGTCGACCAAGTCGGAGTAGAACCGGGACAAGAGGTTCAACTGGTGGTCTGAGAACTTCAGCTTGTCGATGAGGACTCCAAGGACGGTCTGGGAGTCATTGGCACGGTCGAGTAGTTTATGAACAGCAGCGCCGAGAACAAGGGCACCAGGAAGGTAAGCCGGGTTGTATAAGAGGGTGAACACTGCCTGAGTCATGGTCTCTGTATGTCTGTGGATGTAGAACTATGAAGAACGGGTAGGTAGCTTACAATTGGCTGTGAAAAATCGGGGTCGCTGTGGATGGTTACGAGTAACGACCGCAGAACACAGAACACCGACGAAGAAGACTACCGGGACGAGGGTGAATGAACAGGACAAACAAGTGGACGAACAGGTGGAAGAACAACCGAATTGCTCGAGGAGAAAACAGTATCAATAAAGTAGCAGAAAACGCAACACACCGAACGGGGCCTCGAGGACTAAGATGTGGGATTTCTGTGTTTACACAATACATAATAAGACAACGGCAGGAATTAAATTAAATGGGCACCATTTATGTGATGGGTTTATTGTGGGTAACCAAAGCGGAATAGGACCAGAAAATAATGGCCGATGGGTTCGGTTCGAGAAATGGCCAGGGAGAAGAGGGAAGAAATGCCGCTTCGAGAGAGGGGGTATGGTGTGGGATGGTGGAAGAGATGTGAGGTGTGGAGGTGTAAGGAAGGTTCTGGCGGACGATGGAGAGATGGGTGGTGTTAGAGGGGTGGATTGCTGCAATGGTACTACCATTAATGTGAGAATTAATGGTGCTATTAATTATGCTAATGGTTATATCTCAATGCTATTAATACAATTAATACTGCTAATACTAATTAATAAAGTTATTAAACTTAATCATGTTACAATATAAATGATGCACTCCTGCGGGCCCTATTAATATTTCTTAACCTTTTCTTTGTATTTCCTTGTATTTCCTTGTATTTATTGGCATTTCCCTGTATTTATTAGCATTTCCCTGTATTTATTAGCCTCTCCCCTGTATTTATTACAATTTCCCTGTATTTATTGCCATTTTGTTTCCTCCGTTCCTGTTTCAGAAATCAAACATGCATTGTTTGTTGTTGTTAATGTCGATATTATTTCGTTGGGCATATGTGAGTAATTATGTTGGACAGTATGTAGGTAAAATATGTAGGTGGTGGGATGTGTGAATATGCTCTGTGGTATATTTCTATATTTACGGTATAGTTTTACGTGCTAGATGATACATGCTGTATGATGCTGGGTGGTTAATTAATTCACTACTACTAATAGGAGTCACCACGCTCTCTCGAGAAAGGGGTTTTGAAAAATCGTATAGCATTTTACAATAACTAAATATCTCGTTGTTCTCCATCTCACCATAAACCCTATAATTACCGTGCCATCCTTGTAAATCCCTAGCCAAGGAGATGTCTGCTCCGATTAGCCCAATTTAGACTGCAGGAGGATCTTATTCTCTTCCCGGCACACATACCTAATGGCTATGTGATTAGCGACTATAGGCTAGATTGGTACGTACAGAGTCGCTAGTTGATAGCAGGAAGTGGCAGAGGTGGTTGATGCGATACGGTAAAATCCGCTGATTGACTAGATATGGTGGCTTCCTCGATCTCTGTGGTTACGGTTTAGGGTTCGCTGCAGATCTCGTTCTGGAGTGTGTTTTGTGTGCTAATGCACGGCTTGATGAAGTAGGAGGAGTAAAGCGGAGATGGTTCGGTACAATAGTATCAGTAGAGAATGGGATGACAATGAAGCCATAGTCGGTCAGGAAAAGCTTAGTGTAGAGTTGTAGTGAGTTAACTTGGCCGGGATAAACTATTGAATGTAATTACTCTTTCATGGTATAGCAGAAAAATCCACTTTGTAGTGGGAAGAAGATAGTAGGATTAATGTGAAATTTCGTAAAATAGTTGCAAATTCTGAAAATAAATTAATATTACTGCAGTAGTCAAATGAGAAGATACGGAATGAATACTTAACAATAAAAATACACTTAGATAGTCTTTTTAGTTAATACTATCCCTCTATCCACATCATAGTAGGGAGTACACTCTGTATCACCATACCAACCACCCCATTTAGGAGATACAACCTTATATACGACAGCCGTAATTTCCTCACTACGCATATTATTTAATAGGGAAGAATACCGTACTACATACGGGGATAAGTAAGTCTCCATAGTTAAGTTTATTTGGTGACAGTTGATTTTGCAATAATATATATGGCATTAGCAGTAACAATTGAACAGCATATTTTGATTGATGATCTGCATTGTCGGGAAAAGTTCACCTCGTTGAGGTTTTTACCATGGAGTAGTGGATTGTATTATTTAAGAAGCTATGGAATTCAGATAATGTGATAGTTAAATTTCAGTACTGTGTAATAAATACCAAGATTTTGGTTGTATTATAGTAACAATAATGATTAACGAAGCTACTTTACCGTAACTTTAAAATCAAATACCGTTCAGATATCCCAGATCGCTACAAAAAGCTACAACTTAATTATATGTTACAAACCTTATGACATTAAATTAGATATACATGAGAAATTATAGAATAATCAACTAATTGAAGTATTTTAATAAAAACCTTTATATTTTATGCATACCAACTTAACGGGAGTAAGACCAGACGTTCTTCAATAAACCATCTTGTTGGGCCAATCTGTTCAAAGAGTCGTCGGCCTCACCTCTACCTCTGACGTAACCGGACAAGGCGTAGGTGGTGTTGGAACCTTGGATAGCTCTTCCCTCCTCATCGACGTTAGCGATGTTGATTTGGACAGAAGCGTGGTCCTTGGCTTTGATGATTCTGTTGGTAGCAGAACACTTTCTTGGAACGTATAATTCGACCTAGAATATGTTAGTATTTTGAATTCGTTTGTCATTTATCGATGTCTTTTCAAGTGTAGTACCAGTAATGTCATTTGGTGGTTTCAGCCCATGATGGCTTGCGTTGATTTCATAAAGATATTGGGAGCAGTTCTACAAAACATGGCCCCTTAATAGTAAGCCTTAAGTTGGGTATTAATTTTACGTGAATGGTTGGTGGTGAATTAGAACTGATCTTCTATCCATGGAAAATTGAAATGGTTAGTTACTCTCTCTTGATAGCTCCCACACGGCTAATTTTCAACTAATATTGGCGATATGATTGGCTTTGATATTCAAATAGTCTAGTTCTCTGCATTATTTCTTGGATTTCATTGAGTCTTGTGACTCTTCATGAGTTTACCATATTATTCACTTCACATCTACAAATTTCACTCTTATTCGTTGGATCCACAGCTGGTCTCTTGACATACTGATATACTACTCTCTTGACATATTAACGATTTTCGTTCTCATGGCTATTACTTACTAATTGACCTTTATCGTTTTCCATCTTGGCTGGTTATTTAATGATATATGCTAAGCTATCAAGAGTGTTCTTTAAAGTATTAATCTCTATATATCAAACAAAAATTTTCACCAAACTGACTAGTTGCGCACTACAGCAGTAGACAGAAGAGAGAAACGGTCCTGCATGTTTACAACGGTAAAGAAATATCGGTATTCGCACTAACTTTCTTGAGGGCATCAGGGCTGAAGCCCTGAGAAATATAATGTCATGTGATACAATGCTAATCGCTATGCAGTGTGTTATGTTAGTGCAGTGGTTGCAAATGGCTGCGAATGAATATTTATAGTATTGACTATAGTTTGATGCTGATAGGGAGATGAATAGTGTATTTTCGTATTTAAAAAGGTATTTTGATATTTCACTGTACTAATATTGAACGGGCAAAATTCATTAATTTATCTTTAAATGCTTTTATTAATATTACTTGAATTAATATCCTATGCTACTGATGTTAACTATGCTGCACTGACAACTCTTATGAGCTTTCTTTTAATGCCAAGACTGCAACACTCTCAACATGATGGGTTTGAGGGAAGAAGTCAAATCCCTTAATACTCTCAACGTAGTACTCCTTTCCATTTTTAGTGTTGTTGAGAAACCACTCGACATCTCTTGCCTGTGAATGAACATTACAACTAATATAGACGATCTTGGCTGGATGGTAATCTGATAATTGGTTCAAGAACACTTCATCACATCCCTTTCTTGGTGGATCCAAGATGACAGAAGTCCTGTTCGATGGAGTGTCGATACTACCGAAGATCTGTTCTGCCTTTCCTACGATGAATTGAGCATTCTCGATATTATTGGACTTGGCGTTACGTTCTGCAAATTTCACGGAATCTGCAGAAACTTCTACACCAATGACCTTGGAAACATTATCGGAACAAGTGATGGAGAACAAACCCGATCCACAGTATGCATCAACCAAGTAGTTTGGTTCACCTTCCTTGGAATTGGCGATAGCCAAATTTGACTTTACGTAGTTGGTAACTGCAGGCAAAATGGAGTTGTTGTTTTGGAAGAATTCACCAGCCGAGAACTCGAACGTGTATCCGTTTATGTATTCTTTGACGATTTGCCTGGATTTGGTAACACATGTTTTAATTAACTTCTTATCTTCTCCTTCAAGTTCAACTTCAATTGAGGAGATTACGTCGTTTTCATCCGTTGAGGCATCTTTCAACTCAAACTTCTCATCTTTACCTACCACATTGGTATCTTCTCTCAATAAAATTGTGGCACCCTTCTTATACTTCTTGAATTCTTTTTCAAATCTCTTTCTTTCGTTTGTCATACCCTGGTTTATAATTGGTGTTCCAATAGAGCATTCTTCAATATCTAAAATGGACCCATCTGGTATGTCTACATCTTTTCTCCATGTGGGTCTTCCTTTGGAACCAAAACCTACGTTTGGTCTATATTCCAAGACAAAGTTCTTCTTGTATGGAACATTGAAATGAGGAGTCAACTTTGTTCTGTAACTATATTGCAATGGAGATGGCTCTGTATCTCTCACTGAAGGTAAAGCTCCGTCTGTCTTAGACAACACTGGAGCAAAGAATTTATATGCATTGACAATAGTCTCTCTCTTGAATTTCAACTGTTGACTGTATTCTACGTTCTGGTATTGGCATCCGGAACACTTTCCAAAATAACGACAGTTAATCAAAGAGTCGTCACGGAATGAAGAGGTTGTTTCGATTTCCAACAAGTCTGATTCAACATATAATGGATGCGATTTGAATACTTTGATCTTCACGATATCTCCCGGTAATCCAAATGGAACTATGCAAACTTGGTGTTTCTTGGACTCCTCTGGATGAGGAATTAATGCTAATCCGTCTCCGTTGGATGTAAGAGAATCAATCGTCACATTTGACACTATACGGTGATTCTTGGCCTGTGCCTCTTCGCTATTGAGAATGGTATTCATGTCATTGGAGATCTGATCTTCTGTTAAACCGTGGTTGGTAAGAATTTCCTCGATTTCATGCTGTAATACTCCTAATGGAGAGGTCTGGTCAACATCCTTGGACTTGTACTTTCTTTTGTGGACCTTTGGTTGTTTCTTTTGTTTCTGTTGTACTGGAGCCGAATCTGAATCAGTAGTTGGAGCCAAGACTGGGGCCAAAACAGGCGTCAAAACCGGAGTTTCAGCAGACTCGTTTGTGTTCTGTTTCTTGTGGACGTCATTCTCTGGTATAGGAGGAGAAATGGGTCTCTTTTTGTCTTCTACTGGTGACATTTTTACTATTTGTTGTGGTGTCGCTGTTGATAAGACGAGATGAGCTAGCCGATCTCAAAAGTGAAAAATTATTGATGCCTCGATATATAACCCGCTACAGATGTCCCAATGAAGAGCTGGTTGCGAATACTGTTACACCTATGTATATAAATGTACACTATAAATACAATGTGTTCAAGCGACTGTTAACTAGCATATATATTATACATCGAATTCTCCTATCTCATCACTATCTCTTCACTATCAAGATGAGCCCTTACAAAAACTCACTGGAAAATTTTGGTGGGGGTTATACCATCACGTGCCATGCGTCAGCACAGTATACGACGATACTATTGGTTGCAGCCGATGGGTCAGTTGTAGGTGATAAGATAACGAAAGTAGGGAAAGAGCCAGGCAGGGATTATTACGCCCGGATTCAGGTTGGTTGCTGTTTCATATCTAGGGTTAATATTAGTATTGTTTCAGTGGTGGGCCCAGCCAGTAGGTTTCATGGTAAATGGCTAAATTAAAGATAGCAGCAAATAGCAGCCCTAGGGGTTTTTTTTATAATTTTTGCAGTCAGTATGCAGCCGGTTGTATAGAATACAGATTTAGTAAGAATCACAACTAACACCAGTAGTTGAGATTTAAAATATATAGCCATTGCAATTAGGTTGCGTATTTGTCCGGAATATTCGTACAGAGCCACAGCAAAGGCTGTTTCTTTATAGATCCGTTCTTCTCGTAGCTCCGATAATCCTCCAATTCGCGTATCACAACCTTCTCGTCGAGACCCTTCCTCTTTCCTGATTCAATAGCCTCGTAAATCTTCTTTCGTCTCAAGAAGGTTCTTGATTCAGTTTCGTTTCTCCATTTCGTACCGTATTCAGTTTCCAAAGATTTCAAAGCAGGCTTGCCATTCAAACCGTATTCATATTCTGTCCATATATCATTGATCGTCTTAAGAGACTTCTCCAAAGTATATTGTGGTGCACTCAGTACTCCATCTGAATCAATTACACTTTGATCTGGTCTGGCCGTCTTACGCTTTTTCGACTTCTTGCCTTCATCCTCGTTTTCTTTCCCTGCTCCAACATCATTGGCACTAGCTGGAGTGAGATCATCCATAGTTGGCTCCATCTCATCCTCCACGAAAAAGCCTCTATTCTGGTTTGTTTGCTGCCTCAAAGTCGAACCAATCAAATTCCCGTTGTCTGTTGGTCTAGGAATTACCGATATAAACTGAGTTCCTCCCGCAGATACTGCTACATTGTTGTTGGAACCTAATGGTGGTACTACTTGATTGTTCTTATTACCAGAGGGTGCAGTTGGGTCATCGTTGGCCAATAGAGTAGGCAAAGGAAGAATATACGAGTTTGTGGAGCTCAACGTGGGTTGCTGTGGCTGTTGTTGCTGTTGTTGCTGCTGCTGCTGTTGTTGTTGCTGAGGAGGCAGTTGTGGAAGCGGCTGGTTACGGTTTTTAATGGATTTATTCCTCTTTCTTTGCTTAGAATTGGTCTTATCACTAGTTACCGTTATTGTTGGGTTATTATTCTCGCCTCCTAGGTGATAATTTTGTTGTGGCAGGATTTGAAAGTTAGGGGTAGGTCCAGGTCCATTAGCAGGACCGTTGTTGGCGTTTGGATTATTGTTCCTTGTAGTTGAGAAGGAATTCAAATCAAAATTGAAGCGATTCAGTATATATGGCGACGTTGGATTCGAGCTGGGTTGGCCAGCAGGCGATCGTATTCCAAGAGACTTTGGAAACGTCACTTCATCACCTGCTCCAGGAAACGTTTGAGTCTGTTGGTTCGTTGATGGATCATTAGCATTGGTTGTATTGTTACTGTTATTATTGCTTACATTTGTAACAGAGGAAGCATTGCCAGAGTTACCTCCAGTTGCTCTTGTTGCTTGCAATGCAGCTGTAGCAGCCTGTAAATTTTGAGGGTTTAAATGGTGTTGCAGTTGCAATTGTGGATGTTGAGCTGCTTGTAAATTTGCCGAGTTCAGAAGTTCTTCTATATCCTTTCCTAGCTTGAATATGTGCTTATTGAATATTTCAAGTACCTTGTTCTGGTTGTACATGTTGACATAGGGGTTATTAGCATTGTTGTTGTTAATGAGCAACACTACTTGTTGGTTGAGATCATTCAAATTATGCTTGATGGTCTCTATGGATTCATTAATGTAGTTGAGCTTGATATTAAGCTCATTGACCTTGTCATTATTGTTGGTTGTATAGTTGTTGAACTGGTTGCTTAGCAGGTTGATTTGGGCATATATGTCGTTGACTAGGTTGGAATTAGTACCAGGCATTGTAGCATTGGATTGGTTAGATGAGTTAGCTGACGTATTAGGTGTAGCAGTATTAGCATTTGAAGCATTGGAGTTTGACGCATTTGACTGGTTACTATTATTGGTTGTGCTGTAGTAAAGAGACTGGTTGGATTGAGTAGTTGAGTATGATTCGTTCATCTTGATCGGTTGGGAATTATGTGATTTTCTATACGTGACGTATCGCAGCAATTTGATAGAATAGTAATTGCCAATTGAAAGGAACACTATCTAGAAGTTTGATAGTGCAAAATAATGTTGAAAAATACAATAACACGAAGCAAATTAATATAAATACAGTAAGACCTATAGTGGCACCGAAGAGATGGACAGATATTGATCTCTTCTCTGTTTCGACCGATTCTAGAAGTCGTAATGGTACAAACCCTTAATTTCTATGGTGGGTTTCTTGGTGGTTCAAGTCAAGGCCAATCAGTTTTGCAT
Source organism: Scheffersomyces quercinus (assembly GCA_030556775.1). Lineage (NCBI taxonomy): Eukaryota > Fungi > Ascomycota > Pichiomycetes > Serinales > Debaryomycetaceae > Scheffersomyces > Scheffersomyces quercinus. The sequence continues at coordinate 536,625 of JAKTUQ010000008.1, read as the reverse complement.
AATCTGGGTCAATTCGACGGAAGAATACAGGCGAAACGGGCGGAAGAGTTGCTTTATGTCTTAACCAAGCTACTCTATTGGACTTGTTGGAATGCAGAGCGATTGGCAGAAGTCTTAACCCGAAACAACGATTGGCTCTAATTTCTGTTAAAAACTGGACTATTTCTGTGTTGTGGATTAACACTAGAATACTTCTATGAACGGCTGAGATTATCTTATATCAAGAACGCTCTATGTGACTACTACTCTTAGGGGTCACTACAACAAACAAGCACGTAATTCAAACAGTTGAAAAGCACCAGATTGAAGACGTCAGCAGCACTTTCTGGTAACGCTAACCGCCTGGTAACACTTTTTACTGGTGTCAGAACTGGAAACCTATTGTTCTGGGATGGATGTCGCTAGATGAAAGCGGTTGTACAAGAGGTGCACAGGGGGCAATTGTACGGCGGTTTCGGGGGTTGTTGGACGTCCCTCGATGCGGGAGCTTTATCTCGGTAGGACGAACTGGGGGATCACTGAATACACACAGCAGAGCCGGTTGTAGGAAGACTACTGTTGATAGGCAGTATACTGGACTGTGTTTGTTGTGATTCTGGAGAATGTCGCGGCCGGTGTCGTGCCCGATGTCGCACGGTTTACGGAGTACTGTAACTGTAGGGAATGGGTAGTGGAGGGTGGAGTGGAAGATAGAGGTGTCTTATGTAGGAATGAGGAGGTGGTGAGTGGGTTAGCGAGAGAGTGAGGTGAGAGTGAGTGGGTGAAAGTGGTCGGTTGCCGAGACAGAATTAAGGAGAGAATGACGGACAATGGTGGAGAATGAGAGTTACTGAGAAATCAGCTACTGAGAGGTCGGTCACCGAGACAAATAAGGAGAGAATGGTGTTGGAAAAGAGTGCAGGGAGAATATTCTAATGACAGAAAATATATAAGGAGGGCAGCGATAGCGTACATGCAAGGGAGAAAAGGCTGCAGAGAGAAGGTTCTACTGAGAGTTTAGTGAGAGCTAAGGAAAGAATTCGGGGACTAAAGAGTGCAGGGGGGTGAAGAATGACGCGGGAGGTACAGAAAAAGGAGTAGAATTAGTGAGAGTGTGAGGGTGATAGGGAGGGTGATAGTGAGGGTGATAGTGAGGGTGAGATAATGACAGTGAGAGACGATTTAGCGATGGTGAGTCTTTTGAATAATTCTTTTAGTGGTGAAGATAATGATGAAAATTAGCAAATCAGATTGATAGAAAGGAAAAGGTGAAATATTCAGGGGAGAAAGAAGAAATTAGCTGAAAATTCGGGTGATAATAGAATATAATACGTATATTGTAACGCAATGTTAATTTACGGAGAGCAAATTTTATAGTGCAATTGGAGTTAATTGGTGTTAATATGTCAAGTTTCATGGCTATCTCGTAGTACGTTGAAGTCAATTTCTCGTTATCACATCTCTCGCTATTTATTTCTCCCTAATTGTAAAAGTTATTATTATTATTATTACTATTACATTTGGATACCCTACCGCGGGGTGAATACTGAAGCCGTGGTCACCTCCACCATCGGATATTACTGCTCTCTCTCATATGCAATCAACAACCTCAATTACGGACTGAGATCACCGAAGTATCTGACCACTTCGGGGAACAGCGCTCTTCTGGGAGTATCTGAAGGATATAGTGACCCCTGCATAGACTTTATCTTCCAATGGTTTCATACCCTAGACTATGGCCTTGGCAATAGCTGATGTACGGAATGGCTATGGTGAGCACATCGTTGGGTCTGACATGACTACGGACTGGTCCAATTCTCTCAACTCAGTCACAAGAAAACAACACTTGGGCACAAGTCAAATGCAATTGGAGGCCTCATCTAATAAAGAAATGGCTGAAAAAGGCAGGTCGTAAATCGTAATCTGGGAATTGGAGGGGTATCTCTCTCTCCTTCCTGGAACATTCGATGGTCGAGGATTGTCTATAATTAAATCAATATTATCTGGTTATTGTCATGGATACCGTAAAATTTCGGTGTAAGGTGAAATAATTAATTGTCCAAGTACATACTAGTTATGGTCAAGAGCATACTAATTGGTCAGGATAGTGGTCTGCTGGATAGCAGCCCCGAGAGAGGAAATGCCTACATTCTATTTAGCAACTCAAACTGGTGTGACGAGCGATTTGTACTCCAAATGGTCATCAAATGGTGTTATTCGCTTACGAAATACGACTGTTTTGGTTATAATATAATGTTCTATGTAGAAGGGGTTAAATGGTATTCTGGGTATAGAATTGCACTGCGGTATGGGTTTGGTCGTCTCCAAACATTTTGCAACTTCCAATGATATGCTAATTGTACTGGCATTGCTAATTCAAATTAAGTAACTCTGCAACGATAGAGAAACCCCAAACTGTCGTGGTGGATACTCCAGCGTACACCATTGTGCGGCCGATTGTTTCCACATCGTATCTGGGTTTAAAAACATTACCCTTCTGCAAAAATGACTCTAGCTGAGCAGCAACCTCAGCATTCTCTGCTGCATTGCTCTTTTTCCTCTTTCGTTTATCTTGGTTGTAATCCAAAATAGCGTAGTAGTCGATTTCTGTTTCGGGGCCTATTTCATCACGCTTCAGGTGATCAGTAAAGCCCTTAATGAGGTTATTAAAGTCTCCAATCTTGGATTGATCATTGGAAATTGAAGTAGAACGGATTTGACGCGTAGATTTCTCGGTTTCTGCAGTAGGAATGAAGTTTCTTCTGGGTAAAGATACTCCAATGAACTTATAAATAGGAGGAAGGATCGTGAAGATTATTGGCTTTGAGATAGCTTTCCAGATCACAACAAGAGTAACTCCGAGGACAAATCTCAACCCAGTTCTCACCCAACCCAATTGGCTGTACTCAAAGTTAATCAATAGAGGGTCCTGGTATGCATTCCTGCTCACGAAGTATTGGGATTTGAAGGCAACGTAGTGAGATAAGTCGAGTCCCATCAAAACTCCAATAAAAGACACAGAATCGTCGAAACAGGGACAGTCATCAATTGGCTCGGAATGAATATGAATCAACAATAAATAAAACCCGATAATTAAAAATGGGGTTATCCAGTTGTTTAGGACATTATCGAACAACATAAGATCCCATTGTGTTCCATAAAAATATCTGAAGGAGAAGCAAGCTACTCCAATTAGGGAACCAATCGCAATGTCTAAAACACCGTGCATACCACAATAAAGGCGTCCGAAAATCAACGACACGTAGTAAACGAAGAGAGCGAAGAGAAGCACGTAGAATTTTGACGGAGTCAAACCAGATCTGATTTCTATAAGCTTTGATAAGAGAATTAGACTCACAGCTGTAGCATTTGCGCTGTGACTGGAGGGAAAACCATACTCCTGTGTTGTGTAGGATGACATGGTGATTCTATGTAGTGGAGGGGATCTCGGTCTTGGTAAACAGAAGTAGTCCTTCAAGGCACCACTGAAATATATTCCCAATCCGAGAACATACACCAAATCACGGCCTAGTTTGGACGCTCCAAACCAGATCGGAGGCGGTAACATCAACACGTAGAACGTGTGAGAAGCCAAATTGGCCGTCCATGCGAAGTAATAGTCAAGTAAAGGATGTCTTAACGACGTCTGGAGTTTGTGTAGCACTTTAGTCTCGCTTCTAATGACCGGGAGAAGGAGAGATCTCAATTTGTAGCGGAACGGTGAAAGTCTCGACTTGTAATGGTCATTGGACTGGTTTCCAGCATCACTGAGATGATTAGATTGCTGAGGAGAGAGCGTTGGATCCGTCAATGGGGGATTCTGCTCTGGACTTTTCGCCGAAGACGATCTCTTTGTGATCGTCGATGTATCTGATGTATCTGTCGGCATTGTGAATCTGTGTATGTTTATATGTTTAGTGAAACAAATCTATATTGTGTACCCTGAGTCTTAGTATACTGTTGTGCTATGACGTCAGTGGAAGAGTCTCTAATGAACCGAAAAGAACGGGGATTTCGTGGTTCCACGTTGGAAATCTGACTTCTGAATGGTTTCTACTCTTTGTCAGATGGTTCTCTAACTATATACTGCGCCAGGAACCGTGATAAATAGGGTGAATTGTTCCTTGCTACTGTAACTCAACTAATAGGAGTAACTATCACAGCAGTTAATAACAATAATAGATGAAATATGAATAAATAAGGGCTTAAACGTCGACCAAAAACAGCAAAAGAATCGGAAAAATCCCCGGAAAATCGCTGCACTGTGATTCTGGAACAGTCTATATGCTATGTAGCGAGCTTAACGAGCGATTTCAACCCCAGTTGGTGCCCTTTTCACAGTCTTCGGCAGAAACAACCGTCTACAACAACCTTAAAAAGCGGTCTAACCGCCAACCGAAACTTTTGTTTTTTTGTTGAAAATGTCGCGTTTTGGGTAGGGTAGTATGTGCAGGTAGATGTGTTATCTACGAGGAAGTTGTTGGTTGGTAGCGCTGTGAAGATTGTGGGTTGAGTGATGAGAGGTTACGTTTGGAGAAGAGGAAGAGAGTGGAAGAAGGACCGGGGTAAGGTGGAGTAAGTAAGTATTAAAGTTGATAGGGCTATAAAGTAGAAGCAATTTGAGATAATAAGGTTGATTTTAACTTATGATGTTAGTTGTAATGGTGGTGGAATACTATACCCTTGGTGCAGCTTTCTATGCTTGACTGCGAAAGAAGTTGCAAAAAAGTAGTTGCAAAAACCATGGAAAGAGAAGTGGGACCACCGTTCAGGATAATGACAGTATTTGGATTGATCTATATTATGCAATGGGTGGGAGTTGGAGTTTCAATTAAAAAAAAGGCTGACTTTAGCATAGAATGGCCTTTATTCTTAGCTACGTTGAACCAGGTGAAGAGCCGAAGTCAATAGTAGATGTTACACCCTACCTTCCGAAGGAGACTATCAATAATGCTTTTTAGTTTATTTGGAATCGTTGGAAATCCTTCTATTTATTATGTGACAAGATACTATTAAGTAATGGACTGTTGTTACTGGGCTTCTGATTCTAGGTCATAAATTATCCTTCATCTCACTACATTTCCTTGTTCTATTATTATATGTATTAACTCACTACTACTGTATCTACGTCCTTCTCTGTATATCTTCCACACCCTTCTCTCCAATTTCTATCTCTTCTCGTCTTCCCTACAATATAACACATTTCCGGCTTCTCTTCTTCTTTTTATCATTCCGTGTGAATGCAAATTCCTCCTGGTTGTACTTCGGTGACGCTGGTTGATTACCACCAAAGTTACCATAAGGATTCTGTGTGGTCGTGTCTTCCATTAATGGCTGGTCCAAGAGAATAGTGGAATCATATGAGGTGTTCTTCAAATGGCCTCTCTTCTGTGAAATGGAGGACTGATTCCTAGTATGCCCATTACCATTGTATAAGACCTTGGATAGTCGCTTTTTCGACTTTTCGTATTGTTCTTGGATCTCAATCTGTTTTTGGAAGTGGTTCAATGCAAAGTTAAATACTGTTCTGATATTGAACATGGTCTTGGCGGAACATTGGATGTAACCGATGGCGTTGATCTCCATGGCGACTTGAATGGGCAAGTCCGGATCGATCTCGGTGGGTAAATCACTCTTTGTTCCAACTAATATGATAGGGATTCCTGGACAGAAGTGACTGACTTCAGGGAACCAAGTGTCTTTCACGTTCTGTAACGACACCAATTTGTCCAATGCAAAGCAGATAAGCAAGACGTCGACATCTGGATAACTCAAAGGTCTCAAACGGTCGTATTCTTCTTGTCCGGCAGTATCCCACAATGCTAGTTCAATGACTTTTCCTCCCGGTGCCATGACGTTGGTAACGTAATTTTCGAAAACTGTGGGCACGTACACTTCTGGAAATCTATTCTGGGCGTAACTGACCAACAAACACGTCTTACCACAACCACCATCTCCTACCACCACTAATTTCATGTTATTCAGAGCATTATTCTTGAATGTGTCTAGAACTTCGTAATTTGGAACGACTGGATCGTCGTCAATTATAACTTTAGGCATGGCATTTTTCAGGTAGAGTGCCTTATTCTGCTCCAGGAGCGATTGGCGGTTGACCGTCTCATATGGATTGAACAGCTCGACGGGATCTTCTCTGGGCGATTTGCCTATAAGCGAGAAACGTTTCGACATCAAGTACGAATCTATGGGAAAAGTGGTATTTCGTGGTAATAGCTCAGATCGCCGTTATCTGTGTTTCAAGAACGTCAAGTAAGGATTGTTATCGATTTGTGCCTCGATTTGATGGCAATGTAAGTCTCTGTGGGTATCTGCAACGATGAGTCCCACTAGCGTCGATGTGGAATTTCAGTTTCGAACTGTTTCTATGGGATTATTTACAACTCCGAGTACCACACTCTGACGAACTCGTTCTGAGACGATGGGTTTCCAAAAGGGCAATGCAAATAACCGTTGAAAAATACGTCACCGGCCGAGGTTTTGACGTCTGGAGCAGATCTAGTACGCTAAATAGTGTATTCTGGCCAATTTCCTGAGAACAGCAAATCGATACTAGCAAACAATACCGCTAAATACGGAGACTACACATGTTCTATTTATATCGTAGCTGTGTTTATATTAATTTCATAGTGCTGGTGCCTGCTTATGTAATCGACGCCCGAGATCAAAGAGGCTATAAGTGTCACTTTAGATAGTCCATGATAGTAGGGGTAATAATTATTTAATATTATTAATATTATTAATATCGGGTTTTATGTCATTATGTGCTATTTTACGTGACATTGTATGATATTATATGGTAATCTATGGTAATAGTATGACGTAGTCTCTGTTATGTGGTTGTCGTGGTAGAGTATTTTTGTATGCGGTTGTGTGTATTGGTGGTGTGTGAATAATCAGATCGAAGGCTGGTACCTGGCTAGTAGGGGCACTTTGTTTTTGAACGTATTTTCTTAGATTCAGGAGAAGTTGCGCCTGTGACAGTTGCCGAGTTCGTCGGGTGCTCGTTTTGATTAGCTAGAGGAAATTAGAGAGAAATAGCGGTTATTTGCTATCCCCATAGTGGCTATTATGCTATCGAAGGCTCTGAGGGCTCCCACTGCTCACAGGCATCCACAGCCAGCCTCCTTTTTTTACTGTATCTTTGACCCCCAACTCCCACGAAAAACCCAGCCCCCGATGAGCCTTGCCCTAAATGATCTACTCCTACCGCCCTCGAGGTGACATCGTGCATCGTCCTGATGATCGTCGTATCGACACTGGGATTCCTCGGCCTGACTTATGCTTATGTAATAATACTTACCAAAAGGCGTGATATGAATCACGTGATATATAACGATACGGAAATCGGCACGTGACTGAAATATTTCCATTTGCCAGTATTCTTTAACTATGGAGGTAAGTTATCATTGCTGGTGTTCATGTTTTGCTCTTTAGTTGACATGTCTCTTAGCAAAAGCGTGTACGAGCTAGTCGCCGTGGCGGGCTCCTTTGGAAAAGTCGCCTGCGGTTCTGTTCGTGCGGTGGAAAAAGACCTCTGCAACTTCTATAACTACTCGATTATAACTAAACCAATAAGAGACTATGATACCGACGGATCGATGTGGAACGATGCCAGGACCAAGTCAGAAGCCGCAAGAGCGCCGAAAGCGCCTAGTTCGTCAGGCAACGTTTCTACTGATCAAAATGCTCAAAAAACACAGAAGAGAGCGTATTCTACAAAGAGTTCTGGTGCTAATCCCGATGCTCAATTAGTTGTAGAAGATGTAGTTACCATTGGCACCAAAGAAGCGGCAAAGCCAGTCTCAGGAACTGTAATTGGCGATGTAGAGAAGAAGGAGGGATTCCAAATGTCTCAGAGTGAAGTTCCAAGTTCAAGACTTGCCCGAATCTTCCATTATGGTACGCTTGCTGCTGGAGTGGGTATTGGAGCTGCTACTCATGGGCTTAAACAGTATGCTTCAGGAAAGAAAGATATAGACATGAAGTCGTTGATTTTGTCACCAACGAACATTGAAAGAATGGCCAAAAAGTTCTCGAAAATGAGAGGGGCTGCATTAAAAGTCGGTCAGATGATGTCTTTCCAAGACTCTTCTGTTTTACCAAAAGAGATCCAACAAATTCTCTTGAGGGTTCAAAACTCTGCTCATTACATGCCACCAGGCCAATTAGAGAGAGTCATGGTAACTGATCTTGGAGCAAACTGGAGACAGCGTTTGTTTGCCTCTTTTGACGACATTCCTATGGCTGCTGCTTCCATCGGACAAGTGCACACTGCAGTAACAGAAGATTTGACTCCTGTAGTGGTGAAGGTTCAATATCCCGGTGTCGTTGACTCGATAGATTCTGATTTGAACAACTTATTGTTGCTCTTGACGGCCTCTTCATTGCTTCCAGCTGGCTTGTTCCTTGACAAGACTATTGCTAACGCAAGAACTGAGTTGAAATGGGAGTGTGACTACATTAGAGAAGCACAGAGTTTAATCAGATTCCGTGATTTACTTAAGGGTGATGAAGCTTTTGAAGTTCCTCGTGTTTTCCACAACTTGTGTGGTGAGCATGTGTTGACCATGGAGAGAATGAGAGGTACTGAGATAGTCAAGGGCAACTGGGACCAGGCCACCAATGATTGGATTGCCACCAACATCATGAGATTATGCTTATTGGAAATCAAGAAATTCAAGTTCATGCAGACAGATCCTAACTGGGCCAACTTCTTGTACAATGAGAAGACAAAGAAGATCGAATTATTGGATTTTGGTGCCTCTCGTGACTTCGGTGACGATTTCATCGACAACTACGTAAAGGTATTGAGAGCAGCAGTAAAGAAGGATCGTGCTGGTGTTGAAGAGTATTCGTTGAAATTGGGCTACTTGACTGGTTTGGAGTCACAGCAGATGGTTCGTGCTCATGTTGACTCGGTAATGGTATTAGGAGAAGCTTTCTCTCCCGTGGACAACAACGGAACACCATTTGACTTCAGCAACCAGACCATCACTGACAGGGTCAGAGGAAACATTGGTTTGATGTTGAATGAGAGATTGGCGCCACCACCGGAGGAGACCTACTCGTTGCATCGTAAGTTGAGTGGAGTCTTCTTGTTGTGTGCTAGATTGAAGGCAACAGTACCGTGCGAGAAGTTGTTTGAAGAGATCATCGGGTTTGAGTAGGGAGGAATGGCACCGAAGGCTGTTGTTTAGCTCATGGTTTATGGTTTTGCTTGTTAATAGTTCAGCTAGAGGGCTGATGTAGTATAATAGATGTAATTAGATTTTAAAAATGATCAGTGTAGATCGAGGATTGGACTATCAATAAAGTTGGAACCAATTGCTAAGACGATGGTATATCAGGATAAATAAAAGATGAAGTCCACTGATGCAGATAAGATCGTTTGATATACTAGAAACTGGAAACTGGTGGTTGTTATTTGCTTAAGAATAGTTGGAATTTGCCATATAAAATACAATATATACACCTAGATTTATAATATCACCACAATACAATGTGACCCACATGAAAATTATACTAATAACAAAGTACAATATAAAGATAAAAGACAATATCCTGTGAGAGAGTTTTAGCAACATAGCCATGAAATCATATACCTAAATAACACAACCAACTTACCCCAGATTTCTGCTACCATAGAATAGATGCCAAATAACATTACGATACACTTGAAACAAATATATAATACACCGACAACAGGTAACCGACATCAGGAATATAAAATTACGTGTAACGTTCACGTCAGACACATGTAACTTACATACTTACAGTACATATCATGCAATATTGACGTATTATATGTATATGGTATATACTTACAGAGAAATGTAGTATTTCTATGCGTATAAAATATGCCATCAGATAAAGCATATACTTTAAATTGAATATGTGTAATTAACACCCAACGTACAACAAATTTGTACTTACAAAGCATTAGCATTCAAGTGAAATACAATATATATAACATGTTATAAAAATAACCATATTCAAGGAATATAAATGTATTTAGATTAACAGTATGTAGATAGAAAGTGCATATATATGACCCTATAATATCGTAGTACCCTATCTATGTACATACTCTACATAGATAAAACACACAATATATATTTATAGAAATATCACATAGATGTACTATAGCATTGATTACAAGAGAGACAATATAACAATATAACAATACGTTGATAGGTCAACTGCAACATATACATCAACCACAAATACGTCATACTCCATAACAATACAATCTCTTCTTAGGAGGCTTTTACGGGTCGTAGCTAAATTTCAGATAACACCACCAAAAATATCCCATCGAAACATGGAGAACAAGGTCTACTCTTCTTCCATAACCATATCAACCAGAGACGATGTCTGACATCAATTCCAGGCCGCCAGAAGAAACCAGTGATGGCAATGACAGTAATGATGGTAGCGATAGCGATATCCTACCGGAGTCGATAATACCGTCTATCACACTCAGGCATCCTACTTCGCCTAACAATAGTGGTATCCAGAGGTCTTCCACCGAGAACTCATTACAAGATTCTCTCAAATTATACACACCGCCCGAGTCCCTGTCGACTCACCCAAAGCGGTATAGGGATATCATCCGACGGAGCTCTGTCATCATGGCCCAGTCGGGCAAAAAGGTTCATCGGACAGTGTCGTTATCATCGGACATCTTCAATACCTCGTACTCCGAGAACCACAGCGGTACCGAAAATGACCCCCTTCTTGGGGATGAGAATCCAGGCAACGGAAGCTATTTCAGTGGTGCTCGAAGGTATTTAAGAAGAAAGGTGCTTGAACCGGCAAAAGAAGTGTATTATAACGATGTATATAGAAATGTGTTGAAGTGCTCAATAGCATACTTGATAGCATCGCTAGGTGTGTATTGGACACCATTCGATGAGCTTCTTGGTAATACGGACTCCAAGCATGTGGTGGCCACCATAGCAACATACTTCCACCCAGCGAGATCCAAGGGTTCAATGACACAAACGTTGATCTACGTCGTCATCTCATTACTATTCACGTTCGTGGTGTCCTTCGGGTGCAGATTGATATCCACCGTGTTCTTCAATCTGGGCGAAGACGAGATCAGTCATGCAATTGATCTTGTAGTCAGCTCAATCGCATTGGGAATTATAGCATTCATGAAGCAGAAACTCAATAAGCAGACGTTCAATACGGCTTGTTCGTTGGCTTCCATTTCTATTGTTTCTTGTATTGTCAAGGAAGGAAGTTTGAACTCTTCCGAAATCCCAATTGAGAGGCTCCAATCAACCTTCCAGGTCGTTGTGGTGGGCTGTGTTATAGCAGTCACTATTTGCTACTTCTTATGGCCAGTGAGTTCAGTAAGACACTTGAGGAAATCACTTAACGACTCGTACGATATCATGTCCTCGTGCTTATCAGTAGTAGCCAAGCGGTTTTTGACAGGAGAGAAATTGACTGCTCGAGATAACGAGATATTCAAGGCCATGAAGGCAAACATTGCTGAATTACTTACAAATTTGGAGGAGGCCAAATTCGAATTGCGCTGTTACGGAAGAGAAGAAGAGTGGAAGCTATTCAATCGCTTAGTGGAAACGACTATATCCCTTGCTAGGCACCTTCAAGCATTGAGGTCGTCCACTGAGATGCAATGGAACTTGTTGCACTCTCAACTGACAAACTCAGAGGTAGCATCAGAGATAAATTCGTTGAAGAGTTTGGATAGCTACACTAGTGATGTTTTACGGTTAAGCCAATCGGTGGAGAATATGACAACGTTAAACTCAGAGCCCAACGTTAACCATCATGCTGACAACTCGGCTCAATTATTTGATCTATTTGTTTCTTACTTATCTCCTTCTATTCGTTCTTTCATCTTTACGTTGAAGGGTGTCATGAGTGAAGTGCCTTTTGAGAAGTTCAGCGAGGAGTTTCCCCATAAGTTTGCCAAAACTACTAACTTACAGATTTCGCTTAAGACATCAATTGAATTATATGAACATAAGCAGGCAGAATCGTTCCTGAAGTTATATGATCAAGAAATCTTCAAAAAGCCTGCTGATTTCCTATTCAAAGCTGACCAAGAAGAAGTCACTGCTTGTTGTGGAAACTTCTCGTCTCTTTTGGGATTATATGCGGATGAGTTATTGGAGTTTATCAAGCTCTCAGAGAAGTACGAGGCCGCCAGGGAAAGCCCGTTATCTTGGCCATGGTTGAGATTCAGATACAAAAGAGAAAATAGGACACCGCTGGAAGAAGAAATTCGAAGACAAAGCATCTCATTGAATGCTGCTTTGTTGGATTTGCAAACTCAGTTAGAGACATCGGACGCATCGGCGAAGAAGAAGCGTAAGGGAGTCGAGAAATGGACTTACAGATTGTGGAAATCTCTTAAAGTATTCCGTAGAACTGATGTTAAGTTCGGTATTAGAGTTGGGTTAGGTGCATTCTGCTTGGCGATCTTTGCATTCTTACCTCAAACCAAGGCTACTTTTAACAATTGGAGACTTGAATGGGCATTGGCCATCTACTGTATCATGATGAATAAATCCTTGGGTGGAACAACAATGACTGTGAAGTGGAGAATCCTTGGTACATTTATGGGGGCATTCTCTGCATACGTTGTTTGGATGTTGACAGATGGAAATGTTTATGCGCTTTGTTTTACTGGATTTTTGATTTCTCTCCCGTCGTTCTATATTATCATCTATTGGAGTAAGAATAATGCCTTTGGAAGATTTATCCTTTTGACTTACAACTTGACTGCTTTGTATTCGTACAGTATGAGGAGTCAGCAAGATTCAGAAGACGGTGGAGAAGGTGGTGATAACCCTTTCGTTGAGGAAATTGCCTTCCATAGATTCGTTGCTGTTTCTGTCGGTATTATCTGGGCTCTCGTTATGGCTTCTTGTTTCCTTCCCAACAGCGCAAGATCCCGACTCAAGAGTGGGTTAACGATACTTTGGTTGCGATTAGGATTAATCTGGTACAGTGACCCTCTTGAGTACGACCCAATTAGCTTGAGATTAATTGGACTTAAGGACAAGCCCGGTGTGAATCGTTTGCTTTCAGAATGTGAGACTTTATTGAAGCAGGCTCCAATAGAGTTTAGGTTGAAAGGAAGCTTCCCTACAGAAGCCTACTCAAATCTACTAAAGTGTACTTCTTTGATTATCGATAATTTCGAGAATATCAGTTTGATGATGAAAGTGGATCCAGTATTGAGTGTTAACGAGGAGTTCGTATTGAAGTATATTGAGGCTGAGAGAAATGAAGTTGAACATAGAATCTTCTTGATCTTCTATATGATTGCGAGCTCGATGAAATTGGGGTTCCCGATACCAAGCAAGCCCGCTTCTATTGAGCATGCCAAGGATAGGATGTTGTTTAAATTGAGTGAGGTCAGAGACCTGGTAGTTCAGAAACCTGAATTGTCGTTGACGAATAATGATTTCATTCTTTTGTACTCATACATTTTAGTTGCCTCTTCTATCACAGAACAATTGGATAATATAATGGAGCATCTTCGGGAGTTGTTGGGAGATGTATCTGAGGAGATTTTCCAGCTTGTGTAAGGTTCTTCCAAGGAGTGATTTCTAGATTTCATTCCAAACATACGTCTTATGAATTTATTATATACTTAGAAAGACTATATTAATGTAAGGCTATAGCATTCCGCTATCAGTAAACTCTGCTTGCTTTCGTGAAAATCAGCCTCCTCGAGAAACTTGCCATCCTGATCATTTTGCAGCTATACCTAAATCTTCTCATTTCTGTGCTCAGCACCAACCATAAAACAAAGTTGTGATAGTCCAAATTACCCTGATTTTCATTTTAAGCACCCTATTCAGTCATAATTTCATCTATCCAACACGAAACCTACCCATCCATAGATAGAAACTATCACTAACGCTTTTTGCAGCTACTATCGCACAGCGCCAGCCGTATCATAAACCATAAAAAAGGCCTACCGAACTCATAATATATTTCCAATACTGCCCACCACCCACTACCCTCTTTATGACTCAGATACTCCAAAAATCGCTCATCTCATCTTATTGCACCACTATTATCCTCATAAACTCTAGACAGAGATCATTCCATTCTTTTTGCAGCTATTGTTATCAACTGCCACCTCCAGCCTCACCCCTCGGATGTTGCTCATACGACTTGCCGTGGTCACGCGACAATCCGCATTTCCGGGCGACCGAAAAAATCGGGTCTTCAAAAAATCGAATTTCCAAATTTCTAATCACTTTTTACAACCAACTTCTTCTCCATTAGTTGAACGATAAGCATCGGAATCGCACGAAAATGGCATTGCTGTTCAACCCAGACGGCCCAGTGGGCATCGAACTCAAAAATAACCTCATTGGAGAGATCAAAAGACGCTTTTCCACCGCAGAGAATGATGCTAGTGACATCGCAGAGTACATCGGTGTGTTGATCGCCTCTGGCAAGCAGCCGGCAGAAATCGCCAGTGAAGTCAACGATATAGTCGATATTGTAATAGACGTTCCGTTTGTCGAGTCGGTGATCCATGAAATCGAGCGTCTCGAGGCCGTCCACGCCTCCGGATCGGTCTCAGCTCCACCGCCACCAGCAAGCGAGCATTCAGCATTTGTCCAAAACCCACCACAATCTGCATTTGCCCAAAGCACTCGATCTGCTTTTGCACAAACGACGCCTTCAGCATTCTCTCAAAGCCCGCCTTCGGCGTTCGCAAATGCTACTCCATCAGCTCCACAACAAGCTAACGTGCCGAGCCAGGTCGATACACAAATGGGCGGTGAACCTGTAGACCGTCTGTCTATACCTACAGGGCCAAAAGGAACATCGTTCACGCCGAACTTTCAGGCTCGTAGTAGAGATTTCAATGCCAGCAATAATGGAAATCGCGGAGGATTCAAGGCTGGTGGTATAGGAAAACAAGGAGGAGTCCATAAAACTCCATTCAATAAGAACGACAAGTTCGGTAAACGTCCTTTGCAGAACCAACAAGTCAGAAACTTGGAGAGAGCCTTGGACTTTGCTGCTGGAAACAACCCAGCGGTTACCAAGGTTCTTCCATCAGGATTTGTGCCAAAGGCCGTTAAAGGAAGATGTCCAGACTTCCCATACTGTAAGAACAAGGAATGTGAAAAAGCTCACCCTACTAGAAATTGTTTTGCATATCCTAACTGTCCAAACCCACCTGGAACATGTAACTACTTACATCCAGATGAGGACCAAGACTTAATCGCTAAGTTAGAGGTGTCAAGGAAGGAATATGAAGAGAAGAAGAAAAACGAGATCTTGGTCCAACAAGCTACGTGTAAATTCGGTCCAAAATGTGCCAAGAGCAATTGTCCATTTGCCCACCCTACACCAGCTAATATGAGCGCCAAAATCACGTCTCTTGAATGGTGTCCTTCCGGAAAAGGTTGTCAGGATGCTCAGTGCTCAAAGGCACATCCTCCACCTCCAACTGCAACCGCAGTCCCAAAGGAGAGTGCTCCTGGTTCCGCTCCCCAGCAAGATATCGCATTGGAGCAGTGTAAATTTGGTGCTAACTGTACGAACTACAACTGTCCTAGAAGACATGCGAAGTCTGCTGTGGCGTGTCGTGAAGGCGCCAACTGTAAGAGATACGACTGTACATTTGCTCATCCTCTTAACGAGGTGTGTCGTTTCGGAGAGAAGTGTCTGAACAAGTACTGTATGTTCCAACATCCAAATGGAAGAAATATACAATCCAACACTTGGAGTCTGGATCAACCTACCTCGACCAACACACAAATCTTTGCAGTTCCAGAAGACCAAGTTATGGATCTGATCGGAAGAGGTGATCGAACGTAGGAAGTGGAGATGAATAGAGGATAAAAATGATGTTTCTACTCTGAAATCGAGGTAGGTGCTACGAGGGTAATTGAGATGATGTTGACAAGACTGTTCTGTCTGGTCTTCAATATTCTGGTTACCTTTGTGATGGCTTGTGGTTACAGGACGTACTAACTTGTTAGTCTTCTTTGTTGCCACGTTGCTGTGTTTATTATATGTTAATTTAAAAGCTGTTTATATCAAGCTTCAAAGAATATAAAAAAATTAAAGAAAGAAAACAAAAGAAAAAGAAGAAAAGAAAAGAAAAAAGATAAAACAAACAAAGCTTTGTCTCTAGTCTGGTTGGAAAGTTCCTTTCCAATTGGTTTTGATATTTAACTTCTTCCTGTAGTTTCTCTAAAAAGGGTACAGAAACGTAAGTTTCGGTTCTCACCAACTTTTGCATTTCATGTCATTTCATTTCATTCCATTTGGATTATTTATCACTTTATCATAGAATATACGATTTACGACTATATTTAAATCTTCGTATGGTGATTAAAAGCTTCTATGTATGGATATCTTGTAAGGTATTTACGTTTTCATAGACTATATTGGCTCAATCGTTAGTGATATGAATATGGATTTCATTGTAAGTTCAATACCTCCATCTGTCATTCTACATTCGGCGATTCTACATCCACGAGTTACATGCAAAATGTTATCCGTTGAAAAACCTATATTACAAAGTGTAATAATTCAGATATATTAACTAAAACATACAAAGAACTTAGTATCTCTTCTTGGAACCAGCGGCTTCGTCAGCGTAGACCTCCAATGGAGAAGCAGACAAAACGGTCTCAGCCCACAAGTTAGGGGTCAAGAAAGCGTAGGTGTTACCAATGGCAGCGAAAGCAGCCTTCAAGGTGTTCTCAGTGGTTCTGGTGGAACCGGAAGAGGTGGTGTAAACATCCTCAACACCAGCAAGTTGCATCAACTTCTTGACGGCTGGGGAAGCGACAATACCCTTACCTCTTGGGGCTGGGATCAATCTGACGGCAACGGAACCACACTTACCGGTAACCTTGGTTGGCAAGGAGTGTGGTTGACCTAAGTTAGAACCCCAGTAACCTCTTCTGATTGGGATGATGGACAACTTGGCGATAACAATGGCGGCCTTGATAGCGGAAGCGACTTCCTTGGCGGTCTTGATACCCAAACCAACGTGACCGTTAGAGTCACCAATGACGACAACAGCCTTCATTCTGGTTCTTTGACCGGCTCTGGTTTGCTTTTGGACAGATCTGATCTTCATGACCTCATCCTTAAGTTCTGGGAGCAACAAGTCGATGATTTGGAACTCCTTGACTGGCAAAGCGTGCAAGTAGATCTCCTCGATGGTGGTGATCTTACCGGCCTTCACTAATCTACCGAGCTTGGTGACTGGAGTCCATCCCTTCTCTTCCTCTCTTCTTGGGCCTCTTCTTCCACCCTTTCTCTTGTCGTTTCTACCGAATTGTCTCTTTGGAGCTTCAGCTGGAGCAGCAGACATCTTGATCTATAATGTTATTTCGTTTGTCGGAATGTTACGTGGAAAGCCGGGGGAGGTGGTTTTCAATCGACAATGAGATATAGGGAGAAGACCAGAACCAGGCAACAGGATACGATGGTGGTAGTGAATAAAATTTGGTGATAGTAAAAGTGAAAATTTTGGAAAGCGTGTGAGGCCCGAAAAGTCGTAGACGGAGAGATTATGGAACTAGGGCTGGAGCCCTAGCGTGTGATACGACATTTGTCATTTGACATTTTGACGACATTGTGGTTGTTCTTCTCTTTTTGAGAGGTGTGCACTATATCACGTGACTCTTCCATTACGTACAGTTCTTGCATAGCAACCAATTTCGACCCCGCGAATGGAGAGCGTTCTTTTTCTCTTTGCTGTTTTTAGGTGTTGTGCCGCAACAGATAAGGCAGAGAATGTGAGTGTGTGAGTCTGTGTGAGTGTTGTACAGTACATAGTAACACTGTTATTGGTGTATAATAGTGTATATATTGTATATATTGTATATATTGTATATATTGTATATATTGTATATATTGTATATATTGTATATATTGTATATATATAGTGGATAATAGTGTATAGTGTATATATAGTGTATGATAGTGTATATATAGTGTATATATATTATATATATATTACATATATATTGCACAATAGTGTACCATAGTGAGGTACTATTTTTATTGTTGCTGTATGGATAAATGTACATACATTTCATTCTGCATGGAGCCCCGGTTCAGCCGTCTTTTCCCAAGAAAGACGGAGATTGGGCCCCTTTTGTTAGTAGTGTTCACTAATGTTTGAATGTGGGATGGATAATAATAATAATATAATATTATTACTGGAGAATCGTACCACAGACGCTTTTGAGAGAGACAGCGCACGCAGAGAACAGAGATGGTTCCCTGGAATAATGACAATGGCTGCGGTGTCATGAATTTTGGACCAAGAGGACCTGTCACGCCATCAGTGAACGGTTTTTCTCTTCAATCGTCTCACTTAGGAGCGTCCCGTATTCCACCTTTTTCACCCTGGTCCCACGGACTTTAACCCGTAGTACCTAGCTTCTACGGATCCAGACAGCAAGAATTCCATCGCAGCCTGTATGTAGGAGAGGTCGGCTAGAAATAGCAATCTTAAGGAACCCACCCAGTTAAGGCATCAGGTCCAGTAGCAATGGGCTGCCGGTGGTTGGCCGACGGTAGTGGTAGCAGCAACATCGTATTGCAGGCACGACCCGCCAGCCAATGGGACGACGCCGTCGCAAAAACCCCCGGATTTCTTAACGTCCGCTGTCTTTACTGATCACTGGACCTCTTCTCTACACTGCCAGGGTGGTCCGTCATATAGCCTAATTCATATTATTGCCCTCTCACATGGTGTTAATCATGGAAAGACGCCTCCCCCCTAGAATGTGGATTGGGAATGAATAGAGATAAATAGTCAGTTTCTTCTCTTCCTAGTGTTGTCAGCTTGAAGTTGGAAAGTTTTCTTTTGTTAGCCTGTTCGCACTAGCACCAGTAATCACATCGCAGTTGAAGAAGCCCATTGCCCTTTGACTCCCTGCCGTTTTTCGATTTGCACCCTTATCGCAACCATCCCTAGAAGTACCCCCGTCGTCACTTCTCATTTCTCCTCGAGATAGCAAACAAGAGTTAGCCCGAAAATTCGCTCAAACTCTGGAAGATATTGTAAGTAGTCGTTGTTGTTGTCATCGCCTGCTCGTATATATTCATTTAGTATCGCATTACCCCCTCCAAGTACCATTCGTACCTGGAACCATAAAGCCTACCGTCTGTAAACTCATTCACCATGGCCACCACCTACGCTGAAGCTGCCGCCGAGGCTTTGGACAACCCTCCAAACCAAACCAATGTCCCACAATCCAACGCTTCTGCCGACCAATTGGAGAAGTTGAAGAAGGACGCCAAAGATGTCACCGATGACGCCATTAAGAGAGTCAAGGAAGCCTCTGATGACTTGAAGAAGGAATTGGGTGAATTGGAGAAAGAAGGTAAGTCCCTCTGGGCCAAGTTCATATCCTCTGTTGAGAGTGCCGCCTCTCTGCTCAAGAGTAGCTTGAGCGATGCTGGTGCCAATGTCCAATCCACTGCCTCCTCTGCTCTCACTACTACTAGCAAGGAGCTCAAGAACCCTGTAGTTCTCATCCAAGCATTGGTAGGAGCTGGTGGAATTGCCGCTGGTTACTTAGTTGCTACTGAAAGACATAGAATTGATTTTGACAACAAGGTTGTTGTCGGTGTGCACGCTGCTGTGATAACCGGTTTGGTTTTGCTTGATGGCTACTTGTTCAACACCTACTATCCAAAGTATGACAAGAAGACCCTTTAAGCGGGGCGTTTGTTAGTATCTATGCTTTTATTTATTAGTTCTATCTATATAGCCCTACCTGATCGCTATTGCTTGCTACGACTTCATGCACTGCCTAGCACAGGCGACATGTTTTAACGCTTAAATTAAATAGTTACAATACAATTTTCTATATTCAATTGGTAAGCTGTAGATGAGTGTCATTATGGGAGAGTTCTACTTATGACACCTATTAATCTGACCTAGATTCATTATTAGTATAGTAATATTTGTATAGTACCGCCACACTATTCTTATACTCTAAATTAAGTACTAGCAGAAGAACAATTAAAGTGTGGATCAAGGGACCCTACCTTTGCTGCTCATAGAGAAAGCGAATCATTTTCATGACGTCATGTCTTCGCTAAAGCTTTCAAAAATCACTGTTGTAATATTTTTCAAAATTTGGCACCCAAACAGATAAAACTGTTGCACCTAAAATATACGAAAATTATTGAAATTTGGGTAAAAATCCTCTAATACCTATTTTTTGGCAATTTGGAAGATGAATTACTTTCACTATCTAACGGTCATCGAGGATCTCTAGTCTATTATTAGGTCTACATCTACAATACTACGGCCATGTCATGCTACTGTACGGCTGCATTGTTTGGAGAAGTAACATTCTCTATTGTCCATTCTCAGTGCTCATCTCTAAATTTTTCACATGGCACTCGATGACATCACAGAAAGATGAGGCCTCAATGCACCCATACGGCGAGATCATAACGTTGAATGGGAATCTACACAGATCAATTAAGACGTGATAATACGAGAATAGTACAGCCCCCGTCGTTGTCGATATGATGACCTTTCTCGTAGTGTAGAAAACAGTCAATATATTACCATTTTCAAAGATAAGCCAATACAATTACCAATCAGAGAATAAGGTTTTTGAACCACAGTCCCCGGTAACCGGAGAACTTACGAATTCTTAGATCAGATAGGCTTGCGGCATTCGAACTAGAAAGGAAAATCGTGGAGTGAATGTTAATATCCCAAGCCCGTAGAAGATTGTCGTCGGATAAATGCCAGAGCCGTGCAATAAAAGAACTTGTAAGGCATTTCGTATCTTGGGGTATGTAGCAGCTATAATGCTTGGACTAAAGATTAAACTTTGTGCCCTTGTTATCTTAATTTAGAAGTTTCTTGAAAAAGAAATGCCTATCAAGAGTAATCAACGGAGCGATTATGGTTGTTCCTCATTTTAAGCTTTGGTACATATGTATGGAAGGATTCTATGCTCACGTATTTTAAAAAAATAATGATGCAAAGTGGCAGTGTGTTGGCGAAGGAATGCATTCATGGAACGTGCAAACGCTTCTTTTGCATCAAAGTGAGGATGCTAAACTTTTTAACCAACGACATGAGGCGCATTTGTGCTAATTGGGCGTCAAGTATGAGCATTGGTTATGGCGATTAACGCCTGCACCAGGAGTGTTATACTCTAGCGCATATGCACAGGTCTACCCTATCTGCACCAGGTACCGTATACGTAAATGAGTAATCTACTGAGGCTCCTCAATTTATTCACTAAAGGCTCCATTCGTGCTACGGTCTAAAGCAGTGGTAGGGGGACTACCAGCAGGCCAGGATGCCACAGGTTGCCCCTGGTTGTGGAGTATCCTACAAGTTCATCTTCGGGGCAATGCTCCATCTCAGGACTAGCGATTCGTACATAGAGTACAAGCAGGTGCAAGATTGCTTCACTTACAGCTGTCAGTAATGCATAGAGTTTCAAAATTGTTACATTCATGTATAGCGTAGTGAACACAGCCTTCGGTATGTCTTTTGGTCATACTATTTGTCGCATTCCATGTATCGAAACACTGCAACGAAGGATTTTAGTAGCGTCAAACGACTATACATTGCATAGATTGTTCTTGAAGGGTATTTACGTCAACTCACGGGACTCTTGTGCTTTACCAAGAGTGCCTCCGCATATTTTAACTTAGTCTCCTGGAAAAACTCTTGGTCTATGATTCTATTCTTAGATTCACAAGTTGTGTAGCAAGCATACGTTGAAATATGAGCACTGTCAGTTATCTACCGTCGTTATATTCCTTGAAACGTCAAGGCCTGAAATAACCAATTCTCTACTCTCCCTAGACAGCGAATAAGTTGCACCCCAAAGGGACACGAAGCTAATCTCAGTTTAGTTAATCACAATCTAGTTTCTGGTTTAAATCCGTAAAGACTGTGAAATTTTCTCTCATAGGCAACTTCTTCTCTCGATGCAATAATATCTTGATTTTGCGTTGGTCCACGGCACAACACTAACTAAAGGAGAATCAAAGTCTAATTCAAATTATTAATTCTCGGAGTATCGGGTGGAAGAATAAAAAAAATTAATATAAAAAAATAATTATTCTTTACATGAAGGAAATATGAATAGAAATAAAATAAGAAGGAGAACAAAAGGTGTGGAAGAATAACTACGTCAGAGTGCATGTCATTTTACAGAGTTAATTCAATCTGAGACAAAGAAATCGGCTCCTGAACGACGTTCATGTTGAAGATTTAAGGTTTTATGGAAGCATTTTGATCACCTCGAAATCGTTTCTTGCACAAATCACTCATTTTGACCGTTACCTAAACGCACCAGCGTTTCTGCAAATCGATAGGTTATAGTTATCGGATTAAATCATATCCTATCTTGAAGATACGAAGATTCCTTCTAGTGCCTGGGTGTGGCTTCTCGTATTAAGATAAACTGTATGTCCAACCGCGTTTGGCCCGAGCCGGTATACGTTTTAGTTTCATAATATTTTTGACAGTTTCAATATTCATATGCTCGCAAAGAGCTTGAATAAACCCGACGAAGGGTAGATAATATTCGTCCCGCTCTTCCCATTCTGCTGGTACGGGATTTATATTATTAGCGAGGGGATGCAAGAAAAGGTAGGTATTAGACGGAGATATCAAGTACAGAGTTAAGCTGGAAATCCTATTGGTTGTAGACTACACAATGCTTCTAGTCGATTTACAGTCGTAGATTTACAGTAGTATCGGATTAACTTCAGGATTCAGGGACTGGCAAAACCACACATGGCAATAGATGTAACAAATGTTACGTGGAAAAACAACCACAACGTAAAAGTATGAGCTAAACTTAAATAAACGGCGGTGAAGGCTCACATTTCCAAAACACTGGAAACGTGAGGACACACTAGTTATCAGCAAAGATCAGATAGTTAGATTTCTCCCCTTAAAACTTTAAACTTAAAACTGTGCTGGTACAAGTGCGGTCTGGTATGTAAGAGACGTTCTAGGAAATAATTCAAAACGTAACTCCTTCACATGCCTCCGGGTTAATTGAACTAAAACGATACCCTGAAGGGGAAGAGTTGTGAAGATACGGAGTGACGACTTCGCCAGGGTCATACTAGCTATAACTGGGTCATCGCATGGTGTATAGAATGAGTTTTCAAAACAAAGCCGATTAAAGTACCAGTGCGTGTGATCTTTTAAGAGAACAAAGAGTGGGTCTATTGATAAGAAACTGTGTAACGACGACAGCAATAGCAGGGAAAAAGATTTATCCGAATATTTTACGCGCGAAGAAAATTATTAGTTTTGCGCGAGCTTACAGAAGCTGTCCTAATTCGATTACACACAAAATAAATAATAAATGTACCGATTTGGCAATCGTTTCAGGAGGGGCTTTCTATACTGAGGATCCTCAAAAGTGGGTATAATGAATAAGGTTAGAGGCGAGCGCAAATTAATTGAATAGATCCCTTGAACCGAACTCTAGAAACACATAGTTGGAAAACCATCCTTGTTCTCCGGTTTCCATGCTTTATCGGCTTTAAATCGGCAGCAACAACAAAGAGGATGGCAAAATAATAGGCGATAAGCTGAAAAATAATTGGATGAACTTGTACCAATAGAATTGCATTAACTCCATATTCAATTATCCCTCGAACTAATAAAATTATTAAACTTTACCTGTGTGGAAAGCATGAGGCTAAAAGAAAATAACAAAAGGAAGGAAGGAATACGAGGGAGGTCCTTAACTCTAAAGCTTAACGAAGATGGAAATTATTTTAGCGATGGGTATAACTTATTTCTCATCCTTGTCTAAGTCAAGATGAGAGACTTGGTCTGTCATAGCCACAGCCTGGTGATGGAAGGTGACCATAATTACGAAAACTATAGTTACATGCAGTAAGTTCTGCATAACTTCTACTTCCAAATCGACTTATGCCACGTCGCTCCCAAAATGGATTGACTTCTCGACATGCAGAAATGTATGTTCTCTGATGTTCTCTCAAAAGGACACTATGCATGCACTAGAGTTATTTTTTTTCCCGACTGTCGCAAAGACAGGAAAAATAATTCGATGGAAACAACCTGCTTGATTTTGGTGTTCTGTGAATGTCGAAGAAAATAAAGCACATTCCTTTCGACATATTGTATGGGCATAACGGGCATGTTCAGATCAAAGGGCCCTATGATGTCATCGCTGGTTTCTATTTATAATTTACATGTTAATGAGTACGGCATCGGGGCCTTTCCGGTGCTAATTTATCAGCACGAGTCGCAAATGTAATTTTCTACACAGATTGTATACTCATCCCGCAACTAGCATGTTACCAATTGGAAATTCAGTTTATCTACATTTCTAAATTGCTCTGTGGTTTGCGATAACGGCGACCGAACTGAATTACGTGATTGCGACTACCATGGTCAGGGTAATTAGTAAAAGCATATGAAATAGTAACTCTCTCTAGTAGAATCTCGTAAACAACACAGCTTAGAACCACAGAAAACAAGAAACTACGTCATTGCATCACCGCCATTAGATGTAGCTGGATTATGTTTGGAGAGTCAAAAGTAATGTCGAAAATGACATTAGTGTTGACGCCATTCAGCAACGTCGATGGGACGTGTTTGGGCCCTGGTAGGGCACCAAAAAAAAAAAAGTAAATAACTCGTCGTGCTGGTTTTTTTGTGCCATACTTCCATGCCTAATACAATAGATTTCCACCGCGGTCGCAAACCGTTACAGATGAAGCAAACTTGCACCACGTTCAAGCGCCTTTTTGCTCTATTAGGGATAAATGTACAACCACCAGTAATGTATCATCACAACCGCCGAATGGAGGCTGTATTTTTACTGTTAAGTGACTAGTTATCAAAGCACTCACATGCCTTACTCCAGCTACAAGTGGAAAATACAAATCTGACCCGCAAACGTCAAATCAACATAGTATCTGCAAGATACTATGTCGGAGACAACAATACAAACATATGGTACTGCAGCTCCACACCAGAGTAGGCATCCAATTATCAAGTGCTGATACTGCCAGGGACGGACGCGAAAAATGGCTGTGGTGAAGCAGAGGATGATGATGGCCAGGTGATAAGCCATCGGGGATTAGTCGAAGTGCGATGCAAGAATTGGACATGCTTCACGCACAAAGGGAGCCAGTGCTGACAACAGAAATATCACCACCATAGGAAACAGTTGTAGATGTCGAGCTACATTGAGCATACACGCCCTCGCTGTAGGCCGCTCCAATAATATTTCCCTCACTAATTTCCCCTTTGAGCGTGGGAGAAAATAAGAAAATAACTCATGCCGGAGTGCACACGGCGTGGTCAAGATGTAGGCATGCACCAGAAGTTTATTCCGAAAAGTGCATGCGTCGAAAATACATAATTTTCCCTCCGTTTGTATGGGATCTGCAGCTTTTCTTGATGCATCGAACAAATGCGTATAGAAGCAGAAAATAACTTAATTCTCCCATGCCTCGCCGGCATCCCTCCTGCACCGGCGCTTTATTTTTCTTCCCAAGGTATTTCTGCTATTCTCCCTCGTTATTTTCTGGTAAATTTCTTTTGCTCCTCCTCCTCCTCTCCAGCAGCTGCATGCATGAAATGCACAGTCCCAAATAATATCCTGCTGGTTGATTTTAGATGCTCTTTATTTTGGCTTCCTTCAATATGCTGTTTGTTCCCTTCTTATTCACCTCCATTAAATTATAATCATTTTTATATTTAAGTGACGTTGTTGCTTCGACTCAACCTCTTTTTTTGATCATTCAAACCTGGTTTAGATCTGTAAATTTAGACATCTTGCTAATTGTGTTTACAGTTTCCATTTTCGCTTGTCAACCAGTCGCTAGCCAACGTCAATCCTAAATCATCCATCATAATTCGTTATATATATAGAAGTGACATCCACCTCTTCTAAGTTTTTCATTTTTGGCATCTTGACTATCCAGTTCGTTGTCTTATATATTGATCCGTGTCCTAAGACTCTTCGCATATGTTCTCATCTACGTCGCCCAGTCTAATCCATACCAATCGCTTTGATATGCTTGACCCTACCTCCGATGCCAACCAGTACAATGAGTTTCCTTTGATAGCTAATTCGGCTAGCTATCTTCTCGATGAGGCTTCGACATTTGACGATTCCTACATCAACTCTTCGTCTCCACACGGTAACAACCACTTGCCTGCTGCTCCTATCAATGCTGGTGTATCATCCTCGCCTTCAGGGGTACCCATGCACAATAATAACGCTGCTAACGTTAACTTGGCAGGTTCCAACTTCAGTAACAACTTCGGTATGAATGCCGGTCACTCATACTTGAACTACGGAGGAAGCTTGCCAATGCAACAGTCTAACGCTATGCTTAGCCAACAGAACACCTCGTCTTCGTTGTACTCGTTCAACAACTCGGGTAACAACCAGATGCTTGCCAACAATAAGATGTTCACCAATGCTGGCATGGAGTACGACCTTCTCACCACAACCAATACTCCAACCAAGGGTCATTTCATTCCAAACAGCAACTCCAACAATGCCAACCACGAGTTGTTGACTTCATCTTCAATGAACTCCTTCTTTGACGGCTCTAACATGGCTTACAACAGTCAGAAGGCTGCCAACTACTACTCGTCCCCACAACCCTTCAGCCAGCTCCTGGTGTCGGACTCTCTCATCTCCAACAACTTCGACTTGAGCCTGCAACACCAACACCAATTACAGCACCAACAACAGCATCACCTTCCTCCACAACCACCATCTGCATCGAGTTCTACCTTTGACAGCTTGTCTTACAGTCCTCACTCTACCTCGACTCAACCTATCCCTGAGTACTACACTCAGCAGACACACCAACAGCATATCTCCCCAGCCATGAACCACAATGCATCAGCTCCAGCTCTTCTCTCTGCAGCTTCTCAAATCAAGCATGTATCTCCAATCCACCACCATGGACTTGGTGACGAGCTTCCAATGAAGAAGAGATACAGAGTCATCAGAGGTGTGAGTGCAGGTGGAAGTACTACTAGACCTCCAAAGCAATCAATAGACAGTGAGTCCATGTTCCTTCCAGTCGAATTGAACTTGGTTGGCGCTACAGTGGATGATATTTGCTACCCTCAATGGTCCAAGTCCGAGAAGGAAGACAGAAGAAGAATTATCAGAATTGAGAGAATTCAAAACGGTCCTCAGTTAATCGCTAACTTCTCCATTGTCGGCAGTGCCAACGAGAACCCAACCACCTTACCACCACCTCCAAACGTTGACGTCGTAGAGGTGTCGTGTTTGGAATGCAACGTCAAGGTTAACGATGAGTACTACGATTCTCAGAGTAGCGACGACGAAGGCAACAAGATCGGTGGTTCTCCAAAGAGCTTGATCAAGAGTGAAGTTGATGGTGAAACATACCAATACTACATCACTTCCGTTGAAGTGGTTGAAATTGTAGAGTTGTTGATCGGCACACAATTAAAAGATCCTGCTGAAAAGAGACGTGAAAGAGGAAGAGTCAGATCTAACTTGGTACCTTTCTGGTCCAAGAAGCCTATTTCATCTAGAATGAATGACTCAGGCTTGTCTTCCAACTCCATTAGCCCAATTCACCAACACAACGAGCAACAACAGCCTACCAACCAGGACTTCAGAGTAGAACTTGCTAAGAGAATCATGGGCTACGAAATCAGAAAACCAAGAGGTTTCGATAAGGAAGTGAGAATCTTGAGATGGGATAAGCTTGTTCCAGCTTTGAAGAGAGCATTACAAAGTTACTACACCGAAATACCCCAAAGTGACGCTCACCTTGAGTTCTAATTATTATTTATTTGCATGAAACTACGTGTTTTAGCGTATGGAGGCAATAAAATGATATTATTACTCTAAACATTTAGCACTAATTTGTTACACACAAAACACTAGGTTCCCTTTGTTTTAGATTTAATCTCGTATTCACTTCTTGACTTAATTAGATATTTAATATAGCAGTTTCTTTGCAAAAGTACTACCTAAAAGGGTTCAAACCTTATTGATCAACGTAGCATGAGATAGGAGATGGTACACCATGTCCCCGAGACTTGAGCCCAGGTCCAACTGCGAAATTAGTAGCTGTGCAACGTTCAACAGGGTTTACTAGACAAGCCAATATGTGAACGTGAACCCGGCCAAGATATGATGATCCGCGGTCATGTCGTATCTTTTTGTAAACTACTTGGCGTGCTTCCAGAGCATATTGCTGATAACTAACTAGATGTTCTAATTTGGCGAAGTTCTTAATCCGATTGTACAAGGGTTTACGAATAGGGTTAAAAGATGCGTTAAAATAAATGTGGCTCTGATTATTATGTATGTGTCTTCAAACTTTGTTATCCCCTATGGTGCTTCCACCATATACAGGGTCCTATTCACAGAAATAGACTTTGAAGGAACACAGCAAGCAATTACAAAATATAATGTCTGACACCTGGATGGGACTCTTCTCAGAAAAATAATTACGGCCGTGCATTTGCCGTAAGAAAAATAATATATTATCCTCATTGGGCAATAGGTTATCATGGAGATGGGCGCGATGAGAGTAGTGGCTTCGGTAAGTAGTGCAACAGGGCGAGACGTGATTAGATGGGAACCTTCTCCTCTTGAGTAGTGACATGACTATTGTCTCGGTCGATGGCCTGTAGGCAAAAAAATGGGTCTCGTAACCTGCTTACTGCTTTGTGACCTCGACCTCATTGCATCAGGGCATGTGAATTCGTCCAGTCTTCCAGAAGACTAGAATGCACAGTCTTCTAAGGGGCTGAGATGGAAGCCTCCGTAATCAATAATGAATGAACAAACGCACAGATAAGTTGACTTGTTCGAACTAATATACCAGTACGGCGTTTTTAGGTACTTGTCGCTACAAAGCTGTGGAAGCTAGTAACTGCAAGCAGAGCCCACCAGTAACTACAGAGAATCTCTGTATACAGTATATTTCGAGGGATAATCACTACGCGGAGTACGAGGTGGTGGGGGGAGGATCTTTTTGATGGAAAGTGGTTCTGGCTACATTATTGTTAAAATCGATGTAGAACAATAAGTCCGCCTCTGATATACAAACCCTAAACGGACACTACCATATCGGTTTGTCTTCTTTCTATGTCCAGAATGGACCATTTCTTTTTTAGGTATTTTAAGGATGTGCTAGTATTATTTTATACTAGATTGGTAAATCCTCTAGATGTTAGTTGCCTATTGAAGACGATAGAGGTTTGGCTAAGAGATCATAGTGCTAATCTCTGGCCATCACATCCCTTTGTACAACGAGGTCACTGCTTAGTTTCCCATCATCGACGCTGGCAATATACCTCCTTGCACTTACGACTCCACTCATCGAACGGCATCTTTATCTTCGCATGAGGCAGGCAAGCTTTCTCCATTGGTCAGAATAGAAGTCTGTGGAGCGCCTCGTTTGGCCTAAATAGTGACACTAATCTGCATAAACAGATTCAAAATATCTGTATTACCAATCATTTGACAATAGTTCTCGGAGTTGTTACTCGCAGAAAATACCCAAGGTAGTAACTACAGAGACTAAAACAAGAGTACTTCTTCACACTCGGTCGTTTGAGGCACCATGTGAACATATGTGTATTTCCAACATGGTCCAATACGATCAGAAGCTCGTGAAAGTGTAGAAAGTGGTACTACGAAAGTCAGATTATTATTGATTAACCCAAGATAGTCCGATCAATGCTTGTGGATTTTCACCCATATTTTCTATACATAGAAGGATCAAGAACAGAACGACTCGCGCATTGTCCACGATACTGACTCTATTATTATCCAAGAGGCTCTTTGTAATAAAGCCTTATTGAGCTTGGTATCGTCCCCTTTTGCGTTGGCTATCCAATCTCCTTACCTTGCAGGATTTAGTTCTCGACATGTCCATGAATGATGCCTAAATAGATCTTTGAGCTTCAAGTGCAGAACTTCCTCCTAATGCATTACAAAATTCTTCTCTCCGATACTCGCCCGATAATTTTTACCTTATTGTACTTCTCTACGGACTAATGCTGTGAGTGTATCCAAGGGTAATCTTGATCCAATGAGGTTGAGCAAATTTAAAGTTTTGTGGTTGCAGAAAATAAACTTATTTTTCTCAACTCACCGCCCTGTGCATGAAACCTTATTTTTCGACTTCATAGAAGACCTACAAATGTGAAGAAACAACGAGTACATGGTAACTAAGGCATTTTGATTCCTTCAACCACAATACTCCTTTAGCAGCTACGATCACAAAGGTCTTATCACATGCGGCATATCTGACACTTGAACGAATAAACCCGTATATTTTGTCGAACTTTTTGTCGATTCGTAAGATTGTACTAGGGGATTAGTGACATTGCACAATTCCGGAGACACAAAAGTCGCTGCATCACACCAAGTTGCCTAAAAATCCTTAAGAGCTCATTTTAAGAAATTGTACATGAAAGATCTCGAAATGCCAGTTCTTCACACTTGCCTGTATGATTTGACCGTATAATGTCCCGCTAGTATAGGAATTATACATTTTACAATAGCCGTGTAACTGTCAAAAAATCACGAGCTACAGTTACTAAAAGAGCCAAATATTAGTGCCGCAAGATCTTTAAAAATATCTGCCTACCTCACTATAAGCTAAGAACAATAAAATCCATTCATGTATGATGTTCTCATATCTCCATGCTATGCATTGCTAAAGAATAATGTGCTTTTATAGCATTTGTCATTCGGCAAGCCTACTTTTATGCCCGGCAGGAGTGTGTTGCATCGGTTGTCTCCTTAACCCAAACCATTTCCATTGCATGTAGATCTTTAGAAGGATTTTTTTAGTGACCGCAGCCTTTACGCTTCTTCTTTCCTTGGAGAGTTGCATGAACATCGCTGTAGCACATCTTGAGGGTCGTATTTTGTAGAGATTTGGGAAGAGAATTGTGCTCAATTTTTTACCTCAATGAGCACCTCTACGTGATGGAGAAGTGTTTGCATTGCTTGTGGTTGAATCGTGATGCGCTTGTTGGACACTTTGGGATTACCAGGACTCCCTCGTTGGCTTATGCTGTTACCTCATTGATCATGCAGAGCCTAATCGCTCCAACATCTCTGCTTTAGACAATGCATGGACGGACGGCCTACAACTACTTCGACTACACCTAATGGTTCTCCTATTTCCTAACTGCCACCTTCCACGAGAAGAGGATTTGCCATGTTCCAACCTTTTGGCTGGACAAAATATTTTCTCATCGATTCATGACAAGCACGATGGTCCCCGTTCCCAGCGTTTCGTTATGACTAAATGCCTTAGAATGCATAACAAAGGCCCTCGCTATCTACAACTCGTCTAGGATCCTGCGAGGCTATAATACGACAACAACCATCTCACAGCAAATCGTTGCACTTCAGACGAAAGGCATCTTTGCTCAACCAATAGTCGAGAAAACCTATGAAAGTTAATCGGATAAATGCCCGCGCCACACGGAAAAGTGTTTCCACCTCTTATGGCCATTTTTCCATTTTAACATTTTTCCAGCATTTTCGCTCGGTCTTACAACCAGCTGGACGGAGGTAGTCGCACTCAGCTGCGATTTAAGTTAAGGTTTTAACATGCATCCGAAATACAGAAAATTGGAAACTATTTAATTTTATCATCATATTATATTATTATAGTATTATATTACATTACAGGCAAATAAATATTTATATTATTACTCCCTTTCTAACTATTTTAACATTTCGCATTGCCGCTTGTTCTGGAGATTAAGCAGCTTCATGCTGCAATAAATTATTTAGGTAACTCTTTCTTATTTTGTAGGACTTGTAAACCTTATACTTTCTTTATCTAAGCTAGGGGCGACGATCAACACAATACGACTTTGAGTATTAACTCTATTTGGCAACCTATTAATATCAGCAGGATGTTTGGCGGCATTAGACCTTTGCATCGTCACTATTGTGTCGAATTTTCTTTTCTTCAAATGTTTTTGTGATTTCTGTGGGGTATCGTGGGCACTTTTCCGGAATCACTTCCCTAAGACCTCCTTTGGGCACTGGGTTGTTGCAGTGACATGCTGACTATCGCCCTTAACTTGCGTCAACCACTTATACCCTCTTTTGGCCTACTAGCCCAGATTATCAGCGGTAATATTACACCATAGTGCATTGGACAGTCGTTGCAAGTTGCTTCTGGCATAACTCCTCACCAGAGCAATCCAAAAAGAGGCCGTAATACGATAAAGAATGCCTTGCGAAAGGAGATATGGATAAATACGAAAGAGGACTAATAAGAATAGGGGAATCTCAATTAAGAACAGAATATCGGGTCTAGAAACAGTTAATAGTGCTACAATTGCTACGAGTTGCTCTCAATTGGGTGCAAACAAAAGGTTAAAAACAAACAACTATCATATATTTGTCGAGGGTTAACCCTTTCACTAGAAGCTTTGGTGTACGAAGGATAGTATAAGACTTTCACATCGTATGAAAATGCCACATTTTTGTGCTTTAACTAAACTAGTTGACCAAGTATCTCTTCTCGGCTTCCTTCCAGTTGATAACATTCCAGATGGCCTTGAAGTAGTCGGCCTTCACGTTCTGGTACTGCAAGTAGTAGGCATGTTCCCAGGCATCGATTGCAACCAATGGGACAAATGGTCCAAGAACAGTGTCTTGGTTGGCAGTGGTAATAACGTCTAAAGCACCTCCGTTCTCCTTGTTCTTGACAATAAAGGCCCAACCAGAACCTTGGATTCCGGCCAACTTGCCGTTGGTGATGGCCTTCAACTTGTCGAGAGATCCGTATTGCTCAACGATTCTCTTGGCGAACTCCGAGTCCTCAGCTGGTGGCTCACCGCCACCTTGTTTCTCTGGAGCCAAGTTCTTCCAGAACAAACAGTGGTTGGTGTATCCTCCACCGTGGAAGTTGATGGCCTTTTGTAACTCGATGGTCTTCTTGACCTCGCCCTTGGCCTTGGCCTCGGCGGCCTGCTCAATGGCCTGATTGTAGCCATTGACGTAGGTTTGGTGGTGCTTGGTGTAGTGGGTCTCGTTGATCTGTCCCGAGATATGAGGCTCCAAGGCTCCGAAGTCCCAGTCCAAGTCTGGCAACGATACCTTGGTTCTGACGGCACCGACGGAAGACGACACGACCGAACGTCTGGCCACACCAACGGCAGATCTCTTAATAGCGGAAGAAAGCATAGCTAGTGGAATTAATCTGAATATTACTCCTAATACTAATGATAATAGCTATACAACAATTATACTATAACTTATATATATACCAACAACAAGTGTAATCGTAATCGTAATCGTAATCGAAATTATTGTGAAATCTCGAATTTACTAATCAATAAATTACAAATATACCCTAGTCAATTCACTCAATTTTCACTCAATCGCTCCAAAATCAATTCAATTGGTTTCGCAAATTCTTCAAATCCAATCAGGTTTCTTTGTATTCGACAATATCAACTGGGAACACTACTCAATTCATCTATATCAATTGCGATCCTCATTCATTATATACTATTCAATCCACAATTACTGTTTGCTCCGATGCAATTGGATGCGCGGGCCCGTGCCGCAGTAATTAGACGTATTAGCGAGTACCTGCAGGAGGCAAACGGACCGGATCCGAGAAACGGGCCTCGTGGAGTGGGGCTCGTAGGGGACGGTCGGAAATGGCAGAAGGGCAGCTTGCTTGCTACTGGCGGGGGGTGCTGCCAAGACCCCACCGAATTGGGGGTTAAAACCTGATCCACAAACCCAGTGGATCCAACGGATCTGCCAATAGCAAGGGGCTACAAAAATGGATTATGTAATCACAGGGGCAGATGACAAATTAGCGTAGTGTACTGCATATAAGCGATTCTGACAGAACGGGTCTAGAATAGAGGAGGGATGGAGATATGGAGAGTGGAGATATGAAGACGGGTATGGTGTTGGACAATTTGGTTGGTTCTTGGGATGAAAAGAGGATGGAGGAGGGAGTTATATCGGAGTGGGAACGAAATTGAAGTTCTTGGTTTGTAGAAATTTTCAGTGAAAAGTCGTTATAATGACATGGGTACATAGTGGACCTCTCTTAGTGCGATGACAGGTTTTTTTGCAGCCTTTTTGGTTGGTGGTGTAAGAGAAGATGGTTTTATATGGTTTTATATGGTTTGGAGTGATAGATGTGGTGGTGGAAGTCTGGTTGGTGGGATAAGAGAAGATGGTATGGTTTTATATGGTTGAAGTCTGTGTTGAGTGATAGTTGTGGTTGTGAGAGCATGGTAGTGGGTGTGGAAGTTATATGAATTATATGAGATACGGTGGAGTTTTCAATTGGGGTTGGTTCAGATCTTTTGGATCTGCGTAGAACAACGAAATGATGGTGGTATGGGGTCGGGTTGTATTCCCTGATAATATGTTCATTGAAGTTGGAACCAGATAAATAGGTTTAGCTTGTTCGAAACGGCATCAAACACTCAGAGAATGTGTTAACTTGCTAACATATACCAGCTAATCATCAAGTCACTTCAATCTTTAATTTCCTTGTTCGATATCCCCTCTTGAAGTGACCGCTCTAATAGTGACCTCTTGTAAAGTCTAAAGAAACAACACTCTATATATTACATACTCTACAACACCTCAATCTCTTTCCTTTTGCAGTTCTATATTACAGAAGTCTATTTATAGAAATGACATGCACTCGTTGTCCTACTTACATTATAGTGGATTCTTAATTACTCCCACACTCCAACTTACATTCTGTCAACTGGAGTCAATCCCAACAATGTCATACCGTTGTACAACACTTGCTTGGCACTGGCGTACAAGGCCAATCTGGCAACAGCCAATTCCTTCTCCTGTCCAGCAACCCATAAGATGTCGTAACATTGAGAGACAATGTGTGATACGTTGAACAAGTAGGTGACAATGTTGGATGGCTCGTTGGTCTTCAAAGCCTTCTTAAGAGTGTCTGGGTATTGAGCCAAAGTTCTAATCAAGTTCTGGGCACATTCCTCGGTCAACAAGTCATAGTTGGCGTTGATCAACTCAGAGTCTTCAAAACCGGCCTTTCTTTGCACAGAACTCAAACGAGAGTGGGCGTACTGCAAGTATGGACCAGTGTCACCCTCGAAAGAGGTCATTCTGTCCCACTTGAATTCGTAGTTATTTATACGCTTGGCTTGCATATCTTGGATCATAACAGCCGAAATACCGATCAAGTCAGCAATCTTATCTGGGTCCTCGATTTGAGCGTACTTGGCCTCGTTCTTCTTCATGACTTCGTGCATCTTCTCCTTGGTTTCTTCCAAGATGTTGTCCAAGAAGACCACAGTACCCTTTCTGGTGGACATACCTTGGACCATACCGAAGTTGACGTGTTCCAAGTTCTTGGCCCATGGGAGACCCATTTGCTTCAAGATTTCGAAGAATTGGGCACAATGCAAGTCTTGCTGAGAAGCAATGACGTAAATCATCTTGTCGAAGTGGTAAGTCTCGTAACGCTTGATAGCTTCACCGACATCACGGGTCAAGTACAAAGAAGTACCATCAGACTTCTCAACCAAAGTCTTACCTAATTTCTTGTTGAACTTGGTTAAGTCAATCAACTTGGCACCTCTGTCTACATGGATTAAGCCCTTCTTCTCGAACATATCGGTGGCTTCCCTCATCTTTTCCTTTGGAACTTGCGACTCACCGGAGTAGACATCGTACTTGATGTTCAAACGGGCGTAGGTGTCGATGTACTTACCAATAGACAATTCTCTGAATCTCTTCCAGATCTTCAAAGCTTCTTCGTCTCCATCTTCCATTCTCTTGAAGTATGCTCTGGCGGCATCGTTGGTCTCAGAGGTCTCACCTTTCTCGGTAATATCTTTGTTCACTCTGACGTAGACCTCGAACAAATGGTTAATTGGGTCCTTGGCTAAAGCTTCTTCAGATCCGTATTTCTGGAAACCTACGGCTAACAAACCGAACTGTTTACCCCAGTCTCCCAAGTAGTTGATTCTGGTGACGTTCCAACCGGTCTTCTCGTACAAATTAGACAAGAAACCTCCAATAATGGTTGATCTCAAGTGTCCAGCGTGGAATGGCTTGGCGATGTTAGGAGAAGAGAACTCAACAATGACCTTCTTGTTCTGGCCAAGAGGCATGGCTCCGTATTCGGTTTTTCTCTTGATGGCGTCGGTGATGACCAAGTTGTACAAAACAGACTTGTCGAAGTAGAATTGAAGAAATGGACCTTCGGCCTTGACTTCACTGAAGAACTTTCCTTTCTCGAATTTTTCACTCCATTCGACGGCCTTGTCCTTAGGGTTGACACCCTTCAATCTCAATCTTGGAACGGGGATAATCAAGTCACCCTTGTCCAAAGTCGAAGGAGAGTCCAATGCCAGGAAAATGATATCCTGGTCCACCTCGGAAACCCTGTTCAATTCACTGGCGATGTAGTTTCTGAAAACATCGATGACATTGAATTCTGGCGTAGAAGCGGCATTGGAGCTAGGCTGTTCCAAGCCCAATTTGCCCAAACTTTCGGTAATTGCGTGTACGCTAGCAGACATGGCGTGGGTTCGTGTAAAGATAGGTCTATACGTCGTTCCAACTACTCTAGTCAACCGTATCATAAGAGTAGTCCTGGTTGAAGAGGTAGAAATCATCGGTTGGTAAAAAGTCGAATTTTCAGGATGAGCGATGTTGGTGGGGACACGACCGGCGGGTATGAGTGGTAAAGATAGGGAAAGGGTTGGTGTTGGGTGTGACAATTGAGGGACAAGTGTGGGTATGGCGAGGGTAGGATGTGATAGGATACAGGGGAGGAGGGTGAAAATGGATGAAATGGATGAAAAGGTATTTTTTTGGGGCTTTGTGGTGTTGAGTCAGAGTTCTGTGAGTCATTTTGTAAGTGAGGTTGAGGATGCGTTTGGGTGCAAATTTGTTGTGTGGTGAGGTGAGGTGAAGTGAGCAGTGATACCGTGGAAAGGCAATAGAAAATGGTGGTGGTCATAGTAGGATGAGCCATCATGTGGATTTGTACAATACTGAGTTATTATATTGCTCCGTCTCTTTTTTAAATACGTGTAATAGACCGTGGCAATTGTGTTCTTGATGGATGCAAATTGAAAAGTGATGGAAGAATTGAGATCGGTTAAAAGCATTTAGAAGTAGGCATGTGAATATAAGCAGCTTTTGATCGAAATATATCAATACGTAGCTGGATCTTTCACATTTCACCATTAGTTCAAAGATCCGTGTCTTCATCTACCATTTCAATTGACCCCCATTTACAACTACTACTACCCTTACTATTGCCCTAACAGAATGCGACATTTATTCTCATGTGACCATAATGCTACACCTTAAGTATGGATCACATAGGCGTTCTTTGCGACATCTCATCTCCAACGCGACATTCTTGCACCCATTGCCTCCACCAGTCCTTGATTGACGAAGAAGAGGGTAGTTTTTGCAATTTGGATGGTAAGAACAATATACTAAAAGAGTCATAAAAAAGATAACCAGAGTTATTGTAAAACTATTATCGCCAGCACAAAACTCATGTCGTTCAAAAGGTTCGATATGTACTTCATCACTACTACCACCCATTCCATGGAACGTAAGTATTAATTTCAAAGTATGTTGAAAATCACACATCAAACCAGCTCAAAGTTGAGTGAATGTCCTCAAGCTGATTCACAGCCTATGAAATACAATACAAGCATACCTATTCACCGGCGTTATACCACTAACTACTCCATAAAACAGTAAGTAAGATAACTATAGATTACATCCTCCGGCACATAACTCCATTTCACTCCCGTTGTATCACGTGACTTATTCATTACCATATAAGTATTACTACTGCCTGTGAACACCAAAACTTCGGCTTCGACCCGGGTTCGTAGCTTGAACAAACGTTGAAGAAAGAAAGAAAGAAAACAACATACCCATATGACCTGCTATCTCCAACACCCCTATCACACACTACAACACAACTGTTATCTCCTTATCCAATATCCATATCTATCTATCTGATCTCCGGCATACAAACACACAATACCTCTCACTTAAACCACGTGACTTGTACCGTCACCTTCAATCGCCTTATCCAAAACTCCTTTAATTTCATGTTTCCACATGTTAATGTAGTAGATAAGGATATTTCGTAGTCATTTTTTGTCCTTTGTTCTCCTTCCACCAGCACGCAAACACAACATCGCCATGGAGACAGAAAAAATCAAGCAATTGATCGAAATGGGCTTCTCTGAGGAGCAAGCCAGAGAAGCACTCACGTCGTGTAACTATGATCTCCAGAAGTCCATCTCCTATCTCTTCGGAGAACCGGTAGAAGACAAGCCAGAAAACAACCCGGCAACTGCAACGCCCCCCAACGACCTCCAAGTAGTGTCGTACCAGGATACCGTGAATATCCTGAATCCACAGGATATTCCTCAATTCCACAACTTCAACAAGGAAGACAGCGCCGCTAGTGCTTCGCCGCCGAGCAGGCCTAAAGCTGTCGATCACTACAACTACAATGAAGAGGAGAATACCAGTGAAAACGATGCCAATGATGCCCAGCAAGCTAGAGAAAGGACTGCTGTTTATAGAGATCTGTACAACTATGATTCCGATGACGCAGAGCCGTTCAGACTGCTCGATGACAATCAACATGCTATTTTGTACCAACTGTACTTGGACGAATTCACCACACGCAATTTATCTCGAACTCCAGGTTATCTCAGTGATCGCGACAAGAAGACCATGCCTGATACATACGAGATTGGCAATTCTGATGCAAGATCGGGCTATGATGAGACATGCTACGCCCGTCTACAATCATTATGCGAAAACTACCATCCTTCTGTATTGGTGCCTATTTCAGCGTTCTTGGAGAACTACATCATCCCAATCATCATAGTAGCTTCACAAATAGACGCCTTTAGACAAGTGATCCTTAGAAATACCGAATTTGATTACGGGTACGACCCGAAATGGTATACGAGTCAAAGTGAGTTGAAACTTAAAGTCCCAGAAGCAGTAGAATCCGCTGGCTTGGCTTCTACATATCGCTTCATGCTTGAAATTCAACGGTTGGTAGCCTATTGTAACGAAGACTTTAGTTTAAGACCGTTCATTTCGGCTTATACCATCCTCACAAGCTTGCCCGCTGAATTCCGCAATGAGTTATCTGGAGAGAGGATAGAGGACGCAGAAGATCTTTGCAAAAGGTTGTACTTTTTCCTCAACACCTCGTATGAAGCTATTTTTGGCGGAAGCAACGAAGTCAGCAAAATCTTTGAGTCGCATGTTGAAAGCGTCCAGGAAAGTGCTAGGAACGACTTATATGTGATTCCAATCGACTATGAGACGCGTTCATCTAATTTATACGAATCTTTGGCTTCAATGTTTTGGCACGAGGAAGAGTTCATTGGCAGTGTTAGATTTGTTGATGTAGCACCTATTTTGACCATTCAATTATGCAGCGATGACGACGGGTTCCAAGCCGAACCATTTTGTATTCACGAGGAGTTCTATCCAGAAGTGTTTGGTGCCAAATATGCACACGTTGTAACTGATATGGCTAAGAGGCGATCGGAAATTTCACGTGAACGTCTTGAGACTACACAAGAGTTTATGGCATTAAATTCATTTGAAGGAAAGAAGATAAAGACAATTCTTCTGAATAGTGTAAAGCATATGGAGAATTCAAGGAATAAGGAAGTTGCACTGGATCTCAGCAGCTTGACAGACAGCATAAAGGAGAAAGCAGCTTCCCTCACAGAGAAACTTAACGACCTTGGTGAGCAGTTTTCACAACTCGATTTTCGCAAGTATGAAAACATACTCAGCAGAATTCGTGCTAGCCCACAAGGTAATGAACTTAAAAAGTATGTTTTGATAGGTGTATTGATGTCAGACACACACTACTTTTTCCGTAATAAGTTCCATGTAAATGACGAAGATACCTGGTACTATTTTACTACAATGATTACGATGAAAAGAGAGGTAGTGGATTACAGCCTGGAAATGATGAAATTTGAGGCTGTCCAGACGTTTGTTTTACATGCAAGTAAAGACTCCACCAGGCCAATAGTACTAATGTACGCATCAGAAGAAGCATTCCTTGAAAGAATTGACATTCCACTCTCAGAGAATTTGAAATCGTTTTTCGACAAGGACAACGAGGCTCTATTGAAATCTTTTAAGCATCCCGAGAGCGATGAAGACGAGGAGAGACGAGGGGTCAACTATATACCGAGCGTGCCATCCAGTAATGACGTAAGCATGACTGATAAAGATACGCCTGTTGATGAGGATGAAGAACAGCCAATTGAGAGTGAGGACCGGAAGTTGGTGGATTTGTAAAGAGGGCGTTCCAATAGCGATTCTTGAGAGATACTTCCGATTCTATAGATAGAATCTTCTGTACTACAAATGTGATGATAATTCGAAAAATATGTGTAGGAAATATTGATACAGGAGATTATTACCAATGTCTACAATTACCAGAAACCTAAATTAGTGTTCCAGACCCAAAGTTTGTTTCCAGGGACGGTTCCTGAAGATGATTTGTGAAATTTCTTGGGATACCTGAAAATTTTAAAGGTTAAACTTTATAAAATGAATATTATACAACGATAGTGTTAAAGTTGTAAAGAGCCACAAAATACCGTTGAGATTAAAGCCAAACTCTAAATATTAGCTCCTTCCAAAAGGTTATACTTTATTCTTATAATTATGAGAGGAAAGACACTTTAGTCCGTCCTACATTAAAATATGTCATTACATTGAACCCGATGTTCCTGAACAATATCAGCCTTGATTACCAAGACCAATGAACTATGACATCACTCCCTCAGTCAGTAATAACACCTTTCTACTGAGAGTATTAACACATATG
Organism: Scheffersomyces quercinus; assembly: GCA_030556775.1. Taxonomy (NCBI): domain Eukaryota; kingdom Fungi; phylum Ascomycota; class Pichiomycetes; order Serinales; family Debaryomycetaceae; genus Scheffersomyces; species Scheffersomyces quercinus. The sequence continues at coordinate 495,711 of JAKTUQ010000008.1, read as the reverse complement.
CCAGTAAATAGGGCCAAATATTTCCAACAAGTCCTTGGATTTTAAATCTCTGTGTAGTGAAAATCCAAACTATCTGCCATACCTTCTGCTCCTTTCAATTTTAGACTCAATAATTACCTCACACCATCATCGAACTATGCCTTCCTCTGATCACCATTACTATGGATATCCATTATCACCTACCCCATACTTAAGACCTTCACTACTGCGTCACAGATCTTAACCTCACACACACCAATTTCCTAATTCGGCAACACCACTTCAATCTAATCACGTGACTCAGAACCACCCTTCTCCAAATTTAATAATCTCCGACTTTCAGTTTGAATGTTACCAGTAACAGTGGTTCTTCTGTGATCTATTTACCTGGAAACGGTGTCATCCACAGCAATACACCATGGCCTCGGCAATGCCCTACAACCCCGACGATTTTGAGAACAACAATCCGTTCGCTGAGCCCACAGAAGAAGCCAATGGCGAAGGCCCATCTGTAGGTGTTGAGAACAGCCAACACATCGAACAGCAGTACAATCCCCAATTCGGGGCACAAACCGGCCTTTTAAACGAGCAATCGCACTACCAAAGTACGCTAGGATCTCAGATTGCCGACCATCAGCAGCAGGATGATGAAGATGACGAAGAAGACACAGCCGTAGGTCACTCTCCGAATCCCCACAATAACGAGGAACAATCCAACCAACAAGGAACGTTAACTGAGACCGAACTCCGCAAACTCGTGCCAGAGCGGTTCACAGACAAGTACAGCATCAACATAAGACTCCATGCGATCGAAAAGAACAAGTCCGGAAACCCAATTCTCAAATTCGATGTGGCTGTCAAGGGACTTCCCAGGTATAGACAAGCCAAGTATAAGGATGTCCGTAGAACCTACAACGAGGTCGTCAAATTCAACAAATACCTCACGATCTCGAACCTTGAAGTGTTTATACCGGTTATACCAAGTGCCACAACGTCATATCCACCGGGTGGAGAAGACGAGTCAAAGCAGTTACTCTCAGTATGGCAAGAATGGTTCACCAGAATTACACTGAATCCAATCCTCATCCGTGACGAGGAATTTGTGTATTTCATTGAAAATGACTTCGGGTACTCCGTCATCAATACCAATCGTAAAACATCCGTTGCTTCTGGATTAGTTCGTAAAACACTCAAACAATTGGCGTTGCCATACGATCCATACGAGTCGCTAGCTGAATTCAGACCTTTGATAAAAGCAGCATATTTATCATGCCAGAAACTTTACAAGCTCTTGGACAGGAACTCTAAAACAGAGAAGCAGCTTTCCATTCACATCTTTGACTTGTCGAACAAGCTTAGTGTTTTAGCCCAATTTGAAAACTCCCACCCAGGTATGAGAAATATGTGGGAGAAATTAGGAAAAATCGTGCAAATCCAATCTGATTTGACACTTATAGAACTGATAAATGAGATGGGATCGTTGGGAGATGGATTCCAGTGCTTGTCTAATGACTTTTACCAAATCAAGGAAGCGTTGACCAATCGTCATTTGATCATGAGAGAATTGACACAGGCCGAAGCACAGACTCAGACAAGACATCAAAATGCCACGAGGATTAAGAACAAGTCATCTTTGGATCCTATCAAGGTCGATGAAGCTATTCGTTCTTTAGAATACGCGACCAAGGCAGAAGAATCGTTGAATCTTCAAGTCAAAAGAATCTCAGGAGAAATGCTCTTTGAAAGAGACGAGATTATTAATTTCACAGAAAAGAAGCTCCAGAAGATGCTCAAACAGTATACATTGAACAAGGTTGATTACCACAGAAGAAATTTGAAGCATCTTGAGAACATTAGACTTGACATTCGTATTGTAGATCAAAAGGGTGGTTTGTCTAGATTGAACAGAGATAATTTGACCACATTGAAGCATAACTTGACCCAATCGCAGTCTGCCAGCGGGGACTCTTGGTCTTCGAGAACTTTCAGATCGTTGAAGAAAGAAGAGGAAGAAGAGAGAGTCAAGTTGGCTGCTGAGGAAGGAGGAGCCGATAAGAATATTGTTGATGCCAAGAGCGCTGCTACGTTGTTGGGTGTAGCCACATTCTGAGGGTGACTATGTATATACGAATAGAAGAAGATGAAGATGAATACACGAGCAGAATGATAGAATGGGAGAGACGTAGAGAGGAATGGAATGAAATAAGAATCGAGCTGTGGTATCTAAAACCATCATACGGTAGATGTATTCTAAGGGAGAGACACTCTCTTCTTATGCTTATCCGGACTCGAACCAATAACATAAGAACTCATAGTATATATACCATTGGATATAGTATAAATAATTCTTTACTAACATGAACTTTGTCATCTAGATCATCATCCTTATAAAGCATATGAACCTGAGTAATACAAATCTCTAACGTGACGTGAATACTATTACTCAGATCACTATTCATTTCAAACGCACTCACATACAACAATACTACCTGAATTTACTAATATACTAATATACTAATATACTGATATACTACTATACTACTATACTCCATTACTGATATACTACTACAACTTAATAGTACTACTTCACACAATGTACTACCAACAAACTCCATTCCTGATAGATTCTACAACTTCACACGATGTTCTACTAAGATACTGTACTACAACTTAATGCTACTACATCCCACCATATACTAGTAACATACTCTACTACAACTTAATAAGACAACTTAATACTACTACTTCACTCCATATACTACTAACATACTCTACTGTTAACTCACATCATACACTCATTACTTCATCTACACCACGACAGTAACTACACATTCATTTTCCACCCAAACCACAAATAAAAAAAAACTTCAACCAAAAACCTCCAACCTATTTCTCTAATATCTTCTTGTAACCACCCTATTTTCACATTCACCACAACCTAAACCACCCACTTCATAACTTCATCTTCATCTTCATCACTACAACTAATCTATTCAGCGCTACCAAAACCTACCAACGCTACCATTCGACCACGCTTTCCCAATCATTAACCAGCGCTACCATCCAACCTTCCCAATCATTAAACGGCGCTACCAACCACTTCCATTGCCAAAGTTCATAATTTTTGGCGTATTCATGAAATCAACTCTGGTGGAACAAGTCCTACAAACACAGCTAAAACGGCCTGAAATCGAGATCAAACCCTACCCATAACACTCGCAGCAACCACACCAGCTTCACATCCATGCCTAATGGTAACGAAACGCTAGTGCTCTCGGCGCTTGAGGTGCAAGACACCCTAGCTCGGATCTCGTCTATGAAGGTAGCAGAGCTCAAGGACGTCTGTCGTTCCATGGCGTTCAAGCTAGCGGGACTCCGAGCGGACTTGATCGACCGTATTGAGACCTACTTCAAGCAGGGAATCACTTTCAACGACAATATCCGCTTGTTGGCGGTACGAACCCTTATCCTACAGAGATGTAGTGGAATGACAAACTTGCCCAAGTACAAGGATTTGTGTGATGCTATACGGCTGGGCGATTACAATGTAGCGGCTAACAACCGAGAATTAGCCTTCATGAGCGGAAGTCTGGGCCATGGTGGAAGAAGAGGAAGACCAGCGAGTTCTGGTTCTGGTACAGCAGTAGGACTGGCAGATGGAGGTAATAGAGGCTCTCTGGGCGCCACGGTACTGAACATTCACATGAATGATACCCAACCTTACCGAGGACACTCGTTGTACTTCCAGGAATCACCGTTTTATAAACTAAGGCGACTTATTCACGGAAGTCCCCAAATATGTCCCCCAGTATATCGAGCCAAGACGGAGATTCCGTTCAAGTTTGTTCTACAACAGGATGAAGCTAGAATTATCTATGCCGCTGAAGTAGACGCTGATGGAAATCCTACAAAAGAGCTAACCAACATAGTAAACCCCAACATTCGAGTGTTCCTACTCAGTGGAATCAAAGAGGACGGTAATGATTCTCCGTCAACTACAGACGCTCCCGTGCGATTTCCATTTCCTTGTGATCTTCATGTTAATGGCAATCAGATCACTCAGAACTTCAAGGGAATCAAAGGAAAGGTGGGAACAGCAAAGCCAGCAGATATTACATCGTTCTTGAGACCACCATCGCAACGAAATGAAGTCCTCTACTTGTACAACGAAACGGAATCTACATTTCTCTACTACTTGTACATTGTCCAGACCATATCATGTGAACAGATTTTGGAGCAGATCCTAGCCAAGCCAAAGATCCACAAAAACTCCACTATTGAGAAGATACGATCCCAGAATGATGATGCCGATATTGTAGTCTCAACAACGTCTGTGACGTTAAAAGATCCATTATTGTACACAAGAATGAAATATCCAGTACAATCCATATATTGTAAACATACACAATGCTTCGACGGATTGGCCTTTTTGCAGATGCAGATGCAGTTACCATCCTGGAGTTGTCCTCATTGCCAGCAACACATAAAGGTTGATGATTTGGCTGTCTCGGAGTATTTCGAAGAAATATTGAACGCAGTTTCGGAGGATGTCGATCTGGTTATTATAAATGAAGATGGAACTTGGACAGCAGAAGATACGAATGGAGCTAAAGACTCCGATGCACGTAGCAAAGAGTCCACGCCAGCGGCCAGAGCAGAAAAGACGAAGAGTTTGAGCGTACAGCCCGAGATAGTTTCTTTAGACAGTGATAGCGAAGAAGAAGAAGAAGAAGAAGAAGAAGAAGAAGAAAGTGAACCTGAAATTCCTCTTTCCATGATACCAGTCCCCCCACACTCTCGTAGCAGCAACGAAATAAGTACCCCGATTGTGCAACCAGAAGTAAATGAAGGAAATCCACAGATCGGTGAAGAGGACGTCGCCATGGAAAATCAGTCTCTAGGAGATGTCACAATGCAAGACGCAGTCAATGAAACAAATAACGATGAAATGGAAGACATAGAGAATGCTATAAATGGAGCTTTGACTTCAGACAGAGAGGCTGACACCAAAAGTCCAGAACAGACAGACAAGATGGATGTACCTGTAGTGCAGAGGACTGATCTCCATTCAGATACCGAGAACCATGGGAGTACCATGCGCTCGACACACGGTGTCACGACTTCTCAGACAGCTTCCCTTTTTTCACCACAGAACCACAATCCCCATTCAACAAGTACTCCTAGCACTGGATCAATACCTCATTCAGCTACATCCTTATCATTGAACTCGCATTTAAGACATGATCCAAGCAACCAATCTACACAGACACACACGCTTACACCGTTGAACATGCAAACCATCGCCCAACCAGATACCACTATACCAATTCATACTCCAATTTTAGCTTCGTCTGTCGTCAACTACAACACAATACAGCCTAATACTCAGGATCATCTGGATAGTCCATTTAGAACACTATTGGATCATCCAAGTGATAACGGTGTAAGAATTAATCAACAACAATCTTCACTGCCAACTCCTCTACAGCCCATGGAGCAGAACAAAGCTATTTCTCAACAATCGCTGGGATATGATCAGACAACGGGGGATAATGGTGGAGCGCCACTACAAGGTGAACAACAGAGGACAAATGGCGATGCTCAGAGCCATCCTAATGTCAGTTCGACTACTAATGGGTCAAGTACTGGCAAAACTACGAATACCTCAAGTGTAATCTCTGGTGCTCGAAGTCAAAGCACTTCCCCAACAATTCCTCAAAGGGCTCTCAAACCTCCTAATATCTTTATTGTTCGTCAAAACCGTAGGCCAATGTATCATCCCAACAAGAACCCATCAAGAGGGAGAGTTCCTTTAGTGTCCCAGTCCAGTCAATTTCTGACTAGAAGCACCAATGAACCTGGTCATTCTCATCATAATAGTATCGGAAATGCAAATGAGAGTCGCCAATCTAATAAAGAAGTAACATCCAGTCAACACAACGATAACATCAACAATGATGGAAGTCCAAATTCAAGTCTTACCCAGCATCAAACATCTGTAAATAGAAGCTCAACCGCCAGGTTACTGGAAGACATAAGAACTGAAAAATCTAACCTTGAAAACGAGACTACACATTCTAATGGAGGTTCAAATTACAACAATATGGTAACCAACACGTCGACGCTCCCACCTCTCCCGCCGCCTCCTTACCCTCCTCCTAAAAAACACTTATCAGCATCTATCGATGGCGAGTACCGGACTACTAAAAACATTGCTCCCAATGTATCGAGCGGTTCCAGTAGCCCCACGGTTTCAAACCCGATGATTAATACTAGTCCTGGAACATCTAACCCTGCTTATAATGCGATGGGATCACAACATCCATCTAGGACTTCTTCTGTGACGAACTTCTCACCTCAGGAGACGCTTCCAGCCATTGATAGAACCCCTAAAGCTGCGGAAATAGCTGCAGAAGTATCGAGATTATCAGATGACATTCTGACTCCTGCAATACCGAAGTTGGGAGAAGCTTCCTCTAGCACAAGTGTACAAAATACTAATACTGTATCTACTTCTAATCCACCGTACTTGTCGGGCAACTTCAATGTTCCTCCACTAACGACTGAAGCAGGTCACGCTATGAGTTCCATCTCCAATCATCGTCCTTCTCCATCACCTACGGCTGCTTGGGAAATACCAAAGTTTACAGATTTTGAACGTTCTACCAACGTAGTTGAGGACTCCAGGATAAGCTCAATGACAAAGTCAAGGTCATTACTGACAGGAAACGTCGCGGCGAAAAGTTCTGACCCGACCAGGACTAACGATCATGAAACAGGAAGTAACAGTATCCCTATATTACATCGAAATCCCTCGGCACCAGGTACTACTTCAAATTTGCCATTTAGAGGACTTAGCAACAATTTCGCTAACAGTTCCGCACTCACGGTGACAACTAATCAACCACAGGCAATTCAACGAGTGGTTCCACCTCCCCCACCTCCCCCCATGCGTACAATTCCCAGCGGCCGTGTCGACGTTCAAAGAGGCGCCAGACAGACGCCCATTGAAAGCGAGACAGTAAGCAGAGCATCGGCCGCAAGTTTTGCTGTTCGTATAGAAAAGCTTCAGAGGCAGAAGGCTGGTTTGATCCGCAAACATGATGAGGAAATTAGAAGACTTCAACATGATCAAAATCTTGCCAGAGAAAGATATTTTAGTGGGCTTATGAGAGAACATGAGACTTCATTTGGTGGCAATAGTAGAAACGGCTACCCTCCTAATTTTAGAACTGCTCTTGCTAGCCAAGAGCGCCAGCGTAAGTACCAGAACATTAAAGTGATCCAAACCAAAAAGCAGTTATACATCGAACTGCAGCAACGCGACTTCGAAAGACTCAGACTTAGACAGGCAAAAGAAGAAGCCGATATTATACAGAAATTGGGAAGTTTATTCAGAGAGAATGCTAATACTATGCAATCGAATACCCATGAATATCTTCCTCTAGTAACATCTGGTACCAATCAGTCTGAGCATTTGCTTAACGATGAGAGTACGGTTGCTGCTCCTATAGAATTGCAACAAAAGTCACCACCAATACCTTCTAACGTAGTAAATGAGAACACTGTCAACGCTCCCGTCCCAAATATATCTGACATACTTCCTTCCGTAGCAGAAGCTCTTGAAAAGTTGAAGTCATTGACATCTCACAATAACAACTTCGGAGGCACCACGACATCAGCAACGGGATCCAGCTCTTTGAATTCCAGCCCTGACTTGCAAAGACTGAATCCTGACCGGTATAATTTCCATGAGCACCCAGGACATCCATCCGGCTCGTGGAGCGTAAGTACAAACCAAACAACCTATAGGGATGAGAATGGAACCTCAAGTCACCACTCTCACGGATATTACAATGGCCAGCTGCAACAGCCAAGATCGACCGAGTCGCAATCAACTTCTATGGCAAGTGATAATAGGTCCACCAACCAGAGAGATAGTACTACGCCTGCTAGTAATAGTGCTCGCTATTCAAAGTCTATTTTTGACAAGGTGCAAAGCCAAACAAGAGGAAATAATAGTCACGAATACCCCGTCAACAAGAAACAGCGTATTACTGGCTTGCTAGGAATTGAATTGGACGGCGATGCTATTGGAATGGATGAACAGCGTGACCCTGTTTCACCTATTAATGGAAGAATTGACGTGATGAGCCTCCAGAGTCCTGCTCCAGCTTCGAAACTTAGCGATATCAGCTCACAGCATGTTTGGACACAGGAACCATCACAGAAAAATGGCTTATTTGTCGATGCTGATGAACCTTCAATCGCTACTGCTGATGCAGCAATTACAACTGCGGATACTACCGCTAATGGTGATAGCACTGAGGTTATTGACTTGACTTCAGACACTGAGGACTAATAGAATTATCATAGAAAGGGACCCAGTGCTTTACAACATCGATATACTTCGAAATTTTTGTATTAATATATGTAAAATTATTTATTTAACGATAGTGATGCATAAATAAACTTTTGGCTAATTATAGTACATGAGAAGAACTGTAAAGGACGTGTAAAGTAGTTCTAAAACTGGATTGAGAGTAGATATGAATGGTTACAATTTCTCGGTGCTTGCTCCTGAACTCTACGCAAAGTCACCGACTTCATCAATAATGAAGTAGTAAGGAAGACGATTCTACGATCACATAGGACTTGGTCCCAAGTAATCTTCTTTGATACTTCCAATGGCATAGATCTCATTCACATCCGTTCTAGTACCCACAATCTTCAATCTCACTCTAGAACCCTTTCTTATTGTCTCATCGGGACTCACATACGCTGGTGGGTTTGCGGAGGGGTTGAACTTCATATCTGAAGGAATCAAATGGGTACTAACAAAGACAGATAAAGGTCCAACGTCAGCAAAGAAACCCATCTTATTCACAGTGGTCACCACGGCATCGACTACTTCACCCTTGAATGGTTTCCACACCACTGCACGGTATTTGACTTCAAATTCAGCCATACCAGAACCTGGAATGATTCTTCCTTTTCCTACATCTATGTTCATACAATCCAAAACACACACTATGTATCCAAACTGACCAGTACATGTACCTTCCACGTCGGAAAGAAGCTTATCACGAAGATACTGGTCCATCTGAGGACCAAAGTATGACGGATGGAGTGTGAGATTAAGCGAAAGGTCTTTGAGGAAAAACATTTCAGTCTATATGTGAAGGTTATGAATTGATGTACTGAATTTTTCAGTAGAGCTTTACTAGATTCGTAGTGTTCTTCTGGATGAATATCGAACTTCTAGCTTCCAATTTTGAACAATTGGACAATAAAACTAGTCTTAAGTGAATAAGGCGAGTTCTTAGTTGTTGAGATAGGTAAAAATTTCAACAATGGTGATTGGGGCGGTTCTTAATTAGAAATAAGAAACTTCTAGTAATGACAAAAATGGGCAAAGTCTAAAATTAATAGGGTATTGCCAAATCCACTCGTGTTATTCCTCTTTTCTTATCCAAATGGAGTACTTTAACGTCGGTTTAGAAGAAATCTTGGCTTGAATACGATTCTTAGCGATACTCAAATATTCAATATTAGCGGTATACGATAGAAGCAGCACGAACGTTAGCAACTAATGGAGCAAACGAAGTCAAAGAAAGCAAAAAAAGTAGCAAATGCACGCGATTGCTCTATTAGATCTATAATTACTGTCAAGCGGAACTCGTTTCGTATCGACACGGACGATTACCTCCCAAGTTTCAATTCTTCAATTGAATATAACACTGTCTGTCGCAAGACACTATCTCTTAATCCAGCGGTGAACTAACCAAAAAAAGCAGTCCAAAAAGGCGTTATTTGTGTTTTTCAACTTCTTCAGTGTATAAGCGGCTCTTTTCTTGATCCAAGACTCTTACCGTTACCACTACTCTCTCTGTTTCTATCTCTCTTGTGAGTTGTCGTCGTTGAATGAAAATTCCCAAAATCCAAATAATCAGACGCCGCGACATGCGCACCGCGACATTTGGTGATGAAAAATTCGTCCGGCGACATTTTCCAGGTCCAGTGAAAAATCGATTTTTCAGTCGTTTGATGAACGGAGTGGTGACAAGAAGTGTAGTATATTGTACGCTGTAATACTGGTAGAGGATGTCGCAAAGAATAGGAACCTCTGCTGTGGCATTGACCAGAGTATGGCACCACGTTGACGCCGCCGCAGACCCTCGTACGCTCGGTCGTTTGGCTGCTAGCATCGCTATAACCTTGCAAGGTAAGCACAAGCCTACGTTTTCCCCCAACAGAGACCACGGAGACTACGTGGTGGTGACAAACTGCAAGCATTTGAAGGTCACCGGTAACAAATTGCAAGATAGACACTACTGGTCGCACACAACCCGTCCGGGCTCCTTGAAATTGGTGCCTATGGAACGTATGATTGAAAATAAAGGTTATGGAGAGATCTTGACCAGAGCCGTCAAGGGTATGCTTCCAAAGCACAAGAACAGACTTGTAAGAATGGACAGATTGAAGGTATTTGACGGTGATGAGCATCCATACAAGGACAACTTAATAGCATTTGCCGACGAGGCAGCCGATGCCAGAGCCAAGGCTGAAGAGTTGGAGCACAAGGAAAAGGTGAATGCTGAGCTCAGAGAGAAGTACTTGCAGCATTAAATTGACGAATCTTGGTAATAATGAGGTCATAATAGTTTTATAAGAGCGTATTATCACTCAGACGTTATCACAGGGAGTCATCGCATTTACCCTTTCCATATGAAAACAAAACTTCGTCTTTGAAATCAAGACAATATTATAACCGTTCATTGCAATCCAGCATTGCAGAGGACACTGGCGTATCCATGTACATAGAGGATCATCCTATCATATTTGTATTTAATGTTACAATATATAAAGCATTTTGTAAGACTGATGAACGTAACAGTAGACAATTTTATCCTTGAAATGGATGATTCCATGAGACTCGTTAGAAGATATAGCCTTAATATGCGTTACCAAGTACGCTTCAACTACTACTCTATATTGTTTGATATTCTTCTTTTATTTGCTATATGCTACAAATCGGCCTTCTTTTTTTTTGTATAATTACATTACCCCCAGGGTATAGATGTTCATATCGACATCTCGATTTTAAATCTTTCTCTCACTACCTTTCAATTGTCTCGGTATCCTTAAACACGCACACTCACTCCAGAACGCTCTGTGTACATTCTAGGAGAGATATTCATGGCCATCAACTCCTGGAACAATAACTTGGCTGCATATGGAATGTGAATCTGGTAGATATTGGTCTTGTTCTTACAAGAACGGCACTCAAACTGGTTCTTCTTCAAGTTAGCAATGACTGTCATTAAACCACACATTCCACAGACGTGAACTCTGAAAGCATCGGAGGCTTCCATCAAACGTTCCTTCAAGAAACCGGCAGCACCGTGAGCAATCATACAATCACGCTCCATCTCTCCGAAACGTAAACCACCATCTCTGGATCTACCTTCCACTGGTTGTCTGGTCAAGACTTGTACTGGACCTCTAGCTCTGGCGTGAATCTTGTCATCAACCATATGTCTCAATCTTTGGTAGTAAGTTGGACCAAAGAAGACCTGGGCCATAAGCTTCTTACCAGTGTGACCATTGTACATCACCTCAAAACCTCTAGAATGGTAGCCATGTTCTCTTAACAAGCGAGAAATAGCTTCAGCAGTCACATCAGTGAATGGAGAGGCATCACCTTCAAGACCAGAAAGAGAAGAGACCTTGGAAAGCAAACATTCAATCAAATGCGCGACCGTCATACGAGATGGAATAGCATGAGGATTAATAATAAGATCAGGAACAATACCTTGAGCACTGAATGGCATATCTTCATGTCTGTATGTAACACCGATAGTACCCTTCTGTCCGTGTCTGGAGGCAAACTTGTCACCAATTTGAGGCACTTTAGTAGTTCTCATACGAACTTTGACAAACTTGGCACCATCACCATTGGTAGTAAGTAAGACTTGGTCTACAATACCAGACTCAGTACTTCTCAATGGGGTGGAAGCATCTCTCTTGGTATGGTATTGAGTTCTTTGACCTAATTCCTCAGTGTCTGGAGGAATAGGAGTGGTTTTACCAATGATGATATCCTCTCCACTGACTCTGACACCAGGCGCAATCAAACCATCATCATCTAACTTCTCATATGTACCATGCTTAAGTCTTAATGTATCACTTCTGGAAGGCTTTTCGAAGGTTTCCAAAGCTTTCATACCCTGTCTCTTCTCCAAATCCATGTAAGAACGGAAGAAAAGCGATCTGAACAAACCTCTATCAATAGAAGACTGATTCATAATCATAGAATCTTCTTGGTTGTAACCCGAATAACAGGCAATAGCCACAACGGCATTTTGTCCAGCTGGCAATTCTCTGAACTTCAAGTGCTCCATAGCTCTTGTAGTAGCCAAAGGCTTCTGAGGATAGTATAAAATGTTGGCCATGGTATCCATTCTGACGGAGTAATTAGTCAAGAATACACCCATAGCTTGCTTACCCATAGCAGATTGATATGTATTACGTGGAGATTGGTTGTGATCTGGGAAAGGAATGATAGAAGCTGCGACACCAAGAATCATACTAGGATGAATCTCACAATGAGTGAAAGTATGTGTTGAACTGGAGAAAGTGGGCTTAATACGCTTAGCTGGGTCCAACTCTTGTTCTTCCAATTGCAAGCTCTTTAGTTGTGTTTCACTTAAAGTACTCTTGCTGGCCTCCAAGTCTTCTGGAGTCATGGCAATCATGATTGTCTCTTCTTCTTCAGCATCGACATACTCAACAACACCATCGTTGACCAATGAAGACCAACTATATGCGGCATTGTCAGGGTCGTTGTCATCGTACTCATCGTATTCCGAAGAAAGCAACTTGTGAACATGCTCCTTTTGTAACTTCAACTCTCCCTTCTTCTCAGATTCTGGATCATCATCCACAATGAATAATGGACGGTAAACTCTACCAGCATCTGTGAAGATCTTAAATTCCTTTTCTCTTATGTCTCTGATAATGGACACTTCTGGAGAGATATCACCTCTTCTTCTCAAGTTTCTCATGGTATCCACCAAGTTAGCTGGGTCTCTATGGGTACCAACCCAAACACCATTGACGAAGACTCTAGTAGAGTCTGGAGAGTTAGATGGAACATAATCCTCCAATGGCTCCATACCCCATTCTTCCAAAAAGTAAAGGATTGGTTCCGATGGAGTACCAACGGATATACATGTCATAAGTGATAAGTTCTTGACCAAACCACACGCTTGACCTTCTGGGGTCTCTGCTGGGCAAACTAAACCCCAATGAGTGTTATGAAGTTGTCTTGGCTTTGCAATCTTACCATCACGACCAATAGGTGTATTAGTTCTTCTCAAATGTGACAATGTTGAAGAGTATGTATATCTGTTCAAGACTTGAGAAACACCAGCACGCGAACTCATGGCCTTCTTTTGTTCACCCCAGTTACCAGTGGCTAAAGAATATCTTAAACCATCAGTAATAGTCTGAGACTTGACAGCAAGAGTCAAGTTGAACTCCTTATCATTTTCTACACATCTTTGCATGTAGTTGTAGATATCCTTGGTGAGCTTTCTGAATAAGATTCTAAACAAGTTAGCCAAAAGAGGACCAGCTAAGTCCAAACGCTTCTTACCAAAATGATCTCTGTCGTCGGCTTCCTTTCTTTCCAATGCACACAAAAGTAATCTGTTAACCATGTAACCCAAGAAGAATGCTTTTCTGGATTCGAAACCTTCTTCTTGTGTGATGTTAGGTAAGAGTTCCTTTTGTAAAATATCCTTGGCATATTGAATACGCTTTTCTCTTCTGATACCAAGAACACCTCTTCTACCAATGAAATCAAGGGCTACTTCACGTTCTTGGATAACGAAACCTTCTTCCACACATGGCTTCAACATTTCCAACATCTGCCAATCATTGGCGTCGTAACAGATATGTTCCAAAATATCACCATCTGGAACTACACCCAATGCTCTGAATACAATTACAATAGGAATATCTTCCTTGATATAAGGCAAAGTAGCCTTGATGGTTCTTCCTGAGATACCCTTTTCATCTCTACCGTAAAGCTTGATCTGCATCGAAGAAATCAATCTTGAACCCTTTTCAAGCGCAGATCTGATTTCAGCTACGTGAGAAATAGGAGATGGTGCAGCCTTTTTGAAGACTTGCACTATATTGGCGGCACTTCTTTCTTGTGCAATAAGGACCTTTTCGGAACCGTTGATAACGAAGTAACCACCCATATCGTAAGGACATTCCTTAAGTTCATAAAACTCATGTTCGCCCAAATCTCTTAACATACAGAACTTGGAACGCAACATAATTGGAACTTTACCGAGAAAGACCTTTTGCTGTGGTTCTTCATCCTCCACCTTCTCTTCTATCCACTCAAGTTCGTTTTCTTTTCTTTTGTTGTCGTCAGACTTGAATACCTTTTTGGTCATATCCACATACAATGGAGACGAGTACGTCAAGTTACGAAGTCTGGCTTCTTGTGGGAACATAGGATGAGTAGTACCATCACCCTCAGTCTGCATGGGCTTGGAGATGTAAATCTTACCAAAAGTAATCTCATATCTTCTGTTTTCATGGTCATCTTCCGATGTGTGTTGTGCTGGTTGGTCCAAGATCAAATGGGAGTCTTCCCAAACCAACTCCTGGATGGTTGTTTCGATGAACTCGTCGAACGAGTCAAGCTGCTGCGAGACAAGACCCTTCTCCTGGAAGAACGCCGAAATTACCGTCCAACAGTCCTCTGGCGTGATGCTCTGAGAGTCCTCGTCGTCGTAGGCGTATGGATCGTCGGACATCGTCTCTACAAGCTATCTATCGAGTTATTTAACGACTTTCTATCGGAAACGGCTGGGTAAAAGCGTCAGCGCACTGAGAACGTTCAAATGTCCCTGTATCTCGATTCTTCGGTGCCGTTCACTAAGAGGGACCCGTATGAGATGACAGTTGTTCTAAAGAATATCCTATTAGCCGCCATTGAAATGGCAGTTCGAATTTGTCTTTTGAAAAACTTCGAGTGAGCGTGGTCGTGCGCGCACCGAGCGGTGAATAGTAGGTACTTTTGGGGGGAGTACACTGGAGAAGTGATTGGTGTATCTGGGTGGGAAAACTATTTATTTAGCTTAAAATTGGCTGCTGTGGTGACATGGCAGGGTAAGTTAAACACAAGAAATTTGCAGTAAATTCGAATTCCTTTGAATGAAATAACTAGCCCTTCTCTTGCTCTCTGTACGCTGCTACGCCATTCGCGTTAACTACGAGAAAATGCTCGTGTCACATGACCGTTAACAACCGCTGTAATAATGACAAATAAACATCCATGCCGCAAAATATTGACACTGTTTCAAGCCTAATCCTGTATATATGAGCCAATCTCTCGTATTAATGGATTCTATAGATTTGACTTAACTCCTTATTGACAGCAATTCTCTGGGATGGATGTGGTGGGAAAGGATAATAGAAAAGGTGGTAAATTCCGAAAAAAAAGTGAGATTTCATCCTGAAAAAGTTTAAATTCTGTTATTTCTATAATCTTTCAGCATCACGTAGATATAACCACATCAACTCTGTAACTCCGAATTACGCCATGGAACCCACCTGCAGATAGCCAGAGTGTACCCCATACAGATCTTATCTGGATTTAAGGGTTCCTATGAATCAGATGAGTTGTCTTTTGTAGGAGAAGAGGGCCAGTGTTGGCAGTAGTGTTGTGTTTAGCAGTCGTGTTGTGTTTAGCTGTAGTATAAAGTGAGTTTTGTTGTTGTTGTTGTGTATAAAATATACGTTGCTTTGTAGTATTAGTAGGCATCTACTAGTTGTCCCAATTGATCTCTTCTCGCTGATCAGACTTCTATATAGAATATATAGACAGTGTCCAAACCGCTAGAAATTCCAGAAATGGGATTTTCAATCCTCCACAACTTAAACGATTTCCCTCCGGAACTTTGCCAGAGAATTACAGACCTCCTACCAAAGAATACCCTCTACTGCTTGAAAAACGGTGGGTACCTTGCTCCTTTTGCATTCAATTCCTTGTACAGAGACATCATAATCGGACCCCATAATTTCTTGGAAGTTTCTGATTTCCGACATCTTGAGTATGACCCTGATGATTTTGATAACCACATCACGGAGAGTGATAATGCAGAAGATCATAACAAACCAACAATATTTTCCAGTCTTTCAGCGTTTTTATGCTTCATCAAGTTGTATCCGGAGTATCGGCCAGAATCCGTGATGTTTCCATATGCCAAAAGATTGATGGAATTGCTGGATATCCTCCCTGAATTCTTAAACAGAGTTTCAAGTATTGAAGTGGTTTTAGAAATAGACTATTCTATACTGGCTGAATCAGATGAAGAAGTGTTAGTGGATGATTTCCATCGGACATTAAAAGCAGTTTGTAAATTGCCTTACAGAATACGAAAATTGCACATACTTCATGATGACATCGACTACAATCCTGTGGATTTCTATCAAAATGAATTTCCTGTTTATTTGAAATGCTTGGAACTTCATATGGGCGAAATAGAGAATATAGAGGGCTTCTTTGAAAGAATGCCCCATCTTAAAACCCTAGTGATGACTGAGGTTACAATTGGGGATCAGGACCTATTGTATTTGCCTGAGGGCTTGGAAAAGCTTCATCTTTTTAACCTGTTGGAGTTTGGGGACTCTGAAGTCTTGCATTTAGCATTTCATGATGCATTAAAGGAACTAACCATTGAGAGCTCTAGTTCTCAGACGCGTTTCATGACTGAGGAGACTTGTATTGACTTATCTGCATCAACAAATCTATCTGTGCTCAGGTTCCAATGTGGAGCACATCGTTCACCAAAATGGATTAAACTTCCTCTTGGCATCGAGAAGATCACTTTTGGAGATTTCACAAATTTGGCTGACTTGGCAGAGTTGTCAGAGTTACATTCCCTAAAGTCATTGAAATTTATTGGACCATTCAAATTGGGGATGACTCTATCATTTTTCGGTGCTGGGTGCTTCCCAGAGTCTTTAGAAGAGTTAGTGTTCTGTAAAAGGGGATCTTCGATGATTGACGAGACATTGGATGAGCTTGTCACCTCTTGTCCTGAAAGATTTATTGATGTGGGCAAGAGGAAGTACATCAAAGTAGGTGATGCATTTAGACTTCCCCAAAAGTTGAAAACGTTAGAAATTTCGTTTCAGTATGGAATAGTACCTCATGGGGATCTACAATTGCCCTCCAGTTTGAAGTATTTGCTGTTAGTGAATGGCAATCATAGTATCACAGACTTTCCGGAGAATCTACTTGGATTAAATTTGTCAACGATGAACACCGAAAAACTACGTAATGTTCAGTTTCCCAAAGCTTTGCAGAGTTTAACACTACGGTCCAATTGTATGTACTCGATCTCACAAACAAATCTTTCTTCCTTACTGAATGTCACCCATGTGGATCTATCTCAGAATTATTTCCTCCGAAGCGAATCCTTTGTACCGCAATTACCTCGTACGTTGGAGTGGCTAAACTTATCACACAATCGCTTGAGAGACTGCCACTTAGACAATTTTCAAAATTTACACACATTGGCCTTGCAAGGCAATAGAGATATAGATATTTTGGAGACCAATAGCATCTCTTTCCCGGATAACTTAGTCCGATTAACTTTGGATAACATATCTATTGTTTCTGATGGTTTTAAGTTTCCGCCAAAGTTGCAAGAACTATCATTAACATTTTCTAAATGTATTGATGATGAGTTCTTTAAAGGCTTGCCAAGTTCTATAAGTCGGATCAGCCTCGAATCATGCAGATTGAGGATCATTTCAAGGATTGATCTTGACTTACCAAATTTAAAATACTGTTCTTTTAGGAGCTGCAAACTTCATTCCAGTATGACTGATGGATTTTCGTTTGAAAAATGCACTAAATTGAAAGAAGTAGTTTTGACAAATAATTACTTACGAACAATCAATTTAGAGGCGTTTCCAAATTCCTTGGAAGTGCTTCATTTAGATAATTGCAAACTAAGTGCCATCCACGGTACTTTTGAGAAATTTCAACATTTGAAAATTCTAAAGTTGACTCAAAACACCTTAGGGCCATGGATATGTGAGAAGGGGCTAGTATTATCCAAGGGGTTGCTTTGCATTCTTCTTAGCAGTAACCTGCTTACTGATATTTCAAAAATTCGGTGGAACGATACAATTTCAGCACTTAATCTTGGCGGGAACGATATTAATAGGGATCAAATGGCACAATTAATTACGAGATTCAGTTCAAGCGGGCTCTATCCCGAATTTATTATCGATCGGAGTATAATCGACTCTGACATAGAATGGTTTAGGCTGCAAAATGTTAGAATTGACCCTGCATAGCGTGATAGTTGTCTTGTTTTGCAATAATGTTGAAGAACTCCTATTAATAAGTCACCTTACATTTAGAGGCTCTCTTTTTAATTGTAATGTGTAGATTAGTGGTTAGAAGCACTTTGAAATGAAAATGGAGGGTTCTAGGACCATCAATTCTAATACATTTATACTAATTTTAGCAATTATTTGGTAGTTTTATTGTTCAACTTACTATAATACTGAAATTCTCGAATAACAGAAACACCCGTCTGGGACTGCCTCTGTATTAATACGCACATTATAACCTACGGCTTCTAATATCGCCGTGATCTTCATATCATGTCAAAGAGCTAGGAGCCTCTGGATTCTAGGATTACATAATCGGTCTTTCATCAGTTAGCACTCAATTAAGTCCATATTTAACGACCTCTAGTGCAACGATATGTTACAGATTACTTCTGCAAAATCTCCAAAAACACAACGAAATAACACTCACAAACAACTCCACACATGAACCTCTAACCTCTATATATCTCTCTCTCCCTTTCAACCAAAAATCCGTTATCCTATCAATATCTCCCAAACATACATACAAATATATACATATATAAGTATCAACCGGCGCTACCACACAAATAACATATTCCTGCATCTAACTTGGTCTGAAAATTTTCAAAATCTCCATAGTTAACAAATGAATACGATTAGTTCATGGAATGGTGTGTAGATACAGAGGATAGTTCTTCAAATAATTGAGTAGACTCCGTAGTAGGTGTTGTATACATAACAGCAAAGATGGACTTCCGTGTAAAGTCACTTTTGTCGTCAGTGATAAACGTTTCAAGGCGGTCGCTTCACTACAAGCATCAAGCCAAGAACTACCCTAAGATCAATGTCAACGAAGTCGAATTGGAGAAGGTTCGTTACGGGTTCAGAAAGGAGAGAGAACCTCTCATTTCCCAGGGCGTGAAAGATACCTTGTTTCCAACGTCCGAAATCAAGCAAAGGTACCAGGAAGCAGGAAAACCTGTTCCTATCAAATTCAAGTCCAACAGTGACAAGATCGCCAGAAGAAACTATGAAAAGTACCAGGATGAAGTCGTATTGGGTAAACCCCATTTCAGAGTAGGTGAGAAGCAGATTTACTTTCCCCAGGGACGTATATGTCTTTTGAGACCCAACGCTAAGCATTCTCCATACCAAGCTAAGTTCTTGGTTCCAAAGAGTATGAACAAAATGGACTTGAGAGACTACTTGTGGCATGTCTATGGATTGAGAGCCTTGAACGTCACTGTCCAGTTGTTGCATGCCAAATTTGTCAGAGGACCATACGATTATGCCCGTTACAGAGGTCCACAATACAAGAAGATGACTATAGATATGGCTGAGCCATTTGTCTGGCCAGAAGTGTCACCCGAATTAGTAGAAATGGCCGAGTACCAACGTGAAGAAGAGTCCGAGACTATGATCCAAAAGAACCGTACTGGTTCAGACAAGTTGAAGCCAATAGATACGTTCGATGGAATCTACAAGATACCACAGTTGCCTAATTTATTCGTTTCTGACAAGGTCAAGAGGCAGGCAGAACAACAGGTCAAGATTTACTCTGAAAAGGTGGAGTCAAGATCGGAAAGAGAGTTGGTAAGCCAATTCTTGGGTCTTTAGTATTGTGCTTAGACCGTCATACATACACACATTCAACCATGTACATAATATTACATCACATAGTAACAATCAGACAATGTAGAAAGAGAATATGCTAAATTAATCCACATATTAGTTAGCTTTTGATACACTTTTACATGATTTCCTGTTCTTCTTCCAGCTTCTAATGATATCGGATGCTTGTTCACAAACTTCGTAATTAAAACGTATATATGGCGTAAAAAGTGAAATCAAAGCATTAATAACCACGCCCAGTATAAATATTAAACATAACATAGATAGCAACAAATAGAAGAAACAAACCAAAACATCACTTAAACCGCAAGTGCTAATAAAACTAAAACCTAAATCGTGTAAACCTATCCGTTCTCTGTAAACCTGAAAGCAGTTCCTTGAATTGTACTTGCCTAATGTGATCAAAAGACCACTACTTGAGTCTCTTGTACCTTATAAACTAACACATCTAAACATTTGGCCTCCGTAGTAATTCATATCGAAACATGCATCATCGCGTGATATTACCAAAGCCAGCCTTTCTTCTTCTCAGAAGCGTTTGGCAGTGATACTGGAGCCAGCTTTTCACTACCAGAAACCTTTCTTTGGTTCAACTTGCTCGAAGCTTTCTTAGCAGAGTCATCCACGCCACTAGCGCTCGATGCAGCAGATACGTCTCTACTTTCATCCCCCACGCCGTAGCCAAATCTGTTTTTAATGTTCATCACCATCACATACGAGCTGTCCAACATATTGGCATAATCTGCCAGTTCATTGGGCAAGTTTCGCCCCGTTAGGTCGACATTACTGCTATCTTCTTCCCTGAACATCGCTGCCGAGCCCAACTTCGAGGCGACGCCGAACAACGACGGAATGCTGAGGGGCAAGTTGATCAAGGTGTCGAAGTTGCCCTCTATCCATGGCTGGATGTACGAGAAGTAGAGCAAACCCGGTCCCGATCTGGTGAAGGCGACCCAGTCTTTCGTTGTGTCGAAGGTCTTGGAAGTTTCTGCCTGGGAGTTGAACAGGGTCACCATTGGCACTACCAACCATACGGAGAAGGCGAGCTTGAACACGGAGTATAAGGGAACCAAGTACTTCAAGAAAAGCACGCTTTCAATCAATTGAGCAGTGGCCAACACCACCCAGTAGATGAACCACTTTTGAATGGTGATGAGATGGATCTGGAGTGCTGCCTCGTTGGCAGCATCGGTTTTGACGCCTTCTCTCTTGACAAGAAGAGAGAACGGAACTGTGATACCGCCTACTTTGAAGTTGGCGGCGTCTACGACACTGACGGCACGGGTGTATTCCTCAAAGGCCTTGTAGGAGGCAATGACGGGGTAGACTGTTGAGGTCAAAGTGCTGGAGATGGTTAGTAATGATTTCTTAGAGGTAGATATATGGATATGAATACATATATCTATACATATATCTATACATATATCTGTATTATAGTGTTATCTCAGTACATACGTAAAGAAGGAAATAATACTCATAGCTAGCAACAGGGGATAAGAAATGGAGCGGTTGGAACAAGGATTGAGTGATAACGGGGTTGCTGGCGGTATCTGAGGGTATAGATACCGTTGTGGGGGCAATGGGTATATACTTAGAGGGTAAAGTGTCTAAGATGTGAAGAAGAAGAACAAGTAGACAGAGATAATTAACATGGTGGTATATGTAGTATGAGATATAGTATGGGGAGTTAGTGGGGCAGTATAGAGTAGAGTATAGAGTGTAGATAATAATGTCGTAGCAGATAGGGAAACGGGTGGGTGGTATGGTATGAGTATGAAGTGTGATGATGAAGTGAGAGAGTGTGGAGAGTAGTAGGGGGATGTGGTAGGAGGATGTGGTAGTAGAACGGTGGAGGTTATGATAAGAGAGAGTATGATAAGTGAGAGTATGATAGAGTATTATAAGTGAGAGTATGATAAGTGAGAAGTGAGTGTATTGTAGGGGCATATTATAAAAGAGGGTATGGTATGGTACGAGAGTTCATAGTAAGTGAGTATGATAGGAGACTTAATAGTAATAGAGGGAGTATCAGTAGAGTAAATCATAAGAAACGACACAACATAATCAAGTGTATTGTAATAGAGTTCATATTCATAGCGGTCATAGTAATAGAGTATATACTAATAGAATTCTATAATAATTAATTACCCTATACATATAGCTATATAATACAGAAAATTCAATTTTAGTAGTACAATACATAGTATTTCTGAGAATTAAGCATACTAGTATTAATTGAAGTCATATGCCACCTACACTTATAGAGTATGTATCACGACTCCTTTCGAAACTTAAATAGTTAGCTAGCACCACGGATGTAACATGTAACATACTACAATATTTCTAGAGCATGTATTAATACATTGTGAATCCATTCATAACGTGTTCTATCTATAGACAAATACCCTAGAATTGAATTACGCCACATTTAAATATCGAGAATTTACAGAAAGACAATCTACTTGTTACCCCAACCAGCTTAATTGAAAGACAATATGAGAATGACTGGCCATCATCAATCTATATGGTCTTAGTAGTCGCCAATAGAGATGCTATGTATGCGACATTAAGCTGCAATGAAATTCATAGTATAAATAATATATGCTCTTAGATTTATGGAATGTGCAATCATCAGATATTGATTAGAGATATTCATTGTCTGCTTACAGAGTACTCAGATTGCCGTCCCCCACAACTACAACAACTACAACAACAATTACAACTACTACACCCTATAACAAGTAAATACTCCACGACATTGGAACAAAGGAATGATACGAATAGAAATCACTGTGTAGGAAAACCGATAAGGATCATGTAATTTTGACGTGCAGGAGATAGGAAGGTGGGGCTAAAAGTGCACGGTGGTAAGGGTTTCATGCTATATGGTAGCGCTATATACATAGGAAGTTCCTATGGTATGATGTGGTGGAGGTAATGGAGAACTTTGAAGAATAGATTGGCCTCTTTTAGGGCATCATTCGGTCATTGTAGTTAATATGAAAGTTGGCAGCAGGTGAATGTTATATAATGAAGAAGAACACTACATGCACGGCTGGGAAAAGGATACCATTTCGCTTATTTTCCACAGTCTTCAACTATGTTCCCCAACTAGCAGCAACATATGCTGAAAAATGGAGTGAGTGTAAAATGAACACCTAAGCAGGCTGTTATACACTACGTGCCTGACTCTCTCCTCTTTTGCTTTCGTAAAGTCAATCGCTTGTAACCCTTTTTGCCACCTTCTATCGCCCTTCGTTACTGCCACGTCGGTTCCGGAAAGAGTATCATTCTCCCGTGCTGTCATCTAATTACGAGCCGGATTCGTAACCCGAGTTTACGAGAAAGGAATATTTTCGTGGATCAATATGGTTCGGGCTTTTGTGTCTTCGGTCCATATTGATAGTCTTCCTTTAAATCTAGATCTACAATTTAAGAACGGACTCTCTATAAGAAACATTGTAAAGTACTATGTTCACTTGCGGACCCATTAGCTGATGAGTGTAGATTTATAACTGAAAAATATAAATATAATAAATATAATAATAATGAGAAAACAAATAATGTCATTTAGAGTCTGTGATAACGTCTAAGCTTCAACATGGTAACCCTTTTTCTTCAATTGTTCAAAATTCCAGTCCCAAGTTGCTCTAGAGCCGGTTTCACTTCTAGCTAACTTCGTTGGTTTACCTTCGGCACCGCCAGTAACCAAGTATTTTCCTGAGTCTTTCTTAGCAGTCAACGAAGGGTCCAAAGCAGCTCTCAATGTAGCAGAGGCACCATCTTCTTCTGAGGTGTTCACTAATGGTTTAACGAAACCAGAGAACAATCCCACACCAAACATGCTCTTAGAAGGAGTGTAAAGCCTGGTACTCATGATGAATCCAGGGTGAACCGAAAGACTCAATATTTCTGGATGTCTCTTAGCTAATTCCTTACTAATTTGGATTTGAGCAGCCTTGGCTTTTCCATATCTAACCCAGCTATAGACGTAGTTGGGGGCCTTGTTGATTGGGTCTTCTGGTTTAATGTCTTTCAACATGAAATTATGGCCAAAGGAGGAAAGATTGATAACTCTAGGTTCAACCTTGCCCTCCTTGGCTACAGCATCCAAAGCTGGTAGCAACGAAAGAGTCAACAAGAAGTGACTTACAAAGTTTACTTGATATTGGATTTCGAATCCATCTTTTGTTTCTTCAAAAGGAACAGCCATCAATCCAGCATTGTTGATTAAGATGTGCAACTTGCTTTCGGACTTGAAAAACTTTTGAGCAGCAGCAGCCACAGTAGAGAGATCCAACAAGTCAATGTATGAAAAGTGAAGTTCACCAAAGTGCTGTTCAGTGCTTTTGGATGCTTTCAGTCTCTTTACTGCTTCTGCCTTAATTTCTTCAATAGCTGAACTGACCTTGGACTCAGTTCTACCTGCAAGGTAGACCACGTATCCATGCAAATACAATTGCAAGGCAGTGAACCATCCAATACCCGAGTGTCCACCGGTCAAATAGACGACACGACGGTCTGTCGTTGGGTCTAAATAAGTAGCTGAGTCTGAATTGTAGAAATTTTCTCCCATTTTATCGTTTGTTGTAATACAATTGATTACGATTCGATTTTGATTTGTGAATAGAGCTAAATTCCTCTTATAGAACCCTATTTGTACTAAAACTTCACGAACTCCTCTTTTCTATCCGCTGACAAAAATAGTATTTATTTTCACATTTTCATATGCACAAGAAATATAGCTCTACATATTTATATTTTTTGTTTGATTATACCTCATCTGGTATAATGAGAGAACATATCTAATGAAGAGAGTAGTCTGCTCACAATTGTCCATAGTTATGTCCGCGATTTCTTGATGGAGTATGCTCCATTTCGGCTCTAGTGCTGATAGACAAGCCCCATCGCTTTCCCTTTCCGGAGCCGAGCACAACTATCTCCGGTTCCTTTAGGGTATAAACTAGTGATGTTTAATTCCGGTACTTTGCACAGTTGATGAGGCAAAATGGATTCACGACATAACAGCTAGTGGAGACTAAGGAGAGAAATGTCAGAAACAAAGTTGCTTCTCAAATGAGGGGGAGAAGACAGAAGATAAAATCATAAGACAATGGAAAGTAAACTTTAGAGTATTACAGTGTGGCTAATAGATAAGCAAACTAAAACGCTCGTTCTTAGCATTAAGTTACAATGACTATATTAATGGTGGTGCAATAAAGGAATTCTAGTTGATTTCAAGAATTAATTTTGTTTATTCGATTATGCTCGAAGAATTGTTAAGAGAAACTACGTAAGAATCAACTTCTTGATTATAGAATTGAAATCTGAGGTTCTTTCTATCGTAAATGAGCAACCTGTCCATCTTCTTCTTTCTTATGGATATGTCAAGTAATCGAGATTGAATAGAAAATGAACAAGATCCTCAGAGAAATAATCAGCCGTCTATAGAGCACATACAATAAACCATTGACTGCCTCTCTTACATTATTTCATGTCACACTTCAAACCCCGTGCCACTTCTAAACGGTGTGATATTCAAGTAATTATCATTCAATGATCACACATACGCATATATTACACCACATTGTGTGCCCTTAACGTACGATTCGATTCCAGAAACTTCTAACAGTCAACGGCTATCACACGGGGCTCCTGAAACTTTATTCGTAGTCACCACTAAGCAACCCCTTGCCAAAAGCTATGACTATGGTTGGTATCTTCGGCTGTATATCTCCTAATGTGGAGAAGTATCGTAACTAACAGTAATCTCCTGTGTGAAGAATCTACATATACCAGATTAGTAGATAACCCCACATGGGTGTATCCAGGAACCACCCGTAGATAGTGTATGCTCGGACTCGGGAGAGTAAGAGATGTCTGTCTACGAAGCCTTATGAATCTAAGCTGTATCGAGAAGTCTTGGACTAGTCGTTTAGGCGTGGTGTGAGAAAATACGTAATAGCCTCCCGGAACTCTCAGAATTGGCTTACGCCTGGAAACTATCAACGGGTTTTGAGGTATACAGAAAGGAGACCGGCGGTAAGTTCATCTCGGAGTTGAACGGTTAATAGCACTCCAACCCAGTTCTTGCGATAATAATCCAACAATATGAAGTCTAGGGTGCTGAAAAGGGGTAAGGCTAGTCGTATATGTAAAAATATTGCTAACAATAGCATATAGGAGATTGCGGATAGAAAAGTCTATTCTTGCCAAGGTGATAATATTCGGAGAGAGTTCGGAGTGAGCTCGGAGTAGGACCGGAGTGGAAGTCGTGATTACAAACCACTTTGGAAGCGGATGCTATCTGGTGGCATTGGACCCCGAGATCCACAGCCCAGCAGAGGAGATGGCTCATTAATACTGATTAGAGGAAGAGATTTGGTTCATCGTGGTCAATTGGGCTGGGACTTCAACCCCAGCTCTCCCACTGAAATTTTTCAGAATCTGCGTAAGAAGGATGATGTAATACAAATCGACAACCACTAGCCATTCTCCACTCCATGGCTACTTCCGCAGTTGGGGTATTTGGAGTATATATATGGCCACCGTGATATTTCTACATGATTATCTTCCCCATCCTTAAATTCCCCTCTTCTCTTATTGCGAAAAAAAAATATGTGCGATAAAGATCAATGGATATACTTTAACAGGTAAGACCAAAGGTGTGGCCAGACTGCAGAAACATGACAATTGTGGGGAGTAGGCCAGTGTTGCGATGAGTAGCAGCGATGTAAGATTTGTAACTTTACCCGTAACCAGAGACCCTGGTCCCAAGTTGAGCCATAAGCTCTGTTGCTGTGATAGCCTCGTGTTCAAAAGCGGTTCTCAGGGTTCCACCATAGCAACCAATAGAAATGAACTCAAGCTTCCGAATCGTGGGGCCACAGCCTACGGCTAAAGGCACTGGCAATGGTTTACGTCACTGGCAGAAACGATTCGATTCCAGACACTTTCGAATCTCCTGTATGCCCAGTGATTTTCGTGCTCTATCATCGTATAGCACAAAGTAGCCCAATCACTCTACGGTGAGACTTTATCTCTCCACTTTTTTGGGGCCACTGTGGTTAAAAATATTCTTCTTGCATTTGCTACTCAAGCAGTCCGGAGTTCATAAGCCAGGAAACTGTGAAATTTCACACTAGCAACGACAATCAAGTCCGAAGCCGCAATGAGCGAACCATTCCAAATGGTTCCATATACTACAGATACCCCGGCTTTATTTGCCAGATCACGAACCCTCTCCCCACATATTCTTCATTTCTATGTATTCTATGTATATGTGTTCTATGTACTATATATTCTAGGTATTGAAGGTCTTCCACTTGCTTCTATACTACTACTGCCACTCCGGCTACTGACTGCCTGGAAGTCGTGTCATGCCCAACTCTCGTAGCCGATTTGCAAAAAATCACCAAAGCCCAATTTGGCCATAGTTAAGTGGAATGATAGATGTAAGGATTGTATTAATAATTTTGCAGATTTGTAGAATTAAGGTTTTTGTCAGTCCGGGGCTGTTTGAATATAAATAGGAAGCAATATCACCTATTTCTTTACGTGAGAATTGCCAATTTGAACTCTGTGAATTATTTTAATTGAGATCATTCAATAAATTCAATTGTTCCTTTGTGACTACTACAATATCTACTCTATTTGCTGCTGGCCATAACCCTGCTGCTGCTTAAAGAATAAGTATTTATTATATCATATCAAGAGATATCTGCTTTCAACTTCTTTGTCGTTGTTATTAGTAAGTCTAACCCAAAAATTTACCTGATATCTAGGTAATTTATCTATATTTCGCTACAACTCATCGCTAGCAAACAGGTATTTGGTGTACTAAAGAAACACTTTCCAATACCTCCAACTCAATTACTCAATTGAATTTATACCTTGCACAAATGTCGTTAAGAACATTAGGATTAAACTCGTCCCTCAAGGGCCTTTTCGCCAAGCCAACAGACTTGGCTAAGTCAGTTCAATCTGTTCTCGACTTCAAAAACCACCCACAAGAATCCTTGGAAAATGTAATGACCAGATCGGACCAAGAGATGGGAGGCTACTCTACTGTCCATTTCGACGTCGATGAAAATGAAAAAGCCGGTCATTTCCATGGATACTTGTCCTTGGACTTGCCCAAAGACAACCCAGAAGTTACAAGATCTGGGTACGCCATGTTCAGAACAAAGGACCAGAAAGAATCGTGGTTGTCTGGTAACAGCTACTGGGACTGGTCCAACTACTCGTCATTGGTTTTAAGAGTTAAGGGAGACAGAAGAAAGTACTTGGTTAACATACAAACCAATACACCTTTGGTAACTGATTTGTTCCAGCACCGTTTGTTCTTAAACCACCCAGGAAACTGGGAAACTGTGGTCATTCCACTCAACGATTTCGTCATGACCAACTGGGGTGTAATCCAGGACGGTAGCGAAATCAACAAATCCGAGGTCAAGACAATTGGTATCGGTTTGTTGGACAAACAATACGGACCATACTCGTTGTACGTTGATTGGATCAAAGTCATGACTGGAGCTGAGGTCGCTAAGGAAACTCAAAAATCAAGATCTGAGAAGTTATCCATTAGCTCTCCTCCAAACCTGACATCCAATGGTGGAATCGATGTAGATGGCCAGGAAATCCCAATCCACGGGGCTGCCATCAACACCGGTAAATACGAGGACCCAAAGAACACCGTCTTTTAAACGTTCGGGTCATAAAATGACAAGATCTACATAGAAAAACTACTAAAAAAAAGATGGAAAAGAGTGAAAAATCTCCACTATTCATCCTAATGTTCTCTCCATCACTACTTTCATAATTACCTCCTTATGTGGGGTCTTAAGTAGATGGAAAGGCTCGGTTCAGTTCAATTATTGAACTACAACACTGTCTCATACACAACGATCTGGTTATCGTACAGTGGAATCTACTCACATAGAGTATGCAAATTTACTTAGAGAATGTGTTAAGGATGCAATAGGTACAAAATAGTTAAAAAAAAGTCATAAAATATACATATAAATTAAAACCAATTCCGTAGCTTAAGGGTATACTTACGAATTCATTGTACATGCTAGCAAAGAGACGTCATCGGCCCCAATCCGGCCCGTAGATTACTAAAAAATGCAGGTGGAATTTAAGAGAGTTAGCCGTCGGAGTAGATCATGAAGGTAATGAGAAGAGGAGACCGATGGTTTTCGTCCATGACTGTTGTAGTCACTTTACAATTTTCTCCTCAAATATTTCAGCCAATTCCTAAACGTGTCTCCACTTCAGGTGGAGACTTCACAAAGAAGAAGGAGAACAATTCACCGAGACTTGCACTTGTCGAGTTCCAAGTTAATGTATCTCCACAATTGAGCCTTCTACTAGTAGAAATGTTGAATTGTGGAGAACCGTTGGCTTTTACCCCGACTCTTTCAGTAAGCTTTTACTTCTTCATTGTACAAAATATGTGACATAGTCGCTCCCTTCCAGAGATAATATTAACCCTTGAATAAAAGGGGAAGGCTTACTTACATATCTATCTAGATCATCGTAAATTTCAATTAGCCAAGTGGAGCATTACTTAATCCAGTAGCGAAGCCCTGGCATAGACTATTACTATAGAGGCCTGCCAAGTTCCCCACACTCCTTTCTGGAGCGGGTTTTCACACCCAAATAGATTATCACTCCTCAAGCTGTTCCCCTCTCCTCTGCAGCACTATGGTTTTCTTATCGGTGTATACTATGAAGTTTGTGTCATGAAACTGCGATAGCAATGAAGAAAGGGGAATTAAAGTCGGGGAAAGATGTCTATACTAATAGGGCTTGTGCCCTGAAGTGTGTCTTTCTTCACGTGATGTTCAAATTTCCGATCATGTGATTTGAAGTTCACGGGTTCTAATGCTTCTGTATGTGCAGTACATACGAAGAAGACTTTTCGCTTGTCGATATATATTTTTCACTGGTCTAGTTTTTCAGGCTTTCTATACTACTATGTTCTTTTGCTACATCAATATCAAACACACATAATTATCCAAAATGGCAAGAGGCCCGTATGTCTAGTTATCTGATACTTTTACGAGTACTCGGTATAACACATTGGACAGATTTGGCAAAGTACTACACTGTTTCAGTGTACGGAAACGCTTAGAAAACTACTGGAGAGTTTTATACTCTTGTTAACAGTCACCAGTCATTAGTGTCCTTTTCTTATGAAGAGGATGGTATAAATGGCTTGGAAGGGAGCCTTGTCGTGATAATTTTGTTGGATATGATATTGACTTCTAATTCTGTATTATTATGGGAGCAATGCCTCGGGAGCGATTGAAGTTTTGTACTTCTGAGCTATTGAAATTAACTTCAATTTATAGGGAAAGAAGTATGTGTGTAACTATACTTTGGTCTCAACCTAACCCTGGCAACTACATAACTTCGGCCATGTTCAACTCCACATAATTTGCAAAGAAGTCAATCATCATAGAACAACTATTATCATGTCAAAGCTTGGTTTTCGTAATCTGTCTCTGTGTGTACCGTAAACTCGTAAACACTTTCTACGATTCAATCGTACTAACTCTAAATAGAAAGAAGCATTTAAAGAGATTAGCAGCTCCATCCCACTGGATGTTGGACAAATTGTCCGGAACTTACGCTCCAAGACCATCTGCTGGTCCTCACAAGTTGAGAGAGTCTTTACCTTTGGTTGTTTTCTTGAGAAACAGACTTAAGTATGCTTTAAACGGTAGAGAAGTCAAGGCCATCTTGATGCAGGAACATGTTAAGGTTGATGGTAAGGTCAGAACTGACACCACCTTCCCAGCTGGTTTCATGGATGTCATCACCTTGGAAGCTACCAACGAGCACTTCAGATTGGTCTACGATGTCAAGGGTAGATTCGCTGTCCACAGAATTACTGCTGAAGAAGCTTCTTACAAATTAGGTAAGGTTAAGAAGGTTCAATTAGGTAAGAGAGGTATTCCATACGTTGTCACCCACGACGGTAGAACCCTCAGATACCCAGACCCTCTCATCGGAGCTAACGACACTGTCAAGATTGACTTAGCTACTGGTAAGATCACTGACTTCATCAAGTTCGACACTGGTAGATTAGTTATGGTTACTGGTGGTCGTAACTTGGGTAGAGTTGGTGCTATCGTTCACAGAGAGAAGCACGAGGGTGGTTTCGACTTGGTCCACATCAAGGACTCCTTGGACAACACCTTCGTTACCAGATTATCTAACGTTTTCGTTATTGGTACCGAGGCTGGTAAGCCATACGTTTCTTTGCCAAAGGGTAAGGGTATTAAGTTATCCATCTCTGAGGAGAGAGACAGAAGAAGAGCTCAACAAGGTATTTAAGCGGGCTTTTTCGATATAGAATCAAGAAACCGTTTTTCACGCTTCACTTCGTAACTTTAACTTAAGTATTGTATAATAGAATAAAACATCGTTAAATGAATTACAGTAGAAGTGGTATATAGTAGAATAGTAGATACGGAAATGCCTAATAAAAGAATTCAAGAATACAGTATTTTAACGAGGTCGAAACGGGCTCGGATATGAAATCTAGACGGCTCTAACTGCCCTCTCTCCTGGCCGGCAAAGATATGAGTATGCGAAATATTCCTTAACTATGGGCCATGTAGAAGTGGCTGCAACAGTGTTTATGACACAAAGACTTTTCCGGTGCACATTTCCTATTATTATGAAATTCGGTATTTATCCGCATACATTAAATTACAAGTGGTTTGATTCTTTTGCAAAAACCTTTTACCGTTCAGTATGGAGGTTTAAGAACTCGTTTTGTACATCCGGAAGAAAGTTGTGCCGTATGGAATTACTGGCTTGAAATCCGTATTGTTCTGTATTCCCCTACACAGAAAAGAATGAAAGAGAAAATAGCCGCAAAATTGAATGAATAAAGACAGATCCGTCCGGAAATGGTGTCAATTCCGTGTCTAGGGTTGATTTATTTGCTGATGCCCCTCAAAAGTGTCAGATAAAGCACGGTTTTTCTCTAGTACCATGCAGCAATTCCGTTACTGTTCCGTTTGACTAGTTTAATCGATTTCAGGGCAATGGTACAATGATATCAAATTATTTGAAACTCGCAGGCAACATCAGCTCATTATCGATATTATATACTCATGTTGCAGTAGTTGTCATCATTAGTACGGTTTTTATATTGTTTTTTTGCATTTGACATGGTGGTATGGCATGATTTTAGTACCTTTCAATGGAGTTCCACCTGAATGAACGCAACGAATTTCACTGGAATAAGTCAGCATTTGTATACTTCCACTCACATTCCCGTCTATTTTGTAAAGCGTCCTCTCATCCTACTGAAACTTCGACAGTTCTTCTCTGGGATACTTAGGGTAGAACCGGACTTCTGGCCATCACAACATTTTTCCGAATGTGATTATGAAGTACTCAGGAGCAGTTAATCAATTCCTTTGTTGTGATATAGCCGCCGGCGTCTCCTCATTTCCAATAGGTATCATAAGCTGCCCAATTTTTCAGCATTTCCAGCAATTCACTATGACTCGTCCGATAATTCCAACGAGATGATTATTTCGCAATCATTACTCTATCAGTAATTACCTATGATAAAGTAACATTCGAAAGGCACCATATTTCATATATCCAAAGCTAATACGCAGTAAGATCGTTACTATACACTATTTTGTACTAATTCAGGTGGTACAGAACTAGATTAGATTAGCTTTAGTTTAGTGTGTATTATAGTGTTCCATCTCTTATTTATCGTACTAGTGAAGCTCAAAATGCCGACTTTCCTAATCAAGCAATCTAGAATTTGCGCGAACGGGAAATATTTTCATCAGATAAGACAACCAAAGGGCTTCTCCAGGATAACAATACTGGAATAGAAGTAGGCATACAAGGGCGCAATGACATCTATGTCTCCTCCAGTGCAAAGAGCGTACAGTCATGGCGGTTGCCGAGAATGTAAACGAAGGAAAATAAAGTGCCCGGAAGAGAAACCACTGTGTTCCAAGTGCACTCGTTTGAATAAAGAATGTACCTATCCAGTAGAAGGTGAAAAGGTACTACGTGTCTCTAAGAGAACCACCAAGCATCCTATTACCACAAGTGGTAACAATGAGATAAATAAATATCTTACTATTCAATACTATAATCACCCTAGGAAGAAACCTATTGGTACAAATCTGCAGGGAGTTTCTTTAGCGCAAAATAACATCACAGCGGACTCACAAGCAACGTCGAATTCGTTGTCGCTGGAATCAGACTCATCAGTGAAAGATACGCCATTGGCTTCTACTCTGTCAGAAGATAGGGCTCCCATCATTTTCAAGCCTTCAATAAGTAATATTCTCAACGAATATGAAACTAGTCCAAGCTCTAGTACCTCTATTAATCGACATATCGAGAGCGACAAGTCCTCGGTAATTACAGGTGACGGAATCTTTGAGGAAAATTTGATATTCAATAACTTCCTTAATGAGTATGATGAAAATGATCTCAACACTCTTGCACATGACTTGAATAGCATAGTTAGCGATATGATGATCGGTTCAAACGTGAACGCCAAAAGCCCAAATGTGAATACTGGTGAGGACCCCTTCGATATATCCACCCTAGCCGCGAGTTCCCATAGAAGTCTTAACGAGGCAACTACTGATGATTCGGTGTTTCGTAATATTCCTTTGGAGTTCATCAAATTAAATAAAAGTCATGAGAAGTTATATTTGGAAGAGTTTTACAACGATTTTGCTAATATCATTCTCCCATTCAATTCATATGACGAAGATACAAAAGAATACTTCAATCCAGCTAGAGATATTATTCTTAAATGTGCGTCGAGTGAAGCATTTATGATTGCCGCTGTATTAGCCCAAGGGGCGAAATCTTGTTATAAAAAGAATAATTTACCTGAAGATGAACAAGCATATTTCATGTATTTATCCAAATGTTTGAAGTTGTTGGAACCTGTTTTAAGTAAGAGTCGAGATAACGATAATTTGGGCTCCAATATTGAAGCAGTGTTATTAACTGTATTAATTTTGACATCCGCGAACGCTTCAAGTACTAAACAACAATGGCGACCTCATCTAAGAGGTGCAAAGGATTTACTATTCAAATTGGCTAATCGAAAAACCAAAAATTCGAGAATCATTGTTTTCTGTAAGTATTGGTTTATTTCTATAGAGATTTTGGCAGGGGTAAGTTCGAATCTTGGTGGTACCATAAAAAAAGAAGCTGATCTAGACCTATTGATAACACCAGGTAATGAGTACGAGACCCAAGTTTTGAGAGAATTGGGTCTTATCACCAGTAAGGGGTTCAACGTAATGGCGGGCTATCATAATGATTGTATAAAGCATCTTCGAGATTTGATAAAAATCCTTAACAAGCTCCGGGATAATAAGCTAGAAAATTCATTTGAAGATTCCATGGAATGTATGCGGTTGTTGTCAGAATTTTATCGACAATCAGAAATACAATTCATAGATAAGGAAGGAGTCTTCTCTGAAGAACATTATAAGAACAATCAGGTTGGGCCAGGAATACTGCTTGAGTTTGTATCCAACAACAAGGAGAATTTCTATATCAGTTGGCATGATGTTTCTCACCAGTCCTACGTCCATGCTTCAATTATAACAATTCTTACAAAGACGTTGTCCGCAAAATATGATTCTAAGATAATTCAAAACTTGACAGAGAGAATACTCTCCTTCGTCTCAAATTTAGGGGGAGCGCTTGGTAACATAAAGCCATCATCAAAGTTTTTGTTGATGGTTCTACAATGGCCAATGCTTGTGGCCGGTTTCAACTGCACCAAGGAGGATCATAAATTTGCCTTGATGAAATTCTTTCGCGCCAGTGTTCAAATAGGTTCAGGGAGTGCTGGTTTTACCTTGAGAAGACTCCAAAAAATATGGGACGGACGGGACAATGCAAGTGTTTACTTAGAAGTCGAAGAAGAGAAGGCTGTCGATGCCGTTTTATACTAGCAATCTACATGTTTATAGACCTTTTTATTTGCTAATTTTATTCATGTAATTATTCGTTAACTACCTGACACCTCTCAGACATTATTTCTTTTGTCTGCTTCTTCTGATATCTCGTTCCAGTTGGAATGAATTAAGAACCAATATTCAGCTGCAGCGAGGCAAGCTATTCCAATACCTAAACCAATCCACAAACCAACTAGCTTGTAGCCTTTATAGAAGCCAAAATAAAAGGCTAATGGAAGTGCAATCAAGTAGTAGCAAAGAAGGTTCAATTTACTCCCTATCTTTTGTCTACCTTGCCCTCTAAGGCATCCAGCAAAAAGAATATTTGGACTATCGACAATTTGATTCACTCCCAAGATAACTAATACCTTACCTGTTGTTCTTGAGACCTCTACGTCAGCAGTAAACAAAGACGCAATATTGCGTCTAAGAAGTATCAATGTCAAACAACTCACGACACCTATGAATAAAGAGACCACTTGGGATACTTTATTAGATATTTTTGCTCGTTCAACCAATCGAGCACCTACAGAGTTTGCAATTCTTGTTGAGGCTGCCACAGAAACTCCGAATGGTATTTGAAAAGTCAACGTGGCTAATGTGGATGCTATAGACTGGGAGGCTAATGATGTAGTGCCGAATCTTGATGATGCTAAAGTTAAAATCTCAAACGCTATGAATTCTGATAACAACATTACAGTGCCATTTAGTGATAAAGACATCATTGGACCCCATTGTGAAAAGCTTTCACGCAATCGAAAACCGTACCAGCATTCCTTTCCTTTCACGAAGACAGCATACAGTAATAAAACAAAACTCATAATTGTATAGGAAATTGCCGTAGCAATAGGTGCTCCTACAAATCCCAATCCGAAACTTTTGTTCCAAACCAATAGATAGTTCAATAAAAGATTTAAAGGAGCAACAATAAACAAAGTGTACTGCCCAGCATTGAAAATACCCTGAGCCTGAAGGTATCTTTTTCCAGTTTCAAAACAAATATAACCTGGGAGCCCGAAAGAAGCAATTCTCAAATACGTTTGAGCTAATGTAGTTAACTCCTTTTGTTGAACAATGACGTTTAACAACATTCCACTATTCCACCAGAAAGCTACGATGGGAATGAAAATCACGAAGATCATTGCAGTACATCTCTGAAAATATAACCCGACCAAATCTAACCTATTTGCCCCATATGCCTGGGAGCAATACGTATCCAAACTGGTGGCCATTCCGTTGCAAACGGATACTGTGACATTAAAAGTCATGATTGCTAACAGGGCTGCTGCAAGTTCATTTTTACCAATTCGACCGATCGAAAAAATAGAAATTACTGTTAATGAATATTGCAAGAAGAATGTTACAATTAAGGGGAAAGAAGACCTTGCTAGTATTAAGAACTCATTGGTAGTCAGAAGCTTTTCTGTGTAGTCATAGTCTTCAAGAACTTCCGAAGAGCCATAGTTTCTTTCTGGTTCTGATAAGAGGGATGCACTCAGTGAATTTTGCAGCATTTTCGGATCCTATTAATTTCAACATCACCATACGAAAACTACATTCTATTGAATACGCCTCTGCTTATATACATAATTTCGGAGGTTTCTAATCCAAGAAGCGGAAATCTAGTATAATAAATTGATAATGAAGATAAGATATAAGATAACATTATCACATATGATACTTATTGTATTTTGCCGAAAATATTGCGCGACTACCTTTTTCAGAACTGGCGCATTTAGGGTAATTTGATTGATCTGGAATAGTATATGTAGAGTCTATCATAAGATCCCAAAGAATTTAGCAGCTGCGGCAGTGATGTCTTTTATACAGTTTTTTTCAACTTTCCCTTATCTTTGAAAAGAATTGCAAAAGTGATTTTAATTGACATGTATATCAAAGGAAAGATAATAAACTCATGACATGGACCATTGGTATAAATTGAGTGAAATAGCGTAGTATTCATTTATGTATTTGTATAGGTAAGAAAAATTATAACAAAAAATGAATTTAAAAAGTTTTATTCAATCAAGAGCAGAGAAGTGGGAAGTACCTCATGGAACCGGCGAGCGTCCAACGGCTCTTAGAAACGCAGACTTGGAACCAATGAAACCAGACAGAAGGATCTGGGGCTTCTGGTCTTTCTTTGGTTATTGGGGGGTCCCAAACATCACCATCTGGACATGGAGTACAGGTTCTGCTATGCTAAGCTTGGGTCTCAATATTGGCCATACAATGGGGGCGTTGACACTAGCTAATATCTTGATTTGTATTTACACTTGTCTCAATTCTGGGCCAGGCTCCAGATACCACATTGGATATACAATCTGCCAAAGAATGATTTTTGGCATCTATGGTTCCTATTTGGGTATTCTAATAAGAATAGTTCTTTCGATTGTATTTTATGGTTCACAGAGTTGGTTAGGAGGTTTGGGTATAGTAGTAATGTTTTCTACATTCAGTGAAAACTACTTAAATATGAAAAATACCTTCCCTGATTCTATTGCAATAACAACAAGAGATTTCGTTGGTTTCTTGGTATTTCAAATTCTTCAATTCTTTTTCTACTTTATGAGGCCCGAGAAGATAAACAAGTATGTGAATTTTTCTTGTTTGATTACTTTCGTTTCCTTCGTTGCAATGCTAGTTACTTGTTTGCTAAAGAATCACGGACCGGGACCCATATATTATGAAAAAGTCTCATTGAAGAAGTCAGAAATAGGGTGGAATTGGTTATACTCGATGACCATATGGTATGGGGCTCTTTCTCCAGATTGTACTAATCAAAGTGATTACTCAAGGTTTGCTTCCAATAGCAAGAAAATGTATGCTGGAATAATTTCATCTGTAATGATTACAGGTACATTTGTTCCTCTTGCTGGTTTGCTTTGTGCTTCAGCAACAAAAGAATTGTACAATAATGAAATGTGGCTACCTACGGACATATGCTTACAATGGTTAACTGATAATTACTCAGCCGGGTGTAGAGCTGCAGTGTTTTTCTTGGGGTTTTCATTTGCTGCTTCTCAGCTAACTTTCAATGTAGCGGCAAATGGTTTTGCTGGAGGAATGGACTTAGCTGGAATTTTTCCGAAGTATATCAACATCAAAAGAGGAGCCATCATTACAGCCTTATTGTCTTGGGTGGTCCAGCCGTGGAATTTTTACAATACTTCCTCCGTTTTCATCAGTGTAATGAGCTCCTTTGGGGTAGTGGTTACCCCTATCATTGCTATCATTGTTACAGATTACCACATTGTTCGTAGACGCAAGCTATGTTTGCTGGATATGTATAGCCTGTTATCTCAAGGAACTTACTATTTCACTAAAGGTGTCAATCTTCGGGCGGTTTCAGTTTGGATTATTTCAGTTGTACCTGGTATTCCTGGTTTGATTAACCAAGTCCAACCTATCAATATTCCGGTAGGTTTGAATAACTTTTTTTTTGGAAATGTAATATTTGGATTTGTTCTTCCGTCTATTGTTTATTACTTGGTATGTTGGGTATTTCCACCAAAATATGACTCTCTAGATGACGAAGACATTTTTGGAGCTTTCACAGAAAAAGAGAGAGAAGAGTTGGGCATGGCCATTTATTCAAAATCTACAATTGAAGCTTTGGATGGTATTGAGCCCTCTTCAGTAGAAGAGTATTCAAAGGAAAGGAAAGTGGAAAGAGTGTTTGTAGCTTACAATGTCTCAGAACTGGAATGATATAATTTTATAGTACTTTATTTTTAATGTTAAGATATTTCTGTTATTATCCACTGCTGTAATTCATTGTAACCAGCTTTCTTGGAGAGCCTGCGACATGAACAATTGATAATTGATCAATGGATATAAAAGTGAGTTTACAGATAATCCTCTTTAGTATTTCCCCAATAGGAATGCCTATGTGCTTAGTAAATATTTCACAAGATTGCTAATTCTGTTAGATTATTAGTACTAAGTCTCTTGGTAGCTTATCCGTTGACAATGAAGCGAATAAGACACGCTGAAAGATATTGCGCTAGTTGCCTATTTAGAAATTCGCGCAAATTCGGAATTTTTGCGCAGTTCTCTATATGGTAATTGGCAATGCAACTGGGTGCGACCACAAATGTTGCAACATTTCAAATTATACCTCCTCTATTATCGAGCTATTTAAATACAGAAAGAAGACCATTTTTAATATTTTTAATTCATTTGATATCAATAAATTCAAATAATGATACTTCCTATCACATCTCTTCTTGCTATTCTTTCAGTTTTATCGCCAAGCTTAGCGGCTTCGGTTGCAAAACCAAATCAGGTAGTCTTGCAATGTGGTTCATTCCCGGAAGTGGATGAAACTCCTGTTTCTTCCAGAGAAAGAAACCCTATGGTTGAATCTAAAGGAGGAAAGGATGTCTCAAAACTTCCATTTTTAGATAGATACTTCGGCCCCTTCTTTGATGATATGGACAATAAACCCATTGGTTTGGAAACTTTCAATGGTGGGCCTAAATTGCTGCCATTTCCTCTTGATGACACTTTACACTCCTTGATGATCAATGATGATTACGAGTATCCTGATAAGGATGATTTGAGAGACATTAATGGTACATCAACACTTTACCGTAGAGGGGAATTTGGTGGAATCCCCACTTTTGCCCACCTTCCTTATGCTAATTGCTATGACCCCAAATTGTTCGAAAGTGAGAAATTCGATATTGCCATCGTTGGTGCTCCTTTTGATTCTGGTGTCTCATATAGACCAGGAGCAAGGTTTGGACCTAGTGGAATTAGAATGGGGTCCAGAAGGTTGGCCCCAGCTTACTCTGTTTACAGAGAGAAATTCGATCCATATTCAAACTGGGCAAAAATTGTTGACTGTGGAGATCCACCTGTTACTCCATTAGATAACAGAATCGCCTTGGATCAGATTTACAGAGCAAACCGTGCCATTTCTCAACATTCAACCACGAAGAACAATAAGAAATCGTCTCCTAAGATCTTCACCTTAGGTGGTGACCACACGATTACTT
Organism: Scheffersomyces quercinus; assembly: GCA_030556775.1. Lineage (NCBI taxonomy): Eukaryota > Fungi > Ascomycota > Pichiomycetes > Serinales > Debaryomycetaceae > Scheffersomyces > Scheffersomyces quercinus. Next base: position 455,690 of record JAKTUQ010000008.1, on the reverse strand, counting down.
TACCTGCCATTAAGGCTGCGTATGAGAATTGGGGAGTAATTACTGTTATCCATTTTGATTCTCATCTTGACACCTGGAATCCCTACTACTTTGGTGGAAATGTTACTGATTATCAATCAGTGAACCACGGAACATACTTGCACTGGGCCCATGAAAAAGGATTATTATCCAATAGTTCTATTCATGCTGCTATTAGAGGTCCTTATCCAGGTCCTAAGGATGTTCAGCACGATATTGAGTGTGGGTTCGATCGTATTTTAGCTAGAGACATTGATAAAGTTGGTATTCAAGCTATCATTGAAAAGATTAGAAAGAGAGTTGGTAATGGTGCTGTTTATATTACTGTTGATGTTGATTCTATGGATCCAGCTAATACACCAGCTTCGGGTACCGTCGAGCCAGGTGGATGGACTTCGAGAGAACTTTTAACTATTCTTGACGGTTTGGAAGGAATTAATGTTGTTGGAGGTGATGTTGTTGAAGTTGCTCCACCTTACGATACGGCTGCTGAATTGACTTCTATCACAGCTGCCCAAGTGGCCGACTCGATCATCTCTTTAATGATTCTTGCTAACCAGGCCGATGAAAAAGACTCAGAATAGTGATTATGTGTACGATTGGTATTTGTTTTAAAAAGTTTAGCCTCGACATCTATTCTGTTGCTTGTTGGTTATACAAAAGTCTTACTAAGTTGTTTTTAAGTTCATTTTATATAATTTTTCAGCTATTTCATTCGTAAGTTTCTTCTAGAGCTGTCGTTGGATTGCCAGGCAATCAACAATATTTGTGGGAGTGTAGGCAGTGAGTAATGGATACTGTTGTGGATAGTACATAGCCTCCAGCTTTATAATCGGAAAGTGTATAGGTAATGCCTCTGTAGTCTTCGAAACTGACATACTTAACATACTATTTCTACTTAGAAGCTTAACTTCGTATTCAATGCTAAACAAAGTGGTAAACTCCCATCTAACTATTTGCTGATATTTCCCTAAGTTTGGATATCGTTTTTATATGCTATGACATGCTACGCCTACACCTACGAAGCACAGTAGCTCGTCCTTCCAAGTTCGCTCTACAGTATGTGGTAGAACGATTTCATCTGGTTCATCCATTTATTGGTCTACAAGTTAGAATATCAAGGAATAAGAAAATCATCCCATTAATCGTCTTTCTGGCAGATTCTGTTGCTTTCCACAGCATAATAATTATATAGCCTAAACATAGGTTTTCTCCCCTAAAATTAAAACTGATGTATTTTCGCTTGTCTAATATTCACTAATTACGAGTTCCTTCCGTTATCTCTAAAAACATCAATGATAGTAAGCACACGGATGTGAATTATCATTGCCTAGCAATATTGATCATGTCAAATATATCCCATATATAGCTGCCGTACCCGGCATGGCCGTATTAGGAAAATGTTGTAACCATTTCAGTCTGCAGGACACAATTATCCAAGTTTAGACACGTTTGGTAGTGGGAGAAGATGAGTGAAATAGTTGCCAAAGAATCGGAATAGTACCAGCTAAGTTCACAATTGAGATTCGGAAACCATGACATCGAGATATAGGGTTGAGTACGCGCTCAAAAGTCACAGAAGAGACGAATTCATTGAGTGGATCAAAGGCTTATTGGCAGTGCCCTTCGTTCTTCATGCGGATGTAGAGAACTACGACAAAGGGTTCACGGAACACTATTCCACTTTGGAGAATTACGAGTTATACTTGCAGACGCAAGAGTCCGTAATTGCTGCAGAGTGCCGTAAAAGATACCTGGAAATCTTCACCGACGTGGAGAAATTGGTGGACCACACCATCCTCATCGATGATCTCAACGATCTGAACCCCGACAAGACTTCGGTCAGTAGGTTGAGAAAGCTAGTTCCATCTGTGGGTCGGTTCTTCACAGCATTACCGTTGACTGAAGCATTTCTTGTAGAAGATAGGAGACGATGTATATCAAAAAGGAGACTTGTGAGTCCGTCCTTCAATGATGTCAGGAATATCTTGAATACGGCCCAGGTTCTTGCACTCTCGAAAATCTACAAGGACCACAAGAAATCTGGTTCGAAATTGAAGTTAGTAACTTTCGACGGAGATGTCACATTATATGAAGACGGAAAGTCGTTAACTGAGGAAGATCCGGTAGTCCAACGGTTGATTACCTTGTTGTCAATGAACTTGTTTGTAAGTGTGGTGACAGCAGCAGGTTATCCTGGACAACTGGGAGTATCCAAGTACTATGAAAGATTGAAGGGTTTGATCGATTCTATGAACAACAAGGACTGTATTCTCACCCCTGAACAGAAGCAGAACTTGCTAGTTATGGGAGGAGAGTCCAATTACCTCTTTCGGTTCAGCAGTGAAGCCAAAAACTTTCAGTTCATCGACTCTAGTGAGTGGCACTTAGCCCTCATGCTTGGATGGGACAAGAAGAAAATTGATTATATTATGCATACTGTGGGCAAACACTTGACACACTTGCAAAAGCTTTTCGAGTTAGAAGAGAACACCACCATCGTGAAGAAAGAAAGGTCCATTGGTATAATACCGAATCCAGGCTACAAAATCTTGAGAGAACATCTCGAGGAAATGGTTCTTTCATGCTCCAATAAATTGCACGAGATTTTGCTTGCTCCAAATGGAAGAACTTCTATCGGCCTTCTGGATGAGCCAACTCACGAGTTCATTGGTGACGATGACATCAAGGTTTGTGCCTTCAATGGTGGTTCTGACGTATGGGTCGACATAGGAGACAAAAGTTTAGGTGTGGAAGCTCTACAGAAATACTTGTGCCAGGACCAAACATTGCACCATATCTGTCCTATACTTAAGAGTGAGAGTTTACATATCGGAGACCAATTTGCCAGTGTTGGTGCTAACGATTTCAAGGCCCGTTTAAGTGCTTGTACCGTTTGGATTGCCAATCCTAGAGAAACCGTAGCCATTCTCGATGACTTGATCAACCACATTATTTAGTACATAGTTTGATATTTCGTATCCCATTTTGTCTCTCACCATTATGCCTAAAATACATCAAATATACAACTTTTCACTAAAATCTGCTTGAAATGCAAAAACGACGGGAATCCACTCTGCAGCAACTCCCCATAGTTAACACCACCTGCACAATACCATTTATCAGATATTCTTTATTCCGAATGTTTGTATGGAGAGATGGCAATCCAAAATCTCCTTTGAATGCGGAAATTCTCCCACCATTTTGGAGAGCATATTGCCTAAAATACTTGAAATTAAGATGCTAGTATAAAAATTAGATGAAAATGTAGCTCACAACACGACGAGACTACTTTGTTAATACACTTGTGTTGTTAACTGAACGCTTTGACTGCTTTGGGGGCTCTAAAGGCAAGAATCTGGCCGTTATCTGGCTTTTATGCACCTGGTTGCATTATTTGGCCAGGAAATGTCAAATTCGGAGATGGAATTGTAATTTGATTACTTATATTGCATGGAAAAAGCTTATTTTAGCACAACATACGTGGAAGGAGCAGTTTATTTTATCAATTCCGGACCGTAATCTTATTCCCAGGCTTTTTGTAATTTTGTCATTACACATTCTGGCATGATTCTGGTATGAAGCATCCTAGTGGTGCCCCGCTAGTTTAATAATTTCGTCACTTCCTTGGTATATGCCAGATTTCTCCTATTCGGGTCTAACCAAGGGCCGTTTCTCCACCGTTGTCGTCAATGCCGTGATGCCATAGGCTGGAATCCACCGTTATTTTCTGAGAAACTTGGTGAACCGTTTTTTTAGTTACGGAATTTCTCCTAGTCAGGCCATACCCACAGGAAGTCATCTGTGTACTATCTTATTTTATTGTAGAATAAAGTGAACCCCCATATCCTTTTCGTATCTGTATATGAGATGGGAAACAATTGCTCATACCAATTTGTGTATTGTTTTAAGTTGACTTTCGTTCCCTATTCGGGATATTGGTACTTGGGCAAATTCCAGGTAACACCCCAGATAAAAATGTAACGCAAGCGGAGATGTTCCATACGGGCCGAATATTCTTTCGATTCCTTCTCCTCAACGGCCATTGCCTTTGTTTAGCGGATTCCTGGACATTGACCTACTTAGTCCTCCTGTTTTATTGTACTAATCAGGTAGTTGCAGCGTAATCTATACAGGTCACTATTTGCAACCAAGAAGGTTTACAACTATTACAAGATAAACAGTGTTGTTCTTGCATGATTCCTTAGGAGTATTAGAGTGGGTATCTGAATGGGAATTAAATGTGGTTCCTCATACTGGGCCTCATTTTGCCGTCCCCCATGGAAAAACAATGACCTCTACATTTTTCTATGTATGGTAGCTAAGTGCTATAAGCGTAATTCGTAAATTGTATTATTTATCTATATTTCTCCATTTCGAACCTCACATATATTCGGTTTGTTTCAAAGTGTCAATATCTTAAGGGCAATCCATACACAATTGGTGCCGAACCATTCAAGTAATTCAAGGTACACGTGTCCCTACTCTTGCTGACAGCTTCGCAAATGCTCATAGTAGGATCAGAACTCTTCAACATTCCCCATTTTTCAAAGACTGACATACTGAATAAATCAATGTCTTTGTCAGTTACATCCCAAAGATTGACAAGTACTGATGGCGTTCCACAAGTCAACCAATTGTATATATTTCCATGTGGCTCCAAAATGCCACTTTCCTGCAAGGCGCCGGACGAACAACCAATTAACAAACTAGGTGGCAAGGTAGGCCCGTCTGGTAGACATTTCTTATAAAGAGCCGAGGCCCTTATATATTGCTCACATCCACCATGTCCTAGGTACACAAATAGGTCACTTGCAAGGATATTCTCCAAAAGGTTCTCTTCTGTGGGTTTATTACCCACTAGTCCTTGCCATTCTTGAGACTGGAAAATTAGCTTGAACTTGTTCTCTGTCCGAATTAAATCGCCACCTGGATTTATCAAGTAGTACAAATTGGATTTTTTCGTGACGGATTGCTTCTTATCTCTCTTCAACAATTCAAGAAGATGTTCAATAGATGGAGCTCTGGATACCGATCTGCCTTGCAAAATACTCATTGATTCCCACGGAAAGAAAGCGCACTTCGAGCTTGGAACTACTACAAGATGCTCCCTCGCAAAAGCAGACCGCAAGCTAAAGTATTTATCAAACAATATTTCTAACGACTTATTGAACCTTTCGAAATTTATCTCTTCATAAGCATTCTCTTCGCCATGTAGCTGTAACGTATCAAGCATGTAGTACATCAAGTCACTTACTGCAGATGGTTCATATTTGGGAAGGCAATACATCGTCTTGATAACATTATCGTCAAATTGCATAAATGGGGTTTCCATTGATTTTCGAGAAGGTAAACAGTTGTTAAGTAACTTCATTACATCTGTCTTGAACTTCTCGTAAACGGAATCCTCCTCAAAGTTGCCAAAGAGGCCCTTGAATCCTCCGAACCAAAAGAGAGAGATATGGTCAAGTAAATCTTTCATCCTCAAGTCTAAACCGAAACGTAACCTCCACCAATTTTTCCTGTCCTCTTTGGTATTTATCGCTGATGTTGTCGAAGACTTAGTTGAGAGATCACTCTTTGATATTATATCTCTGAACTCAACTTCCATTTCTGCGAATGACATAATAGGGATTTTTGAATTTGAATGAGCATGACGATTAAGTGGTAATCTGATAAACCAAGGTTGTTTCCCATTCACGTACTTGGTAAGCAAGAGATCACCAGTGTAATGACAAATATCTAAAGTAACTATGGACCACATCTTAGGAAAATGAAGTGTCAAATCAATGTTGAAACTAACAGATCTCGATTGGAAGTCAAATTTCCCGGCTTCAATTGGCGAAGGAAGTAAGTCACTGGAGGTTCCTGACTTGCGACACAAAAGTCTGTCATTGGTAAACGGCAATGACTTGCACAAATCTTGCAAGTAGAAGAATTCTGTCAAAATATTGTTATTCGAGTGAAATGTTGCCAAGGACGACACTAAGAGCAAGCATCTCCAAATCAAGAAGTTGATATCCTTTAGCTTGTGAATTGATATACTTGCAAATTCCTGGCGAAAGAGGCAGCTTCTAAGTGAGTCTTTGCATCGCAAAAGTTCATTGAGTAATTCTACACTTTCCGTAGTCAGATTTTGTACTCCCTCTGAAACTATACTAGGAAGTGTTTGACTCGCTGTGAGAGCTTGATTATAACGAGGGTGTGACCTCATAGAACGCTCAACAGTAGCGAGTTTATTTCTGCATTGAAGTAGTGTCATAGTAGTGTTGTCGTGTTTACTGATAAGTTCGGCACTCAAATCATATTCCTTCTTGGATAACGATATAAGGTACTCTAGGGATCTCTCCTGAGAATAATCCAACTTGTGGAATGTATCTAAATCAAAATGTGGAATATCCTTGATCGAATTAAATCGAGGTAGTTGTACTTCCTCAGATATTCCAAATAACCATCGTTCGACTTTGCACTTTAAGAATCGTATAGTGACATTGTTCGCAATTAATTTCAGTGTACAATATCCTTCTGTTGCTTTTAACAATGTGCTGTAATCCTCTGATTTCTTTAAAAGAATACTGAATAATAGTATATCGAAGTAGTTGATACAATTGATCAACGGACTCACAGTTGTAGTATTGATCTTCTTCAACTCATTCATGTAGAACAATACATGCCTAGTTATTCCCATCTCCTTAAGAAGGATCATCACACTCTTGTAAACTTCAAATAGTAACTGAGTAGTCTCCCATCTTATGACGTTATACTGTTCTTTCAGCATGTTAGGACCGCATTTCTTAATAATTGAGTAAAGCAACTTGATCGAAATTCGGAGGTTTTCATAGGCATCCAATGGATTATTGAGTAACATGTTAAGTTTAGATGTAGCCTTCTGGAACTTCGCCACAAATAGTAAATTGTTGAATTTGTCCACAATTGATAATGAATCGCCTGTAGAGATTTGAAAGTCCTCTCGGGAGCTTAACACATTTTTGATTTTGTTGAATTTCTCTGTGGCCATATGAATATTGCCAATACTTACACAGTATTCAAGCAGAAGTAAGTTGAAGGATAAGATTTTGAGAACTGAATTAGTCCCCGCCTCTTTCAAAAGTGCGTTCAATTGTACCAATGACTCTGATACATCATTTGAGATCGATAAGTAGAATATAGATTGACAAAGTTCAGATTCAAGAAATACTTCCATTTCCGTTTCGAACAGAATACTACTCTTTCTTAAAGTCGTAATGAGTCTTATGACATGACCTGTAAAGCCATTGAATCTCAAATATTGCAAGAGGACTTTTATTATATCTCGTTCACTATCGTGCAAAGGTGTTGGATTCTCAAGCCAATGCTCAAATGATTTGAGACATGTATCCAAGAGGAACAGATCAAATTCAAAGTTTATTAGCTTTTGTAAATTCAAGCCACAAAGAAGTAGTCCATTCTTTGAACCCGAGACCTGGACGTCTAAAACATCGCTTAACCCATTTATATTGTAGTAAGCATATATTGCGTTTTGTTCCACATCCTTGTCTTCAAATCTCATGAATTTCAACATTCTATTCGCGATAGTGGTCTTTTTTGTAGTATCAGTTGATTTTTCAATTACCTGAAATAAGCCACGGACCAATCTAAGTTTAAATGTGTCGGAAATTGATTGGCCTGCCAATAAGGAGGACATCAACTCTTGGTCTAACGAGAAGTTCTTTGTTAAGACGTTTAAAAATGACTGGTTCAAGGTGATTTTCTGCTTGTCATCTTTGGATCCAACGTCCATATAATGAAGTACTTTCATCAATAATTGAGAGGAGGTACTAATTAATCTCATAATGATTAAAGCATTGGCAATTTTCAGCGCCCTGAGCTGCATTTCATTCCACTTTTCCGTGCTTGGATGACTTGACGCAATGAATATCTCAAACTCTAAGCTGTGCTTCCAACATTCTACATTCTGCCTTTTATAGCCCAACGTAAACATCATGTTCGACAAGTTTTTAATTCTCTTGAATTGTTGGAATGATGTAAAACAGGAATAAATGTCACATATCATCTTTGTAGGGAATTCAATATCACCAGTAGTATCAATTATGCCTTTAGTAAATATGGTGAAGTTATCCAATAAAAGAATATGCAATTTGTGTAGGGTCTGTAATTCACTTTGGTAGTTGGTAAACATCCTCATTACAGACGTGACAAAAGTCCGCGACACGTTATCGTTTACAAGTTTAAACGATACGATCAATTGAAGAATGTATTCATTAGACAAGATCTCGGAAGGTGATCCCTCAAGAGCCAACTTCAACTCTTCGACATTCTCAAGAGATGATGCATTCATAAAAGTTTCCAAGCAGTGGGTGACTGTCTCTGCATTATACTGAGTCGATTCGGACCTACGCCCATAGCATGTTTTCTTCGTTGGGGGCATGTCCACGGAGGTCGCTCTATCTTCAATGAATCCATCATTTGCATGCATTATATTCCATTTCTGGTCGTCTGAAAGGTCGCCTAGTTTCAGTTGGAGGCGATGCTTTAAGTCCTTTAATTTGGAAGACTTTTTATTCCTTTGGAGTATGTCCATCACCTTTATGAACCCACCTAGCATCTTCAATATATTTTTCCTATACTTCAACCTATTTGCCTCTACGTTCTTGTTTGAGAGAACAAGCCATTTCATGAAGTTACTGTTCTTCTCGAACACCCCTGTTATTCTTTCCAATAGGGTGAAATTCATGAAAGGATCTGTATTCGACGCGATGATTTTGACATTCGATGAAACATGCAATAATAGACTTTGTAGGAGCAAGAAATGAAATCCGACGATCAAGCCAATGATATGAATAGTATGCTCTGGATTAAACACTGATTCAGCATAAGGCAAACCATTGACTATTTCCAGATCAAAAGTTGTTTTCCACACTATTCTGACGGAATTGACAACTCTGTTGAGTACTAGAAGCAAACTCTGAAGTTCTTGTAAAGCGCTGGTGAGCTCTTTGCACTCTATCAACTTGATCACAAAAAGCTGATGCTTTTTTATGATTTCTATCTCATCTTGAGTCGGAATCATGTACAAACACTTGAAACTGCTTGAAATCCCTTCTAAGCTACCTCCATTGCAGCTTTTACCACTACTAAACGATTCTTGCCCACTCAATGCTCTATTTATATATTCATTAGCAGCTATTTGTAAGTCCTTGACTCTGTGAGCAGGCACATTATGGCGACTAGAAGTCTTCAACGGACGGGTCAAATTCGCCTGAACAAATGCCACAATTCTGTCCTCTTCTGACACATCATCCATCTCAATCAATCTTACTTTCTCTATCTATACCAGCAAAGAACTGATCCATTAATCATACAACATTTCACGATTTAAAGGTGCCAAAATCGAAAGGTAAACAAAAAAAAACCCTCTTGCGTGTGTGACTGCATATGGGCTTTTGTAAATAAGTCACGTGCTTTTCATCAATAGGGCAGACGACTTCTGTGAAGAGGATGCTAGTGGTGGTTACTGTAAGTGGTGGGATAGTGGTTAAAAGGGGTTAGGGCAATAGAATGGGTGTAAGAGTGGAAAGTAGTCTGCTATCGTTGAAATTTACTACTATTTGTTGCATAAGAATCAAGTTAATCGTGTATGTACTATGTATAATGAGTGCTAGCTCTACGTTTCATATTCTATTCAGCAAGATTTGGCGTCTTAAACTGTCCTATGTGATACTATTTACAGATTGGGACAAGTACATCAACATTCATCGATAGAATTCTGCAGATTTTGGTGGGAAATTGACTTTCTGAGCAGTACGTATGGCCCTTTTTTGCAAATGATAATTGATCACTCAAATTCCAGCAATAGCTTCTTTTGCATGGCGTCCCAAGTTCCTTAGAACAATCTCTCACCTCTGCTTTCAGCATCCAACTCTTCAGATGCGAATTTCTCCTTCTCTTCCAACTTCTGTAAGGCCTTTCTCTTAGCCAAAACAGTCTTTGCATTTCTCTCACCTCCATTTCTCTTTTTACCTTTTTGGTGTTCTCTCAATGGCTCCAAGTCGTTCACAAACTTGTGCTTCCATCTCAATAAGTAACGTCTAGTTGATACATCTATTCCCAAAAATTTCATCTGTTGGGAAGACGAGTTCAAGAACTTGTTTAAGTCACCTTCGAACAAGTCCAAATGCTCGATGGAGTTACGGCCAATTAAGGTCAAGAATGTTTCCAAATCGTGGACGTTCTCTTTCGTTCTGGTGGAAGTGTTGGTTTTATATGCTACAGGGGACGATGAAAATGCCCTTATGGATGCTATGCCTATTGGACTTATTTGTGTGCTTTGTTGTATAAAGATTGGGTTTATTATGGATTTTTTTCCCATGAAAATGCTCTGGCTAAGCGGACGAGCCATAGGCCTCGACACCAAGGTTCTGAATGCACTCATGTTACTAGTTTATTGGCGATTAATACTATATTTCAACATACGATTGATTGTTTCTTCATAATTTTCAAATATTTCATTCACCAAAATTTTTCGGTCGTGTGTGGGTTAAATGTGGCGCTACCAATGGAGTTATTATATGTACTTAGTAGTATATGGAGATCCTTGGATAACGATTTAACGGTGGTTTGGGATGAAACTAGAGGAGGATTTAAAAGTGGTGGGAGAGACTCTGGTGGAATAGTTCTTCGTAGTCAACTTTTATAGTAAAATGGGTATATGTTATTTTGTATGTTGTAATAGCGTAAAGTTAGTTGATGAAATACGCATATAAGCTATTTCGCAGCCATATGGGTTAAGGGTTTGTCTGTCAATCAAAGCCTTCTTTAGCACGATCACTATGATGCAAATTGGCATCAAAAGCAAGAAAATGCAATTATAAGTGCTGAAATACTTGGCTTGTGAGTGGTGTCTCTCTGATTTTCAGTTTCGATCCTTTTTGCCAAGATTTGTTTAAGTAGAAATTGGAGTTCACCAGATTGCGGGTTTACCAAACAACCTTCGACAACAACTTTCTCTTTTGTTTAGAGGGGGGTTTCAAGTATCATAGTTACACCCTCGACCTATTGCAGAGAAATATCCGACCGCCATGATAGTAGAAGTGCAACCGGAATGAATGCCAGTGAAGTGCGCAAAATCTTAATGACATATCTTCTTTGCGCTAATAGCACTTCAGCGGCTAATACTGAAGTGTTCAAAGGCAATCCAGAGCGATCGGCCGAAGCTTCTCATAATAGCAGCCCGACCCATTGGAGTACAAGTATTAGAATAATGTTCTACTATTACGGCTCCATTTTCTGGCATTTGGTTGTACCAACTTTATTTCAACATCAGTTTCAGCCGTGCCCAACCATTTTTGGAAGGACACAACAGATGACCTCCATTATTAAAGTCAAACAACAAATGCAAATATACGACAACCAAAAAGATATGTTTTTCTCTCTCGGCCGACAATGCCTTTAGAAGCCACACGAAACTAAGCCCATTTAGCTAATTTGTCAATTAAAAACTACTACGGCTATATTAACACCAATTAAGTCCGCAGAAAGTAACACAAAAGCTCGATGTTAAGTAACAAGCCTCCGTTGGGTAATTTGCTACCTTGTTGGAATGCAACAAATTATAGTGAAATTGGAATATGGAGGACGACATGAACTTTGATAAAGAATTATTTAAATTCAATGGTTTCGATATGGAATTATCAAACCTAAATTTTAAACGGCAGATTTATAGCTTTTAATATTAATTGCCAAGAGAAAGGTTTCGAAATATGTCAAATATGGAGAAAACTGACAAAGATATAGCTCTCAATGCTTCAGAGGAGGAGGATTCCTCTTCATTGTCTACGAAAACTGGGTCATCTCCAAACCCTTTTGGAACAAGAGTCAAGGAGATGCTATTCAGAGAATTTATTGAAAAATTCCTGCCAGCTTACTTCGGCTGTATTTTGGGAGTTGGTATTTCAGCCAACATCATGTATAATTTCCCCTATCCAAGCCATTGGATAAGGATCTGTGCTCTAATAATGTTCGGTATCACTGTGGTCTTCTTCCTTACTTGCACATTTCTGTGTATAATAGGCTGTTGTTATTACCCTGAAAGAATCGCATTGTATCATATCCACCCAATACACTCTGTCTTCATGGCCGTATACGTTATGGGATTTATAACTATTTTAAACTTCATCCATTTCTTGGTTGGAGAAAGTCATACTATCTTTGTTTGGGTCTTGTGGTGGATAGCAGTCTCCATGTCAGTTTATAATGCTTGTATTATTTTCTTCTTTACACTCATATCAAAGTTTAACAAACCTACTAGCCTTGAAAACGTTCATTCAATTGCTGCACTACCAGTGGTGACACTAGCCGTGGTCTCTTCTTCAGGTCATCTTCTCACTAACTACCTTCACAGTGTTGAGCACAAGGTTATAACAGAAGTCGTTAGCTTGATATGCTGGAGCATCTGTGTTGTTATGGGTGCTGCTTTTCTGCCTATATATTTTGCAAGGTTGTTTATCCACAAATTGCCAAGTTCACCGCTCATCTTGACCACTTTGTTACCAATTGGTCTTTTTGGGCAGTGCAGTTATAGCATTTTCTTATTTGGTGTTAATATGTACAATTTAATACCTGACAAGATGGTGGGTACTACCTTTTTAGTGAGCTGTGGTCTCTTTGCTACTGTTCTTGTTTCTTTTGGCTATTTCATGACATTTCTTGGTACTGCTTCCATTCTATCTAAAGTTAAACCTTTTGCAAAGAAACCAAATCCTAACTTTACTACAAAGCATGGATTCTTGATCTGGCATAAGGGTTTTTGGGCCATGAATTTCCCTCTTGGAACGATGTGTTTGGCAAGCGGTGAAATTGGAAAAGGAGTCATTGGGAACTATCCCTTGCTCTTCTTCAAGGTACTTGCATGTATCTATGCTGTGGTTTTGTTTCTTGTAACTCTCGGAAACTTACTCGGAGTAGCTTTCTATATTAGAGATTGTGTCAAAGAGTTGTTCACCAGAAGCGAAAATAAAGACAATACCGTTTAGGTCCACTTAACTATTTTGCAGCCATTGTTAAATTAACTCACACTATAGCATAATTAATTTTATTTGATCCTTTGTTTAATAGATGTAGTCCTTGGTAATTCTTCATAATATTTAATCAATTTCATCTTCTAATGGGGTAGGGAGGTTACACCTTTATCCCAATTCTAGGATTTCCACCTATATCAGACGTTTAGTTTGTGACATAGCCATTCACTACACAGACAGCAGCCAAGTCATTTCTCGAATACAACCCACAAGACTCTAAAGATATCCAATGTCTATCAGATACCACAAGAGGGAGAAGTCTTTTCATTTCCGATACTACGACCCAATGTCTATACGATAGTCCTTTATTTACTATGTAATTTTGTATGGTAGCGCCGCGCTAAACGTACAATTTACTAGTTGTTCCACCCAACTACAATTCTATAGTCTAACAGAATAGATAAGTACATTATAAGTATGTAGCTTCGTCTAAGAAGATGTGAACCAATGGCTAACTAATATGTGCAGAAATGCCTGTCTTTCGAGCTGATTTTCAAATGTGGGCCTAAGTTAGGCCAACTAGCACTCTACCTCGTTCTGGGCGTATTACTTACAACAATCCCTTGGCCTGGAACTCCTTCAACAAGGAGTTACCCAATCTAGCTGGGGAGGCCTCGACGACAACACCAGCAGATTGCAAGGAAGCAATCTTGGACTTGGCATCACCCTTACCACCGGCGACAATGGCACCAGCGTGACCCATTCTTCTACCTGGTGGAGCAGAAACACCGGCAATGAAGGAAACAACTGGCTTAGGACCTTGTGGTCTGGTCAAGTTGTGTTGCTTGAGGAACTCAGCAGCCTCCTCTTCGGCAGTACCACCGATCTCACCAATCAAGATGATACCCTCGGTCTCCTCGTCTCTCAAGAAAAGAGTCAAAGCGTCGATGAAGTTGGTACCTGGGAATGGGTCACCACCCATACCGATAACTAAGGATTGACCAAGGCCGACGGCAGTGGTTTGAGCAACGGCTTCGTAGGTCAAAGTTCCTGATCTGGAAACAATACCAACCTTACCTCTCTTGTGGATGTGAGATGGCATAATACCGATCTTACATTGATCTGGGGCAATTATACCAGGACAGTTTGGACCGACCAATCTGGTCTTGTCCTGAGTCTTCAAGATCTGGGCAACTCTGACCATGTCCTTTTGTGGGATACCTTCGGTGATGGCAATGGCAAGCGAGATCTCGGCAGCGATGGCTTCCTCAATGGCAGCAGCAGCAATTGGTGGAGGAACAAAGATACCAGTGGCAGTGGCACCGGTTTCCTTGATAGCATCCTTAACGCTGGCAAAAACTGGGAGTCCCAAGTGGGTAGTACCGGCCTTCTTTGGGTTGGTACCACCAACAACCTTGGTGTTGTAGGCAATGGCTTGTTCAGCGTGGAAAGTAGCCTGTCTACCGGTGAAACCCTGGTAGATCACCTTGGTTTCGCTGTTAACCTTAAGGTTCTGGATAGTGGAGGCGTAGTTTCTGGCTGGAGCCGAGGCCTTGAGCCCACGAACGAATTGCTTGTTCAACATGATGGTTTATGGGATTTAATTGATAGTCTATAGTGTCTTCTGTTAGTCTCTGTCTGGGTTAACTGATCCAGAGCTATCTCGACCAAAACACCGTCGAATCGCCGCTTTTCTTCGGTGTTTCCGTCCAATCTCTCGCTCTGATTCCATTGCTCTACTTACTGAACTCGTGTCCTGATGTCAATACAGTCTAGTACAAACTACTACTCAGAAAGAGACTGTTATAGACTCTCACAAATCTTTACAACTCTCAGTTTCACATTTACCCGCCCAATGAAAAATCGACCCTCCACCGGATTTGCCCAAAAATGTCGTTTCGCCATGTCCCTGCCAAACCGTTCCGCGTGCCTTGCCTGCAACCAGGGACTGCACCGGGTGTAAAGAGCCCGCCGGGATAAGTGCTGCGGTACGGGTGTTTGGTGTGAATTTAGGCCCGTACCGCAGCGCATTTGCCGGCGGTTCCCCCTGGGTCTGCGAACATCGGTATAAGTGAGCCTTCGTTGTCGGTAAAGCTATGGGGCAATTTGGACATTTTAAACAGCGCAGACGAGATCTGGCCGCGAAAACAATGCTAGTGGGTGGATGTCGCTGAAGTTTTAGCCATGGGCCAATGCAGAGGGTCGTGGGCCAGCTTTAGAGGTCTCCCGTTGGGGTGCTAGTGACAGTTATCAGTTCTATGAATGCCCTCTACTAGTCTGGTTTTCAGGCTCTATCCCAGGCCCGCTGCGCGGTCCATACGGGCTCGAGGCCACACGTCCTGGATGCCAAAAACTGAAATTAACCTCGCTATCCATGTGGTTCGGCTCTCCACAAAACTGGTACCAGAGGCACGTGATGCCGCATCTCTTCTCGCTAGAAGTTCCAACGAGGGGTTTTTCCGAGTCCTACCGGGCGCCATTGTCTCATAGAAACACTGACGAGACACAAATGGTGAGACGTGGTTGAAAGGACTGCGGATAGAACAGTGAGTGTCCCAAAGCAGTAGTTTGTTACAACTATTGCCGTTTGGGGCTGGACAGCGTGAGGATGAGAGGTGTGAGCCAGGACGGACGGGAAGCGAGAGTGGGATCATTTGGAGAGTGGGTAGATTTGGCGGGATTGGGCTGTAACATAGGTGAGAGCTCGGAGGTGGGATATGGATAGAGTGAATCGAAATGTGGAGAGTTTTGTAGGTTAGTAGCAGTAAATCGCCGAGGGTGCAAGTATATGTTGAGGAATAGAGTTGAGATAAAGAGGAGGGTAGACATTTAAACGGTGAGACCGTAGAAATGACGAGGTTATGGTCAAAGGAGCGCCGGGAGTAATATGGAAAGTTGTCTAAGGCTGCTATGTCGTTGTTAGTGGGGGGCCGGACATCTGTAAATGAGTCGAGTATGGTTATTTGATTGCAAAAGTAAGGAATTGGGCGATCAACCATTGGGTTATTGAACTGTGACCGATTTGCTACAAGAATATACAAAGTACAAGTAATTGCCTGGTTTTTAGGTGGCTCAATAGATACTGAGTTCTCTTTCTGGATAGCTATATGGTCTTTGTTATGATCCAAGAAGCAACTCTCCGCATTTCATTTGTAGCACCTATTTTTGCAATAATGACCCCACCACTCCGTCCCTTCGAGCTTATTTCTATTATAGGAAGATCCATATTGAATCACTTATCAGTCGACACCAATCCGTATGGGACTTTTACATCACGTTCTTCGTCGTCTTCACCAGTCCTTTTTGCATCTTTTCGGATAAGCGACATCGCATAGACGGCTGCAACATATTCACGTCGATTGCAACGAACGAGGTAGAATTAACCATAAAGCTTAAATAGAAAACTCTTCTCCTATATGCAATTTTCTACCCTATCCTAGAGAACTACCCAATAGGGTATAAGGGCTCTTTTTGTATAGTGATTTTTCACCTAAATCACCTCCCTCTGGTACTAACTCTGACTTTGTTATCGCTACCCATTACCATCAATAGGATAGTACTATTTGCATTGAATTCTAGAGACTTCCCTACCGAACACTATCCAACACCTTCCACTGAAGCACAACTTTTTTTCATTTACAATTCCTCCCTGCAACATCATCCAATATCTAATATCTTTCCCATACCCTCGACGTTCCACCTTACACCAACCATCAACCAATAATACCAATAAAACCATCTCTTTACTCACCACCACCAAACACCAGCTACTCACCAACTCTCGTGACATGGTAGCGCTCGCAGAAAAAACATTGATTTCCAAAATTCGTTTTCCATCAACGACCGACCAACCACTTGGTTCTAAGCATTGTGGTGTTTTCTGAGGTTACTAGTTGTGAATTCAGGGCGGTATTTCAATCGAATTCGGCTACTGCTTCTGGTGAAAATCATTAAATTGCTGTATCGAGATTGAGACTTTTCTTGTGTTGTATTGTATTGAGTATTGAGATAGCACAACGATCTATAATATTAATCACAGGTTCAATCGACAGTCTGTATCAGTAAGATAAAAAGGTACCTCTTTGGAGACTTATCGAGGATTAACAAACAGATTCATTGTCTAGTCAATCTTAACTTCCGTATCAACTGAATTTTTCCCCAAATTTCACTATATTTCACTCAAAATGTCCTCTCCGGCAGAGTCGTTAGCGTCCCACGATCCAGAGATCAAAGAGGAAGATGACACCAAAAACTCCCATTCTCTGTCAGCAGACGGTACTAATGGGTCATCCAAAAAGCATAAACCTGGCCCAACTGCTGGAAAAAAGCCTTCGGCCGAAGTTCTTCAACGTAGAAAGGAAGGACGTATTAAGGCAGCAGCTACTATTGCCCAGAACCTCAAGAAGACAGGAATTGGCCGTTTCGAGGAGCAGAACGGGTTTGGCTTGACTTCAGTTCAAGCGATCCCTCTTATCAACCAGAAGAATTACTTCACGGAGTATTTAAGAAAAGATGAGCAAATCTCGTTTGTAAGAAGTTGGAGAGCTGAAAAACTCCAGCAACAACCCGTCGTCGTCAAAAAGGGCGGAGCTGAGGCTTCAGCAGAAGCAGATGACTCTCAAAATGGAGAAACTACGAACTTCGACGATTTCGACTTGAATAACATCGAGGCCGAAATGAACCAGAAAAAGGCTAACCAGCTTGTAGACGATGAAGAAGATGAAGAGGACGAAGAGGAGAACGAATCGGAGGAAATTCGTGAGGAAAAGGCTAAGATTGGCCACGATGTTATAGTTATACATCCAGGCTCCAGTTATATACGAATTGGTAGAGCCACTGATGCAGTTCCAAAGACGATTCCAACCGTAATTGCCGTTCCTCGCCATGATACTGCCAACGGTGCCAACGGTGCCAACGGTGCCAACGGTGCCAACGGTGCCAACGGTACCAACGGTACTGCTAGAAAAGGATCGAGACATCATCATCATAAAAAACAAGAACCCCGCCCAAAAAGAGACATCCTTGCTGACGGCGAAGTATTCTTTAACGATAGTTTTGACGAAATCAAGAATGTTGTGACTAAGAATTTCAAAGCACGTATGAGATACTATAAGCGTAGGATCTTGCCTAACTCGCGCGAAACAGCTGCCAATTACAACAAAAAGCAAGAGCTGGAGAAGATTCCTGACCACAACGACCCCTACAAAAAGGAATGGATAGATGTGAATAGCCCGGAGTATCGTTCAAAACGATTCTTTGTTGGTGAGGACGCATTGAAATTGCCGCTTGCTCCTGAAAAGTTCGACCTGTTCAAGCTCAGGTACCCTATCATTAACGGAAACTTCAATGAATTCTCAGATGACTACTCCTCTCCACAAGAAATTTTGGGAGATATAGCCAATATCGTGGGGGACTCGTTAGAGAGTATGGATATTCGCAATCTTTCCCAATTGAAGACGATCTTGGTCATTCCCGACTTATACGACAAGCAATATATAGAGGCCTGGGTCGATATCCTCTTCAAGTTCGTCGGCTTTGGCCGTGTAGGAATCATCCAAGAGTCAGTTGCTGCAACTTTCGGTGCCGGTGCCTCTTGTGCTTGCGTTGTGGATGTTGGAGCTCATACAACAACCATCAGTTGCGTGGATGAAGGTATGGTTATTAATGATTCGAGAGTAGTCTTGAACTACGGAGGAGATCAAGTCACTGAATGTTTTATTAAACTTCTCCTTGAAAGCTCATTTCCCTATAGAGAGATAGATCTCGGCAGCCGCGTAGATGACTGGGAATTGGCACAAACTTTAAAGCACTCGTTTGCAACCTTCCAGGATGCAGACATTGCTGTCCAATTATACAACTTTTACAAGAGAAAGCCATTTGAAACTACAGAAAAGTTCGAATTCAAGGTTTTTGATGAAGTGATGCTAGCACCTCTAGGCTACTTCTATCCTGAATTCTTCCAAATAGGAGAACAGAAGCAAAGTATCCCGTCCTTGGCCTCATCGAGCGAGCCTGAACATGACAATGTTAACATTAAGAAACTTTTTACTCCTTCCACCGATCAATATACTGGAAAGCCAGACAATCCTAGCTCGCGTTCTCAGATCAGTTTGAAGACACGGACGACTTACGCTGACATGAATGAGGATGATTTACTTATGCGCTTGTGCGAATTAAAGGGGACAACCACAGATCTGGATCCATCTGGAACTGCTGCTGCTGAAGCGGAAGCCGCTGAAGCAGGACTGACCAACTTAAGACACGTTCCTTTGGAAAAGGCCATAATAGAGTCCATCACCAATGCTGGATTATCCACAGACTTGAATAAGATCAAGAAATTGTACGACAATTTGCTTATAGTAGGAGGTGGGTTCGCTAAAATTTCAGGTTACGACCTCATTCTCTCTGATAGAATCAATATTTGGCGTCCTAAGTTTCTTTCTAGCAGCTCTCTTGATGAGATTTTGGACTACGTCAATAGCGAGATCAAGAAGACTGAGGAGCTCAGAAAAGAATTAATTAAGGAGCTTAAAGTGCTGAAACAGGAAACACCAGAACAAAACCTCGATGAGATCCAGTTAGCCGAAAAAGATTTGGAATCAATTGACCAGCAGGCACAGGTTCGTTTGGACTTAGATTATATTGATGGTATCAATGAACAAGGCACTGCTTTGACAGTAAATGTTCTCCCTCCTCCTCGTGAGTTTGATCCGGAGATGCTTACATGGAAGGGAGGTAGCGTCTACAGTCGTTTGAAGGTTGTTAACGAGATGTGGATAACACACAACGATTGGGAAGTATTAGAGAGCCGTTGTATCTACTACAAGTCATTGTTCAATTACTAGGCTTTTTGTTTATAGGAAGCATTGAGAATCTATTTGGCTTGCAGTCACTGGTGATATAGAAAACGATCTACAAAGCCAATCTCAAAAGTATATAATAAGCATTTTGAAATGTACATTATTCATAAGAATGAACTGTAAATATCACACTACTGCTTTGACATTCATCACAACTTCTTAACCCCTAAATATTCTACGATCCCATCATTTATGTTAATTAGGTGTATAATATCCGTCGTATACGCTATATAAACATGTTGAATCAACATAATATAAATAAATGCAAAAAGCACGATGCAGAGTTAGAATGCAGAAGTGAATATTAGGCAACGTTGCTCGTTGAATGTAATGGTTCATGGCTATCACTATTAGTCAAGTACCGAGATAAGAATCCAATTAAAAATAAAAACTGGGGATGAAACAACCGACAAGTTAGTTGTTTCTCATGTAAGTTTTCTATGGTTTGCGACTTGAATTGAGTTGAAAAGAGCGGAAGTTCTCTTCAAGTTGATTTCATTTTATGGAAGAGTCATCGACTAGAAGTACGCTTAATAGTCTAGCGACATCTTTGGCTTCTTAGAACCTCCAGCCAAGATCGGCGTCGACTGTCTCGAGAATTTAGAATTTAAGTTTGCAGGGGTAGTAGATTTGGCAGTCAAATTAACAGGGCTGACACTATTTGACCTCATTGAATCTTCTACTGCCAAGCTTTTATTCTTGAGAGTGCTGCTCTTCTTGTGTTTGGACAAGTTCATGATGTTTGATTTCAGCTTTACTTCATTGTCAAAATCCCAAAGTGTTTTTTTCCATTGCAGAAGAGTGTTGTGAAGTTCAAAGAGTTTGAGCAAAGCCTTCTTGTTAGAGTCTGATGACTTTGCTGGCGGAGCTACTTTGAGTTTCCTGTAAAGTGTCTCGTACTCCTTGTATTTGAACTTGAACTTAACCGCAAGGCTATTGTAGTATTCCAAACGCTTAGCAGCAGTAGATGCTGATGAAGGTGGTGGTGGAAGAGGCTCGCTCGATTTCACACGAATGTCGCGAGAGGAAAGACTAGAACCCGAATTGTTAGAAACGGACACTGAGGTGTTATTTGTGTCGTCCTCAATCTCCTCGGAAGAAGGAGATGTATATGGTTCTGTCTTGAGGCGCTTCGAGTGCTTATCATCGTCCGATGATGAAGAAGATGATGACACTGAGAGTTTTCTCTTGGATGCTGAAGATGTATTATTAGTGGGGGTATTGCTGGAAGGCATGGGTGATGGTCTCTTCTGCGGAGAGCCATTGTTTGTGGTATTAATTGCTGGGGAGCTGACTGAAGTCAAAGTTCCGCTTCTTTTAGAGCTTGCACTAGTATTAGGAACACTCGCCGATGTATCATCTCCATTGAGTCTCAAATTTGGCATCTTTGGCAGGTCAGTCTGCGATTTGCGGAACGCAGCGTTACCTCCCTTCTTGCTACTGATTAAGAAACCTCCTCCAAGGCTAGTATTCTTTTTACCATCATCTTCATCGCTTGGATCATTATTTTCACAGATCTTTCTCCGCAATGGATGTGTTTCGGAATATCCCAAACGAGTCAAAGCGTGATGGATATTTTCTATTATGAGACTACGTTCGTATGTGCTGAAATAGTTCCAGCTCCAAGGCTTGAGCTCCTTGTATGCTCTGTCCTTGAGGATATGTCTGGGCACCATTTCGTCATCATTGAAGCTGATTGGGAACTTATCGTCGCTCGTGAATGTGTCGTTAGCGTTGTAAATCTGGGTGAAGTCGTTTAGGAGTCGGGTAAATGTCTGGGTATGCTGAGGGGAGACATTAAGTGTCTTGATTAACTTTGTTTCCGTTATTGGTCCTAGAGCCATGAGGTTAAGGAACTTTGATGTGAATGATGCTGTGGTGTCGTTAGCCGATACGGCGTATGCTGCGATGTTGTGGGGCTGTCTACGAGTGTTTTGGGACTCGGATGGTGCCCTGGTTGTGACTATAGAGGGGCCCTGAGACGAGGAAATTCTTGATTTCAGCTCGTCAGTGCTGGGAACGCTGCGGTGGACTTCCTTGAACTTGCGTGAATCGGTTATGACGTTCAATTTCGTTGCCAACCTCCCGTGGTACTGAGCAATGGAGGGGTCATTGTCTTTACCAGAGGAACCGGCGGAATAGATATTCACATTCAAGGTTTCCGGGATTTTGAGGCACGGAAACACCAAGTCTTCTGAGATCTTGATGGACTGCTGGTGTTAGTATGGTATTCGATGGTCAAAACGGTATATATCGCCAATTTCTGGTACTAGAAATACCCAGACACCATCGGGTGTCGTTCTCACCAGAAATCAGCGCTAGCGAAAATCGTTACTTACATAGTTACCGTCTTTGACGATAAGCTTCGGAGCAGCGCCAGAGAGACGAGACTTGAGATGTGAGATGATGGTAGTATTGAGCTTGATGGCAATTGCCACAGGCTGAGACGGGTCGTTGGCCCCAGAGCCTATGGACGGACGTAGTTGTAGTATAGATGTATGCGACATGTGACTAACCAGTAGTGATAATCGTTAGTATGGAGTTTGGGGACTATTTGTAGGGAGAGAAAGACGGTTTGAAATGGGATTTTGGCAGTTGTTGCTAGTACAAGTGGTGTGGGCGCTTCTCGCAATGCGCTTCTGCTGTTTCGATGCTGGCCGTCGCTGTGGGCTGGGGAAGTTACTATGGTATGAATAAAGAAGTGTAGTAGTTGGCGGGTAAAAAAATAGTCACAAATCAGCTTATTAACCATGGACCCGTTAACTATGAGGAGAAGCGTAGGCGGTGGGGAGATATCGTGATTGTGGGTCACGTGATGAGGTATTTCCAGACGGTCACTGTGGGGTGGTAGGAGTCCCGGGAAAAGGCCTGGGTGTGGTGTGGGGCTCGTTGTGGATTTGGGGTTTGTATTAGGCGAAGAAAAAGACCAGATTTCAGCGGTATAGAAGGAGATTTACGTGGTATCTGATGATATCAAAAACCTGACATCGCTTTCAGTCAGTCAAAGTCTGGCTGAGAAAACGAACAGGCCCTCACCTGGCTGAAAAAAAAAAGACCTCACCTGCCCCAACTGAGAACGGAGTGTGACTTCCTCTTAGTAATTTTCCCACTGTTACGAAAATCATTCTACAGTATTTTTATTATTCCTATTATTTATTATTATTATTATATTAATTTTATTTTTATTTTTGTTTTTGATAGGGCCCCGTATGCACTAATAGAGTTCTATCACCCAACTGTTCCGAAGATGTGGAATGAGTTGGCGGGTGAAAGATGGCAAAAACCGGTGTATTTAGGGCTCTAGATGGAGCCCGTACGGGAAACGATGGGGCTAGCTTGTTATTTGATTTTGAAGAAAGAACCAAAAGCTCGGTTTTTGGTGCTCCTTCGTACCAGGCTTTTTCCCGTGGTTTTGTCCCTCGGAATGCCCAGAAACTGAAAGGCATAGACGAAATTCCCCTCTGAATCGTCCAGAAGCCCCCGAAAATCGCAATATGTTCCCTCACAACACACTCCGTTATGTAGCCGCCCATTCTCCGCGAAACACACTCTCCTCCCCTTCCACCACCGCCGTTGTCGTATTATACCGTGTCTCACCAGGCCTGCTACGAATGCGGCAATTACCAAGATACAGCAAATCACACACAATAACTAAAAATAAATAGCGTGCGTGTGTGCACGCAGATATGATACATTGCAGAGAAGAGAAGAAGTAGTGAAGTGGTGGAGTCAGGTCGGGGAGAGTAGCGACAGTAGTTAGATTTCTCACTCGGTGTTCCCATTGCACAGTATAAAGAGACTGCTATGAACAGCAAACTGATTATGTAGTCAATTGAAACAGTTGCTTCAAAGAAAACCAACGGTTCTATCTTTCACTCATGTCTCGGATACTGATCTGATCTCACCGTTGGAAATTTTCTCACCTGCATCCAATTAGTTGGGTAACTCCTCTTTTTTCTCCACTATTACCTTGCAACCAAAGGTAGTGCACACGACTGCCCTGAACACCGTAACCATAGAAGCACAAGGAGTGGCACATTGGTATCTAGGTCTATCTGGAGAACCTTGAGATAGGTCTCCAAGCCGGAAATTCGGCCAATAGCATCTCATTGCTCAAAAGCCCTCATTATCCCTAGCATTTGGGCTTCCGTTTACGTACTGAGCCGCCCGTTTGTTTCATTCCAGCCCTAACGGGAAAAGTAAATGGGAATACACGACCTTAGAGGCAGGAACAGGCGGAAAGAAAAAGAAAGGACAAAGGCATTAGGCAAAATTGGGAAGGTGGTGTGTACACAGACAGGAATATGGTGATTCTGTACTGTTAGCTGAAACTAAGTAGGAGAGCAATAACTGTGATGAAGCAAGAAAAGTCGTCTAAAGAGCCGGAATTGTGGCTCGGATGGGCTACTAGGTCAGTTTGGGAGGAAAATACTACCAAAGATGGTCTTAATAGTGAAGATCGGAGTGATGGATCTCAGATGTTTCATCCTGTATATTGCCCGATGATGTCGAGGAGTTGGAATAATCGATAAGATGTCAGCAGCTTACGTCATGATTCGACAATGTTGCGGTGCGGGTCTTCTTGTTTGATTGATCACGTGATTTGTTTAAACTGTGCTATATCCAACTTCCGCTAGCAACCTTCTTTTACGTAGCATGGAAGAGCTGAATATGAAAGGCTTATCTCGGCTTACCCCTATTAGCAACTATCTCGATAGCTGCACAAAAAATGAGAGAGATTTCCGTTTAAGACTTCACCGCCAGCCAAACCATTGCAGCCAAAACCTTACTAAACAGAAATAACAACAAAAGAAAGAGCATAAAATTGTATTTCGAGAACTTCATTTTCGGGTATTTTCAGATCCGTTCCCTATAACATAGCTACTGGCTGACTCGATGTCATTTCTAGCACAAATTCCGTGTACCCTCCCACATACTGCCAATACTAAAGGTACATCTCCTCTAACCATTGCTATGTGTGCTTGCTTTGATATCCTGTATATAGATCCCCTTCAGCTCAATTTTCTTCCTCGCCGTGAATATCTGAGCCGCATCGTTCCATCCAGCAGTTCTATTCTCGGTGTTTTTTCCTCATTCTTGCTCATTTTTCCCCTATTGTGCTCGAGTTGTTTCCCCTGTGCCTCTCTATACTACCGACACTGACCGCAGCCTGACCACACACTGCCCACTAATTCCCTTCTCTTGGCTGCGCTTTTACCCATCTCCTGCCTACCAATTCTGGTGCACACACACTTACACACACTAGCACACAACCAGACTCACGACCGTTACCCGCCCCATCAGCACTAACTAACAATTTACAATCAACTATTTACCGCCAGCTGCTTGTTCTTCTTAACAGTGGTTATATTTATTGTTTTACTCTTAGAACGATACATCTGGTACATTCGATTCATTGATTCAACGTATACAACACACACAAACCGATTCGTTCATATTTACCGTCCGTTTCTGTTTCCACTGTCTAGTTAATTTCTTCTGCTGTACTCTTATCAGTGCTGTAAAAAGTAAATCATCGCCTTCAGATCTAAAGAATAGTTGTGCTTAACAGTCCCTCTGTTCAACAATCGCAAGAAAATCGCATCGCTCAATTGAAAATATCATGTTGAAGTGGGTTCAATCTGGTCTTTCCGCCGTCGCTGGTACTGCTGAACCAGAATATGGTAAAGAAGCCATTCAACCAGTCACCGAAGCCATTGTCAAGGGCGAAGTCCCAGTCTCGAGAGAAACTACTATCCAAGACTTCCATTGGCTGGAGCTCGGCGCCACCAGTGTCGAAACCCAAACGTTCTACTTCACGGACTTGAAGAATGGTTTTGCAGGTTTTGCTCAAGTCATCCACTCTAGTATCATGGGTGTTCACACCACAGCCCAGTTCACTTTCCGTTTGTTTCATTGGGACGAGAACAAAACCACCGACAACATCTGGACTTCTACTAAGTTGACTGATTTCAGAACAGAAGGTGCTAACTTCTACGCTGAAAACTTGTCCATTGAGTTAGACAAAGAGAACACTACTTACACCTTGAAGTCCAGTGTGACCGAGGAATCTGTTGTAGAATTGACCATGACCAGATTGGTTCCTGGTGTAATCTTTGGTAAAGATGGAAAAACCAACTATGGTGAGGACAGAGAAAACCCATGGGGTTCAATGAGACATTTGTTCTGGCCAAGATGTACTGTTGTAGGTACTGTCACCACACCAAAGCAAACCTTCAACATTAGTGGTTACACTATGTTTGTAATGGCTCTTCAGGGTATGAAGCCACATCATGCTGCCAAGTCCTGGAACTTTATCAACTTCCACTCACCTAATTACTCTGCTATCCAGATGGAGTTTACCACTCCTATTTCCTACGGATGCACCAAGGTTAACGTCGGTGTGATCTCCAGCAACGATAAGATATTGCACACTTCTGTCAACAATGTAGTTGTGCATGAAGACCTCAAGGAAGACGAGACCGTTGGCTGGTTTGTTCCTCAATCCATCGAGTTCAAGTACCTTGAAGACAAGAAGGAAGAAGAGCCAAAGGAAGACGACAAGGTTGTTGGATCCGTTAGCGGTAAGTTAACAACCTTGGTAGAGAGAGTCGACGTCATGGCCGAGATTCCACAAATGATCAAGACAATCGTCAACAATGTTGCTGGTGCCAAGCCATACATTTACCAATACTGTAATGACTTCGAGATAAATGTTGACGGCAAAAAAGAAAGCGGTGTTGGCTTCAGTGAAGTTACTTTTATTTCCGAGTAAATAAAGAGTCAACTCTGTAATTCAACAGACGCTTTTTAGTCGTCTCGTTTCACTATACATTAATAATAAAGTCGCTATTACATTTTGGGTTGGTTTCTATTAATAATACTCTCCTTTTTATGTCGGTCTTTATTGGATCTACTACTTAATAATTCTAATACATCTCATGATAATGCTCTACAAAGTTAATCTTCTCTATATATAAACTGCAAAATACTAATACTAATAAGATATAAATTGAATTGTAGAATAGAGAGGCGTTCTAGTAGATAGGAATGTGATAGTTCATTGAATAGGATTTGATGTTGGCCTAAAATAAGCAATCTCAAGAGTCAAACACATTTGGCAAACTAATTCTAACCCCAAGGATGTTGTTTCTATTATTGCTTTGCGTTATTGTGAGTTGCTCAGTACCCATTTCTATGAGAATGCATTTTGCAGCTATCTCAGATCATCCATAGCGCTAAACATTTTTATCACAACCGACAGCAGCTCAAAACACTTCACATATGAAAAGGCATAATTCCGATACATATATTCTATCCACCTCATGTCTTCTGTCTTGCCTCTATAGTCTCTTTCCGTCCATAAAAATGGAAATAGTCCCTAAAACACTATCATCTATAGGTTCCAGATCCGTTCCTGCATTTCTATTTGTGGCTGTGAAAAAGTATAAGATCGTTAATTGCAGCCATTTTTTTATCTGTGTACAACATGCCTTCTTTTACACGGCGTTAGTCTTGAATTGAAAAGCATATGGTGTATGGGCTATTAGTTGTGTGTGCTATTCTCAGTTCCATTGTCTATTCATTTATCCACCAAAGCCAATTTGGGGAATATGGCCAACAAGTTATTGATCTTTTTGACTCCTAGTCAAATTGAAACCTTGGATAACTTTATCCATGTCATTGAAGCAGCCACATTTTCCAAATTCAACAACGATCAAGTTTCCAATTTAAATGTCCTACAACCTCCGAAACTGGGTTCTGAGGAACCTGATCCATTGATCTGGCAATTTCATCAAGAATTCGAGTTTCTGAAGTATGAAGATCTCGTCGTTCAATCATTGACTGTATTGCGTCTCGAAGGGGATAGAGAACTCGATTGTGAAAGAGTTGCTTTCAAATTCGACCAGTCGGACAGTGTAGGAGTTCTTCTTAAATACTGCTCTCAAGAGTACTGTTTGATTTTCCCTGATTTGGCAGAATATCAAGTCTACAACAGAGAACGCATGTTGCTCGTACGTGAATCAGCTCAATCTAGTAGCACCTCTTTGCTCCCACGTCCATCAGGGTTGAGATCACTCTCTACTAACCTGGTCGCTCAACTTAGACCCAAGTTATCCAGTGAAACTATATGTTTAAAATCTAAATCTTGGAAAGCTTCTGAAAGAAAATTAAGAAAGCTCAAGAAGTTGACGGAGAATTAACTTATCTGTTCAATTATTGAAGATATTTCTGGCCAAAACTCTATCTTTGCTATGATCTGGCGATGACGAAAATTTATGAGGCTTCTTTACGATGTCTTTGACATTCAGAGGAAGGTCGGCTTCTTCCTTCACCCACTTCCTTCACACTAATAGGAAAATATTTTTCATCCTAATTCACACTAAATAACTAAACTAAATAGAAAGTAAACATTAAATATCATTATAAAGCTCCCACAAAGTAGTACACCAATGCTGCGACACCAGCAATTCCAGTCCAAGTCGAGAACAAAGCGGATGGACCAGACACCTTGACATCACCAGTTCTTCCGAACCAAACCTTGTCGTTGTACTGGCTTTGAGCTACATCCAACACAGCGTTCTTCTTGTCTGAGAATGGAGGATATCTTGGTGCCAACATGAAGTCGTTCCACAACTTCTGTTCCATGGTTGTTCTCTCGTGAGTGAAGTGACGGAATGAGAACCAACCGTGGTATGCTCCTTGTCCGGAATTTCCAATACCTCCAAATGGAGCGTTGACCAAAGCAACGTGCATTAACACATCGTTAACAATAGTACCACCAGATCTGACGGATTTCAAGATAGTCTCGATTTGTGGGTTCTTAGTACGAGATGTTGGACCACTGGTGAAAATATATTGAGCCAATGGTGTGTCATGGTGACTCTGTAATTTGGTCAAAGCGTCTTCCAACTTGGTGTAAGTTAAGATAGGTAAGATAGGACCGAAGATTTCGCCCTTCATAGTAGAATCGTCCCAATCGACATTATCAATCACAGTTGGTTCAATGAATCTTGACTCAGCATCAGACTTACCTCCGAAGACGACCTTACCCTTAGTGGTCTTGATAATCTTAGTAATGTTACTGAAAGCACGGTCGTGGATCACATGGGTTAAATCCTGGCTGTCTTTGTTGAGTTCAGGGTAGAATTCCTCCCCTAAGACCTTGATAAGTGCATTAACAAACTTAGACTTCTTATCTTCAGGAACTAAGACATAATCGACAGCAACACAAGTTTGACCAGCATTAGTGAATCTACCCCAGGCAATTCTTCTTGCTACCACTTGTAAGTCCTTATCAGTGACATCATCCAAAATAAAAGCTGGGGACTTACCACCCAACTCTAAGATAACTGGGGTCAAAGTCTCAGCTGCCTTCTTGGCAATAATGGTACCAACGGTGTTGTTACCAGTGTACATGATTTTGTCGTACTTCTGTTCCAAGGCAGCGGTGGTTTCTGGAATACCACCATTGATGGCGAAGAAGATGTCTTCGTCAAGAGCTTCTGTCAAAAGCTCGGTGAACAATTGGGAGAAGTGTGGGGTCAATTCAGAAGGCTTGAAGACGACTGCATTACCGGCAGCAATGGCACCAATGATGGCGGAAATAGAAAGGAAGAATGGGTAGTTGAAAGGTGAAATGATCAACACGACACCCAATGGGATTCTCTCAATAAAAACTGGTTGTGACTTTAAGGTGAGAGGTAAGTCGGAAACAGGTTCTGGCTTCACCCATTTGTGCAAGCTGGCCATGGTGTGGACCAACTCGGACAAACCACCGGAGATTTCTAAGTTTCTGGTCTCGGATGGAACTCTGTGGAAGTCCTTGAGCAAGGCATCGCAAATAGGTTCAACATTATCCTTGATCTTGAAGTAGACGTTTCTCAACTGGTTCAATCTGTATTGGACTGAGTGGGACTTTTGCTTCTGGTGGAAGGCATCGTGAAGACGCTTGACTCCAACTGGAATGTCACTCAAAGCAGTGTGTTTTAACACCGATTCGGCGGTGGCCGAGCTGTCTACCTTGGTGAACGATTCAACGGAGGAAACTGAGTCCTTAAGAGGGACTGGAGGTGGGGCCATGGTGATTTTGCAATTAAGATATAACTACTACTAACTGTTAAGACGTTTAGACACTGCCAGTAACTACGAAAAACTGTTTTGTGGGGTGCACCTATGAATTACACGATCTGCTCGGCTATTTATATTTCGCTCCTTTATCCTTCTGTCACCTCACTCGCTTCCTACGTGTACCTTACCATTTAATTGTAGATGTTGGTACCTTCCGTTGACATCTGAAAATTGGAGAAGTGAATAGGGTTATAGTGGAGTGTATACGGCCGTGCCACAAATTCCATATGAAAATTGGCCCGTCGTTAACGGGTTTACTTGATTGATTTGTGCCGACGGCTGATGGCTTAGTAAGTCGGGGCTCTTAGTAAGGTTACCCCACCACTAACTTCCTCCACTAGGTGGATTGAGTACCGCATTAGAGACGAAATGGAGGTGACAGTAGAGGTGACAATTGAGGTGACATCTAGGTGACAGTAGAGGTGAAAAATGCTGTGCCAGGTGGCAAAAAATGTAGAGGGTTATGTCCGTACGGTGCTCTGTGTGGCCACAAACTTCAAAGTGATGGTTAAAGCCTTTGCATTCATTTTTTTCTTCGGAAACCTTGGAGTGATGCCTGGATTCAGTGATCTTCTTGTTTAGCCATTTTCACAGGCACACTGAAGCGAGCCAACGCGAAAATCGGAGCAATTGGAAACCTTTGAGGACATAGAAACGGCCCGTTGTGCATGGAAAGTACTACATTATTGGTAAATTGGAAGAGTAGGTAGTATTTCGGAATCAATATCGTAATGTAGGATTGAGTCAAGATCCCGACCGGACTTCTCCCCCCTGAGCACTGGTAAACCATTTCTCTGACTAGTAGATGGGGCTAACCCCACTTGTGCATCGGAAGTGTTCCAAATGCCTGCATGTAGCTCGGTGAGTACAGATGTTTGCAACCGATACGTTTAGTATCAGTTGTGTGTTTCGGTAGTTATTCATCTCTATAATATGTTATTTGGGTGATGAAAATCTGCAATTGTGAGGATGAACCGGATTACAACTTCTGTTTCATCCAACTACCGTCTTTTAGAGATTCTCTATCATTTTTGATAAGATCAAACTCCTCAATGACTCCTCCGAATGCTCCATGTATAGCAATCTAGGTCACGTGGTGCATGATTTAGTGGAGTCGAAGTCCAGTCATACCTCCAATTGTAAAACTTCTATGACCTGGTTAGACATCTGACGGGAATTTACTGCCAATTTATGGATAATTGCCATTAGTGGGGACTTCACGGATCTGCAGCGCAATTTGAACCCCATATTATGTCTATTTTCCGGTCCTTGAGACCTCGCTAATGCTGCATTGTTGTATATGGACCTTTGATAAGGACTCGAAACACGAAAATGTGGGGTTCGAGATCAGGGAAGATTTTACTCCCTTTAGGAGCCACTTCGTAGCAGTTTAATAACCCCCTTGGCTATGTATACCAGGCAGCATCTATACTACATTTTACCGGCCAGTGGCTTCCACAATAGTCGTAAATTGCATGGAAGCAAATAAAGTCACGTGACTTCACTTCTATATCCATTCTCTACAAGAGTCCATGGACCAGGCTCCTACTCTCTCACATCCACAACTACCCGAGCAGACAATCTTTAATCTCAAATCTCAAATTCCAACCGGCTTCCCGTTCCTCTCTCGGGCTCCTAACTAATGTAAATCTCAGCTATTCGTATCATTCCTATCATTTCAGTCCTCGTACTAGCGTTAACTGCCGTCTCCATCTTCATCCAATTTCCACCCTGATTCCGTCTCTATCAAAATTCACAGCCATTCTCACCCACAATTTCCATCACGTGCTGAATGACGTAGACTTACATAATTTTGAATCACTTGATTTTATCGCTTAACAAAAACTGCATTTAAACACTTTCCTCTTTACAACAGTAGCTGTTGTCTTATCAGTTGTGCCATCGGATCAGTATTTATAATCAAGAAGCACCGTTAAGACCACATCGAGACGGATTGCGGAGAGTAGAACAGTTGTAATTGACTTTTTTTGCTTTCCAATCGCCCCTATCGCAGAAATTGGATCGACTGTTCTCCTTTACATCACCTGGCCTGCTTAGAAATGGCCGAGTCAGCTCCACAGGCGCCAAAGGCTGCCGAAACAACCCCAGATAAGCCTGAAAAGGTGTCAAAAACTTTACCAGAAGTCGCTTCTACACCTCCGCCAGCAGACCAGATAAGCGCCCAAGTAGAACCGCCATATTCATTACCCCAGATTCTGTCATCTCCACAGATTTCTCCTAAGAGACCCACAGTAGACTCTTCACTCGCTCCAAAAGTTTCAGCAGGAGTTCTACACTCGCCAATACCCCACAAGGTTCTTGCACAAGCAGTTCATCCACTCAATGCGTCAGACACACCGGCGTCTCTGCGTTCCGTTAGTAATATTGCCTCCAATAGAAAGCAGGCTGCACCAGAAATCAGCTCCAGTAGTAACCCTATCATTGGTACAGTTAATGCTTCTGCGGCAGCGGCGGGAGGAAGCACTGTATCCTCTTCCACATCCAGGCCAAGAAAAGCTTCAGTGGGCCCTTCGTTAGTAGTGAAACAAGACCCCACGCTAAAGTCGTGCTTATCCCCACCATCAGATTCAATGTTAGACCACCACCATGAAATTCCAAGAGACAACATTTCCCTCCTGGATAACAACCAACATCCATCGTTCTTGATCAAATCTGATAATATCAGCCCAAACAAGCATGGGTTGTTAAGTTTAAACCAGACAGGAACTGCTACCCCTTCAAATGACGAAGAACATGCACAGTCACACATTAATTTTACTCCTATAGTCAACAATACTTCTGGAAGTGTGCTATCTGTTCCAGTGTCACCACCAAGACATATTTCTAAATCGCCTCCAGGCTCTGTCTCCGTTTCCAGAATGAATTCTTTGCGCTATTCTGATCTAGATGAAAAGAAGTTAATTGAATCCTTAAGGATTTCCAATAACAGCTCTTTGGCGTCAGAAGACAATAGACTGAAGTCCAAGCCAACGGAACCAATAGCCAAAGATGGAATGTCAGATCAAGAAGATGCTTCTGAAGGGGTTAAGAACAACAAATTACATCTATTGATTGGTATAACTGGATGTATCTCTATTCACAAAAACATATTTCTAATCATTGACAAATTATTCGAGTTGTATACTCATGATAAATTGGAGATTCAAGTGGTCTTGACCAAGTCTGCTGAGTGGTTTCTCTCTGAGAAATTGTATAAGTTTGAGGAGCTTCAGGTGAAGGTGTGGTTTAGTGATGATGATGTTAAGCATTTCCTCACCAGCCCCTACCATAAGAATGTCGCCCTTTACAATACGCAAGCAGCATCGACTGTTAGACCTATGATCACTCATAAATTATTGAGCCAGTATAGTTTAGTCTACGATCTTCAAAGATGGACTGACGTCTTTCTAATTGCACCTTTATCAGCAAATACTATGGCAAAATTGATTACGGGCCTCGCAGATGATTTACTAAGCAACTTGGCACATATATGGCCTGTTCCACAGTTGGCGCTGCAGCAGCAACAGGTGCCCCAACAGGGTGCACCAGCTCCAAATTGCACCATCTTGACAAACAACTTAATCTCTCCCAAGCCTATAATTGCTGCTTTGGCATTGACCAATTCTATGTATTCGCATCCAATAACTAAGAAACAGTTGATAATGTTACAAGAGAGCTATCCAAATATGAGTATTTTGAAGCCAGTGGAAAAGTGTGTGGATGTCGACGGAAACATCTCTATGGGTGGTATGAGATCGTGGAGAGAAGTAGTGGATTTCGTATCAAAGAAATTGGGAGAGCCACCGGAAGACGAAGATGAAGACGACGAGGACGATGATGACGATGATGTAGAAGATGTGGAGGATGATGTAGACGAAGAAAGAGAAAAAGAAGTGGATGAAGAAAAAGTGAAGGCTAAAAAGGCTGATGAAACAATTGCTTTGCAGAAGAGCGAAAGTGTTAATAAGAAAGAGCAAGATCCACTTGCAACAAAGGCAAAGAATCCATCTATCGTTGAATCCAAGCCAAAGGTGAGGCCCTCAAAGAGCTCTGAAGTCGAAGAAATGCTTGAGGTACATGAGGATACTGGTTTGCAACCGATCATCAGTAACACAGAAGAGAAGAAGATGACGTTGAACGGGTCCAACGCTGACCTCCATCGTCATAGAAGAAACACAATTACCAGGAGAGAATTACAAGAGCACGAAAAATTGGCAACACAGAATGCCATTTTGAATTCAGGCATAGGAGTTGTGGCCTCACCAGTACCTTCACATTCCAATTGAACCTGGACATCAAGCGTCATGATTGTGACTCAGTGAGTATACAATCATTCAACTATTCAATTCCGCCGTATCTTATTAATTTATTTATTCAGTTCCATGAAATTGCAACATAAGCTCAGACACAGCAGAATACTTGTTACAGCTGTTAAGTCGTTCAATTATCTATATTTATTAATTAGTACTTTCTGGGTGCAAAACATAGTGCTTCATTTTATGTGTAATCCAGAAATACAGAAAGTTTAGTGTATGAGTAAGGGGTTGTATTGTAGAGAATAATAAACCGTATTTCGGTTGATGATCTCATTCGACAAAACTAATATCAGTACCAATTGTAATTTGTAACTGTACTTTCACGATTTAAATAACATCTATCAATAACCAATTATATCACGACAATTACTTTCGACGCACGGGGACCACTAGTTATACTATTATTAACACCAAAGTCAAAGTCTCCTTTGAAAGCCCTTATTCCCTCTCAACTCACCAATTCACTACTTCACTTTTACGACTCTTTCCCCAAGTCCACATATTCACACTCATCTTGTCTCATGTCCAAACTCAATCAGTCCCACCAGTCTCTTCCATACTTTCAGCCCACTCACCTTTTCGCAGTCATCGTCGCTCATCGCCCGATTGGGAGTTTTTGTGGGGAGACTCGGAAACTGAAAAATCTCGTTTCTTGAGAACTCTCATTTGAAGAGGACACTTTCCTTGCTGAATCGTTTCTTCTTTATTGTTATATATAGGTATTACCGAGAGTATATCTTATTGGGTAGGATAAGAGATTATTGCTAATCGCCTATTTGTTCATTTGTCCGTTTATCTGGTTGTTTTGGTTATCGAATTGTGTAGTTGCTGCTGCCAAAGTTATATCATAGAAGTATATATATCGGCTCTAAAATCAAGACCTTCAGAATCCTTGCTTGCACTAAGTACTACGAAACCATTGTTATAAGTTAAAATGAAATTGTTCGAATTCGACCCAGAATCGTTCTCCAAGGAGAAGTTCGTGGTAGGTGGTATTAACACCTACGTCTATAACTCGTCCGTCTTGCAGGACTACGTCGAAAGCTTCAACAACAAGTCAAAGGTCAACGAAATCCCAATTTATGTCCACTACTTGGTCCACCATAGACAGGGTGATTACACCTACACGGAAGCCACGGCGTACAACGTGTTAAAGCAATTCTACGCTAAGAAAGAAAAGGTGGATATTCCTTTGATCTGTGTCACCTTCGACAACAGAAACCACGGAGAAAGACTTGTGGACACCAAGAGTAACTCATCCTGGAAATCTGGTAACGATACTCACGCTGTCGACATGATTTCAAGCATTGACGGTAATATTGCTGATTTGAAATTAATCATGGAATTCTTACCCTCATACTTGAATTTGGACTACTACGTCTCTGAAAGTCTTAAAAAAGAATACATCACTGATATTAGATTCAGAAACATCCTCAGTGGTTACTCCTTGGGCGGCCATACTATCATCAGGTTTGCTAACAGGTACCCTGAATTGGTAGAAATCATCAATCCGGTAGTCGGTTGTAATGATATGAGTTCCTTATTAATTAACCGCTTGTTCCAGCGCAAAGAGGATTCCAATGACTTCTACAAGAAGTACTTCTACTTCAACTACAGAGAACTCGAGTTTTCTGATGTCCAGAAGAAGAAGTATTATCCAGAGGCATTTCACAAATATGTGAGTAGACAGGATCAAGAGATCTTTGAGAACTTTCCAATGAACAAGATCAGAATGTTTGCAGCTTATGGAGCCGATGACCAGCTCGTGCCTACTCTGTTATCTCGTGTTTGGGCTGAGCTTTACGATAATACCAACAAAGCTACAGAAATTTTCATTCAAAAGGGTGTTGGTCATGATTGTACTCCTGAGATGATTGACAGATTCACCACCTGGTTAGCAAAGCAAATCTAGTGGTGTTTTCTCGCTTTCCCAGCAGATCTAAACTAATATTTAACTAAAAGTCCCCTTTCTATGTCCTCTTTTATGTATTTACGTGTTGAACATTTGAGTCTGCTACCAAGAGTATACGTTATTGTTTCTTAGTTATTTAGATCCACAAATAAAGTATTTTATTCGAAATTTGACTAGTGGTGTAAACCAAGGAGGAATGAACGATTGGGAATATCACGACGATCTCTCATAATCCGCATATTAGTTTAAAGATGTTCTCTTGAGAGCCCTTCCACGGCAGCCTTCAAGCAGAAGCTATGGAGGGAGATATGGATGCCAAATTGTAGGTATTGCAAAAAGCTATGGGATTGGTTATGTGCAGTGACTTCTTTGTATTCTGCAAGAGAGCAATCATGATAGAGTAGATATTGACTCCAGAGGTTCTACATTCAATGGCCTAGTCTATAGTAAACATCAAAGATGCCGTTAATATACCATAGGTCACTACATCCAGTTTTTCTTTAGATAACAGCCATCTATCGTCTAACTAAACATTCAATACTCGTCCTACCGTCTTCAGCAGCAAGCGTCAGTTTGGCATATTTTAATACTCTAATTGTACCATGCATTATGCTGTAACTGCGTTTTGCCGTAGTATTTAACTTTACGTTTCCCGACATAGATTAGTATTAGTAGCATTAGTAGCAAGCAATATGTTGACCTATCTGACGTCGATATCTTATCATTTCTTATCTTATCGTACATCCATATCCAAATGCCATTTTCTATCCTATGGGCTTTGACTACCCCCCTAAAGTTGCTCTACAGCTCTTCCCCCCTAACTCTACTGCTTGCATAGAGACTGCTACCAATTCCTCGTATTTCTTTACCATACAGGCAAGCGACAAATCGCCCATTTCCTGGGGGATTTCACCCGTGCCGCTTGCCCAAAGGCGGCGTGGATAGACAATGGCATGAAGAAGCATATCTTTGGAGTAGCATTGTGGTGAAATAGGCATCGAAAAAAGAGTGAACTCGCTGCTGAAAAGGTTCATCTCATGGAACACAAGGCTAATTTCACATCATCGCTAGTATCTAAATGCCCTATGAATTACCTCCCTATTCTTTCCATTTCTCTCTATTTCTCTATATTTCTCTTCATTTTCACACCACTTCTCCTCCAATACCCCTAAATCACTCTCATTGCTCTCTCCACCACTTCCGCCCG
Organism: Scheffersomyces quercinus; assembly: GCA_030556775.1. Classification (NCBI taxonomy): domain Eukaryota; kingdom Fungi; phylum Ascomycota; class Pichiomycetes; order Serinales; family Debaryomycetaceae; genus Scheffersomyces; species Scheffersomyces quercinus. The sequence continues at coordinate 418,230 of JAKTUQ010000008.1, read as the reverse complement.
CCTTCTCTACCCATAGACTTCTTCACAATTCCATCAGTAATCACCGTTAGCCACTATGCACGCATGGCCTCTTAACGAAAAATCCTCCTATATAAGCGCCTGCAGACAGCCCACGCCTGTCACATAGAAAGAAAACATAAGATTCCATTTATTGTTTGTTGTATTCCTTAACAGATTCGTGTAAGAGGTAAGGAAGGAAGATCCTCATAGAGAAAATTCGATTTCTGTCGTCAAGTAGTAGTTGCAGTGTTGCTTTTGGCGTCGTTTAGTGCTTCAATTGAGGCTCTGTAGACTGTTTCCGCGTAGTAGTTGTGGAGTTCTATTGTTGGTTGTAAACTCAGACGTAAGGTCATTAAAGACTTATAGATTGGGTAGGATATTGATCAAACCACGCCAAAAAAGGCCCTTATAGTTGTTTTTAAGTCGACTCATTTGAATTTAGTTTCCTATCGGTGAATTAATCGTTTAGGAGTTCAGCCTTGATCATTTGAACGTCGAGTAGCTAGCCCCCATGTTGAAGACTCAATCAGGTTCTACTGGAGCGTCGCTCCATCATACCCTATCACAGCAGTACGCTAATAGCATAGCGACTGACTCCCTGATAGTCAGCAGCATCAAAAATTCGGATGATTCCGTCAACTTCATAACATTCAATCAAGATGCACTGTGTATTGCTGTGGGTCTTACAAATGGATATAAGATCTTCAACTGTCGGCCCAAATTTGGGAAATGTTACCAATTTAGAAAAGAAGAGTCCATAGGAATCATTGAAATGCTTTATTGTACTTCCCTTGTTGCTATAGTTGCTTTAGGTGAAGAACCAGGCTCGAGTCCTCGAAAGCTCAAAATCATAAATACCAAAAGACAGTCCACTATTTGTGACTTGATCTTCCCCTCGACTATCCTACAAGTCAAATTGACTAAATCACGGCTTATTGTGTTGTTGGAGGAACAGATATATATCTACGATATTACATCAATGAAGCTATTACATACTATCGAGACGAGTCCCAATGTAAACGGACTTTGTACGATATCGACAACGCCGGACGAAGACGGTCACAACTATCTAGCATACCCATCTCCACCAAAGACCGTTACACATGACTCGTTACTTGCTTCTGGTGTAAATACAAATGGCGGCTCCAATTCTATTCAAAATAATATCCTGTCGGTTTCGAACAGTCCCAACCGTGTAGGAGATGTTATAATCTTCAATTTGAATACCTTACAACCATTGTCTGTTATCGAAGCACATAAGTCTACGCTAGCTGCTATTACCCTATCTAATGATGGGACTCTATTAGCCACTGCATCAGACAAGGGAACGATAGTACGAGTATTCTCCGTGGCAACAGGAGTCAAGCTCTTCCAATTCAGAAGAGGTACCTACTCCACGCGAATCTTCTCCTTGAGTTTCAGCTCTGACAATAAATTTGTTGTCGCTACTTCTTCAAGTGAAACAGTACATATTTTTCGCTTGGGAGAGCTGGAGGCTTTGGAAACAAAGCACAAGAACAAGAAAGTATCATCGCCAAAAATACCAGGGACCATAGCTGAAGAGTCCCTGAACAAGAAACTGAGTCTTGAGGTCCCACCAGTACGCAATGAGGAGGATGGAGAAGAGGAATTTGATGTAAATGAATTAGGAGATGATGGAGATGATAGTGATGAAGTTGATGAGAATGATGATGAGTCTATCGAAGTGATACCATCAAAGCAAAGAAAGTTGTCGCAAGGCTCATCGAACTCTTTCACGAGCTTTAATTCTGGAGTTAGCGGCGAAGATTTGTACGTCAAGGACTCAAGCTCGTCCCCGGTCCAGAAGTCTGAACCATTAATTGACCAGAATAGGTTGTCAGTAGCCCGTTTGATACGGCGCTCTTCTCAGACCTTGGGGCGTAAAGCAGCTCAAAGAATGGGAGATTTCCTTCCATCCAGGTTCTCATCTATCTTAGAACCAACCCGTCATTTTGCATCATTAAAAATTAACGCAATCGGCAAAGATATGAGGTCCATTGCCGTCATGAATAACGAAATACAACAGGATTTGGTTCCTCGGGCTTTCTTGATTAAAAAGGATGGAGATTCACTGTCCTCGACGCCTACCAAGGACAGCTACTTATCGAAGGATTTGCTATCTTTGAACTTATTACATATTCACGTAGTGACCTCGGAAGGATTCTTCTATACATATGGCTTAGACCCCGAGCGAGGAGGAGACTGTATCTTGTTGCACCAATACTCTTTGTTAGATGAAGCTAGTTAATATTTATAAATAGAATAAAATATTAAAGTTAAGGAAGGAATTAACATGGCTGTTGAACTATTTCTATCGAAACGTCTTTTTTCTAAAGGCAAAGCCAAGATTATTATCCCCACAGAGTAACAAGAAAGGTTGAACATCGATAAAACTTTCGCTAACCTCTCATATAATCTAAATTAAATATACTTCAAGAGTAGAACCGAAACAATACTAGAGACTACATGTTTCTAATAAATGCTGTTCAAATGGAAAGAATTTTGTAGCTATTTTTTTAAAAATTCTGTTGAAATAATAGCAATATGCCATTAATTAATTGTCTTATTAAATACAATATCTAAGTCTTGTAGTGTCATCTTACACTGACCAGAATATGTTAGTATATTCAATACAGATAATAAGCTTATGTGAAGTTATTTCATATAATTAAATCGGTATATCTATAACAATAATGTTGCGGTACGGGTCTTTATAAACACATCACGTGATTTTGAAAGCATTACTTTGACTTCACTGAAATAATTATCAGAAATTACTCTTGGTGGCCAAGCTGGCTAAGGCGCGAGACTGTAATGAGTACCTCAAAGTAATCTTGAGATCGGGTGTTCGACTCACCCCCAGGAGATTTCTATTTTTTTAATTGTGATCTACTTGTTGGCATGATCGGACGGGCACAGCATACCCTTTGTTCTGTTAGAACACTCTTTGCAGTTTTTGTAACACCAGAAGCAGAGTTTGTATTTACTCTTTTTTTGCAATTAATTTCGATAGCCGCACGGTGTATAACACGTTTTAGTCATAATTGAAGGAAGTCATATGATATTACCATTGCTATACCCCTAGAATACTTGATAAACCATCTACAACCAGTCCAGAACGCTAAATATCCATTCTTCATCGATTTTTAGTACTTATGCTTAATACTTCCTGCGTTCCAAGTTAGGAAGCATTCAGTATTAACTGTCTCACCGAGATTAATGGTTCCAATGGGAGTTGTACTTCCTCCTTCAATAACACCAAAAACCTCTCCTTTTACACAGAATTTTGCCCAGTCTCAATCCAGCCCCCCTAAAACACTAATTCTGCAAATTCACCTTCTCTACATACTTTTCCACCATTCATCCACGTCCCCACCACCAGTAGGACCCTCCCATACAAAATTCTGACAATTTGCAAAATGGTCTCCGCACGACCTTCCCCGATCAAGAAACTAGCTTAAGATCAATAATAGAGGTTTTTGCCACTATATAAGGTTGACTTTCTTTATCGATAATTATAGTAAACGATGTCTGCAATCAAGGGTATGTATACAATAAAGGTGCCAAGTGGAAGATGGCATATTTGAAGTAATTGGGTCGAATTTTGGCAACGAAACGTCGGTCCTAGTAAAGCTGTGATAGCTTTTGGACGTATTAGAGCTACTACTAACATTTCACTGTTTAGTGTCTATCAAGAATGCTGGTAAAGTGTATGAGCTAGAGCTCAACACCAACGACACGGGGCTTACCTTCAAAAATAAGATCCAAGAACTCACCTTGATACCACCAGAACGTCAAAAGATTCTTATCAAGGGCGGAAAGGTCAATGACGATGACGTTGTCTCCAATCTTAACTTAAATACGAAGCAGCCTATCATGGTGTTGGGAACTCCAGATAAGAACCTCCCACTGAAGCCAGTAGAGAAGCAGGTATTCATTGAGGACTTGAATGAAAATCAATTAGTGAAGGTGAGCACTGACCCTTCAGGTTTAGTCAATATGGGTAACACATGTTACTTGAACTCTTCTCTACAGGCCTTGTTCCAAGTCAGGGATGTAGCTGATTCCCTCCAAAACTACCAATCGTTTGGTTCCAATGCGGGCGCCTCGCTGGCCCTTGTAGTATCGTTGAAGAATGTCTTCCAACAAATGGCTAAAAAGCACGAGAAAGTGACACCTTCTTTGTTCTTGTCACTCTTCAGAAACGTTTTCCCACAATTCGCTGAAAAGGACAATACAGGCTACTACAAGCAGCAGGATGCTGAAGAAGCATTTTCTCAGATTTTGAGAGTATTGTGTGATACTTTGAAGGTAGAGGATTCGTTCAAAATTTCGTTCAAGACCGAGCAGAAGTGTTTAGCATTACCAGATGAAGATCACCAAACCGGCTACGAAGATGCATTGAAGTTAAACTGTCACATTGATATCAAAACAAATTTCCTTAGAGATGGTATCTTAGGAGGATTGAAGGAAACCATCGAAAAGTACAACGATACTTTGCAATCAAACACAGAATATGAAATTTCGAGAACTATCACCAGATTGCCTAAATATTTGACTGTACACTTCGTGAGGTTTTTCTGGAGAAGAGACACACAGAAGAAGTCCAAAATTCTTAGAAGAGTGCAATTCCCTTTCGAATTAGACTTGGCTGAAATGTTGGATGAGTCCATCAAACAAGAGAAGGTTACCGTAAGAGATAAGTTGAGAAAGATCGAGAAAGACAATTTGGACCTTGTTAGAGATTTCAAGAAAGCCAAGAAGGACACTACCTTAAATCCTTTGGAACAACAGGAAGAGGACGAGATGAAAATTCTTTCTATCAAGAGCAAATACACAGACTCTTTTGCTTCTATCTTACCAGAAGGCTTCAACATAGATAAAGCCACTGAGAATCCTTCATCTGTCTACGAATTGAATGCCATTGTGACACATAGTGGGTCTTCGGCTGACTCTGGTCACTACCAATCCTTTGTTAAGGATTCAACCGATTTCGATGGAGAAAGATGGTGGAAGTTTAACGATGACAAGGTAAGTTCGGTGAGCAAAGAGAAGATAGAGCAATTAGCTGGAGGTGGCGAAAGCGACAGTGCATTGATCTTGATCTACAAAGCTGTGGGATTGTAGGCTAAAAGTTTAGATGGGCGGATTTGTAATGAAAAGAACGAAGAGAAATAGAGGATCCATACAGAATAGCCATAAGCATTGTAATTATACTTCGTTTGTTTTATTTAGAACTGAATATATTAATAAATAAACTGAACTCTAACATTTAGAATTGAGCATGTGGAAACCATGGACTACAGAAGCGTGGGATATATACAAACTTCTGTGTCCAGCAATCAGAAGACCACTTTAGTTTGAATACAACATGTCATAGTAAAGGCTCTCTGACCACTCTTCATATTCACTCCTTCAGTCTACAAACGTTCAAGTCCTCATTTGTGTCGCCACATATTCGTTGGCTATAACTCTGAAATATTCATATGCTTAACTTTTTAACATTATTTGCTCTACTGCAACGTCTAACACGTCTATTCGACTCCTACAACTGTCTGACAACTTTCTTGAATGCTTCCACTTCATCCCAGCAGTTCAAACTCTTTCCCTGGTTCTCCTTCAAACACTTAATCACCAATTCTCTGGCTGACTTGACGTCATCACTGATTTCTATCTTGGCAAGTTTGGCATTCTCTTGTAAAAGTTTTGTTAAAGACTCGATCTTGTCGTTCAACGAAGGAACAGAAGCATCCGCGCTGGAGTCAGATGGGAGCAATGCAGAGTTGGTTGTATTTTGGAAGTTTTTGATTGTCTCTTTCTCCAACTTGGTCAATTCAGCTGAAACACGCTCCTGGATGTACTTTTCGGTGTATTGAGCACGAGAGTAGTCAGACTAGAGGCGATGTTAGTAAGGATTCTTCTCAAAAGGTCGATCCGATAATGCATAGGTATATGTAGAGTCCGTATTTGCTAATGCTATTGGGCCGATTTCAAAGAATTGTATGAACCGATTCAGCGTGGTATCAATGTTCGTGTATGAATGGACCGTTTTCTGTGAAAAATATACCAAAACGACCTATTTACCACCATTGATTCAAAGAAGCACATCAACGGCGACGGCCTCCCAACTATTTATACATTTTCAATGGCTGAAATCGAAATACTCTATCCTATCGATACATACCTCTGGCGAGTTCTCCAACTGTGACAAGAACGAAGCGCTGAAGTCTACTGGAGTTGCAGGGGTGAACACCTTTGTTTGTGGTTTCGATGCACTAGAGCCCATTGTGGCGATTTTCTGGGATGACGATTTGCAATGGACAACGAGATCTTTTCACTAACCAGCAGTCAACAGTCACCGTTAACCGCTATACTATGGACTCTTTGACATTATCTCTACAACCAACCTTTCCCGATTGAGAAGACAGAGAACAAGAGGGTCGTGCGCGGTATACCGAAAATTTCATTGGCTCGAGAGTGAGTGAGTGAGAAAAAGAGTGAGAGTGAGAATTGTGGGAGAGGAAGATTCTGTGAGTGTGAGTGAGTGAGGGAGGGAGTGAGTGAGGAAGTGAGAGGAAGAGTGAGCGAGAGGAATAGTGAGAGAGAAATATAGAGAGAGCAAATTATGGCAAGGTCTTTTTAGGTGAGGACAAGATTCTGAGATTTAAGTATGCGTTGTGTTGGTGTGCCTTATTATATATAAATATATGTAGATATATAGATATGTATACATATATAATTATATATAATTCCCTCTAAGTATTCCAACTTTGTTCTGTCCGATAAATATATATATATACATATATACGTATTTATATACCTTCATATGCTATAATACCTTCAACGATATCACCGATTTTTGTCCTCTCTCAACTTCTATTTTCTCTGGAGCAGCCCGCAGTATCATCTATTGATTTCTCGTTTGATTTCATAGTAACTTCACGGTTTCACGCTTCACTCTTCACTCTTCACTCATTCATCCCAAATAAACTCTCCATATACAAAGTCTACAACATATGTATATTTACTTATATACTTTTTTTACACCCACTCCCCACTACACAAAAGACTACAACATATGGATATAACCCTTTATTACACCATTCTCCACGTCTCGCTTCCTCCACTAAAACGTCTCTCTACAACTCACTTGTCTTAACTGAGCGTTAAGAGGACCTTCACAGTATTACTTTCTCCCTCACTGCTCACTGACGACACTCTCAATTCCCTCACTGGCGACACTCTCAATGATGGGGAAAAATTTCAATATTTTAGTGCGACAAAATTTTACAGCGACAAAAACCACTGAGACTTCGTGAGGGCGGCAGTTGAAGAACACTATCCATCTTTCATGAGCTACGAGTAAGTTGAGATCCACAGACAATATTGATCTTTAAACAACACAGTTGTTATCGAGTAAGCAGAATCTCATCGAATCTCGACTTACACCCCAATCGGAGAGAAAGCCATAGAAATACCTTGGACTTCTATACTCATCAGCCGATAATACTTCCACTCGAATTGACGACACAGCACTCGCCTACGGAGTCAATTGTGTTAGTGAAAGAGAAAAGTTAGCTAAAAACTACGCCAAAGTCCTCGAAAACGAGTGTAGAAACAACTTGTCCACTCAAATCCGCAAAAAATGCCTCCAGTTCAGCAATACCAGTACGCCCAACACCAACCATCCAACTTTGAAAAGTTCAAGATGGGTGCTATCATGGGTTCCACCGTCGGTGTGTGTGTCGGTGTCTTATTCGGAGGTTTCTCCATCTTGCAAAACGGAGCCGGTCCAAACGGAGTGATGAGAACATTAGGTCAATACATCATGGGTTCTGTCGGTACTTTTGGTTTGTTCATGTCCATCGGTTCTGTCATTAGATCAGACTCCACTTACCAAGCCTACGAAAGATCCTTGATCGAGGCCCAAAGAGCGAAGTTGAGAGCTGTCTACAGAGACAACTAAGTGTACGATTATGAAAGTGCACGAAAGAAGCTTTGTGAGTATGGTCGTATGGAATTAACGGTAGATACAGTGAGTAACCCTTTAGGATTCTGCTTAGTTCGTGACCACTCTTTGCAACTTGCTCTTACCAAAGCTTCAGTGAAACATGTAAAAAAACAAATTAAAAAAAACTAGTGAAATACGGAACATCAAAATCTTAGGATATATGAATTTCGAAGTATGCCAAAAGCTGTCTCCACAACGTGGGAATTGAAACTGTGATTTAGTATTAGTGTCGTATGATTTTTACCTGGTGTTGTAAATAGGAGAGGGCCGTCAGCTCTCTTTGTATAATAAGATATATTTAATAAAAGTTAATCGGATTGGACTGTTTGTAATAGTATAGTAGTTCAACATGGCTTCAGTCCAGATTTAAATATCGTCACTGCTACGGACTGCAAATCAAGTTTTATCTTGTATTAAATAAATAGTATGAATATGTATCAAAACCTTCCCAATTGAGTCAGCATTTATCCAAAAGCCGAATTGGGTTAACCTCCCTCTTATATCTAAGTTGATCTAGACATGAATTTCCGTTTCTGTCCCATCCTTGAGATTGTATAAGTAACTCAATCCAAATTCTGGTGCCTTGTAGTAGTCAGCTTTGTCCAAAGAAATTGCCAATTGAGTCAACAAGGTCTTTGGCTCAAGAATGGGCTCTCCACTCAACTTGAAAGTACCCCAATGGATACCCTTCATGAACTTTACAGAAATGTGAGAACAAACCTGCAATGATTCCTGTGGAGAAATGTGTCTTGGTTTCTGATGCCATGACGGACAGTATTGTCCAATGGGTAACAATGCGAGATACAGTGGTCCATATTTCCTACCGATAACATCGAAGAGCTCTTCCAGATAACCAGTGTCACCAGCGTGGTATACAAGGGACTCACCATTCCTTCTAATAATGAAAGAACACCATAAGGATGTATTGGAGTCAAGAACATACCGCCCAGACCAATGCATTGCTGGAACGCATACGATTTCATACTTGTCTTTGAGCGCTACATCTGGAGATATGTACTTAGTGACGTCTAGGGATTCCCACCAGTCCATTTCAATGATATTATAGATTCCTTTCCTTGCGAGTGCCTTCTTTAATCCCAATGGCACGATCCACATTGTAGAGTTCCCCAATTGCTTTGCTACGTCCATTTCGAGATGATCTGGATGATTATGGGATACAAGAACAAAGTTCAAGTTGTCATTCGTGGCGTATTTTATATCTTTCAAATCCAAAGGAGCCTTAGTCAATCTCTTGGGTCCAACTGATTTGCTAATGAGGTGCTCGCTAAACGTTGGGTCCGTTAAGAAGTTGACTCCTGAGATCTGAACCAAAGAGCATGATTGGCCAACCCATGTAAAGAGCAACTGTTGGTCTACCGGAGGCAATGACTTAGAAGTCAAATTCTTGAACTGGCCAGGTACTTTCGATAAGGACTCAAAGTCGCCTTTAGCTATGCAAGCTTGTAATACCTTCGAGTTTTCCCTCATACGCTCCAAATCAGGCTTGAACAACTTCAAGATATCCTCTACTTCCACAGCTCCGTCGTGAGGATGAGGCAACTTGTTATGAAGCTCGAAGCGATTACCGTAGAAACTCTCTACAAGTTCCATTGCACGAACCATCAAGAATTCGAATGCCGTCTGCGGTCTATACTCCTCGAAAGGGTTGACGAACATTCCAGCGACAACAGCTGATCTAAACTTGTCGATATCAATATCATCCGAGGACTTGGCCGAGCCGTCAGCGTCGGTGGTGTTGTCTGTAGTCGCTGTCTGCTCCTTGAGTCTCCTGTACTCCGATTTTCTGGCGTGAATCACGTACTGGGTCCGTAATTGCATGTACACCTCGAACGAGGTGTAGGAGAGCAATAGACCCAAGCCGACTTTGGTTCTAATGGAGAGCTGGGAAAGCAAGCTCATGGGCGATTTTCGAGATTTCGGTATGTCAGGATGTGAGAAAGTGAATTGTTAGCGACGTGACGTGCTAGTTATATTAACGTTATATTAAAACTATACAATTGTACCACTACAGAGTAACAACACTCAGAAAGAAGAGTAGCAGCAAAGTTAAATAAATTTAAAATAATTAGCCGCCAGATATTTAGTGCTCGTTTAGGTATTTTTGTGTGACGGTGCGCGTGTTAGGCGGCTTTTATATTGTTTAATTTAGGGGTTGTGGCAGTGATGGTTGTGAACAGGCTGCGAAAAGAGGGGAGGGGAGGGGAGGGGAGGAGGTGGAGGAGTGGGACATTGGAATCAATGGAAGTGGAGAGTAATGTTGGTAGGATGACAAGTGTGAGTTAGTAGGTAAAGTTGGTATTCTGCTGGATGTTGCAAAGTGAAAGTGAGCAAAAGTAAGTGGGAAGAAGAGTAAGGCCAATGGAAATAAATGGTTGCTTTACAGTGTCAAGAGGTGGGGGGAGAAGAGTAGCTAAGATGCAAAAGTTGATTTATATGGTAGTGGTTGCGAAATATAGCAAGTAATTTACTACTAAGTTTAAGTGTATTAATGATTTGAATATTCCCCTAATTTCAGAATAAACCTAGTAAGTGTTAACACAGAAGGATTTGAAAGGTATAATATTTCTTCACCATTTTGGTCATATCTAACGATCATCCATTTATCTACACAAATACTGTTCATATTACATACTCGCAATGCTCCTCATCTAAAATCCAGATATGGTATCCAATTAAACTATGCTATGACCGCTATTACTACTCTATGTATCTAATGCTTTCTCACAACACCAGAACTGTCGGCCAATTCCAAAATGTGTCTCTTATAGTCATGAATGTCACCTGGGAATCTCTTCACAGTGTCATCCTCACTCACCCAGATCTCGTTACATACTCTGTCAATGATTGCAACATCGTGCGAAACCATCAACACACCACCTTGGAAGTTGATCAAAGCATCTGCCAAGGCATCTAAACCTTGAGTATCCAAGTGATTGGAAGGCTCATCTAGAATCAAGATGTGTGGTTCAGACAAACAAAGCGCGGCAAATGCCACTCTCGACTTCTGACCACCAGATAACAACTCCATCTTTTGCAAACCTAAAGTACCAGTGATACCAAAGGAACCCAAGTGACGTCTGTACTCTTCATCTGATTTTCCTGGGAAAGTTTGAGACATCCATGAGACGGCAGAGAGATTTAAGTCCATAGCATCAACGTGATGTTGTGCGAAGTAACCAATTCTTAAACGACCATTTCTGGAAATAAAACCATCAAGAGGCGTTAATGTCTCCATCAACAACTTCAATAATGTAGTCTTACCCGTACCGTTACCACCACAGAAAGCAATTCTCGAATCCATTTGCACATCCAAGTCAACGTGATTGATAAGAATTTTACTAGGATCATAACCGAAGGACACATCTTGCATTTGTAAGATAGGAGGAGACAACTTTTCTGGGTCTGGGAACTTGAATGTGACCACTTTTTCATCTTCGGGTGCTTCCAATATAGGCAATTTCTCAAGTTTCTTGATACGGGACTGCGCTTCGGACGATTTGGCGGCATTGTATCTGAACTTATCAATAAATTCTTGCATATGCTTTCTGTATGCCATTTGGTTTTCGTACTCACGACGTTGGTTCTTGATTCTCTCTTCTCTGGTAGAATAGAAGGAATCGAAGTTAGAACCTCTGTAGTAATCCAATCTTTCAGAATGCTGGTGTATTATATCAGTAGCAACTTCGTTCAAGAATGCTCTGTCGTGCGATACGACCAAAACAGTGGATTCGTAACTCTGTAAGTATTTGGCCAAGTATGTAATAGAAGGAACATCCAACATATTGGATGGTTCGTCTAGCAATAACAAATCAGGTTCACAGAACAATGCACGGGCCAATGACAATCTCATTCTCCAACCACCAGAAAACTGCTTAGTAGGCAAGTTTTGAGTCTCTTTGGTGAAACCCAAACCGTACAAGATAGCAGCGGCTCTACTCTCTGCCTTGTCCGATTCCATTTCATTCAACTTTTCACTTACTTCCTGCAAATGACTTTCCAAATCCTCTCTTTCATTATCCAACTTTCTCACTTCATTGGACTCTTCTTCGAACTCCGATCTCAACTTCTCTATGTCACTGATACGCTCATTTATTTTTTGTTCCTCTTGGATCAAACTCTTTCTCCAAACGTCAGCATCCAACACACTCTGAAGAGCTGGAGTGTCATCTCCTCGTATTTCTTGTTCCACATGAAGAATAGTGATATGCTTAGGAATATTCAACTCTCTTCTTGAGAGCGCTCTTAATAATGTAGACTTACCGATACCGTTCTGACCCACCAAACCGTATCTTCTTCCGTAGGCCAATGTCAACGAAGCGTTATTTAAGATTCTCTGACCATCTCCGACGTATAAGTCGAAATTATCAAGCTTAATGTCCTTAGATTTACCAGCAGACGAGCCGAAGTCCAAAGGATTGATTTCGAGGAAGAAAGAATCGTAATCGTCGTCTTTCTTTTGATTCAACAACTTCGAAGCTTCGTATTGGACAAACTTGTTGTTACGCTTAGCAACCTTCTTGGCGATCTTTCTCTCCTGCTTCTCCAACTTGGATCTGTCAACTCTTGATTCCATATTTCTTCCTGTGTGCTCGATATCGTTACTAGCACTCAACAAAGCCAACGACGAGTTGATATCTCTCTTGGCATTGGTTTGACGCAAAAGGTTTATGTCAAGAAGTCTCTTGGAAGAGTCACCTGTCAATTCTAACTTGGCCATGTTTTCTTGTAACTTCTTGTTCAATTGGGTGCTTAAAGCGTCTGTCAAGATCCTGACCTTTTCTTCAGAACCACCAGCATTGAGCAAAAGCTCACGTACAAATGTCATTTCCTCGTCGATATGGACTTGCTGCGAAGCGACGGAGTCTTCTGTGGAATGGGAAACATGCTGAATATAACCCACAGCGTAGTCTGCTACGACTGGGTCGATGGCAGGTACTGCTTGACGGACCTGTAATCCGATGTTAGACATGATAAAGAAAGCGAGAAAATGGCCAGAAAAGACAGAAAATGCAATAGAAGTTTACTGGACTGTAGAATATGTTAAATATCGCAATTCAAACCCAGATCAACTACTTCTCTTTGTCTGATGGTGGTGGTTTTACAGCATTCGTTTGGTTGTAAAAATCATTTTTCACATTTCTGATTTTCGTTAAGCGCCCAAAGGAAAAATGAGACGTAAAATTTTTTTACTACGGTGCGGCTCAAGGAATGCTGCGAAGTGTTAGTGAGAGGAGGTTGTATTGTGCGGTGAGTGGTGGTAGGTGATATAGATGAAGAATGCTGAACAACTCTGGCCAGGAATTATGGGGATTGGATGTAAAACAGGTGATTAAGTATAAATAGCAGTTTCCTTCTATTTGAGTGATTTTTGGGTTGTTGAGTAATACAGATGGTGGAAAGTAGTGCTTTTGTTGATGTCAATGAACACTCTCTGATAAGAGAGAGTGATGTGAAAAATTAGCGAGAGCGAGCTTTTTCGCAGCACTGGAGTGGTAGGATAAAGGTGTTGAAGGGAGGATGATGGAAAGGCAATGGCTTCGAGATTAGAGATTATTGTAGATGGAAAATGGAAGTTTTGGTAGTTGAATAATAAATAGGTCAAAAGCAAAGAATATTGAAGTTATGTGGTATCACAGAGGAAATAGTGATACTAATCGGCAAATGGACCCGGCGGTGTTATCTACTTTAGCTAGCTTAGGTACGGCAAACCCCGCGATATACAATATATTCAATAAGAGTAGCAAGTGGTGTCGATTACATGCTTTACAAGCTAAAGTGATAACAGAAAAGATACGACGATTAACTAGATGAAGGTAGAAATATTGAGATCCAAAAAGTTCGACGTGAAAGTGGTTGCATTTGGTTATTCTTTCGTATCTGATGGTTCTCCTTCCAGTTTATTGCTCTTTATTTCGATATCACCAATCGATGTCAAAAGACATGGTTTCTACATATTAAGAAACATCATTAGTCTGAATGACTTTATTCATTTATTCATTTATTTCTAAATACTCTCTCCCCGTAGATATACAAGTCAAGAAAACATCATATCTATTAGAAACCAGCTTACAAAACAGCCTTGATCTTGTCATCCAACTTGTCAGTGGACTTCAAGACTTGAACATCAGAGTTACCTCCGATGTGCTCACCGCCAATAAAGACGTTTGGAACGGTCTTTTGGCCGGTCAACTCGAGTAAAGCTTCCTGGATCTCAGCTCCGTCTTCGATTTCGTCCAATTCGAGGATGTATGCGTCCTTGGTGATAGCACCAATTGTAGCCTTGGTGGCCTTACAGTAAGGACAGTAAGACTGTAGCGATGTTAGTACTCAATTCCACGAGCTGAACTCGAATATGTAGCGATTTCCACCTTAAAATGAATGGAAACCTCCATACGGCTACTTGTGGTCCATTCACCTAATCACTATTGAATATTTCTGTACGTACCTTAGAAGCAATGAAAACTGGCTTGTTCTTGATTAAGGCCTTGACCTTGTCGGTAGTTTGTTGCGAGACCATTCTAGTAGTTGATATATACCGTCTAAATCCAAGTGAGAGCATACAATGTCGACTCTAACCAGCTTTTATACTAAAGAACAACTGGTAACCATTATTAAGCGGAGTCTCGATTAACGAAATTACTAATGGTAGGTGGTGGTGCACCTGCGCAAACTGGACGGCCACAGGTTTCGTACGAAGGAATGATCAGCCCTGCACAAACCGGACTATAACCGTTATAGTGTAGATGGGTAACATACGGGATCTGAAGATGGCATTAGTAAGGAAGAAGGTCATGAAATGGGAATGGGAGGAGACTGAAATGTCGATGGCGAAGGCTATCGTGTTTACAAAGAGTTTGAGAAGGAAAAGTGGATCTTTGGTGTAAAATGGACAGGGATTAGAAGGCTCGTTCCTTTCCAACGGCCTCTACAATATATGTGGCTGGGGTTTCGGCCGTAACAACGATTGCAAAATTTGATTTCAGAACGGTACGACGGCCGCAAAAAGCATTATGTCGGATAATTTCATTGTAGTATATATATAAGGGGTTGGGTTATACGATCTTTAATATATATATATTCCAGTTACAACTTCAGTGATGAAGTGTTGTCCACGGGCAGTCATTTCTGGTCGGCAAACAAATCTTCTCCCAAAATCTCAATGGAGTATCCATCAGGATCTCTGATGAAAGCAATTCCCTTGATGTTACCTTGATCCCACTTCACCGACCAGTCTGCCTTGTCACCTAACTCCTCGTCAATCTGCTTACAGAAAGCAGCCGGATCCTTGCAACTGACACAGGTGTGTCCAAAGCCCTGGATAGCACCGTTCTCGGTACTGTTACCGTTGTGGTAACCCTTGAAGTCAGGGTCGCTCTCAGTTCCCCAGTTGTGAGTCAACTCAATGATTCCTTCTCTCTTGAATTGCTTGTCCTTTGGCAAAGTGTCCTCTTTGAAATCAGGATCGTGGTCATAGCCTAAGAAATAGAGAGTGAACTTAGCAGCATCATGCTTGGAAGTAGATAACAACTTGAATCCTAAGACATTACGATAGAAATCCAAAGACTTCTCAGGATCCTTGACTCTAATCATAGAGTGGTTGAATTTGTAGCTGGCAACGCTTGTCTTAGCCTCGACCTTATCGATGGCATTTTCTACCAACTCGATCCAGTATCCGTTGGGGTCCAAGGCAAAGGCAATGTTCTTTTGTCTACCATCAGATAACTTTTTTTGGAACTTGACATCGTTGGCAATCAACTTCTTCTCAGCTGCTTCGATATTGTCTACAGAAACACAAATATGGCCGAAACCTCTGAACTCGGAGCCATTGCCGTGGTTTAACTTGTACTCAGGGTCGTTCTCGACCCCGTGGTTGTGACACAATTCAAGGACCCCCTCTCTGGCGGACCAATTCAAGCCCATGTTTTCCACATTTTCGTACCCGAGCATGTACAACGAGAAGTCGTCGAACTTGAACGTGTTGAGCAACTTGAACCCAAAGTTTTCCGTGTAGAAGGGAACGGAAACCTTGGGGTCTTTGATACGAAGACAGGTATGATTCATAAGGAACGACTTGTCGAAAGAAGGCATGGTTAATTTAGTTTTTTTAGTGAATAACGTACGAATTGAGCGAACAGTGGTGGATGTGAACCAGTTACGAGTTACTCCAAACATTTACCTCCTCTTGTTACTCTTGATATACCGTGATAATTCGGACTTGAAGCAACTGTCGGTTGATTGGTGATGGCTGTATCTGCAGGAATTTTCACTCATATACGTTTATCGAAATGAACCCGTGCCGCAGTAATATAGGATAAGTAATACAGAAAATTTTCAGTGACAAAATCCGGGGAATAACCTCGGGTCAAAAGTAGTGGGTTTTAGTGTTATATAAATCGTATAGGTCGCCTAGAAGTCGTTCAGTTGCTTGCTGGTAGTGTTTGTTGCCCGTAGAATTGTTAGGACATAGAAAAAGGGTAATAGGCCCGGTGTTTCTTTTCAGGTAGTTAGCTAGTAGCAATATAAAATAGCCGTGCAAAGCAATCGAGATAACTAAATAGCTGAACTAAATATGTTTGTCCTGGTAAGAAAGACCAGATCTGTGATAGTTGCTGGCCAGCGCTTCTTATCCAGCAGCACGGCTTTGGGATCATCATATAGCGGAACTGCTCGTAAGACCTTAACGGACATCAATGCTCTCTATGCCTCCAAGAAACCCATTTCTGTGGTGACTTCTCACGACTTCATTACATCGAAGATGTTAGAACATGCCGATATCGATATCAACTTGATCGGAGATTCGCTTGCCAACACTACCTTGGGTTTACAGGATACCAACGAGTTGGAGTTGGACGAATTTCTCTACCATGTAAAGTCGGTTAGAAGAGGCAATGACAGATCATTGTTGATCGCAGACCTCCCATTCGGCACCTACGAAGAAACTCCCCAACAAGCATTGGCTACTGCCATAAAGCTTGTGAAGTTTGGAAAAATACAGGGAGTCAAACTAGAAGGAGGAGATGATTACACTTTAGCTACTATCAAGAAGTTGACTACGACAGGAATTCCCGTGATGGGCCATGTAGGATTAACTCCACAGAAGCACAACACATTGGGTGGTTACAGATTACAGGGAAACTCTGTGGAGAATGCAGTCCAAATATTGCAAGAGTGCTTAAACTTACAAAAAGCTGGTGTCTTCTCTATAGTCCTTGAGTGCATACCAAATAAGTTGGCTGAATACATCACCAATAGAATTTCCGTGCCTACCATTGGCATTGGTGCTGGTCCTTATACGTCTGGTCAAGTGCTTGTAATTTCGGACTTGCTTGGGATGAAGAGTACCAAGGAAAACCACAAGCCGAAATTCGTCAAGGCATACGAGGACTTCTTCACAAAGGGCGTCAATGCATTAGAGGCTTATAGTAACGACGTGAAGGATAGCCTGTTTCCTGTTGCCGAGGAACATGGTTACAAGATCAAGCGTGATGTCTTTGACGAATTCAAGAAGCAGGCTGAGCATATTCTCTAATGACAAAATAGAAGAACTACAGAAAATACATATCTATGTACATGATTCATCTTATATAACGACTCACTTAATAGAAATATAGAATATTCAGTTAAACAAATATATATTGCAAAAATTGGATGAGATCATTCTTAAAACGTTCCGGTCGCTAGTTCTACCGAAATAGAAATTGCGCCCGGATTTATCACCGCACATGTGACGTCATCCTGCACATGCCGATATCAGAAATCAAAAGAATCAACTGATAACAGTTAAAAAGATGATGATATTAGTCTTTTCTTCACCAATAGTAGTTCTTAAGCTAGGTGATAAATAGATAGAGTATATAGAAATAGATCAAAAATGACGATAGACGTTGCTTCCAATGAAGACGCCAAAGTACTCCGTATCTTTGTGGTGAGACATGGTCAAACAGACCACAACGTGCAGAAGATTCTTCAGGGTCATTTGGACATCGACCTTAACAGCACCGGAAAAGTACAGTCGGAAAGAGTGGGCCAGTACTTCTCGCAGATTGAGATCGACGAGTTCATATCGTCGGACCTTGTGAGATGCCGTAATACTGTAGCAGAAATCGTAGGTCGTCAAGATGAGGATGCAAAATTACGATTTACATCTAACTTAAGGGAAAGAGAAATGGGGATAGTACAAGGGATGTATTTGAAGGACGCCTTGGCACAGTTTGGAGAGGACTTCAGGAATATGGGAGAAACGAAATCGCAGCTTTTGCTGAGAATAGAGACGGAATGGACTCGTATTATTAAACAGAATAGCCAGAACAAGAACGTCTTGGTATGTACTCATGGTGGTGTGATTACTGGATTCACCAACCACTTATACAAGGATAGAAAATATCAGCTTCACAATGACTTAACAGCAAAGGATTTAAGAGTGCCCTTCAACACATCTGTGACCATTATAGATATCAATAAAGATACAAATGAAGGTACCATTCAGACATTTGGCAACACTGCTCATTTGGGAGGACAGTTTGAGGTGGCTGACCAGAGATTAAGATAAAGAGATATTTGTATGTCACCCAATTAGAATAGGGATTAGCTATACATTTATAAAATCTTACTTATTAATATAAAAACTTTTAGTAATGATACATAACTTAGTTGAATTGTATAGTATGATTGTATTGAATAGAAATTGTATGACGAAATATATAAATATATGTATGTATGTATAAGATATGATATTAGATAATTTAAGAAATGAAAAAAGGTTTGACTTAAACCAAGAAGTCGGCCTTGTCCATGGTATTGGATCTAGAGAACGAAGCATACTTCTGGAATGGATCATTTCTTTCCAACTCATACTCTGGGTTCGAAGCTTTCTTGACAGCAGTCTTACGTCTATAAATTCTCTTAGCCCACTTCCAAGCTTCACAACCCAACAAAAATAAAATCGTGAAACCTACGGCAACTCCCGATTCGTAACCAATTGGCTTGTGTAAGAAGACCTTGGTATTGATAACTGGAATGTAGACAACCGGGAAGACAGAAACAAATCCACCAATGACAGACCAGAATAAGAATTGGTTCCCATATAAGTCAATGGCAGTTTGTTTCCACCAAGGGTTATCAGTATCTTGTCTCATGTGGAATAATGAATGGTATGGATGAATACATTCCCAGGCCAAAATTAAGGCACACCATGTCATGTTTGCAAAAGAAGCAGATCTTCCTTTGAATACCAAATCACAGGTATGTTCACTGGATCTAGTAGAATTACAGTCAATACCCAAGTAACCATCTCCTTTACCAAAAACAATAATGGAGAATGTAAGCAAACAGCAAACAGCCATCCAAAAGCCATATGCTAACATATCAATAATGACTTCCCAAGTGAAGATCTCATTGTTAGGAGGTTGTTCCAAGATGTCTTCAGAAGCTTTTTCTCTACCCAAACCCATGGCTGGAAAGCAAGAAGTTACCACTAGAATCCACAAAACTTCTACTGGAGATAATGGAAATACAGAGAAACCAGAATCATCAATGAATGCCAAACCAATCATTAAGTAAAGTGCTTGAGCGACGTTCTCAGCTAAAAGTTGCAAAACAAACTTCTGAATGTTAGCAGACATTCTTCTTCCTTCTTCTACTGCATTAAGAATGGATGCAAAATTATCGTCAGTCAATACAATGTCAGAAGCATCCTTAGCAACGTCAGAGCCATTGAGCCCCATAGCAATACCAACGTCCGCCTTCT
Organism: Scheffersomyces quercinus; assembly: GCA_030556775.1. Taxonomy (NCBI): domain Eukaryota; kingdom Fungi; phylum Ascomycota; class Pichiomycetes; order Serinales; family Debaryomycetaceae; genus Scheffersomyces; species Scheffersomyces quercinus. Next base: position 398,431 of record JAKTUQ010000008.1, on the reverse strand, counting down.
TCAAAGAAGGAGAATCATTAACACCATCACCAGTCATGGCACAGAACTTTTCACGACGATGTAAGGCCTCTATCATACGAACCTTAGTCTGAGGAGCACATCTAGCAATAACTAATGGTAAAACAGGCAATTGGTTAATCTCTTCGTCTGACAAAGCGTCGAAGTCGTTTGCTGTCATGACCATAACTTTAACGACCTCCTCACTGTAGTGATACAAGTTGTGTGGAAGGATACCTACTTCTTGGGAAATTGCCTTGGCAGTACCTGGATGGTCTCCAGTTAACATGTGGACGTTAATACCTGCATTGTGACAAGCTTTGACAGAGCCAGCGGTTTCAATTCTAGGAGGGTCATAGATTCCAATTAAACCTTGGAAAGTCAAATTACACTCAACTTCTTCTCTGTTATTCAAGTCGATAGAAGACTCATCTTCTACTTTCTTAGTAGCAAAGGCCAAAACTCTAAGTCCCTGAGATGATAAAGCAGCCATGTTAGCTTCAATTAACTCTTTAATTTCATCAGTTAATGGCAATGGCTTTTGATTATCGTACAAATCGTCGCTTTCATCATCGTGACCAAACCAGTTAGTACAACATCCTAATAATCTTTCAACAGCACCTTTTGAGTAGATCTGAATTTTACCAGATTCCTTGGACCTGTAAATTGCAGACATTCTCTTTATGGATGAATCAAAGGGGAACTCGTTAAGGTGGTCATATTTGTGCTCAAGCGATTCACGGCCATAGTTCAATCTTGTAGTGAAAACCTGGATAGCAATTTCAGTGGCATCACCATGGGCTTTCCAGACCAACTCACCAGACTCTTCATCCTTAGATTGGTTGATAGTAGCAATGTTTGCCAAGGTAGCTGTCATCAACCAATTATGGAAATTCTGTGGCTTTGGGTCATCAGGAAATGGAGCATTGAAGTCAATTTCTTCGTCAGTATCTTGGATGTACTTTGGACTGAACTTGCTATATCTGACGTCTCCAACTGTTGGGTTAAATGGCTCGTCAGAATTCTCTACATTTAGAGTTCCAATGCTTGGTAACCATACCTTCTTTGCAATCATTTTACCTTGGGTCAAAGTGCCAGTCTTGTCGGAACAAATATCGTTGATTCCACCTAAAGCCTCCAAAGAATCCAATTTACGAACAATGACATTCTTCTGAACCATGACTTGGGCTCCTACGGCCATTGTAATGGTCAATACCACGATCAAAGCAGATGGGATCATAGAAAGGGCCACACAGATAGCATATATAGCCACTTCCTTATTGACGTTAAACTTTTGAGAAGCCATAACGACAATTGCAAAGACAACAGCGACCCAGAACAAGAAAATGGCTAACCAAGCCAATTTTCTCTGTAATGGGGTACCAACATTAATACCCAAAACGTTTCCAATGATATCTTTCAAAGTACCAAAGAAAGCCTGTCCGTATTCTCTCTTCTTTGGCTTTCTGTTATTGGACTTATCAACTTTTCTGATGAGTCCTGAATTGCCTCTTAAAGAACTGGCGATGTTACCTATTTGGGTTTCTAATCCAGTACCAATGACAATACCGGAACCTCTACCCTTAGAAACAACAGAAGAAGAGTAGGCCAAGTTGAGTCTGTCACCAACTGGGATTGGCTGGGAAAAGTCAGAGTAGGTTTCTGTATGATCTTTGGCTACAGGCAAAGACTCACCAGTTAACAATGCTTCGTCTGTTTCCAAATTCATGGAGTCAAACAATCTAATATCAGCTGGAACAGTGTCACCAACTTTAATGTGAACGAGGTCACCTGGGACTACCTCCTCGGCTGGAATAGTAGTATCATCACCATTTCTGGTGACTCTGGCAGTTGGGGAACTCAATGATCTCAAGGACCCCATGGTTTTTTCAGCTTTATACTCTTGGATAAAACCCACAGAGATGTTAATGAAAACAACAAAACCGATAACACCACCAGAAATCCAATCTTTGATAGCCAAAGCAATGACCATTGAGATGATCAAAACCAAGATCATAGCATTGAAAACCTGATGTGCAAAGATCTTTGTGTAGGAGATCTTCTCCCCATCTCCCAAAGTATTTGCTCCATACGTCTTAAATTTTGCTTCCGCTTGAGCAGATGTAAGACCATCTGTAATTGAAGTCTCCAAGTGTTTGGCCACTTGCTGAATCAGGAGACGGTATGGCTGGAAAGAAGAATTGTTGCTGGAGCTATTAGATACGACGGAATTGTCATCATCAGTGACTGCCACAGAGTGACTCTTTTTTTCTGAAGTATTTGAATGTGCTAAAGAAGACATTTTTAAAGCTGGACGGTTTGTGCATGTATTTTCCCCGACAAGAACACAGTAAGTATGAATTTTATCAAGAGAAAAGTACAAGGATTAAGCTTATAGTATCGAATTGTTGTATATTCAATAATAATAGGAATGCCTTTTGGATATGGAGCTCTATATAGTAAAAACAAAAGAAAGTTCCTTACATCTCCATCTCAGGCATATTTCCAGGATGCCCTGCCGTATTTATACAAAATAATCAAATCTACATTTATCTTCCAATGGCTGATGCAACATGCAAACGACAAGAAAACTACCATTCGGATTAATAGATCAATTAGCTTACGCCAAAGTGTAATGGCTGAAAAATGTTCCTTATCATCACGTGCTGCACACAATTTTTATTTTTTAAGTACCATTTTTTTGCATATAAGCACATGACCTAATTGTTCCACATAAAAAAGAAATAATGGCTGCCAAGAAGCGTGATGTAACATGTCTTGTTAAAGTTGCCTCATACAAGAAGGAGGGTAAAAGTTGTAGTTTATGCCAAGGGAAGGTATAGAGGAGGACAAGAACAAAGTTTCAAATAGCAAGGCGTATGTGCCTGGGCAAGGTGTGTTCCCCAGTATGAGATAGGGTTTGCTCTGGCGTAGTGTGTAATGGTTTCTCTTGGGGTGAATTGCTTTGACGCTTTTGCATCTCTTAACGGAGATAAATTTCAGACAAACATCCGGCAGGTATAATTCAGCCCCTCACTTTGACTAGTTGTATTATTTTAAATCACTGAAGAATTTAAATGGGGAGATGAGGGTATTGACAGGTGTCAACATAGTTGCCACGCTAAAGAGTCAAATCTCCATTAAGACTCACGTTTGTACGGATTCTATGGTCCATTTTTAACGAATAGGTTCTTCGCTATAAACAATCCCCTCCAATGCCACGAGCTAAGGTCTAGCCCGAATGCCGTATACTAACCTTTGGTTGATTTTTCTTTGCACTGATAATGTGCAGTGAAATTCCTCCATTTTTCTCAGCATTTTTTCTTATCCAACTCTCTTCGTATTTTATTTTTAGTTTAATGGAAGAGCATCACCAATTAAGTATAGGATAAGTGGAAGCCAAGCAACCAATTTTACCAGAACCCACTAGAAATTTCTCAGTTCAGGTATATTTCTTGTCGTCTTGGTATAAACCACAGTATGATAAGCATGGGGATGCCAAATGGCGGAGTATCTCCTAATGGTTATGAGTTGTCTAATGATAACCCCGGACCATTCCTAACGCCTGTATCGTCCGAGTACTAGCGATAATCGTTATCCTTAAAAATCCTAGATCTGGAAGCCAGTCTAATTTGACATGATATCGACCTCAAACACAATAGTATTCTCAGACATTTTGCGTGTTAAGTCACGCGTTTTCCTGCTGCAACCCAAAGAGGCGCTGCATAACCAATAAAAATACGAACCTTCAAATTTGCGATGGACTTTGATTGGAAGTATGTTCATTTCAATGATTATTTCTACTTACATAATCTATTGAAGTGTGCTGGCTCTTTAGAGCGATAATTGAAAGTAACAAATCCCTATAATGGAGTTGTGATACAAGTGGGCGGTCCGCTGTCTGCAAGTTGTATTCGTGGAGGGTCTCTGAAATGCTCAAAAAAGCATGTCTGAGACCGACCAGACGACCAAAGGCTAGGGATGATATATTGGTATACGTGTAGAAATTGGAGGTGTAAATTACGCTGTTAGATATATTTTCGATGTAGTATTGTTCCAACTTCTGTATTAGAGTAACTTCCCACGATGTATTACATTAGGTAGTTGGAGAATACCAGGTCATATTAGTTCTATTATACTTCTTGATATAAATTTATTATTGATAATTGTAATGTAATGTCTAGGACTATGGCTTATTCATTCGTCTTTCTATGCATTGGTACAATTGATACCCCTAAATTTGCTCCGCCAGTGTATAGTTAAGCCCTCACGCTACTCTTTTTTATGCTCTGTACATTCCAAGTCTTCTATTGTTAGTACCACCTTCATTTCCTTGAACAAAACCTCTACAGCCTCCTCCCTTCGTTCCACAAGTTCCAATGTGATTAGCCGAAAACTTGTTTAAGTCACTTATGCTGGTGCAATTGGACCCGTAGTATTCCTGACACAACCCAATGCCAACAGGAGATAACGGAGGGATAACGAACAAATGTGGATAGTCAGTATATGAAGATGCTAGTCCTTGTTGCCAAGGGAGCTCAACATTCCTTTTACTGTACTTTTTCGTTAACCTTTCCTGTCTCTTTTCTGCATAGGTATTAGGAATAACTATAGCATTGTGAATACTAATATGAGTCAAGCCCAATGAGTTAACAAAACTAGGACTAGACTTAGATTCTTTCTGCTCATCTGGCAGTGAGTCTTTCGAACTAAAGAGCCCTCTTACTTTATTTCCTCGCGATATTCTAGTTGCACTGCAGTAGGCACAAAAACAAACAGAGTATTCTTTCTTAAATTTATACTTGTAGAGCCTGGAAGTGTTTTCGAAGCTATCATCTAACTTTGATGATTCGATTTTATCATCATGGTCGATAACAGCTCCTTCCTTCGTGTTCATACAATCCATAAAGTAATAATGCAAGGACAACTGATGGGTGTGCCATATAAGATCAATGTCTAATGTTGGGACTAAGACTTGCCTTGGGTAAAACACAGTCAACATCTTGAAGAAACGAGCATATCTAAGTGTAGCTTCTGCTAAGGTCTCTTTGATGTTCACACTATGTATCCAATCGAAATCATTCATCTTTTCTACAAATCGTTCTTGTCTCAATACACAACCTACTAAGTCATCCCAAATAACCAATCCTCCTGGGACAGTTACATGAACCAAGTTCATCAGGAAATACAACCTAAGAAGTATTCTCAATTGCGTTTGATGATTTTTCACCTTAATGCCAGCTCTAATTGACTCTTCTAAAGTCCTTTTGTTCACATGCTCTATGCCAGAGTGGATTAAGAATTTGGCCTTGACTGCTCCATTTGTAGCTTGTGGATCTCTTCTGTTACGAATAGTACGCCCAGATGTTCTTCCAGAAAAATACATATATAATCCTGGCATTGGGACAGCCTTTGTAATATCGGCGTACAATTGCTGTTTGCGTAATTCCTCATGACTTATCAATTCGGAAAAGTCACATTTGCATTCCTTACAATTCTTCACTTGGGCAAACGATTCATCTGCAAATCCCGTCTTAGCGTCGTTGGTATAAGGAACATCTCTAATTAAAACTTCATTGCATATTGGACAAGAGACAGATACCAATCCTTCGAACATCGAGAAGGAGTCGAGATCATACATCGAATCACTAGGATCATTACTTGATGGTCTAATCACATCTAGGTATCCGTCAATAAGTTCCTTGTTAGGAGAATATTCAAACGTCTCATCATTAATTGACTCACTGATCTTTTTCAAAGGAAGTGGGAAATTAGCAAACGAGAGCATATCGTTTCTGACACAGTTATCGTAGAAACTCTGCGGATTCATTAAGAATGAATGCCATACCATTATGACATCCAAGGGAGGAAGCAAGTTGTCCAAAATATGGATGACCTTTTCATTTCTACGGAATCCTTTGCTGAAGCTAGCAAATTCATCATTGGGAGATATACGTTCTTCTCGAAGATATCGCTTCAATGCTGTGAAGAATACTATGTATCTTCTTGCAGCATTCGTGACAAACACTTGCCACTTTTTAATAGCATAAGTATCCAGATTTCCCTTTGTTATCTTCTTCTTTAATAAAGCAAATGCCCTCAACAACTTTAAATGGCTAATGGAATCGACAATGGAGGGAATATGATCTCCAAATTCGACATTCTGCCTTTGGTGCTCTTTATCGCTTAACAATCTAGCATGATCCAAGTTTTTCACATATCTAAAACTGGCGTAGGACTTCTCCTCCGCCGATTTCAGTACTTCCACAAAGGCCCTGCTTGATATTTCCTGCATTATAAGAGGATTGAAGTCATATAACCGACTGTCAATTTAATTCTATGTTCCTTCAAAGTAGGAATGACACCTCTATAAATAGTAAATATATTCGTACAGCCCCACATTTGAGGAGAAAATGTGCATACAGAGGAATGACTCCACGTCATGCAGTTTATTGTTAGTACGATTAGTAAAATACAAGATACGATCTCGCAAATCTGAATGAAGTTATTTTTTGGGATAAAGTTTATAAAATGTTTCAATGTAGTTGCCAAGTAATTAAATAGAACAAAAAATACCGACCGTTTCATCTGGCTGGCGGAATCGTTACAAGTTCTCCGATTCTTTAGGATTCTAGTAAAAACAAGTTATATACATCTACATATACATATATTCGAAGACACGAGCAAATTTCAAATAGCAATGGTAAGCTAATCAACACCATCGATAGCATCGATAGGGAATCGTATACTTGTATTGTAGCGGTCTATGCGCATCCATTGGTCTGGCGCATACCGGAGGTCACTTTCTTTTAGCAACGGACGGAACCTTTCTTGAAGTTACACGAGAAATTTCCACTATCCTACTTAATCAATAACCGGAAGGTGATAATCACCTGTAGACATCATAGTTGGTGATATTAAAGTAAAGTGTGATAATAAATGCACCTGCTAATAAGGTCATACACTCAGGGTAGTTAAAAGTCCAACGCTAATCTGCAGTCCCCTTTTATTGGGGCATTATTTCCGAATATCCATTTGCAGACCATACATAGGCGTAGAGATACCAGTTGATATAATAGCTTTTCTGATGGAGTAGTTGCAAAGGATCCCACCAACTCGCACTCCAAAATAATATGAGTTGTTAGTCGACATATTTGTAGTATTCTGACATATGTCGTAGTCTCAAAATAACTTTCCCTTCAAACTACAAAGACCTTTTGCTTAAAATTGAAATTAATGTGAAAGGTATTATGGCTTCAAGGATCGAAATGTGTTACCGTACTATTAATCTAATTATGACGCCATGTTTATCTTATTTTTGGTACATGCAGAGTTGTGCCACAAATCTATTTACATCTAGTTTGCTGCAGACGATAGCCTCTCATTGTTTTATGAGTGCTCATGCAATATGGATTATGTTGTAGCATGATGACAAGGAAAGAGTGAGTGCTTCCGAACCTCAAATCTCTTTCGTACCCATTAAACTGGGTATATTAAAACTTATATATAGCAATACTGAGGTAAAGCTTGCTACATTGACAATTCGGTGGCGGTGGGGGAGGGATTCATTACATTAGTGTTTTCGTTAGGCATTAAATGTAAAATTATACTCCATGGCATAAGTTATCACTCGCTAAAAATTGAACCTACACCAATGAAAAAGTAAAAATATACCACTTAAAATATTGTCATACTACGTAAGTCTTTGACCATACTAGTCTTGGCTACCCTAGTACTTTCTATTTTATATAATAACAACTCCTTATATACCTACACGTTTCATCCCCCAAAAGCCGCCTTAAAAAAGGATCTCGCACGAAAAAATTTTCGAATCTGAAAAATTTTGAATATGAAATTGTTAAGACAAGATGAAATGATTGCTTATCATTCTCTCCTAGAAACCATTACGGCATGTCAGACTCTTCCGATAGTGACATCCTAGAATTGATTGACCAGGGATCGTACTCGTATGCCCAATCATTGATAGCGAAAAAGATCAAGAAATTCCCGCAGAGATCCTTCTACTATGCTTTGAACAATAAGATACTTCACAAACTTGGCAAGACGAGCCAAGCCCTTGAAAACAATACCAAATTAATGCAAAAGTATCCAAATGACCCTCAGACTATTTCGCTCTTGAATGAATACTTCACTGAAATTGGAATGGAGAGAGAAGCCAGTTTGGTTTATGAGAATGTGATCAAACGTTATCCGAACAATACTTCCTTGATAATTGAATGGTTCGAAACCACCATTGATAAATTCGACTTACGTTTGTACAATAGAATATTTCTCAACTTGAGCAAAAGCGATAAGAACTGTCGTTTGTACAAATTCTGGTATGCTTTCAGTTACTTTTTGTTGATATCTAACAGTTCTAAGGCCGGTCTCATTGAGAAAGAAGTAGAATTGTTCAAGACTCTTGGAATCAGAGTAATAGAAGAATTGAAACCCTTCCAGAATACACAGGAAACCTTCGTGTATGTCAGTTTGTTGAAAACAAAGGAGGATTTTGCTGGCATAATTCAACTTATAGAAAGCGAAGTATCCTTCAACCTAGACTTGGACCTCAAACTCATCTATTTAGAGGCATTGAGTGAGAGTGAAAGCTGGCAAAAATTGTTGGAATACTCTAGAAAACTAATTACAGAAGAAGACTTTAACGATTTCAATACTTGGAAGCATTTATTGACCGCTTCAAAGAATCTAGGTTTGACATTTGAATCTGTGAACATTGACATTATAGAATCCCAGAAAATGACGCGCAACACTCTTTTAGCTCTGGTGGAATTATCATTATTGTATGACACTGGGCGCGTGATTGAAGCTGTTACAAACTATTACGAACACTTCAACAGGAAGTTGTGTTGCTTCTTTGATTTAAAGAACTATCTTGATAAAATCGATCACAGATCATTTCTAGACTTGGTTAGGAAGTCGACTGATACAATTCTCTCGGGCACTCCTTCTACCACAAGTGACCTCATTACTTTGGTTAGCAACCAAAAGTTTTTGTTTTTATTAAACAAAGATAATATTGATATCAAAGACTACATCGCTACTAACTGGAAGATTTATAATATCTTTAAAGATAACAAGAATATCCGAGGAGGAGAATTCGACAACAACCCTGTTAATGAATTGACATTAGCTGCTATTGTGATAGATTTATCCATTAATCCTTCGATTTCTAATATCATAAAGAACATTGCAATCATTGAACACCTATTAATTAACGATACGTACAACCATAAATTAAAATTATGGTTAATGAAACTATATGCCAACCTCAATGCCACTAACTTGATTATATTCAACTACCAGAAAATGAAGATAAAGATGATACAGCATGAGACACTCAGCCATTACCTATACACTGTAAATCCATCCAAGCAGCATTTGACCGAGTTTGTAAATATCTACCGGTTCTACTTGACTTCTAACGAAGAAGTGAGATCCAGCATTGTTCTGGGTTTTGAGAAGGGTGCCTTCAATAAATTAGAAAGTTTTATTAACTTTGGTACGAGACTTGCCGATTCAATATCAAGATATCAGATCATTTTGAGCATTATTAGATTCTCTTTCGTATTAGGAGATCATAATTATTTGAATTACTTCACCAACCAGCTCAGGAACAATGCGAATAGAATATTGTCCCAAAAAGAGTTCATAGATAATAGGGATTACACTAGTGAATGGAAATTTGGTTTAGTGGAAGGTAGTCAATATTTGGACCAGAGTTTGTTGAGGAAGCCCCAAAGTCCCTCTAGAACTAACGACGCGCTGATTAGGTTAGACGTTTTGAGGTATTTGATCATCTTTGAAGATAAAGAAGATTCCACCAACAAATACATGAAACAATACAATAAGATTGTTTCCAATTATAAACCAGAGTTACCGTTCGATGTATTTTTACAAAAGCTCTATTTGAATATCTTAAGACTATTCAAACAGAGATCTAGTTTGAATGCAAATGAGCAGCAGTCTATTTTGAACTATTTATTGAAGAATTTGAAGTATGATAAGATCAAGACAATTTTGATTCCTTCTAGTCTCTTGTGTTGGGAGTTGAACCATAACCTTATCAACCTCACAGAGTTCGTGAAGATAGTGAGCTATTTGTCTAAACGTACCCCAGGAAACTCATTTAATCAGCAATTGAAACCTTGTCTTGATCAATTGGTTAAGGACTTTAAGAAAGTCAATGTTATTAATGCTGAGTTGAAGGAGCTAAAAAGTATCCAATCGACAATTCAAATCACAGAATTTGAAGGTGTAAATGTTGACGAAACATTTAAATTGTTAAATGATTCAATCGAAGAATCGACTGTTGCTTTTCTTAAGAACTTGTGAATAGTACATCTTAATCATATAGCTTATACCTCCGGGTGAAGTACTAATACCAGAGCTACATCTCAAGATCCATGTTACCAGTAGTTTAAAAGGAATACCACACTTGCTCTCTTATGATATCTCTTTTGGACACATTGTAGATGCTTTCTTTGTTTCCTTCGTTTCCTTTTCCTTCGTTTCAATATCCAAGATTACTGAAATTCTGCTGAGGGTATACCTAACATATTGATCATTTCGTTGATTCTCTTAAGTCCTAGGTTTAGAAGATACCGCCTATGGTTCAAATCCGTTTCGGTGCCATTAATTTTGAATTCTTCTCTGACAAAGTTTAGCAAGTCCTGTTTTTCGTGGCTGCGATATACTATTCTAAGTAAATCTCTATATATACCTTTAACTCGTTGTCTGAAATGGAATTCTTCTAATGGTAAGGCATTGGCGAACCTTGAGTTGAGCTTTAAGTTTTTCAGCGGCTTTAAGGCAGAAGTAAATGGTTTTTTATTAGCTAAATACAACCGGGATATAGTTGAGAATTGTCTCATAGTTCTGGTAGATGACATTAAGAAACGAAGTAGTGAATCTTCCTGCCATTTGCTTTGCCAGATTTTCAGTACTATGTTAGAGGTGTATGCAGTATGTAAGTATTGTATTATACAGGACGAATGTACCTGGGACATTTAAGATATTTGCGACAATTACCGACATTTCGCAGTTAGAAAATAGTTGTTGTCACGTGGGTTGAGTTTCAGTTAACAGTATTCCTAGTTTATCCACCTATTTCAAGAACCACTATGAGGAGTAGAACAGTAGTAAACCTTACTGAGTTGTATCAGTGAAGTACCAAGTCACATATTTGAGTATTTTTTCTAGAAGCATTGATTTAGTTTAACTCTACCTAATCCTAACAAACTATCTATATCTAAGTCTAAGTAGTTTTGCACCCATTTATAATCCCAACCAGTAGAAGGTCTTAGTGGTCTCAAATTTACCCTCTTCGATTATGTTGTCAGAACTGTTACCAACCAAAACTTTGTATGCTCCCTTAGAAGATTCCCACTTACTGTGATATCCATTCCAGAAGGAAGTGGCCTCTTTGATAGAGATGGTCAAGTCGACAGACTTGGTCTCACCAGGCTTGACGAAGACCTTTCCGAAGTCCTTCAACTCCTTTACTGGTCTGTTAATGCTTGGCTTCTCCTCTTGAATATAGACCTGGACAGTCTCAGAACCAGCGACCTTACCGGTATTGGTGACCTTGATGGAGACATTAACGTTTTCATCGTCAGCCTTTACAACTAAGTCCTTGAATTCAAAGGTAGTGTAAGATAAACCAAAACCGAATGGGAATAAGACTTCCTTTCCAACCTTCTCGTAATATCTGTAGCCTACAAAAACATCTTCACCGTACCAAACTTGGCCGTTGTTCGAACCAAAGTTGAGGTAGGATGGGTTGTCTTGGATCTTCTTTGGGAAAGACATAGACAACTTACCTGAAGGGTTCACATCACCAAACAAAACATCTGCAATTGTGTTTCCCAACTCGTTACCACCGTACCAAGCATGCACCAAAGCCGGGACCTTGTCAACCCATGGCAAAGTAACTGGAGAACCGGATTGATTAACTACGATAACATTCTTATTGACCTTTAAGACTTCCTCCACCAATTCATTTGTGGCTCCTGGGATGTCCATGTCTGGACGATCAAAGCCTTCGGATTCCCATTCCTTCGAAAGACCTACAACCAAGATAACCTTGTCAACAGATTTTGCAACTTCTACGGCCTTCTTGATTTCGATGTCAGCTGGGGAGTTAATTCTGAAACCGAAGAAAACACCTCCAATTTCTTGAGAGGTGTCGTCCAAAGTGTAAGTTGGAGAAGACCCGAATTCACATACGACATGATACTTCTTACCCTTTTCTAAGAAAATGGTTCCCTTCTCTTCACGGGTACCCAAACCCAAGAAAAAGGCATCACCCTTGGTCTGCTTGGTCTTGTTGTCGGCAACTAGCTTACCATCGACAAATATTTGTGCAGTACCTAAACAGGAAGCTCCAAAATCGTAATTGGCAGACTCATCTGGAGTGAAATAACCAGAAAAGTCAGCATAAAACAATAATTGGCCAGTTGGCAAATTTGCACTGGTGAAATCGGAGAGGAAAAGCTTGGAAGTTTTGAGCAAATACTCATCTACTAACTCCCTGTCCTTCGTACCTGGTGCATGCTTGTAGAACTTTGCAGTGACACCCTTTTCACCTTTCTCATTTACCAAAATGTCACCAACATCTGGCAAACTCTTATCCAAGAAAGCTCCCAAAGCGTAGTCCAAAGTAACAGTGTTTCCCCCCTCTTCGATCTTGTTTTTTATACCTTCCCAAGGAGTAACCTTGTAACGTGCGGTAAGAGAAGCAGAACCACCACCAGAATCCTGAGCAACTTTAGCGTTTGGACCAATTACAGCAACCTTCTCTTGGCCCTTAACGGCTGTCTTCGATAATGGTAAGATATTTCCTTCGTTCTTCAAGAGTACGATGGATTCATCTCCAACTTTTCTCAAAATTGCATTAGCACTAGGGTCTTCGTTGGCGCTCTCGACAACATCGTCGGGAATATCGGCTTTCAAAGCTCTGTTGACCAACTTCAATACGTATCTGGCATTTTCATCGATCACAGATGTGCTGATTCTGTTGGACTGCACATCATGAAGAGTCTGGAGAGCCAATCTAAATCTAGTTGGACCTGGCATTTCCAAGTTTAACCCAGCTTCTAATGACTGTTTGGTAGAATACGTTCCGAACCAGTCGGACATCGTGGCACCATCATACTTCCATTCTTTTCTCAAAATATCAGTCAAAATTTCCTTGGACTCTGAGACATGGACTCCATTAACCTTGTTATAAGCAGTCATCAATGCCCCAGGGTCAGCATCTCTCAATGCGATTTGGAACGGTTTCAAGTAGATTTCTCTAAAAGCACGATCCGTGAGTAAAGTGTCTACTCCTCTTCTGTCTTCCTCCTTGTCATTACATACGAAATGCTTAAGACAAGCTACAACCTTTTCGTTTTGCATTCCTTTAATAATGTGAGAAGCAGCATGTCCCGATAAGAGAGGATCTTCGGAGTAAGACTCAAAAGCACGTCCTCCTAAGGGAGATCTCACGATGTTTGAGGTCGGTCCCAAAATTACGTGGGCACCCTTCATCTTGGCCTCTTTTCCCATGAGTTCACCGGCTTCGACCCAAAGGTCCTTGTTGAAGGTAGCAGCTAAACCAGTTCCACAAGGGAAGCAGTTTGAAGGAACGGAGTCAAAAAATTTCGTACCTCTAATACCGTTTGGTCCGTCAGACACTCTAATTGAAGGAATATTCAATCTAGGAATTGGCACAGTGTGCCAGAAGTCAATACCAGCCAACAAAGAGATTTTCTCTGGGATGGTCAATTCCTCGATCAAGCGATCGACATCTAATTCTTGTACACCCATAGCTACAATTCGATAAAATGCGGAGTATATGGATGGGTTACGAAGAGTGGAAAGGAAAATTGAAAATTTCAATTGCACTGAGCGAGAACATGTTTATATATACCCATAGCTGAATAGGGGAACATTCCCATTGTACTTTTGCACCAGCCATCAGGTGGTCTGGCATAATGGTTAATCAAGGTTTAGCAAAATTACTCGGCCATCATAGATTTGTGTACAAGTTTCACCATTATCACATCACACAACCTTCACATCCTACATTGTCTGGGCATATCCTTGAGGGTTCAAAACAAGAGAAAGTTGGGTTATTTTTAGTGGCAACAATGACCGTCTCGATGTTTCTCGAGTTACCTATAGTTCCATTGGTCATACCCATCCCCAGACTACCTTCCATCATATACGTGGAACACATACCAAGAAAACGTTAAGAATCTTGATTACGACGCGGATGTGTTGCCCAATTTGGATATTTTCCCGTACTACGAATAGCTGCTAATGGGTTAGGTTCCGGATGCGGAATAATTCCCAGCTCATGGGGTACATAGTGGGGAAGGTGGGATGATCGGTTTAGTTTTTGACTTCGACAGTTAACTACCGAGTTTTTGGGTGTAGGAGTATGAGGCACCAAAATTATTGCAAAAGTGGGAGGACGGTGACAGAACACGGGACGGAAGCTGAATCCAGCATGCACTGAGCAACCACAGGAACCTGCAAAATGAAAAATGTCTGAAGTTACAAAGTGCTATTTTATGGTTTGCATTTTAAACTGCGCGTAAAAAATATGATATAAGCTAATTTGAGGGAAAGGAGGGGGGGAAGAGGGGGGCTGCTGGGGATGCTGCGGGTATGTCTCTCTTCTACCTTTACCATGGGCATAAAATATGGGGAACTGATCGTGACCATTTTTGGAAGTGGTCTAGGTAAGTGAAACAAGTTCCATTGCTGCCTAGTGGGTGAAGAATAACTAAATATGCAACAGGGAAATGGTGCCGTATTGGGTATATTGGATGTGAAACTATCCTTTGAAAGCAACATCTCCAGGTTTGTGTTTTAGGGTCATGACAAAGGATCTTCTTTTAGGTAGATGACCCGCCAGCATTGTATTTGACACCCAATCGTGTTCCCTGTACGTTGCTATACAGTTGCATTGTCAGTCGATGGAGAATTCTGTTTGTTTTGTTTATCCCGATGCTTAGCGAACTAAGGGATTACCCTCGGGCATCCGAGTTTTCGCTACCATACTCAAATTTTGCACACTACGATCATTCATAGTTTAGAGGTGCCAAAGATGTTTTGTGCAGAAACGAGCCTGGACCTTCCGCAGGCCTCTAGGCAAGTGAACCCGGAATCAAGCATACGTCAGGAGCTTTGAGGATTTTGAAAGGATCTAACTTACGTAAAATTTAGCGATGCGGAGTACAGCAATGATACAACCATTACCTGGAGAAAGCTGGCACAAGAAGTTGGGGAACGATCCTTTGATTCCAAGTGAGTGAAGAAAGCTCTTATCTGCAACCACATCGAGCTTTCCCATTACTCATTTAGCCATGGGGCAAGTAAAAAATATTCATGACAGAAAAGCACCGCCAAAGCCGCTTATGAAGCCTTCATTGTTTCCAACTGTTGGACAACACTCACAAATGTTCCTTAGCGGTGAAGTCCTTGTCTTTAGATAGATGGTTACTCTATCGGACTTGTTGGGCTTGTTGCTAGATCCCATTCGGACCCATTTCCTAAACTGAAGAACCACACGAATTTCGCTTTATTTTTTAAACGCACCTCAATTAATCCTGGGGTAAGTGGGGTAGAATGCAACCTGTAAAATGTGCCCAGGTGGGGCCTTTGCATGTTGGCCGATGCACGCCGCGGAGCCGTTTCCCAAAATGGAGCCGTACACGCAGAATTTCACACATCCCCGTGTAGTATAAGTAGTTACAATAGGTGGTTAGATGTTTTATATTTAGACTGTCGTAAATAGAAGGATGATAGACGTGACTGTTGAACTAAACCAACGTCAGAGAGAATCCGCTTCATTCAAAATCTCAACAGAATAGAGGAAATAGAGTGAAATGCATCGACCAGACCCTCTTAACCATACTTTAGATTATTTTGCACCCATATACACTCGAGGTGTGGCCCTGCGATGAGATGAGATGAGATTACAAAATGACACGATAATAAGAAAAACTGTATATTCTATAATAAAATAACAATGTTCGAGCAAACATAGCAAACTACCTATCAAAATATTCCAATAACGTCAACGTATCGGTTTATAATTCTATTCTTCGTCTAATCGTCCTTTCAGATACAATCTGGCAAAATGATAAAGGCAAACAATAAAATACAGGATAAGACATGCTAGTCTTCATGAAACATCGTTTTGTCCTTTGCCAATTTCTCTAATATTCTATAATTTTCATGATTTTTAAACCCTTAGTACTCCTTTAAGATTTGGTTCAACTCCTCTCTTTGCTTGACGTTCTCAAACTTGAAAGAAGCAGCCAATTCGTCTAATTCCTCGAAACTCAAGTCGGTGAACAAGTCAGCGTACTCGTGTTGAGCAATCTGAGAGAACAACATGTCTTTGGTGACTCTGAACAAGTAATCTTGAACAGTCCAACCGTGTGGGTACAAAGCCTTGTGGTACTTCTCTGGGGTGTTGTCGTGGACATGTTGAATCAAGTCTTGGTACAACTTGTTGTAAGCTGGGTCAATGTCGTTACCCCATCTGTCCAAACCTAACTTCTTCTTCTTCAATAACCAAGCACCGAAAACCTTGTACCACTTGGATTCTGGAGAGACGTAAGTCAAACCTTGGTATCCAATGTCCTTGTATAACCAGATAGACCAGGAGATTGGAGAGTTGTCACCAGATGGATCACCCTTGGAGTAGACAGCCAATTGATCCTTCAAGACGTTGTAACGAGCTCTGTTAATGGTATCTGGGTCCTCGTCACCTCTTTCCTTAGAGGCAAAGACTGGACCAAACTCACCGTTCCAAACTGGAACGTTGTATTTCTTTTGGTACTCGATCTTTCTCTCATATTGAGTCTGCAACTTGGCCTTCTGAGCTTCGGTACCTTCGTAAAGAGTACCAGCGATGTTTGGGAAACCGAAAGTAGAGTAGTCGTGGATGGAGTAGACAGCGTTCTTAATGAACTCAGATGGAGGTGGGAATTGTCTGAAGTCCATGGAGTAGGTGTTACCGTCAAGGAAGAAGATGTGGTTAGGGTCAACCTTTCTAACTTCCTTGTCCAATCTCTTGTAGAAATCGACTAACTTGTAGTGGTCTGGAACGGCTGGTTCGTTCAATGGGTTGTAACCAGCAACCCAAGCGTTGTCCTTGTAGTGCTTGGCAAGCTCAACCCAAAGGTTGACCATGGAGTCCTGGAATACCTTGAAGTCCCAGAAGATGGACTTATGGATTCCAGAGTCAGCATGCCAGTCCTGGTTTTGACCACCTGGGGTGGCATGAAGGTCCAAAATGGTGTATATACCGTACTTAGAACAGATGTCGACGACTCTGTCTAATCTCTCGAAACCCTTTGGGAGGATCTTGAACAAGTCATCCTCATCGTCAATGAAATGACGGTAGTTGAATGGAATTCTCAAACAGTTGAAACCCAACTCGTTCTTGTAGAACTCAGCATCCTTCTCGGTCCAGAAGTACTCGTAGAACTTGTCAAAGAAGAAATCGAACTTCTCAGCACCAATCTTCTTCTTAAGAACCTTCTTGTGCTCGGTTTCGTGACCTGGGTAACCAGTGATGAAGTTCTCCATGTTAAGGTGACCACCAATGGCAGTACCGACAAGAACGACTGGCTTGCCTTCGGCATCGACGATCTTAGTGTCTTTGGTAGTTAAGAATCCAGTAGACATGATGTATAGTAGAGGTTGAAATAAAGGTTACTATTAATGTGAGTACAATTCTAGCAAACTCTGTTATGATTAAAAGACTAATAACTAACGACGGTAACTGCAATTAGGATATGCTATCCTTATATACCCTGAAGATATAGGAGAAAAGACCGGTAAAATTAAGACAAATTGCTGAAAAATCGAATCTTTCCGAGTATTTCAACAGGCACTTGTCACCTACAACTCGCAGTCAAAGGCTCCACCATCCTTTCTATAAAAAGTATGGGGAAATGCCCCAGATCGACGCTTGTACCTAACTGTCGTGCCAGTTTGCACCCATACCGCTTGGGAGGTTGACACCCCCAGATACCATTTTTCACCAGAACTGTGCTGAACGTAGTGAACATCTCTCCACGGTTCGTTCTCGCCCACCCCAGGAACCACCTTTCGGTTCCTCTCATGATTCAAAAGTAGGTGGGCGTTGCAATACCCCAGAAATCAGAGGAAGCTAATAGCGCGAAATTTTATTTGGCGGAGGTCCATCCTGTTGGTACTGCAGGATCTATCAGGCCTGTATGTGCTGAGATGCGGACGCATTTCCACTTTGGGGAATTTGTCCGGTGGATAAGCGAAATTGGGCTTTGATATGATTATTTACACGATAATGTAGTAAGTCCATCCTTATGATGGAGAGGAGGGGGTGAAAGTGGAGTAAGTATTGTTGAAGATGCAGGAATTGAGAAAGACGGTGATGCCTAGTGCACTGTGGAGTGATCGTGGCATCTGGAGAAGGAAAGGGCTGGAACAAGATACTGTCATCCACCAGATCCAAGTTTAAGGGACACGCAGGCGTTTACACAATCAGCCTGTTTTCATGCTGACTTTGCTTCTTAAAGTGGGAGAGAGCACGCTATTCAAAGAAATAGCGCAAGTATCGGTCCAGAATTTCTAGTTCAGCCGACCAATAACAGCACAACTGCCAGGTACACCAGTCACGTATTAGTTCAAGTTCGTAAATTCAAGTACAGACTCTGGAGACAATACTCGATTAAGAGGGAAAGAGCTTCCTCTTCTTGTAGTGCAGGACTATATGCGTACTTGACCGTCAATATTTTAGGAAACGTTGGTAAGGCTCGTGATTGCGGTTATGGAAAATCTTGTGGAAGAGTCCGAATTCAGAGTTGTGACCGATCCTGTATGCAGACACTGCAGCCTCTTTCTTGAAGTGGTTTAAAACAGTAAAAAGGTCTCAGCGAAAAGAAATGGACAAAAACTAAAAAATAATGATTTCAGGAAAGACCTTCCACCATATTATCTGGTAGAGTGAAAAGGTCTAACCATTGCAAAATTTGGATGGTGCGTTTCTAGGGACGAGTAGAGTTGCCCAAGGGGTGGGACATTCTGTCAAGCTGGGGTTCGGTTCGAATTGGAATTCGGTTGGTCTAGAAATGGGTGGGCTTAAACAGGTGTTCTCAACCCCATATTCTCCATGCATTTGTGGAGCAAAACCTCACCTGTTCCAGTAAATAGCTAATTATAGTCAATAAACTAGTCTGGTGATGGTATTGTGCGAATGTCGTAGTGTCGTGGTCACATGCGTGGTAGCCGTCAGCCGTTTTCTATCTAAACAGTTGACGACTAACAGGCGTAATGAACCACTTCCGTATTCGAGGTGTGTGTCCGAGCCCCGTAGTGGGGTACGTAAGTTCTGTAAACTCAGTGTTTATTCACTCACACAATCTTGATCCTTTACTAAAGCAAAAAGGTACGGGAATACCTTCAATATTGGTGCATGCAAATGGTGCATTACCCCAAGATGCTACCCCATAAAGAGTGCGAAAAATACGAATTTCCCAATACATATTATTGTGGGCGGGCCTGTGGACACCACCCAACCTGCAAATGCTGCTGCAGACAAAATCTTTTTTGTGGCCAAATTAAATTGGCTCAGGATCAACTTTCCATCAAAATCTGTCGAGTGTGAGTCTTCTACATACACCGAAGAAAGGAATTTGTGATTAACCGTAGCCTTACCATTGAAGGAAAGTTTATTTCATGGCTAGATTACTCTATTAGTACGTAGTGGGGTATTTAATTTCTAGAGACATGTTATCAGTTGAGAATATTATCGAACGTAAGGTGACTTCCCCCCTCCTTTGCAAGCTCTTGATGTATGATGTGATAGTACATGCGCTTCATTTACTTAGGTTTGTGGAGAAGAAGAGTGTCAGCCACTTTCGTATCGTACAACCCGTTTGATTGGTTTTCTATTTGCCTGATTTCCGCCTGTTCCCGCCTGAACACGGATAATGGACAGGTTCGGCTCCAGGGCTTCTCCGTAGCGGTGATTCAATGAAATGGCCTCCAAAATAACGGCAAACTAGATACCATTAAAAGAAATACCCTTGCAGCTAAAATAGCAAAATGCCCCATCATTAGCATCTATGTGACAGCCTGAGAGAAGGACCATCCCCGACAGAAGGGGTAAAATTGGATGCAATAAAAATATGCATTCAACGCTAATTTGCTAACCTGCAATCTCAAACAATTCATCAGACAAAAAATATTGAAGAAAATATGGAGAACTACACTGGCAAATGCAACTTTTATGTGTTGAGTGACAGTTTCACGAAATTTCTGTTCCGTGTGACTGAAAAAATTATTTACGGTTTGGGTCAGAGAAATTGTCCACATCTACATGGGGTTACACCTGGAACATGAGATTACCTTAGGTACATTAATGGATCTCGCAGAAAACCATATCCTCAGCCAGGAACGTGCCAAAGAGGACCCTAAAGAGAGCATACGACATATCGAATATCGTAGTATTCCTAATCAACTGTCATGCCAAATACTACTAGCGGGGATTTTGCAACGACCCCAATCTCTGGTGCTGGCAAAACTGTAATCTCGCTCTTTTCACCTTCCTTGACTCCCCAGAAAATATCCCTCTTGAAAGGTCGTAAAAGATAGGTTTCTGCAGCAGCGCACAATTATTTTTGATATTATTAATTTTAGTTTACTGCCCCGTCTGTCTGTCTGAATATTGTTATTGTGCCCGCTCCATTATATTATTTTTTATCATGCATGCCCCATTGTCTGAACCCATAGTTTACAAAAAGAAATAGCGGACTATCAACAGAATTCTTTCTTTAACATGCAGAAGTTTAATGGCGCTTCTACAGTTTTTACTCAAGCTCGATTTTGGGGCCATCCAGCCTCCAGGATTTGTATAAATACACTTAGATCTCCCATCTGTTGACCAAATAGTTTTTATATTCTTATCATCAGATTCCATTCTCTAGTTTAATACTTTAGCTTCTATCGCTGGTCGATCTAACAATAAACAACTAGTGGAAAGAAAAATTACTACAAAATGTCCGATCTCAAAGAAGCCCACATTAAGGATCAAACCGATTCCATCTCGATGACCGACAAGATCGAGATGCAAGAGAACATCTTGAACTCTGAGGAAATCGACGACTACCTTTACCAAACTGAACCATGGTACAAATATGGTCATTTCAGATTATTGCACATGTTCATTTTCATCATCACATTGGCTTCCACCAACAACGGTTACGATGGTTCTATGTTGAATGGTTTGCAAATTCTTCCAGCTTGGCAAGAAACCATGGGTCACCCAACTGGTTACAAGTTGGGTTCCCTTGCTAACGGTACTATGTTCGGTTCCATTCTTGCAGTTTCTGTTGCTTCTATTTTAACTGACAAAGCCGGTAGAAAGAAGGCTCTTCTTTTCGGTTCTGGTATTGCTGTTATCGGTGGTATCTTACAAGGTGCTTCTACTGACTACGCTTTCTTCTTGGTTGCCAGAATCATTCTTGGTTTCGGTGTCGGTATTGCTTGTACTGCCGCCCCTGCCTTGATTGCCGAGCTTGCTTACCCAACTTACAGACCAACCTGTACTGCTGTTTACAACACTTTATGGTACTTGGGTTCCATTATTGCTGCTTGGGTTACTTACGGTACCAGACTTCACTTGGCTGGTAACAAGTCTTGGAGAGTTCCATCTTACTTGCAAGCTATTATGCCAGGTATCCAAATCTTAACTATCTGGTTCTGTCCAGAGTCCCCAAGATGGTTAATTGACCACGGTCAAGTTGAGAAGGCCAGAGCTATTCTTTACAGATTCCACACTGGTGGTTCTGAAGATGAGAGAGCTGTTAAATTCGTCGAATTCGAAATCAAGGAGATTCAAGCTGCTTTGGAATTAGAAAAAATTACCTCCACTTCCAGATACTTGGATTTCATTACGATCAAGTCTTACAGAAAGAGATTGTTCTTGGTTTGTTTCACTGCTTGTATTATGCAATTATCCGGTAACGGTTTGGTTTCCTATTTCCTTGGTAAAGTTTTGACTTCTATTGGTATTACTTCTGACAAAGAACAATTGATCATTAACGGTTGTTTGTCTATCTACAACATGGTTATTTCTGTCTTCGTCGCTTGTATTTGTTACTTGTTCAGAAGAAGAACCTTGTTCTTGACTTCTCTTGTTGGTATGCTTGTCTGTTACGTCATTTGGACTATACTTTCTGCCATTAATCAACAGCGTGGATTCTCAGACAAAGGCTTGGGTAAGGGTGTTCTT
Organism: Scheffersomyces quercinus; assembly: GCA_030556775.1. Taxonomy (NCBI): domain Eukaryota; kingdom Fungi; phylum Ascomycota; class Pichiomycetes; order Serinales; family Debaryomycetaceae; genus Scheffersomyces; species Scheffersomyces quercinus. Next base: position 376,131 of record JAKTUQ010000008.1, on the reverse strand, counting down.
GCTATGATCTTCTTGTACTACGGTTGTTACGATATTGGTGCTAACGGTTTACCATTCTTGTACGCCACTGAGGTCTTGCCTTACACTCACAGAGCTAAGGGTCTTAACATGATGTACTTCACCCAATTGCTTACTCTTGTGTACAACGGTTACGTTAATCCTATTGCCATGGATGCCATTGACTGGAAGTACTACATCGTCTGGTGTTGTTTCTTGGCAGTCGAATTGACTGTTGTCTACTTCTTCTTCGTTGAAACTTACGGTTACACTTTAGAAGAAGTGGCAGTCGTCTTCGGTGATGATGCCACTACTGCTTTGCGCGACCTTTCTTCTCCAGTCGAAAAGTCCCAAGTTGAGCACCTTGAGAACGGTAGTTACGAGACTGATGAGAAGGTTGCTTCCAAAGTTTAAGATTCATTCTACCTAGCTCCACAAAATATGAGTTTCAATTCCTTTTAATACGCAGGTTTTTTGTCCAATGTAATAAATTTGTTTGAATTTCCTTAATTTGGATGTAAATATGATCTCTTCATGGTTATTATAATATATCTCATCTTTTATCTAATAGTTTCAACATGTAGAACATTAATTGCTAAAGCATATTATCCATTATTTTGCGTTAACAGAGGAGATACTCACGCTAAACCAAGTTTACTCAAAACAATTGCTAAAAATATGCCTTGGAAATAATTCGTTTTACCAACCATTGGAAGCTTATTCCAAACTGACACATAATCGTCTCGAATCTCATTGTTTTCTAAACTTGCTTCTTCCTCTTCTGTTGCTCTTCGTCTGTTTTGTTTTGGTTCCACCAATAGGTGCAAAAAATGTTCCAGAAAAAATATTGGTGCATAAACCGCAGAATGACCAGAGATTATAACCAGAATGGGGCAATATACATAAAAGCGTAATTCAGGAAACGGCGATATGGCTCATTTCCGCTACGAAATAATATGAAAGAAGATTTAGGAACGATATGAGTTTTGCTGTTTGCGCCGTTCCTCTGGTGACGGCGGAGGTACCAATTGGGAATAGTTGGGTGTTGCTTTGCGGTTTTGGTAGATTTACGGGAGGGTTCGCTCACAAATGTATACGGTTGTGCCATTTTTTTTTAATAGATATTCATGAGGAGACTAGTGGATGCGGCTGGTTTTACGAAACAGACGTTCTTTCTATTATTGATAGTTCGTAAGAGGAGCTCAACAACTTTTTTGTGGATTATTGCAACTGCTACTGTAAGAAAACAGCCAACTGCTCCAATGCAATACACCGACTTTTTTGTGTCTGCGATTGATGCCGTGAGGTCAACGCAAATACAAGTATGCATTAGTCGTTTATTTTGTACTCTGGATAGCTGTAGCTTTTATAACTCTATCTCAATTCAAGAAAACATGAAATAGAAATGACTTCAATATACTGATCATTATATCCTTGAGCAAGGCTATTACTGCGGCACGAATCTTTATCATTTGGCTTCATTTAATGTCATGAATACTCTTCTTTTTGCGACATTACACAATTAAATGTCGCTGCTATCCACATCAGTACCCTTTCTTCATTCTGAAGCCATACCACAACTACGTTTAGCATAAGTATTCAGAGAACGTTGTCGTTGTCTTTGAATAGTTTATCAACAGTATTGAGTGGTGCAAACTGGGATGGACTTGAGGAAACTTGTTTAATTTTATTTCTTCAATGTTTTCCATATCGCGCACGTACTTGAGATGAAGGCCGAGCGTATCTGTCACTGTGACATATATACAGCCACACCGACAATATATCATCCAGATATCCGTGTTGTTTTTAATTCTAATTCCGTTCGGAAACCTAGAGATTATATACGTAACTTCGAGGAGATAGCAAACTTCAACCCTAAAGCTGTTCAAACCCCACTCTCTACCGAATCGGTACTCCACAAAACGCACAGAAACCATGGCCAATGCACTTACAGAGCCCCTTGAACCGCTTCATAACACACGTCAATTCCACCTTCAGCCTCACCACTCATCCGAAACACGAGGTTTGACGCGTTTTGACAACAAGTAGCCTTGGAATTCCCTTGTCTCCAATACACCCAACAATAACAAACCAAATGCAACACTACTTAATTCATGGAACCAAGCACATTCCTCCAGACCCAGTCCGTAATCTAAATCCATGCCGCACTACTTACCTACCTCGCCTCAGCCCGACTCGGACTCCGTTTCCAAGACCTTTTTTCCACGTGACCATATATACTATCAAGAAAAACAAGAAAACACGTACCCTCCGATAAATGCGAAAGTCGTTACACAAAGACGTGTGGTTGAGATTGCCTCTGCGATTCGGACTTATCGCAGTATGTAGTTGTGAAATATATAAAGAACCGAATCCTGTTTTATAGTTTACAGCTAACGTTATGGTTTGTTTTGTAGTGAAAATAGTAATTATAACAATAGTATCTAATCATATCAGCCCAAAAGTATAGTCGTTCGTTTATTTGCATCAAATAAGACATACTCATTAAGACACGTGAATTTCATAACTAGTACTATTACTATCATATATTCCAAATACCGTATAACACACAATGTCTAAAGTTCAAACTATCGGTGCTACCACCAAACTTAGTCAGCTGGAAATCCTCCCTGACAAAAATGACGTTGGTGCTTTAGCCAACAGAATTAACCTCGAAACCAGAAGTCTCCATGACAAGGTTGACAAGATGGTTACCCTCAAAATGGCTCTTGCCCTTAGAGACGGTAAAATTTACCGTCAAGGTCTTCAGTCTTTCTACCACGTTTTTGCATCTATAGAGAAGAGCTTGTACGCTCAATTTGAAGACGTTGACAACGAATGGACTCCAATGTTGAAGAGCGTTTGGAAGCCAGAAATCGCAAGAAGAGAGAAAGCCGAGCAAGACTTGCTCTTCTATTACGATGACAGAAAGGAGAAGTTCGTCAACCCTATCATGCCTGAACAGATTGCATTCGCAAATCACATTCTTGAGGGTACTAAGGAAAAACCATACTTGCTTTTTGCTTACTTGCACGTTATGTACTTGGCTTTGTTCGCTGGTGGAAGAATAATGAGATCTTCTTTCGCTAAAGCTACTGGCTTATTCCCTCACAAGAACGGTTTGAAGCACGAGGATATCGTCAAGTTGGGTACAAATTTCTTTACCTTTGACGTCGCTGACGAAAACTTGCTCAGGATGATCTACAAGCGTGATTACGAACTTGTGACAAGAAATGGTCTTACTGAGGAACAAAAATTGGAAATCATCGAAGAGTCCAAGTATATATTCGAGCAAAATGCCAAATGCATCAGTGAGTTGGAGACTCACAATTTGCTGAGATTGAGAAACAACTGGACTTATATCGCTGTATCTAAAGGTTACTATGTCGCTTTGGCAGTTCTTGTTCTTCTTTCATTGGTCTACATCAGAAGACTTTTGCAACAATTCCTTTAGGTGGTTTTTCCTCCTTTTTCAATATCTGTTCCAGTTAGAGCAGATATGTATATCCCCCCTAGTAGCATACGAATGGTCAAACGGTGAAACTTACGTTTGCACATTCTCATTTTATAAGTCGTTTGCTTTATCCTTTTTGCATCTTCGTTTCTGGAAAATGAATGTGATTGGTTTCATTTTTTTCACCTCGGTTATAATTGCATGGTTCTTTTTAGTTTTTTATAATGTATATTAGTCTTATTATAACTTGAATATTTTGGTTAATTGGATCACAATTGTAGTATTTCGTACAATCTAGTACATGGATTTATGGAAATCTATTCAAATTACTACAAAATTTTGACAAAACTGACATCATTTCATCATTGTGCTCTTGCATTTTTTAACCATAGTTCAGCTTCCGTGTCTCTCTACTACGGTTATCGTTTTATCTCCTTTTAGATCCATAGGATAAAATGTAACATAAGAGACTAACTTTTTTTACATCTAATTCATTAATGCGAAATCAAAGCGTCGTACAAAGAATTCACAAGTCATCCAATGTCATTAAAGATTTTAATCTTCATCTTCCTCCTCCTCATCCTCTTCTTCGTCGTCTTCTTCGTCGTCATCTTCTCCAAAGTCCTCGTCATCTTCATCTTCTTCGTCGTCTTCATCCATCTCCGCATCCTGTTGTGCTGCAGCTGCAGCTGCTGCTATTTCAGGGTCCAATTCATTGGTCACACCGTCGGGATGATCTTTAAGCCAATTGGCTGTCCAAGATGCAATTCTTTCAACATTCTCCTCCATCTCTTCGACCGAGTTGGAAGTTAACTCGATTACAATCTCAGGAATGTATGATTCTCTAGCATCTTGGGCAATTACCTCCATAATTTCACAATCAATATTCTCTTGAATCTTGTTATCCTTGTAACCTCTCTTCTTCAAACGCTCAAATAACAAAGAGTTATCGGTTCTTAACACTACCACCAAATCTATCAACCTCTCTGGAAAGATATCGCAACAATGCCAATCTACAAGTATACCTCCTTTTTCCAAATCTGGCTCCAACGAGTCCAAAAGTTTGTCTTCGTCTACAACTGATGTGTCCAAAACCTTATCATAGCTCTCTATACATCTACGCTCCTTGGCGATATCACTAATGGAAAAATGTTGGAACTTGGTCTGCTCATCGCTTCTTTCTTCATTAAGTTGCGATGCCAAGTTCTCAGCGTGTAATGTTTTTCCACATCCCGGCGTTCCTGTAATGATAATATTTGGAATGTATCTTCTAGACATGGTCTATTGTTCTATTATAATATACTTTTTTGTCCTTTTAATTCCATTATTGGGTGATAAATCAAGAACATATCTGGATTTCAGTAATTGCAAAAAGTGAAAATTGATATTGGGGTCGTGTGCAAACCAGCTGCTTTTTATGGGGAAGCAGAAGGATAGAAGGCGGAGGTAATAAGGATGTGGATAAGAGTAATTGAAGGAACTCGGTGTATTTGAAGGTAAAGTAACGGTGGTTTTTACCAATAGTACAGAATTGTATTAAAATATATAGTATTAAAATATATTATAGTAAGTAGCTTGGATGTATACCGTTACAAGGGAAGTGTTTATTGCAGCCATTAAAAAAAATATAGATTTTCATTGGAGAATCGTGAAATAATCAACAACTTGAACAGATTCAGTCGTTAGCCTTTTTCTTTTTCTACAATGGAAATTGATGTCGTCGTATATCATTGGCCATTTCGATTCTTAAACAGGGTTAAATACCAAAATTCTTATCAATTGCCAGAAAGTTTGCTAAATTTACAAGACTCAGATCGAAGTATGATACACTTACAACAGAATACTGAAAGGAACTCCAATTGGTGATCACCTCTCTTATTACAACAACAAGCAAAAACCTTCTACCTGGCGATACTAATATACTATATACTAGTAGATTAATAGTTGCAAATTGCTATTTGGGTCGTGCGAGAACCAGGTACCACTTCTATACTGGAGTTGATATAAGATATAGTATCCCACCACATAGTCAAGATAACATGGATTGATTTTCCTCTTCTGTCATTCTAACCATCCCTACTATACTTGATGAAAATCATACTTTCTTCACAATGAAACTAAACTTACCTAAATCTAATGAAGAGCCAATTCATACAAAATATCCATACCTCAGTTTCACTCTCTATGGTCGTGTCCCAAGCCCAATATCTCCAGTAGCTCCAAAAATCAATTTCTTGTTGGTTAGCGTAAGAATATAGAAGAAACATGATACATACCACCATAACTATCTGTATTCATATTAACAATTCTTAATTTTTTCAAGAAACTTGCATTCAGAGACTCTTAATAATGCGTATGTCTTTTTATTTGGAAGAAAATGGTTCCTTTTGGGTGTTGTTGCATACATGATATAGAACTACCAACTCTCATTATACTGTATTTACAGCCAAACATGTACTAACCACCAAATTCAGCGACATTACCGCCAGGATTGCCCGCCAGCAGTAATAACAGTAATAACAATAACAATAATATCAGTGGTGCTCCTCAAGCGGCAGAATCGAATACTACCCCCAGTGAAGACTCCGATTCCATGGCCAAATACGGTATGGCAGGACTCTCGTCCTTAATCAAAATGGACCAGTCAGATTACACCACATTCGCCATAGGACAGGACATCTCCAAACTTGGGTTTGATTTGGGTAAAGACTCGACAATTCTCAAGAATCTAGCATCGCCATGGGCAGAGACCTCAAGATCAGAGGTCGAGCCATTCTTCACACTTCCCCAGTCCATTCTTGCAGAGAACATAGTACCTCCACCAGGTCCTTGCGACAACAAAATACAGTCATTTACCGACGAAACTCTCTTCTACATATTCTACATGAAGCCTCGAGACACATTGCAAGAATACGCAGCACGTGAGTTGGTCGCCAGGAATTGGAGATACCATAAGGACATACAGGTATGGCTCACCAAGGATAGTAATGTGGAGCCAGTTTTGATTAGTCAAGACGTGGAAAAGGGTGTATATATATTCTTTGATCCACATAACTGGGAGAAAATCAAAAAGGAGTTTGTACTACACTACTCGTCCGTTCAGGCTTAGAGGGACGAAGTGCATTGGTTGAGCTGAAACATTGAATATGAAAGATCGAATAGGCTCACAAGGATGTTGAATAAGGGCATTGTATTTTATTGTAAATGTACATATATCTTCGTAAATACTTTTTAAACGGATGAAAGGCTATCCCACAAGCTGTCAGAATGTAGAGTACGGCTAAATCAAAAGTCATTACCTTCACATGAGATTATTTATTTTTCAACCAATACAATTTCTATCATAGGTCTTTTTCGAATGCTGGCGGAAGAATCCAGCTTTGAATCTTCTTACATATCACTCTTTAGTGAATGTCACCTTGTCCACTTTGACCTCACCATTCAAATAAGTGTATATGTATAGCGTGCATGTTGAACCGTGAGTATCTAAAAGGCAGAACGAGGGAATTATTGAGTTCAATTCGGTAACTTCGTTTAATGCAGCCTCGTCTATAGCATTTGCATTGAGATCCAGTGATAATGGATTACCGTCTTCTTTGCTGGGAGCTTTCTCGTGCCTTTCTTCGGCATCTTCTTCTCCAAAGAGACTTTGCTTGGCTGTGGTTCCTATTCTTTCTGTTTCTTTCTCCGCTGATTCATCATCTAATTTTGGATCCTCTTTGAAGTTATCTTTGTCATCTGCAACTGTAGATTTCTCGTCCTTTGATTCCTCTTCGGTTTCATCCTTCTCTTCAATTGCTTCTCCATCTTCGATTTCTTCTTCGTCTTCTTCAAAATATTCAGGCCAGTCAAAACTGTACGCTCCTGTAGCACTCCCTGGATTGACGAAGAATTTCCCGTCTAAAGTATAAGCCTCAACTTTATGAGTGCCGCCCCATATCAACACATCTACATCCAATTCTCTGGCCAAAGTCAGCAATGCTAAAGGATCGTTCTTTGGGACAATCTGGAACCCATTTGTGAAGCCAATTCTCAAATTATCATGCGTTATAACATTATAGTACGGAATTGACTGTTCTTTATTACTTAAGGAAAGCAATTGCTGGGACAATATTTGGGAGTCATCGAATTCTCCTTTCACCAAGTGTAGCGAAGGCGAAAGTGTGTATAGAAACTTCAACGTTTCTGCTGAATTAATGATATTTCCAAGACAAATTACATTTGCTATCTTGCTGTTGGTGGGTATGGAATTAGGTTCTGGACACAAGAGTTTTCTGAACTTGAATGGTAAATCTATGGCTCTTTCGGGGATGTACAAGTCACCTATCGCTAGCGTCAACATAATGGGCAGGATGGAACTTGAATGTTGAATTTCTCTTTGAAAGAACTCAAGTACCACTACAAAGATATAATACCGTTATGAATCAATCAAACCGATAATAAAATCTACCTTATTCCAATTCAAATACAAGAACAGACAAGAACAATCACATTGCCATAATGAACTTAAGCGCTTAACGACAACGAAAAGGAGATTTGATAGTGATAATCGGTTCCTGTGTACAAGTGACTCTACTAAGATAGAGTAACGGACTAGTGGGATAAGAAAGGAAAGCAATTAATAAATATGATTTTACATAGAAGTATAAAAGTAGTGATACTCTATATCCATATAGGTGAATAGATAATATGTAAGGAATTAAGTAATTCTTAAAATGTCTGCTATTTATCACAGTATCATTCTTTCCCCATAGTCATTCTCAATTATGTGACCTTTTGCTGCGAAATACTCGTTTGGTTGCCAATTAGCTGCAAATGTAAGTTAAAGGTCAGTGTTCTAGTTACGAAACATCATTCCCAATTGTACCGAACATAGGAATTTCGTTAGTTCCGTTCTACTTCTCGGGATGAACCGAATCATTTTCTCTTACTTTATACTACATCGCAGTATTCAGACTATGCTATTACTAGCACTAAATTAAATAAATAATAAAATACAAAAGCAATCAACCCTAGAACAATTAGTTTGAGATTATTCAGTACTCAAGAAACAAAGGAAGAATTGTATTTTATATAACACACCGTATTTTCTGATCTCCAACTCCCTTAGTGGTCACCAGTGAGCTTTTGCAAGACCTGTGGGTAGTTTCTGAAAATCTCATCGAATCTGTTTCTGTTGGTCATTTGGAAAACCTCAGGATCCTTGGCCAAAGCAACAAAGAATGTGGAAATACCAGACTCAATAACTACAAGAGCAACACGGGTGATCTGACCTGCAATCAAAAAGGCGAAAGCAATCACTGGAGCATAGTAGGTACCATCGGAGTTGTACTCTGGCTTAGTGAATCTCAAATAAAGGAATGATAAGAGAGCAACTAAGTAAGCAACGAACAAAGAGTACAAGTTCAAAGAAGTGTTGATGAAACAGTCATTGATCAAAGCATCCATACCCTTGAAACGAACCAAGTCAAAAGTGTCTCTGGCGGATCTGATATAACTCTTACCGTATAATGCCACGTAACAGTAAGCATAGTGGTTGAAGTAACTCACCAACCAGTCAAAGAAGCCAATAATCATGTCCAAAATCAAAAAGGCACATCCCGCACAATTGTCTCCAGCAGCAAAAGCATTAGATTTCAAAATTTGAATAAACGACCTGAGCAATTGGATCAATGAGACAATCAAGGATCCAAAACAAATGGAACCGAAACAATAAGTCAATGCTCTCTTCAAGGAACCCAAAGCAGCGTGCTTTGGAGCACCTTCGTCAGAACCAGCTAAGTAGTACCAGGTACCAAAAATACCAGCAATCACAACATGAATAATATTTCTGAGAACTTCTGATATGTAGTATCCGGCAAAGAACACGAAAACCAATACACCTATCAACTTTGCTTGAGAACAACCTCCACCGTTGACGTTACAACCTTCATTGCTGTTGTTAGGGTCGAATTTAACATATGTGGCTACCACAACAACACTGAACAAGACAGAAAAGGCACCAGATACAATGATACCAATGAAAGAAGTGATTAAAGTTGAAGGGTATGACTTCATAACATCGATAGTGATCTCCAATACAGTTGCACTGAATGGAATTCTGCTACGGCAACTCCAGTAGCACCAGGCACCAATCAAAGCAAATACCAAAAATACAACTGCCGCAGAGTAGTAGCCGACGACAAAATAGTAGATAGCAGTACCAATACCCAATACAACATTCAAAATCAAACCAGTGATAATGAAAGTTTTTGGTGCAAGCCTGGCATACACTATGATCAAAGCTGATAAAACAATAGATAACACAATAATAAAGGCGAATAAAATGATAGTATTGGTGTTTAAAGTGAAAGTATTGGCTGAGTTGTAGATAGAAGTTCCCTGGAAGCCAAATGTGGATCTCAATGCATTCAAGGTGATACCAGCAATTGCTATAAACCCGGCGACAACTAGCAAAAATAATACAGTAAAGAGCCAATCGTTCCACTTTGGCTTTTCAATCTTGAAACTCTCTTCAAATGTTCCAGCAGGTACTGGCTTTTCTTGATATCCTTGACCGTTGTATTGCTGTGTTTCTAAGTTTGGTTGAACATGGTATACATTGTCTTGCTCCTGATTAGCATATTCGCTGCTCTTTGGTGGAGGAGGATAGTTTGGTGGAGCGTAATTGTTGTTCGAGTAACTCATGGTTTTATTGTGACAAAGTCAATATGAAAGTGAAAACTTGCTAAGCGCTAGCTAACACGGCTGGTCTCGATGGCTTATATTTGTGTCTGTGGAGTCCGCAGAAAATATGTCAATCTGTGAGTGATGCACTTTTATTTCTACAGCTCCTACGTCTATAGCAAGGTCAATGGCAAACTTCCAACTGAACTAGTAACTATACAGATGTAACTCGTATAAATGTTACCTCTGAGCAAAAAAACAACACTTCTACTTGCCATTGTAGACAACATGAAATAGCCCATTATTTATAAAGGGACTCGGGAGACGGCTAAACCGTACACGGGACTGTATAGGGTATGGGGCATGCGATGGGAAATTTCACCTGCATTTACATTATGGAACTGGGATAATTTTGCAGTCTGCAGGCGATGAATGATGGTGAAGTAAGGGCAGTGATGGAAGAAGAATATTAGCTAATTGTGTGAACAAATGAAAGGTAGATTGACTTGTTGGTTCGACCACCGTGTTTGAGGTTTAACTAGCAATTCATCTAGTATTATAAACCAATATTGTCGAGTTTTGCACCACTAGGTATAGCAAAGTAGAAAATTACATCACCACCAGAATCCTGTGTATTGTTGTTACCACACATGAATCTTAGTGTCTAAACGTACGTTGCGCCTCTCTATTTAGCAAACAGTTCCTAGCGTTTCGGCTTCGGTTGCGGTGAAAGACACTTTAGAGGCGAGTGAAGGAGCGTTACTCAAGGTTCGGGCCGTGATTCAGTACTTTGAATTGACAGTTTTTCTCTAAAGCTAGCATTGACAAGGACAGGCAACTGGAATTCGCAGCTCGTCGTTTTAGGATGGCTTTGCCAGCCATTCGAGCTCCATACAATTTACCATCAACACTTTCTACTTTTAACTGCGTAGTTACGTTAACAAGACCAGCTATTCATCCTGGATACCATACCATAACCACCGTCGTAGAATTAGGGTGAACACTCTTCAGCAACTGAGTCACGTAAATCTCTATCACGTGGCGTTGCGTGGCGTGACTAAAATCACGTGTATTTTGAGCAGGTGACGAACAAGGTGCAAATTTGGACATTAAAATCCGATATGGTGTAACGGCTAGCACAGTTCGCTCTCACCGAGCAGACCCGGGTTCGACTCCCGGTATCGGAGTTTCTTCTTTTTTTGTCAAATGTTATTTTATGATAGATATATAATATGGATTAGGAAGTAACCATCTAGTTCTGAACAGATGAAAAAAATGGCTAGCAAAAAAAAGGAAAGATGTGCGCACATCTCATTTTTTTTGGTGAACCACAACACTCGCACATAAAAATGTTCACTTTATTCTCTATTAACAGCCAAAAGTATACTTGATTTGTTTTCAAAAAGTAAGAGAATAGTGCCTTTAATGATGCTTTGAGACGGACCACCAGCAAGAATATTAAAATTGAATCTATATTGTCTCTAGCTATTACGACCAAAGATCTTTCCGACATTTTCATAGTCCTTTTTTTTAACATATCGTTATTTCAACAGGTATAAAACATGCAGAGCCTTTGGCCAAAGGCATTTAGAATAGTAAGAAATAATACCCAGTTTGTTTATTTTTGTTCGGAGATTCTCTTTTTTGGTGTGGACTTATATTCTTTTTATGTTCTTTTTAAGGTGGACATTGTTTCACCTATCACCTTGGGTAATGTTGTACCCACTAGCAAGTGAGAGTAAATCAGTCTGTAATTATTACGGAGAGAACCTAGAGTAACAAAACAACTCTCAGCAAAGTAAATTATTCATCTTGTTAGATGATAATGATGATGATTGAAATCACTTCAAATAAATGGAAGTCGATACCCTAGTTGTTAAATTATTTTTGGGGGGTTAAGGGGTTTTTTTAGAAATGTGTCATGTGATCAATCACGTGCTTGTTGCGCACAGATTGAATCTGGAGTCATGTCAACCATCAAAATCCGATATGGTGTAACGGCTAGCACAGTTCGCTCTCACCGAGCAGACCCGGGTTCGACTCCCGGTATCGGAGTTATTAACTTTTATTTTTGTTTTTCTGTAAATCAAATGATAATAGTAACTTTTTGCAAAAAGCAAACTGATGTTCTAAGGAAAACATCTCTATAGACAAGTTATTGATTATCTATAGCCAGCAATACCTATTCTTTTTAGCATTCTTCAAAATAATTGCGATTCCTGACTTTCTATTTGGAATTTATTTGTTGAAAAGTCTCAAATATTCGAATTGATCATTTTATAAAATTTAAAGTTATACAATTAAGCTAATGCTGGACTGCAAACTAAGTACTCCAGAAGAAGAAACTTTAGCATTATGGTGGGTAATTGAAACTGGATGATTTGAATCCGACTTTTGGGGCCATGTTTGTCATGTGATATAAGCCCCGTGTATTAGGGCACATGATATGAATCACGTGAATTAACTTATGCGGTACAAACCAGGGTCAAAAACAAGCACTAAAATCCGATATGGTGTAACGGCTAGCACAGTTCGCTCTCACCGAGCAGACCCGGGTTCGACTCCCGGTATCGGAGCTTATCTTTTTATAAATTTCAATACTGAAAGTAAATTTACCTCTTGTGTATTTGCGCTCAATTTAACGAACTTCGGAGGTCCTCGAATATTTAATTGAATAAATGAGCATAATTTTAAAGTTTTGTACAATATTTTCTTTAATTTAGGTTGGACGGAAATAAGTTCATTTCTATATATTTACATGCAGACCGGGACATCTTTTCTAAAAGTAGGCGTATATTCAGATTATCTTGGGTATATCTTGGTTACTTTTGTCCCCACCAGCTAATGTAAGAGATGTATAAGTTAGTATGTGATTAGTACGGAGAGAACCTAGATTGAAATAGAACAGAACACTCCGATTTACCGTCTTTTTACGTTTTTTGGTAAGTCACGTGACAAATATCGGATCCGGATAAACCAAAGGTAAATAGCCCAAGGAAATTTGCCTTTATGGCCAAGTTGGTAAGGCACCTCACTAGTAATGAGGAGATCGTCAGTTCGACTCTGGCTGAAGGCATTTCTTTTTTATATCTTACGGCAAATTCCATACTTGTTCCTTAATGCTTAGAGAACTCTGATGTTAATGGCAGCTAGCGTGAATGGTTATAGACTTAAATGTATGACGCTGCTGGGGTTATTGTGTGGTTGTTGAGACAATTTTGCAGCTATTTAATGAGCGCTTATTTTTTTTTCTCTACATATTTGTGAAGACTATGTTTATGAAGACTCTACAGTAGTTATGCAACGATCAGATAATGTCTTAACGGACTATCAGATATATCAATCGTATCAGGATGTAATTCCTATAGCAACAGCTCCCGTAGATGAGTTTGTCACTGAATCGTCGGAGTGTTCGGACTTTTCTCCAGAGAAAAACCAATATGCTTCATGGTGTATCGAAAACAATGCTCCGATATCTACTGGAGAGATAAAGGCAACATTCGAAGAACTTGGGTCAATATTTGGATTTCAAGAAGATAATGTTAGGAATATGTTCGATTACTTCATGGTTCTCCTTGACTCAAGGTCTTGCCGAATGGATTGTGCTGCAGCTCTCTTATCATTGCATGTTGATTACATCGGCGGTAGTAAGTCCAATTACAAGAAGTGGTATTTCAGTTGCCAGTTGGATATAGAAGCAGGCTCTGAAAAACGGAAAAAATGGAAAGACTATAGAAAGATAAGAAAAGATAAGTTGAATCGAGGTGTCCCATATACTCTTGATGACTTGAGTGATGAGAATAGCTTACTAGGATTAGAGTACAAGTGGAAGAAACAAATGTCAGAATACACAGAAGCAGAACAGGTATATCAGTTGGCGCTATATCTATTGATTTGGGGAGAGGCTAATAATGTTAGATTCATGCCAGAATGCCTATCCTTTTTGTATAAGGTTGCTTTCGACTACTACAGTTCACTCAAAACTATGGATGTCAAACCAAAAGTCAATGCGCCCCAGTTTCTTGATCAAATCATCAGTCCAATCTACAGTTATATAAGGGGTCAACTATACGAATTGAAAGATGGAATCTGGAAAAGAAACCGTAAAGACCACAACGAAGTTATTGGATATGACGACGTTAATCAATTTTTCTGGTTTACCGAAGATTTGAGGAGGTTGAAAGTAACTGATGGTAAGAGACTCCTTGATTTTCCCAAGGAAGAACGTTACCTCCACCTTCACTCAGTAGATTGGAGCAGGTCTTTTTACAAGACTTACAGGGAAACTCGAACGTGGATTCACGTTTTTACCAACTTCAGTAGGATCTGGATAATCCATTTTTCAATGTTTTGGTATTACACATGCTTTAATTCCCTGACACTATTCACCAAGAATTATGTGCAATTGCTTGATAATCAACCACCCTCTCAAATTATGATTTCAGCTGTATCCTTTGGTGGGACAATTGCATGCTTGTTTACAGTTTTTGCAACAGCCTCAGAGTGGATGTTTGCTCCAAGGAAGTTTCCAGGAACTCAACCCATCTTATCGAGACTATTATTTACCATTATGCTCACTATTTTGAACTTTCTGCCTACATGTTATATTGTCTATTTCACACTGTTGAATGAAACATCAAGGCACGGGACAATAATAGCAATCGTCCAATTTGTGATATCAATTCTTTCAACATTGTACTTAGCCATTGAGTCGCCCAGTAAGCTATTTAGCAACTATGACTTCAACAAATATGGCATATTTACTTCATCTTTTCCTCTGTTGAGAAATAGAAGTCAATTGTTTTCTTATCTTCTTTGGATATGTGTTTTTGCTGCGAAATTCTCAGAGTCTTACTTTTTTTTAACACTATCATTGAGGGACCCTATAAGAGTGTTATCAACCATGGATATGACAAGATGTGTTGGAGATGTAATACTTGGAAAACTGTTATGCAGGCACCAGGCCAAAATTACACTAATACTTCTTTACAGCACTGACATGGTCTTGTTTTTCTTGGATACGTATCTTTGGTACATTATATGCAACTGTATCTTTTCAGTGAGCTTGTCATTTTCCATAGGTAGTTCTATATTTACCCCATGGAGAAACATCTTCTTGAGGTTACCTGAAAGGATTATTGCAAAGCTAATATACACGAGACCAGAAAATAAGAGCAGTAAGATAGTGCTTATATCACACTTATGGAACAGTGTCATAATATCAATGTATCGTGAGCACCTCCTATCAATAGAGCAAGTGAACAAGTTAATTTATCAGCAGACACAACTTGAAGACTATGAATCAGGCAACATTCTTTCACCATTGTTTTTTATATATCAGGATGATAACTCTTTTACTATGGATCAGTTTTTTACACCTGGTACAGAAGCAGAAAGACGTATCTCTTTCTTTGCTCAGTCCTTGTCAACCCCACTTCCAGATCCCTTTCCCACAGAGGCACTTCCCTCATTTACCGTATTGATACCTCACTTTTCCGAGAAGATAATATTAGGATTGAAAGAAATAATAAAGGAAGACAAGAACTCGAAACTTTCTCTTTTAGAGTATTTGAAACAGCTTCATCCCACTGATTGGGAAGCATTTGTCAAAGACACCAAGGTTTTACACTTGATTGCTTCCGCAAATCCTGAAGATGAAGAACCTTTGGAATTAAATTTGAACAATAAATCTATTCAGTTTGAGCCAGAAAAAGACTACATGAGAGAGCACATAGATGATCTACCGCTCTATTGTCTTGGTTTCAAGGATACTTCTCCAGAATACACTTTTCGTACAAGGATATGGTCTTCCTTAAGATGTCAAACGTTATATAGAACTGTTTCTGGATTTATGAACTATGAAACGGCTATAAAATTACTATATCGATTAGAAAACAATGATGAATTGATTAAGTGCTACTACTCTCCAGAAGAATTGGAAATTGAATTGAACAATTTTGTTAGTAGAAAATTCAAGTTATTGATCTCAATGCAAAGATATCAGAAATTCTCTGATGTTGAAATGGAAGCAGCAAGATTACTATTCAGATCATATCCTTCAATTAATATTGCTTTCCTAGAGGAAGAAACTGGAAGTGAGGGTGAAGTTTCGTACTATTCCAGTCTTCTAGATGTGTCCAACGATCAGGATGACGGGATTTTTAACTTCAAGTATCGAATTAAACTCTCTGGAAATCCGATACTAGGAGATGGAAAGTCAGACAACCAAAACAATTCTTTGATCTTCACTAGAGGAGAGTATATTCAAGTAATAGATGCTAACCAAGACAACTACCTAGAGGAATGCTTGAAAATAAAATCCGTTCTATCAGAGTTTGAACAAATGGAAACAAGTCCCTCATCTGAGTATTTTCCAGGAATAATCTCTGACGATTCCACGAGCCCAGTAGCGATTGTTGGTACAAGAGAATATATTTTCTCTGAAAACATTGGAATTTTGGGAGACATAGCAGCCGGAAAAGAACAAACATTCGGGACTTTGTTTTCAAGGACATTGGCAGAAATTGGTGGAAAGCTACATTATGGACATCCCGACTTTTTAAATTCGATATTTATGACAACAAGAGGCGGGTTATCAAAGGGACAAAAGGGATTGCATCTCAATGAAGACATTTATGCTGGAATGACTGCTTGTTGTCGAGGTGGGAGAATAAAGCATTGTGATTATTACCAATGCGGAAAAGGAAGAGACCTTGGATTTGGAACCATTCTAAACTTCACTACCAAAATAGGAGCAGGTATGGGAGAACAAATTCTATCTAGAGAGTATTTTTATTTAGGAACACGACTACCCATTGATAGATTCCTATCATTTTATTATGCTCACGTCGGTTTCCATATTAACAATGTCTTCATAATGCTATCTGTCCAGTTATTCATGATATTTCTAATCAATTTGGGAGCACTAAAACACGAGTCAATAGTCTGCAGTTTCAACTCATCTGTACCATTAACTGACCTCCAGCAACCTTTGGGGTGTTACAATTTGCAGCCAGTTATAAATTGGATTAGCCGGTTTGTCTTATCAGTATTTATATGTTTTTTTATCTCCTTTATACCGTTGATCATACAAGAGATCATCGAGAAGGGTATAGTCAAGGCAATTTACCGAGTTGCCCACCATTTCTTTTCTATGGCTCCTCTTTTTGAGGTTTTCGTATGTCAAGTCTATGCCAAATCCTTGAGGAATAACCTCATTTTCGGTGGTGCTAAATATGTAGCCACCGGAAGAGGTTTCGCCATATCCAGAATCTCATTCTCCGCTTTATATTCAAGATATACTAGCGTTTCAATAGAAGCGGGTGTTTAAATATTCTTAACAATATTGTTTGCAACGATTACTATGTGGCAACTTTCACTTCTATGGTTTTGGGTAACTATAGTTTCCATGTGTTTGGCACCATTCATTTTTAATCCCAATCAATTTGAAATTAGCGAGTTCTTCCTAGATTACAGGGAGTTCATTCATTGGCTCTCAAGGGGAAATAACAAAACGACAAAAGGATCTTGGATTCAATTCACCAAAGCGTATCGTTCCAAGTTTACCGGAGTCAAGAAAGCCATTCGCAATGGTATGAAAGCGGACCAAAATTCTTCACGACTAAGTTCATTTATTAGTGAGGTAGTCATGAGACTTGTTGAGTGTTTTCTTTATTTCATCCCCTATTTGTTCATAAATTCACAGAATGGTGTAAGTGACCCTCACAAAGTGAATACATTGTTCCGCATCCTCATAATAGCCATTCTACCACTACTCGCGAATTTAATAATTCTTGCAGTGTTGTTTCCCATTTCCATATTTCTAGTCCCGATCCTTGGGTTTTGTTGCGTAAGAGCGAGTTCTAGTATAGCTGCCTTTGCACACTTTTTATCAATTTTATCAAACATTGTAGTCCTTGAGACTTTCCTCTTTTTAGAGGGATTCAGTTTTCCCAGGGCATTGTGTGGAATGATATTCATTTTCAGTTTCCAAAAGATGGTTTTTCATTCCGTATTGATTTTGTTTGTGACTCGAGAATTAGCGTCAGATGGACCAAATATGGCATGGTGGTCTGGTAGTTGGTTGAGATATAGTTTGGGATTTCGAGTGCTTACCCAGCCGTTTCGAGAATTCGCAGTCAAAGTTTTTGAGCTCAACGCGTTCACATATGACTTCTTTGTGGGCCACTGCCTTTTGTTTGCTATGTCCCCCATAATTTTGATTCCTATGGTTGATAAATTGCATACCAGCATGCTTTTCTGGCTCAAGCCGTCTAAAAAGTTCCGTGGCCCACTTTACTCTAAGAAACAGAAACGCCAGCGGAGAAGCAGGATCTTGAGGTATGGCGTACTCTACTTTTTCTTCATGGCTCTTTTCATCGGGCTAGTTCTCGCGCCATATTTCTCAAGTAAATATGTCCCCGACGTGCGAGGCCTTGTACCCGAGGAGATCGCCCAACTCATTCAACCCAATCATCAAGACAACAATGATACCGGAGATGATAAAGCCCCTCCGTATATTCCTCGAGCCAAGCCGCAAATCATCCCAATGCGGACAGTGTCTTGAGATTATCACGTGAGAATTCCTGATCTAGTATACATGCTCTTGTCATTGCGGTTTGTTGTTATTTGATTCAATAGATGCATTCATAAAGGCATTGATCTCGTGGCTGAAAAGGGAGTAACTAGGCCAAGGAATAGGTCAGAATATTGCTGGTATTACTGAACAACCAGATGTACTGTTTGTAACCAAATAAACGTAATTTGCTATGAATCCAGCAAGCCGGAAACCGAAACAATTATCTCAAAAGATATCAACACCTTCTCCAGGTTTTCCAACTATAGCTTCCTCAACTAGACAGGAGCAGAAGGCTAGTAAGGAAGATTTGCTCAGAAGGTTTCAGGAAAATCCTCGTAGAAATAGCGATGATATTTTCGGTGCTAATGAAGAACTAGAATTTGAGGTAGATGATAAATTCAAGACGTTGAAGATTGGATCAAAGGAGCTTGAAACACTTAGACAATCACATCAAATCAACCAGACAGATAGTAAAAAGTCCATAAAGTTTGAAGATGACCTACTAGATATCAATGAAAATGATTTCGTGAATTTAGGACGTTCTCTGTTCAATTCGTTGTCAACATCGTCACCAAAACAGTCGGTGTTCACACCCGAAAGTGGACATAATGACGTCTTTTCTAACCAAGCGGAACGGCCACGATATGAGAGAGTGAGAGTGACAAAGGAATCATTAAGTGAATTCAGTGGAGGAGATGATACAGATATAACGTCTCAAATGAATGATGAAGATTTCGAGGATCTAGATAACATCTTTGGGGCTGAAGAAAGTGGTATATACGATAAGATGAACAAAATCCTCGTGGACAAGAAACTGATACTACAGAGACAAGCTGATATGGAAGAAGAGGAGTTACTCAATCAGTTGGGAAGACAACAGGAACTTAGAAATCATACACATCAAGATGCTAATGTGACTTTAAAGATCAAGGACTTCAACCAGTTCCAGAATGACCCTCCAAAGAATCTCACGTCTCGTAACTTGAGTATATTAGATCTGTTAGAAAATGAGAGGACAGTAAATTATGAGTATACACGCGATGACTTTGATGAGTTTGAAGATGGTTTTGATGATGATTTTGAAAACAACTTGAGAAGAGGAAATAGTAACAGAGCAAGAAATAGCAGCAATAACATTGCAGGCAATAGTATTAAAACTAAGAGTTCAATGCCCATTCTAGGCCGAAATAACTCCTCTCTGATGCGCAGGTTCAAATCGAATATGGATATAGCCAATTTTCATGGCACAAATTTAGACGAATTGGACGAAGACGACCAATTAGACATTGAAGTCGGTCCTGGCTTCAATTACAACAACAATGTAATTCGCAAATTGGATCGTATACCATCATTTTACAACAACAACACAAGGGGATCGGAAAATATGCATAGAAAGAGTCAGATATTAGGAAAATATCAAGAACAAGCACTTGCACAAAAAGAAAAGAATAGGATGAAACGACAACTTAGCAAAAACGAACAAGACAAGCCCAAGATCGGTTTGGTCAAATACCTTAATACGAATTCCGTGATACGGAATCCTAATATACCCACAAATAAAATGATGAAATATAACGCTTCTCTGCAAAGATGGGAAGGAAATGAGTATGATTTACTTAGATTTGACAGCTTAAATAAGCCATCACTTGTAACGTTGGACGAAATACAAGACCCGTTATCTCTAGGGAAACATTCCCTTCCTAATTATGATACCCTTAAGACGAGCAATGGAAAGCCGGAGAACAGAGATAGCAGAAACCCCCATATGGTCTATGATGACGAAAATAGGTGTTGGATTAATTTACGAGAGGATGATGAATCCATATTCAATGACATAGATGATTTGGTCGAAGACAGAAGAAGTTCTTCAAACAATAGTAACAAAAATGCCTACAAATTGGCTTCTCCTCCTCGACAAATCACGACTCGTCCTAACATACCTAAGACGACTACGTCACCATTCGTTTTGCCACATACATCTCAATTACAATCTCCGATCAGAAGGGGTATGAGCCAGTTCACCCAGCGTACTGTCTCGAGCAATACTGTTTCTACGACGGATGAGAGTACTGATGGTTATATTGACGAAGTCTTCAAACTTTCGGCCAAGTCTATTGACAAGTTCATCAAGGAAGAAGCAAAAATTACAAAAAAGACACAGCATTGGTTTAATGCCAACGAAACATACGATTTTAGTAGTAAATCTAATCGTTTGCAAAACCACGACTATTATTGGGAAATCCGCAAGATGGTAATAGAAAATGAGTGATGGTTACGCATTCATTACCATATTGTACACTACCTAGGAAAGTACAGGTAGATCACGTAGCATATATAGCATAGTCTCACTAGAGAATGATACCCGCATTAAGCATTTACTTGTGTATGTAGAATAATTTGCTGCTGCAAGTTCCAATTTGAACAAGTTAAAATTGATCTCAAGAATGAAACCTGGGAACATAACCATTTTCCACAATGTCCAGAGAGCCAAATTGCCTGGAGGCTAGGTAGGCTATGTTTCTGTCAGGATGAAATTCAAGAGTGAAAGAGCCCAGAAAAATGCAGAGAGCATTGCTCTTAATCTTCACATCTCTCGCGTTAGAGCACAAGAACACCAAACAATTGCATTTAGCGCCAAGTGGTATCTTTGTCTTGCGAATTGGCCAAGACTTTGCAACTCCTGAATAGAAGTTGTATGTTTGTGTTTTTAAAAATCGTCATATGCCTACTGTCAATTCTTCTGCAAGGATTGACCAAGTTGGCGTTATAAATACCCAGTCAACCCACCTGTGTTTTCGGTCATATTCCTTTTCCTGAATGTGGTTCTCGTTTTACGATTGCAAATTTATTTGAGAAATGGGTAAAGATTAGAAATACGAAAACAAGTTTTGACAACGTTCAATCGGAGAATGGAAGTAATCTTCTTGCAGACCACTTTCTTACATCACAACTAATTACAGTAAGGAATATAATATTTAACAGAGATTATACCTAACAAATACGCCCGTGCAGAGCAAAGACAAACGCCTAAACAAATAAATACAAAAAGATTGCTGCAACAAAAAATATATGTTGATAATAATATGGCATCAGGAAATTTCTAGGAATTTCTCTTTTCAGAATAATCGTTTAGTTTTTTTGGAAGTTACCGTTTAGGCCATGATCATACCCATTCCGAAGACGAAAGCAACACCGAAGAGCATAGTCTTGGTAGCGTAGTCAACAGAGACGCTCTTGAGACCGTCGGAGGACTTACCAGAGGAAGTAGAGTCAGAAGACTCGGAAGTCTTGGAAGAAGAGCCAGTCTTGCTGCCACTCTCGGTGCTGTCGGAATCGGAATCGGAATCATCAGTGTTGGTAGATGGGTGGATAGAACCAGAGACAGTGCCCATTCCAGAAGCACCGGCAGACTTCAAAACAGCAGAACAAGAAGCAGCAGTCTTAGCATCTTGGACAGAAGCAGAACCAGAGAAGTCACAAGCAGACTTGTCACCACCGTTTTCTTGGTAGTAGAGGTTCAAGACGAAGTTAAGCTTTTGCTCGGAGCTACATGGAGAGAAAGCACCGTACTCACCGGTGGTACCGTTACCGTTGATACCACCACAGTCAACTAATCCACAGACGATACCGAAGAAGTCACCGTAATCTTCAGAATCAACCTTGGAAGAGACGACACATCCAGCAGCAGCGGCAGCACATTTACAAGCATCACTGTCTGGAGTTGGTGGCAAGTCAGTCGAAGCCTTCCAGCCAGCATTGACGGTTGGACAAGAGGCTGGGGAGACAGAAGAGGCGGCAGAGGATTGGACTCTGCTTGGAGAAACCTGCAAGATCTCGGACTTGTAGTAACCATAGTCAGCCAAAGTCGAAACCAGATCGTCCTCAATGGTAACCAAACCGAAGTTGTTAGCTTCTTCGAAGTACATGTATACAATACCACCGGACCACACGTCAGTCATATCGTCACCGAAAAGGGTACCAACTTCTTGGAACTTTCTTGGTTGAACAGCATTACAACCATACTCAGAGAAGAAGAGAGGAATACCCAAGTCAGCGTATTGTTCAGTGATGTTTTGGTAACCAGAGGTCTTGAAGGAAGAAGATCCACACCATTCGTACATGTTAATACCGAAGAAGTCAGCTCTTTCCTCGTCAGAACCACAGGCAAAGAAATCGGCCAAGTCAACTCTGATATCAATGTCATCGTTGGCAGAGTAACCTACTGGAATAGATCTGTAACCTTGAGCCTTGATATAGGCCTTGGTGTCTCTAACAGCAGCCTTGACATAAGCAGAAGCATCGGTGTTGTTTGGAGCATTGGTAACTTCGTTACCGGCAAAGAAACCCAAGATGTTGGTGTAGTTGTGGAAACGATCAACGACACCAGTGTATCTCTCTAACAAGTCAACAGTCCAAGCTGGAGTATCTCTGTTGATGGACTCGTCTGGGGAAGACAAGTCGGCAATGACATAGATACCGGCATCTTGCAATTGTTGCATACAAGAAGAGTGGTCCTCGGTGATATCTAAGGCGTATACTCTGATAACGTTGGTGTCAACAGCGGTCAAGTAAGGAATATCTCTCTTACAAGCGTCGGCATCGGCCAAAGGATCAACAAAGTCGGCTGTTGTGTTGGCAGTGTCCTGTTGATAGGCGATACCCTTGATGTAAAACTGGGATCCGTTGTTGGAGTAGAAGAATTTGTTGCCAACGATTTCGATGGCTGGAAGTTCGTCGGCGGAAGCGGACGAGATGAAGGCCGAAGCCAAGACGGCGATGGAAGGCAAGAGCGATTTGAACAACATGGTTGTGGGGTTTTATGTGAAAGAACGACGACGATTAAACGACGATGAACGATAGAACGGTTTTTTAGAACGTGTCACTGGACGGGATGAACGACTTTAGTGAACAGCTACGGGCCAAACAAACCAGGTATACGAGATACTAAACGAGACTAGTACAACGGTATACGGAGATAGAAAGATAGCAATATACAAAGTATATGTAACGATATATAATCTAGAGTCTAGTATATATATATAGTATCTATAAAGAAGAAGAGCGCTAAAATTAGTTTCAGTTGGCTGCCACTTGGATCTATATATATAGGAGGATACGGGTAGTGTATGAGAGACCGAGCTAATAATAACGAAGAGCGAAAAGCAATGGGAAAACAATAATAATAGTAACAGGATTGGTGAAGGTAGTGAGAATAAAAAAAATAATAATAATAAAATATCAGTAGAATTAGTGGAAAAAACTGCAGCGGACCGGGTAGTGGAGTGGGTCAGATAAAAAGGGATTGGAAGTAGAGACGGTGAGGGAAAGAGAGGCTTCGATGGACGAGAGTCGAGAAACGGGGGTGTAATGGGTGGTTTTGGGATGAAAATTCGACGTCCTGGGAACTTAACACACAGATAGCGGTGGTCGGCGGGTGCTAACCAGAATCGAAATAGAAATTGGAAAAACGATCGGAAATCAAAACACGCACCGACGAGAGAAAAAAAATACGCACCGGATCGAATGCTAAGCCTGCGTATTTTGGTCGTAAGTCTCCACCGTGAATAATAATAATAAACAGTAAAGGCTTTTCTAGAGGAATTGGGGTCGCCGTGGTACCAGAGCAACCTTTGAACCAGCTTGAAGAAGGGACTGGTTACTTGCGGTAGTCAAATGAGCGATCCTACGACATCAGAGATAAAATTCTTGAGGTTGCACTCGCTCGGGGACTACCTCGCATATGTAGCATTACGAGCAGGTATTACGAGCATAGTAAACAATCCCCTACAATGGAGTAAAATGAATAATCGAACTTGAAACGTAGAACACTGGAATGACACAGACTGGAGCCCATACACCGGTCGTAAGACTCTATTTTGTTGATATTCTTGTTGTGTATGCCAGTTTAGCTGCTATTTCTTCATATTGTAATCTATAGTTTCATTCTTGCTGAATACTCCACTACCATAGCCACCATCATCTCTTGTCCCCTCGTTTGACAACTACTGTTCCCCATCGTCTCTCCCACTCCAAACATTTCAGCACTTTAATCGCCTTAGCCATCACTTCCGACCTCAAAGGCCCGGCTCAATGTAACTAATAATGCCGAATCCTTTATAGGATGCCTGCCAAAATACCACTGTACACAAACATAACAACACAGGATCAATTTGCCTTAAATAGCTCAAACATAAACACACCCTGCCTGGTACCGTGCCTGATCTGACGACCGAACAAACCGAGTTGGGCTGGCTGTTTGTCACTAGACTCTGGACGAAGGCATAATATTGGTTCCGCTAACCATAGACGACTATGGTGAATGACGATTTTACATCCTTGCAAAATTTCAGCATAACATGGCCGTCATTTCCAACGATGCACGGTTTCTTGTACTTCTCGAATGTGGTGGTCGTCACCTTCGACCCCCCCTACACGACTATTCCAAAGCCTAACAAGCTCAAAGGCACGATAAAAAATTTCAACTGTCATATAGGGGTGAGATTCAAACCACCCATGCTAACCAGTGGACCAAGACCATTGGACTAATACGGAATAATTGGGAAGAGGCTTCTCCTGAAAAACTCACCTACGCCGAATGTGGGCGGAGCCTGTTCCACAAAAACACCAACATGGTCAAGACGGTCTTCGAGTCAAGTTCGTGCACAGAGAAGATAGGCATCCAGTTTAAATGCTCGGGCAGTTTACCACGTGAATAATCTATGGATCAAAAGTGATATCCGACCATAAATCTAGAGACTGCAGAAGATGCTCGGTTTCACAGCGGTGGTGACGTAAGATGTGTCGACGGATCGGAACTGGGGTTCCAATGTATTGTTCAGATATGTCGAAGTTGTAGAACCGACCTCCCATCCAGGAAGAAAATGGTACTGTGCATATTGACAGTATTGTTATGCAGCGTCCCGAGTCGCCGGATGTTTACCTGGTGCTCTTTATGGCATTGATTTGGGCTAATTTGGACGAAATAGAGCTTTGCCGCAACTGCTGCATACATTCTTCAAGCAATGAAAACGCTCTATTGAATAATCTATGCTTGAAGACGTCAAGTGATGTAAAAAATCGTAAAGATCTTGACGCTAACCGAATTGACAAACACAATATAATATGACAATAGATAGAAGTTGAAAAATTTCAAGCTGGGTTTAGTACCATACTTAATGCTTCTATGTAGTACTACACGAAAGCATTCAAAAAGATCGTGTATACGATTTATTGAAATATTTCACGAAAGGCGCCAAGGCAGGGTCACAAGAGCTTAGAAGTCGTCTGGTTAATCCAATTACTTTGCGGTCTATTATTGGGAATATAGAGGGGCTTACATATGAAACACGAAATATGTAATTAGAGTAACCGTCTTACTCTAACCAGAACCGCATCCGATTCCGATATCATTCAAGATATCGCGATAGAGTTCTAAGCCAACGGTCGGTCCAACGAACCGGCAGGGCTGAAAGCCTCTTCAGATGTATTAATGTTGAATCGTCAAAGAACGCCAAATTCCATTCATTGAGATAAAACCCTTCAGCTTTGAAAAAGATACGTGAAATTCGAATACATATTTCCTTCGATCTTCTACCAGTTTAGCACTACCCAAAATGGATACCTACCATGCTCAAAACCTACCCCACCTTACCGGAAAATATAATGGTTGCAACTGCCATCAATTTCCAACTCCGTTTTCTTAACTGCATACGGTTGAGACATGTCGTTAGTTATGGAAAGGATTCACTGCTAGGTGAAGTCTTGATAAGAAGGTGAAGGCCCTTGAAGAGAGAGTGTCAAAATGAACAAGTGGACATTATGAAATGGACTGTATTAGAGGATGTCAGCAGAAACAAAATGTTTTCCACCGTATACTATGTCGGCAGAAATGTCTTTATCAACTCCGATACAAGGTGGGGAAGATTCGCTTTACAATACCCACTCCTCAATAATAAGATACACATAAAACATTTCTATGTACTGTCTTTTAATCTTTCTACCCATTGCCTCTACCCCACTATTTCATTTTGTAACTTCAAGAAGGCAAATTACCAAATATTTTGAAGTGTATTCTTGCAAATAAATGTGTTGTGAATCCTGTTGTCTGGATAATTCATCAAGATGTGAAAAGTTCGGAGATGGTCAATATTCTTAATTTACATCATATTGGTGTCAGGGATTCTGTCCTCGGTGATACTTCACGTACTTAATTACCTTGAATTTTCTTACCACCTTTTACTTGATTGGAAGTCGATTTAATGCTAAATAATTAGTATTAAATGTTGAACAGTTCCATTCAAAGAATGCCTCTACACTTTTATACAATACTCTGACTTGAGCTTTCTTCTTGCACTAAAAATTACGAAACGGAGATATCGTACCCCATTAATTGAGAACAAAAATCGGAGGTGATCGGTTATTTTAGTCCACCCAACATGATACATTCCACCCATTTCACCTCATCAACTATCGCCACTTTTACAATATAGAATACCGTTCCAATCCAAT
Source organism: Scheffersomyces quercinus (assembly GCA_030556775.1). Lineage (NCBI taxonomy): Eukaryota > Fungi > Ascomycota > Pichiomycetes > Serinales > Debaryomycetaceae > Scheffersomyces > Scheffersomyces quercinus. Next base: position 348,928 of record JAKTUQ010000008.1, on the reverse strand, counting down.
CTACAACCTTCTACCCCACTCTTCTCCCCCATATTCTCTGTAAAATTACACACTTGCTCTCCTCTCTTGCCTGTACGCACCGGTATACAGACTTCCACATCTCTATTTGTTGAGTCTGGCACGCCGCGGCTCAGAAAATTTCTTCATTTGACGCTCTGTCCCCAGAAAAATGCCCACTTTTGCCTGCGGTGGGGAGGTGACGGTGGCAGCGACGTCTGGTGGTGGAAGCTGAGCGCGTACGGCGAGAATCACACCGATTTGCACAGAATCGCACCCAGTGGTAGCAATGAGCTCCGTCGCTTCTCCCAGACAAACGATGCATGGCACCAATGGCCATTTGAGGTGTGAAAGAGTTGACATAGAATAGGGAATACCGCAAGGTACATCTACTAATACTCTTATAAATATACATCATAGAATCTCCAAAGTGCACCTACAAATAGACGTCTTCAAGTATTCTCTCAACTTCGTTTCTACTCTCATACCACCTTCGCACTAATGCTAACTTTTCCACTTCGACTCTCCGCCCACTCACACACCCCGCTGCAACTCTACCGACGCTTCTCGTGGTGGACGCACCGAGAAAATCTCTGTTTTCTCGCCAAAGCTGTAAATGTGCAGATCCTCAATCTCTGGTGGTTAAAAAGGAGGTCAGATCCATTTTTATGGATGTTGTAAATAGGCTTTTTTGGAGACGACTTCTTTCGGTAGAATATATCTGTGTGGTGTTATCTTGTATTTTGCACAAGGATAGTTTTCTGGGTACATCATTGAATCCAGTCTTGAAAGTCCAACCTCAGACAATCACAGCATCAGTGCTTATCCAACTAGAAGACCGTTTACAGCACTAAAAATGTCAGAAAAAGAGACCTCGCACATCAGCGACGAACAGCTCATGGATGACCTTGAAGAAACCAACGATTCCGGCTACTTCGACGTTTACATGAGATTCAATGACGACATCGAAAAGGACTATTGTTTCCAAATCAAGAGTTCGACCCAATTCAAGGATATGTTCAAAGTATTCGACGCTTTGCCTATTGCGTTGAGACCAAACGTGTTCTATAACACCAAACCAATCGGATTCAGAGTCAGCACCGATCCAGGGTACTTGACTGAAGATGGTAACTTCCTCTTCAACTATAGCGCCGAAAATAAGTACAAGACCATCAAAGACCTTAGCGATACAGTGGGCACTCACGTGTGGCCAGGTCAGTTGCTCTTGCCAGTCTGGGAATTCAACAGTTTCGGATGGTACTCGTTTATTTCCTTCTTGTTGGTGTGGTTATATACCGATTTGCCCGACTTCATATCGCCAACTCCAGGTATCTGCTTGACTAACCAAGTAAGCAAGTTGTTGAGCATAATCGCCACCTACTATGGTCAAGGTGATACCGCTCAATCCCTTATGGATGATATCTCGTCACCAATTCCTGTCACCGGTCAATTGGTATTCTTTGCATTCCATGTAATTAAAGTCGCTGCTCTTTTGGGTGTCTTGTGGTCTGGATTGTTCAACCCAATCAAGTTATTCCGTTTAGGCAGCAAGAACATCAAGTTGGAAGTCACTAAGGAAGAATTGGTCGAATTGGGATGGACCGGAACTAGAAAAGCTACTCCAGATGAGTACAAGGATCATTACCGTGAGTACAAGATCAAGGAATACGGTGGAATGATCCAAGCTCACAGAGCAGGATTGTTCGATGTCATGAAGAATTTGGGATGTGAATTAGGCCCAGGTGAGGGCTACAATACACCAATTGGTCACAAGGGTACTTTCAAAGAAATGCTTGCCAAGGCAGGTACCGAAGAGGACGATGACGTCACCTTCAAATTGGAGTTGAACTACGAGTACTTTTTCCAATTAGGTCGTGTTTTCTCCGAGTTCATTGACGACAAGGAAGGCTCTGAGTTGACTGAGTACATCAAGCAGTACAGAAGATACGGTTTATTATACTCCGATGATAACATCAAGAAAATCGTACAAAAGAGAAAGCTTGCTAACGTTGCAAATAAGTTGGGTTAGAAGCACAATATAGAAACTGGGTGCAATGTTTGCCGAATGGTTGCAAAATGAAATTTTGCAGCATACTTAATTAGGTGGATCCTAATAGGCAGAATATTTCACCCAGTTGTGCCCTGAACGGGAACAAACCCCCGAATGTTCTTGTCCTTGTGAATTTTGCCAGCTATCCCTTATTCACATTCTGGGCAACAAGATAGGCTGCATTGTACTTTTTCATTTATGTCCCATATTCCTGTATTTTTGAGCTTCCTTGTATCCGAGGCAGCAATGGTTGGGGATCAACGTTTTATCAAAATCTGTGTATTCTTTCCAAATTCTGGGCTGAGTCCAGAGTTCTCTATGGCTCTTCAGACTTGAATTGTATAGGATTCGACTATTCTCATGAGTAGTGGATTTCTCTTACGTTAAGCCTAGAGTTTTATCCTACCAAAATAGCGAAGTTTGCAACTCGTGAGCAAGCTTTGCCACTTCTTCATACGAAACCCTACTTCGTAGCGTTTTGCCTTTTTTACGATAGTATCATATTTCAGACTAATATTAATGTTTAATTATAAAATAAAATTTATAGATGTTATGCGAACAACGAATATGCTCGTCAGTGCCTGGAAGATCCCACCACCCATTGTACAATAATTGAGTTAATTGGAGAAAAAAGTAGATTCATCTGTAGTCTAAGTCTTAGGCAGGATGCAAGATAAATAACCACATATAAGGCGATAGATGATTTACAAAGTGGGGGTATTAACAGCCCAGCAATAGAAGAGCATGAGCCGATTCGCGATGAAAATTCCAGACATAAATATGAAATTTCACTTGCAATGAATAGTTAATAAGTACTTCTTCTCTTCAAATAGCATGAAAATGGAGGTAGAAGCTGTCAAGTATATTTACTCAAAGAATGGCCAGTTGAAGCTGAGCATAGAGCACGTTGTCAGCGATTTGAAGAAATTCCATGTTCCCCGAGAGAAGCGGGTAGAAACCTGGATTAGCAAAAAGGATGCAGTAGATTACGCCAACTTGCTGGTGGCGTATTTTAACAATACTGGGCCCTTTGAATTGATTAATATAATAGACAGCGATCAGTTAGGCAAGCTCATTGACTACGAGCAGATTGATAATATCAAGAATATCAGCGATAAGATAACAGAGAAGTTGAAAAAGCTAGAGCCGGAACGGAAGCTCATCGTGATTATAGAAGATCTACATCTGATTCTCGAGCTGAATCTGAATTTATCCTATAACGAGAAAAACCAGTTATTGGTGAAAGTAATACGGTCAAGTCACGCTGCCAACTCCTATGCATTGTACTTGATAGATAAGAAGCATAACCAATACGTTAGTCTTTTGGTAGACTATGATATTGAGGTTCTGTAAGCGATGATCCAAGATTATTATGTGGGTAATTTCCCGAAAGGGAAATTGAGTCACGAGGGGTCCAACCAGGGGCTGATGAAGGATAAAGAGAGAGGAAATAGCGATACAAGCGAATCTTGACCGATTAGACGAAAGCACGATATATCACTTCAGAAAGAAATAAGGTAGGGTTGTACGTGGAAACAGAGCAAATTTCAGCCCTAGGTCAAATAGCTTAATAGCTAGTCGAACAATGCTCTATAATAGATGTAATACTAGAAGACACAAGGATCGATACGAAACCAGTAGCCTGTAAATACAGTTTTAACAAACCGAGTTTCTGTCATACACACCAGCCTCTCGTACAAGAAACAACCCATTCACGATCATACACAGAGGTACCCAAAGTATCGTCTGGAACCCTTTAACATCACCAAACAATAGAATGTCGCAAAACAAAGCAGCAAGCGAAACGACAAGCGAAATGACAGCCGACACTCACTAAGCAAGTAAATGGGTGGCACACGACCCTTTGAAACTCTATCTTTGGTATACAGGAATTCCAAAATAGGCTATAATTGCTGTCAATGGGGGCTACTCTAATAGAAGGAACAGATAACAGAATCCCAGGAATAGGAGAAATGAAAACTCAGGGGAACCACAGATCATTATTTCTTTACCAATAGTAGTGCTTCCCTCAAGGGGTATGCTTTATCGCTACTATTTTGATTTGGTTCACCGACAGGCGACCACAGACTTCAGCCCAGCACTCTCTCGAGAGTAACCCCACTTCCCCTCGCTGTGCGTGAGCATTACTCCCCACCCCCACGCCAGAAAAATGGAGAGATTCTCGTATAAAAATAACCTTCAGCCAGTGCAGGAACCATTGAAAAGAGCCACTTACAAGCGGTTCTTTCAATGGTGGACAAAGGACCACCACAAAGTGTAGTTACCAAGTAAACAGACCATACATGACGCGTACGTCACACTCCACATTGTCTCTCTCTTAGGACGACGATACTATGCCATAATCTAGTCAGTTCGTCGTTGTCATTCGTACTCGGTCTAGCAGCTCCATCTGGTGAGGTTGTTCCTTTTGTCACTGATTCCAAGACTCAGACTGCATACCCCGCCGTTGCCGTAGCGTTACGTCGTCGCCCTACTAGCGACGTAGTCAGGCGCCTGCGGCGATTTCACCAACTGGCTATTATGTTTATACCATTATAGTAATAGATAGGTCATTGTGCATCGTGTGGAGACCATAGGGAGTATTTTCTGGAGACGTTCGAAGAGTTTTTTTGGTTGGAGAGAGACGCCAGGAAAATTTGCTTTTGATAGGATCTGCAATCCACCGTTTTCTTGGACCATCAATGAGATACGTAATTAAAGATAGGGGATAATTTGCGGAGGGGACTGCTATTGGGTTGTGTGTGCGAATTTTATTTTATGTGTCTCCATATGTATACATGTAAGTATTTGAATCTTAGTATGTACCTCCATATGTGTCACTGTATGTATCCCCTGTACGTATATATAATACGCCGAATCCGTATGGAATGTTCGTCTCGTTGTGTCAGAAGATAGTATTCATTGGCACGGCTCTCCTGTTAGAGATTTATTAGATCTTTTCACAACACTCCGAAGCACTTGTTATATACATCTAGTCGTTCGTCTTCCTTCTAGTTTTGTTATTATATACTTGGTCTTTCAGGTTTGCAGTTGCTTTAGATTTGTATCCCCTACTGTCATATTTGAAGACTCAAATAAAGTTTATTTCCCCACATTCCACATCAAGAGCTACATCATAATGACCACCGTCGCTACAACAGAAACTCCACTCCTATCACCATGCGAGTCATGTTCAACACTTCTATTGAACGACCAAGTCGACTTCGACAACCAGTTATTTCAAACCTACCTCCAATCTAGGATATCTAACATCGACCAGTACCAAGAAAAGGACCAGGATTTGACCTTGATCTTCAACCATAGGGAGATCGTCATCAAACTCTGCTCCGTTCTCAACTTGATCAACTCCATGATACTTGCTCGTCACGTCCACTTATCCTTGTCGGATCTCACTTCCAACCACCTTCTCATGTACTTGTTCTACAACCAAACATGCATTCTTGGTACGACGAAGTTCTATATTAATGAGATATCCCTTATTCATTTGGGAAAGTCATTCAAGTTCGATCACAAGAAGTCAACGCCTATTGACGATTTGAATATAAAACAGTTCAGCTCGTTTTTAGTTAGTGTTCATAAGCCTGACGGATCTCAACCCTCCATTTACCAATACTTCAACCTCCAAAACTTCATCAATGAAAACTTGGACACGAAGAATGCACAACATAGTGGTTCTGTAACTTACATCGAAGGTTTCCTTGGAAAGTTGACCCACAACAAACAACCAGTCACCAACACACCAGAAGTTTCTAGAAATGGATCTGTCAGTTCTACAGAATCTGCCGCTACTATTACGTCGGTATCCACAGTAGCTAATATGAGCAAAAAAGCAAAAGTTACTGCCAAGACAAGGTCCCCACTACCGTCTAAATCCTCCGAATCACTCCTAAAAGCCACTAGTAGGCCGTTTCGTAGGTCATTGAAGAGGTTTTTCTTCAATGAATGAACTTACGCATATATGATACTGTATTATTACATAACGAATAATGAACAATAATATTACACTCTACGACTTTATTTAGTGTTTAGAAACATCATCTCTACTTTTCATTAAGCTCCTAGTAAAGGAATAACGGGTGTTATTCATTCTAACTGTTCGACTTGCGATTTCAAGGCTTCGTTAAGCTCCTTGAAACTGCCTTCCGTATTCTTGAAAAGTCCAAACCAGCCAAGGAGTGGGACAAGGATACCAGTAAACGTCTCGCTTTGTAACAACTTCGTTTTCACCTCCCCTGCGACAGTCACTGGCACGAAGGCAAACTTATGTCTTCCACTGAATAACCATGTAAATATTAAAGTTCCTGTCCAGATGAACTCTTCTTCCGTGTTGACGTTGACAATAGGATACATTGCCATTTCCGATTTGCCCTTGGGCTTAAGATCGACGTGCAATTGGTCTCCTGCTTGGATGCCAACGGCGTTAGCTACCTTTTTCTTGTAAACCTCGATCTTGACGAAGAAAGGGTTCCAATTGGTGTGGTTTTCGAAGTTGAGGAAATGCTTACGAACCACTGCAGGTGGGGCGTTGATTTCGATTTCTGTTGATATGGTCGTCATTTCTTATAGTATTGTTGAGTTTAACGTATACCAGTATATCAATACTTCCTATGTCAGTCCAGCCCGTGAAATGTGAACGAAAAGTTTTTACTTAGCACACAATTCAGTATATGGATGGAATATTTGACATTCAATATTATTACACATCCCAGATAATAAGTGCACATGCTGCCGTTATATAGTATTTGAGATTAGATTGAAGGAAAGGCTTTCACATATACGTTGCCACGAAATTAAAACCGTAATAATCTCCGAATATTACCAGGAGCGGAAAGGGAATGTTCCGGAGAATTATAACAATGCAATGGCAAAAGGCAGGTTGAAGTGTGCGGTAGGATATAGTCATCAATTTAACGTTTGGAGTAGCCATCATATTTCCGTTTGGGGTGGAGTTAGTCTTATAGAAGATGTGCGGGAGTTTCTAGCTTGAGGTACGGCTCTACTCTCGTTTTGTATATTGACGGCAGGTGTATTCAGTTCGCATTATATTCAGTTACCATATTTACGACGTTTATTCAAATGTAACAGTGGCCTAATGAAATAAACCCAGCAGTAGTACGGTTTTCTTCATATATATTGCTTATACCTCCTAGCTTGACCAGAAATGCCCAGAACGTAGATCTGCCAACCACAGAATCTAACGACCTGTTATTGAAAAGAGAAACACACCAATGCGCCTGGTGTCATCCGGAGATTAACATAGGAGTGAAAATGCTTGCGGAATTTCGTTTTATCAACTGAAAATTTGGGCATAGCAGACCCGAAGTATCACTGTACCAGCTATTATTTGACTTTACGATTTCTATTTTGATGCCATCGAATGTGAATAGAAATGGGGCCAGCCTTTAGCATTAATAGTGGCCCTAATGAGTGTAACATGTACATAAGGTCCCACCAGCCTACAGAAAATAAAGGCTGCGAAAGATTCAGGGGGTCGTGCCCAAGTTTCAAATCACTAACAGGAAATGTTTATCAAGTTCAGATTTCAAATAAAGACATTGATATTGATCCTAGATGATTGCTCTACACTAGCATTTATAGACAATGTATGTATATTTCAACTTTTATAACACAATAATAGAATCTCCTTCATATAGCAATTCCAGATTATTATCATGGTTCTGGTCATCGTCGGATGTCCTGGTTTTTTTTATTTGCATCTTCTGATTTGTGATCAGAGAGTAATCGTACGTATCTGATTAAAATTTGTTTATGGAAAATATACAATGTAACTTTATTGAAATATGTAGATTTGACTACTAATATGTAGATTTGACCACTAACTAGGTTTGAACTTTGAGATTGGGAGTGAACCAAGTAAATTAATCAGTATGGATTGCAACACATATCATTTACTGCAGAAAAGTAAAGTGACCAGTAACGACTATTCTGACAACCACTATATTTAGTACGCCTATTTAAATAAATACTCTTTGGATACATTGTAATTTGGACTATCGTAGATAGCCCACTACTAAAAGCAAAGCATCTATCTGAACTAGTGGTATTTTCACTCTTCAGTGTGCCCTTGTAAAGTAGGGGGTATTCCTGAATTGCAACCAGATAGCAGAGGTCGTGCGCCAGCTCAATCAATGGGGGATGCAAATATTTGAATATGTCTCAGTTTATACCTGTAACAATACTTACTAACCCTCTGTTTCTTTAAGAAACATACTGTGAAGCAAAGTAAGTATTTATCATTTTATAACAATATTATAGCTGGCATTAGGTATATTTCCCTTAATCAATTGGTTGGTCATTAGGCTGGTTTAAGCAGGTGCTTGAACTTCATTCTCTGGCTGTCAAATGCCATTGTTGTATTACGGTAAAGGACTTTGTACGTATCTTTTGAAACTTGTTTATAAATAAATATATAATTCTTTTTATACTATATTCGATTGAAAATGTAGCATTAGCAATGATTAGAGTTATATAAGTAATACTCGATCAGAATTGACCCTTGTCGCCTCTGAATAGAAAGCAACGAGTAACATTCATGATGAAGTGATATCCAAACAGCATACAATTTTTGACCACTACGTACATTAAACTGTTTATATATCACTTCAATTCCTCTAACCACATCCAAAAGGATCTCTTGTAACGATGTTACCTTGTTATGCCTATAATTTAAATTACAACATAAAAGGTCTGCTGGTGATCCTTTAGACGCAGTAATGCAATGTATGGTCGTATTATAAGAACATACAGCAAGCTAGTGATATTCAAGCTGTCTACACGAGAAAACTAATAGAGATTTATCTCCTTGACGAATGAACAGCAATGCCTAGTCTCGATTATTATTAACAGCTATTGTTAGTTTGTCTGGAAGACTTCAAACCAATACCGCTTTTTACTAGTTGGCGCCAAAATGCCCTCTAGAGTGTAAAATTTATTTGGATCTAGTCAGAGTATGCCAATAAGGAGAGAGGTAGGGTCAGGAACACATGTTTCAGTTTTGTACTTGATACTAATAAGCTACTAGGTCTCTTGAACTAGTATACTGTGGAACGAACCCTCTAAAGCTAGCTACAAAGGTCGTGCAACGGTTCAGATCAGAAGGTTGCAAATTCTTCAAAAAAACAATAAAAACCGCAGGGTCTTGCAGCCATAGTATTCACTTACATATTGTTTAGAAGGAAATCATACATGCACGTATATATTATTTAACAGTATATCATAGCTCATTATTCAACGGGATTCATTTAATGGAATAGTATCCACAGAAGTGCTAATATAGAAGTAGCTGCATTTAGCTGTTAGTAAGGTTAAACGGGAATTTTACGAGGCACCATCTTTGTAGTTCTGAGTATTTGACACTTTTCAATCAATAAAGGGACATAGTGAGATACTATGTAAATTGAAACGGAAGTAACAAATCACAATTATGGCCAGTGACATACAATGCTCTAAATACAGAGTTACTCATCTGGTAGCGCATCACTTGGGATAGATGAAGACGTGAATACGAAGGAGAGACCACACACAGTTGAATTGTTCATCTGTCAAAGTATAGACAAAGATGCAGTAGACCGTGCACAGATATGCAAACTGCTTGGTTTATCTATGTATTCCTAGTTCACCCGCTTCAAGATAGAACTATATTATCTGTCTAAGGAAACATGTTCGCCCTATCAAATGCTTAATGAGACGTATTGTGAATGATTCATTTGCGCACACGATTCAAAGATGTTCATAGTACTTGCTTATAGCCATTAAACTTTAGTGGAACTACAAGGTAAGACAGAAGGGCGTATCTGTGATTTGATTTGTAAATCTTGATAATGAGCCTGAAGTGAAAGATAACGGCACGAATAGTATCTTATTTATCATTTTGAAGTTTTTCTTCTAGTCTATCTATAGCAAAAAATGATTTCACATTTAAGTGTATCTGGCACTTGAACTTGGAGAATGGCCAAATATGTACCATCAGTGTCTACGAAACCTCTCTCTGAGTACACAATTACCCAATAAAATCATGATCTTGCTTCCATCCGAACCAAATGGATATGTAGTGGCACTACTTCTTATCTAGTATAATTGGAACCTTTTTGCCTTACTATCAAATTCGTGATTATTTACTTAGCGAAGCAAATTAATTTTTTTGATCTGTTAAGAAAGCTAAAACTGAACTTCTACACAGTTGAATTTCATGATTCAGTATAGTGCAGCGTTGAAGTACACAGCATATCAACCCAGCAGGTTACTTAAGCATAAAGTGCATCCACTCTGAACTTGCTTCGTAGGACATTACCGTAATGCTGGCAAATAAGATACAGGATCCAAATAATATTGATTTCCGACCATGTTACGGGGCTGCAGTACCTTTGTAAAGGCCGGATTGGGATTATAATAAAAGTGCTTGAAACAAATGAAATAGAAGGATTCTGAAACAACCACATTTCGAGAAGGGAAAAAGAGCATTATATAAACCCTGCTAAACTCAAGTGTAATGATCTAGAAATTATGTACTTCCTTAGTGTTTTTAGAGAGATAAGCCCAAACCCTAACGACCAAAGCTTACCCATCTGCATTATCGGAAGATTTGATAACACAAACCGACCGCGAATACCGACTGACTACATATATAGTCCGAAATACACACAGCTAACAGAACATATCCATAGAAATATAATCATCAACTCATTTAAATCAGTTAACACATCTAACTTACTTCAATAGATCATTGGCTAGGCAAAATGCCTCCTATGTATTTCTCTGGTATAGATAGCCTGGATATAGTGGAAAGGACAGATAGGGGTATTGCCATTAAAAAAGAATTATATCTCAGGACTTTGGAGGACGACAGGCTAAGTGCAAAGGTACTATTAGACACACCTTTGTTAAGAATTCGAAATAAGCTAGACCAAGTCCCACCTTCGAAATCTAAAAAGAGGAAAAGAGAGCGATATTTGGGAAGATCTGATGCTTCTTATCTGCTAGAGCAAGTTCCGTCGTGGCCACATGTTGATTTCGTCACCAACAAATTGAGCAGAGCTAAATTTAAGTCAATGGCTAGGGCGGAGTTTAAAGAAGCATATCTTTCCCCGCTAGACGCTGCCATTAATGAAACAGACATTATGTCGCCTATTCTAAGAAGTGTGTACGTCTTCCTATGGGGATATCCAGACAGCTCAGAAGAGGATATACAAGACTACTTCAATACTAGAATAAAAGAGCCGCTTGAAATTCTATATCAAGAACTTGGCGACACCAACCATCATTTTGGAATGGCATCGGTGAGGAGGCCACCATTGAACGCAAAAAATAAATTTTTCAAACCAGATATCATTCATCTTAAAGAAGCTGCAAATATTCAATCTAATAAACAATGGCCAGAAATTGTCTACGCGATCGGGGACTACAAGAGACCACCATATTGGATGAGAAAAGGGCTTGACAAAATGAAGACTTCAATCAAGAAACTCATTGCCCTGGAAAAGAAACTGAAACAAAAAGGGAAATTATACAATGACAATGAATGGAACGAGGGTGTCCTATTTACTTTGGTTCTCAGGAAATACATCTACGAGGCTGTCCTCTGTGGAACGGATAGAGTTTTTATATCGGATCACCAAACTTTCTCTGGGTTCTTTAGAATAGACATTGACGCGACAGGTCAAATGACAATAGAATATTTCCTTATTGAAGATCCTGAGAGTATTGGAGGTGGCATTACTTTGATGTCAGCAATAGCTGGATTCTTCTATGGTGGGGACGGCGCAGAGACTACTAAGGACAAGATACGAAAGTGGTATGAAGAAGCATCGAAAATAATGAATCCAGAGGACCCACTTTCGAACGTGCTTGCAGAATTTGGCAAGGAACCGAGTGCCGTCAATGAAAGCGGCGGTTCTGCCACTTCAACAGGAAGTTTGGGACCCCCAACAAAGAAGTTTAAAAAGGTCTCCGAAAATTATGAGAGTGAAGAAACAGAAATAACAAGTGACAGCACCTATTGTAGAGTTGTACATGATACACAAAAGCGCTACCCTTCTTTAGACTTACCCCCCACAGTGTTTACTAAGCTATACCATTATGATAAAAACTTGTTAGAGGATAGAAGTCTGATAGGGATTGGGCTCGTCGATGGAATTCCTGATAGAGAAAGATATTACCGCATGTTCTTGAACGAATTCGAGATAAACGAGAAAATCTCGCAATCGCAATTTGCATCCAATTACCCCAAACTTCTTGCTTCTGGCTACTGGAATGGTCACGGTGATCGCCCTATGCATATCTTCGAGTATCTAGGGGAAGAAATACCAGCAGAAAAGTGGGATAGGTATGAAGTTCACAGAATTGTAAAAACAAGGCTTCGAGAGTTACATCTGCTAGGTATTTCACATAACGATATTAGAACTCACAACATTCATGTCGCTGTCTCCGGTAAGGTTTCATTAATTGACTTCGGATTATCTGATTGTACCAATAACGAAACGCGGATGAAGAGGGACTTAGCGACTCTCGACTACATTTTAAAAGTTGATGGTGATAGTGATAAAAAGTGTGATGCTAATCAAACTATTCAAGATATCCAAGAGATGCAAAAAAAAGCTGTCTGAAAATGACTCGGTAGAAAGTGACAAACTGTCGTCTAGAGAGTATTTGATCAATTCAACAGATTCTACAACAATAGCGACCGGTAGCACTTCGAAGAAAGATCATAACAAAATATTTGACAAATGTATTATTATACAAATTATGCTATAGCCAGAATCACCTAATGTGGCGACTCCAACATTTTGCTGAGTGCAAGGCATTCAAAATTCCACGATATATTGAATCATAGTGATATATTCTAGACTAACTGGGTTCACACAGAATACGTTGTAATATCATACAAGAAGTCGTTGTTTCCGTTTTGCTGAATGTTTAATCAATTCAAACTAAGAAAGAACTCTCTCTGGTCGTTATTCCGTATCCAATCAAATCTATAGCCATTGTACCTAGCATATACCTTTATTATATGCTTTTACCAGCCATGTAAGTGTGTACAGGAAGTCTAAGTTGCAAAAAGCATGTTTTTATTAAAAACAATGAGATAATCAGAATAGTCCAGTTAAAAGGACTATCATCTGTTATAATAAGTATGGACACCTTCATTGGATGAGTGCTGACGACTACACCGAAATAATACTGTTAAGTTTCTCCTACAAGACGCACTTGAAACTTTAATAGTTCTTCCTTTGGGCGTTTCCAGAGTAATCTCTAGAAGACCCGTGCAGTCTTTCTTTGTCAATATATATCAACCATTTCCACCCGATTTCAAGGAAATATGACGAAGACTCTTTATAGCAAATTTAGTTTTAGTACAATTAAAATTTTAGAACTATTACCGACAGTGACGATTATGGAGAGTGCCGAGTAATGTAATGAGGTGTATTGTAGAGATCACAACACTTGACCAGATCAGCTAGGTGAGATTCCAAGGTTCCATCTGGTTGAGGAGAGATATGATGTGAAAAACATTATTCTTCTCGGAGGTCGAAGTTTCCTGCTACAGATAACACTGTGTAAAAGGAATACAAAAACACGTGTGTAGTGCCTATATCTAGAATGCTTCCAGAGATAGCTAGATGGTAAGTTTTATTCAAAGATTAAGCAAAATCTTCAAGTGACGACTCGTTAATGGTCAATAAATTAGGCTTCCGAACAGAACTATTTTCCAAGTGTATTTTAGTCTTCTTTACCGTCTTTTATATACACATATATCATTGATTTACATTAATACGTACGAACCTCCTATTTACATCTATAAGCCTCTAATCAAACGGGTAATCTCATCTAAGCCATCCCTGTTCAAAGAACTCAACTTGGTCTTAACAGCCTCCACGAGATCCTCAACCTTGACCAATTCTCCTTCGTCACTATCCTCTCCTTGTCCCAATAACTTGATTCTGACTTGTCCGGCTGGGTACTCTTCCTTTCCAAGGATGACGGCAACTTGAGCGCCAGACTTCTCCGCAGCATCAAACTGCTTACGAATGTTAGCTTTCGTCTTGAACAAGTATTCGGTGTTGATACCAGCCTTCCATAACTCGTTGGTAACGGCCATTCTCTCCAGCAAGAAACCGTTCCAGCCTTCACCTCCACCGAAAGCCATGACATAGACCTGGGTGTGAGATGAGCTGACCTTCTCGAGTTCCTTGGCAGCACGGGCCTTGATAATGGAGAAGATTCTCTCCACACCGAAAGAAACACCTACACATGGAATGGACTTACCGTTAGAGAACATACCAACCAAGTTGTCGTAACGGCCACCGGCGGCGATAGAACCAACACCGACGTATTCAGAAGCATCTTCGACTTCTTTGGTTTCCTTCTGAGCCTTTTCTTTCAACTCATTTGCATTCTTTGGTGGAGCTGAAGCGGCGGTGACAGCTTCGTAGATAAGACCGGTGTAGTAGTCCAAACCTCTGGCCAAAGATAAATCGAAACTGATGTGATTGCTGATACCAAAGGCGTCAACGTAGTCTGCCAATACACTCATTTCTTCAATTCCTTTTTGGGCAGAAGCATTGGAAGCCAAAATGTCGTTATTCTTTAATAAAGCCAAGACTTTGCGGATGGTACCGTTTAACTTCACGAACTCACCGATTTTGTCGGCGACTTCTTCGGTTTGGCCCTTTTCTTCCACCATCTCCTTCTTAACGGCTTCCCAAGGAGACTTGTCCAACTTGTCAACAGCTGACGAGATCTTTCTGACATATTCTTCCTTGACACCACAAGCCTCAAAGATACCGTCTAAGATCTTTCTGTGATTCAATTTGACCTTGAAATCCTTAATTCCTAAACCATTCAAACCTTCACATAAAAGACTCAAAATCTCGGAATCTGGAACCATGGTGTCGTAGTTTCCGGCGATATCAATGTCACACTGGTAGAATTCTCTCATTCTACCCTTGGTCATAGCTGGCTGATCTCTTCTGTACACCTTAGCGATGTGGTATCTCTTGATACTGGCGATACTGTTAGAAGCAACAAAACGAGCAAAAGGAACAGTCAAATCGTATCTCAATGAGGTCAATTCTCCACCTTGATCCTCCAAGTTGTAGATCAATTTAGAGTCCTCACCATACTTACCGGTCAAGATTTCTCTGAGCTCGAAAACTGGAGTATCGATGGTAACGGCACCATGTCTCTTGAATAACGAGCTCAATGAGCCAAAAATAGCGTCACGGATCACCATATCCTTGTCAGACCAATCTTTGGTACCCTTAGGGGTCTTCAAGAGGAATTGCAGCTCTTGTTTCTTGGACTTTTTACTGGATTTCTTATCACCAGCAGCCTTTGGGGCAGCTTTTGGAGCGGCTTCTACCTTTTCTACGGCGGCAGTCACGGCGGCTGCTGCGGCACCTGTTGTATCTGAGGACATCTTTCTTAGCGTGCTTGTAGTAGTAGTTCTGACGAGTGAGCTTAGTCTGGTAAACATACACACGAACAAGACTGTTGGTTAACGAAGAACACCAATAGCACCTGAAATGACTCTTCATCAATTTTTCACTATGAAAAGTGAAAAATTTTGTGTGCACACTTTTGTTAGTGAGAGATTGGATGGGGAATGGGGCAGTTATGGTGGTTGAGTGTCGGGGTATGGTAGGTTGAAATAGGGAAGGTGAATAATGAGAAGGATAATTTGCATAGTCGAGGTTGATGGTGTACTTGGAGAGAAATTTGGTCCATTGAAGAGAGTTGGGGTAGAAATGGGCTTGTTCTGTTGTGTTATCTCGTGGAGAGATTGGTGGTTTCTGGGGCAGTGAAAATTTACGGTGCGAATTGCGAATTAGGGTGAATATGATGATTATGAGGATGAATTTGGGGGGAAAGAAAGCGACAATGACAATGAAGGTATGTGGTAAACTATTAGAATAACAGGAGAACCTGGTGTCTATAACTCTTCAAAAATGTTAGGAAATCTATAGCCCCTGGAACTATAGGCTGCACAGTACATCAAATAATAATATGATGAAACGGCTGCGAAATCGATAATCCAAATATCTTAAATTTACGATATCATTACTCTAACCCATATTGTATATATTACTATATATATTATCATATTTTATGATCCTCTTTGTACATATCACATCTAAACCTTGATTTAACCGTGCTTTTCTCGTCCCTAATTACAAAATCAAGCTCAACTCAACTGAAAACAATCTTACGCCAGCATATCTATCTTCTTAGTCTTAGTCTTAGTTCTAGTAGTTTTCTCTATTCGTGTCACAACTAATCCTCATTGATACCGTTTGGTTTGGAATACTTCAATCTCATAACACCATCACTGAGAATTCTCTTACCCCAGTTACCAGCGGCTGGATCTCCTGTTTCATCTCTGCACTGCTTGAGGAATGGCAATAACGAAGTACCACCAGTTCCTTTCTCTTCGACTCCCTTCTTTTTGGTCTTTGCCAAACCAGATCTTAAGGTCGACGACGAACCCATATTGTTGGTCTTCTTGGCTTGTAACACAACGTATCTGGTAACAATTTGAATATGTTTATCTCTGAACAGCTTAAGCATTGCTAAGCATGCATCGAAACTCAAGAGCAACTCAGGACAAGAGTCACTATGTTCCAATACGTACAGTCTGATATTGCTGATTTCATGAAGCTTCATTAAGAAGTCGCTATGCTTTCCAGGCATGTATTTACGCATTTCATTCATGAATCCGTTTTCTGGCTTAGCCTCTTGAGGTTCGCCTTGACGATGTGGAATTGGTCTCTCTCCGGTAGAATAGTGTTTGACATCAAGTAAAATATCGAGGAACTGAATCAATGAACTCTGTGCGTTAGAACCACCAGAGAATGCTTTTGGCTTAGGGTCGTTTCCGTAAATGATACCGTTCTTATCCAAACCTACATCTCCCATGTTCTTCCAACCGGCCAAAAATGGTCTTATTCTGAAGTAGAACACATGTGGGTCACACATTTCCTCCATTTTCATTAAAACTGACCCTAAGTGGTCAATGGCCTCGGCCAAGCTTTGCAAGTTCTGGATCAACTTTGGAGTGTCATTGTTGTAAGCACTTTTGATGGCTTCTAAACCCGTTTTGATGGCATAAGATCCCTTATGTTCAAAATATACACTGACCAAGTAAAACCAACTCTCATCGATAGAGCCTGTGAACGTATTGATCGTGGTTAAGTTATCCAAATCCCATATGTCTTCACCAGCTTCGGTAGGAATGATCTGTTTGAAGTTCCATAAGCACAAACCAGCGTAGGTAGCCACTGGAGGCAATCTCAAGTGTTCAGACACCTCGAGCCATGGCTTTGCTATCTGTTCTGGCAATTTGTTCACGGGCTCATCGGTTCCCCATACGTAAGCGTGGCCCAAGAATCCAAGGATCTGGTATGCTCTTCTGTACTCCTCCTCGAACGCAAGTTGTTCTGTGGACAATACCGGCATTTTGTCGACCAAAGAACGAATTCTTCTGGTCAAAATGAGTGCTGGAAGGTTGTTAACCAAATCCTCCCATGCTTTGTAATACGACTGAGGAAGTCTCACCAAAGGAAGCTTATCCGGTAAGAACCCGGAGTGAGGGAAAACATCATAATCCTCCAATTTTGGAATTGTCACCGACATTGCCATGTATCTTTCCTCTAAGTATTTCAAGGGAATCTTCTGTTCACAAACCACAGTCCGATGGTGTTTCTTCTACTCAGCTTCAGGAAGAAAAGTGGCAGCCAAAACTAAAAAATCAGATGATAATCGCACTGGAAAAAATGCTTTTGGATCTGCCATAGTTAAGAATCAAAGTGTGAAGCGAAAAAAAGTAATGTTAAATGGAAAGAAGAAACTAACGAATAGGTGGAAGTGCGACGTGGGAAGGTGTGAAGTCACATGACCGGACAAGTTGGCAGAGTGAGTAGTATTAGTGGGTAGTGGGCCATGGAGTTAAAGAGTGAGAGCATATAGTTGAAGAGTGGTAGGTGGAAGAGGTGGTGGGTGGAGTTTAGCCCGATATCAGCCTAGAGGAGCTTAGTGTTTAGGTGGTGAATGCAAGTGGTTCGGTTTTACCTTGAGATTATGCAGTTTATGCAGTTATGGCGATACTTCAAATGAATGTAGGAGACGTGTATTGTGTTCAGCTATTTCGTCTAGTTATCGTTGTCCCATGGTTGTGCTTGTGTTGTGAATGTAGAAATGTGCGTACAAAGTAGGCCCACCAGAGAAGATGGTTTGACTCTCAGTGCCAGTGAACAAGCGTTTACCACGCTTATACTTGCAAATAGGCTTACATAGGCGCGACCAATCGTCTACTCTACAACATTACACCCAATTACCACCTTAGATCACTTAATTGTGGCATAGACCAAATACTCTAGCACTATTATAAATTACTCTAACTACAGAATGCAGATATCGGCGATAACCGCTCTGGATGCAAATCGTTTTTCTTTTTTTTTCGGTCGCTCATTCGTTTTTCACAGCCACTTTTCTTACTAATGAAGATTGGGGTAGGAATCTCCTATCACCGGCTTCATTCACGAAAGAACTCAGATTTGGGTAAAACTTGTCCATAAGCATCGCGTTCAACCCCCAATTCTAAGAGTTTGCTGAAAACAGCAGCGAAATCCCGGAAGTACCGCTTCTCGTCCTTGCTGTACACTTTGACCCAATAAGAGTATACGGGATCTTGGAGAAGCTCCATGTCCGTATTGAGCATCATGAGTGTGCCATCATCGTTATAGAATTGTAACCGGCCAGTCTCTGGAACGTTTCCTAATTTCCATTCTTGTTGAAGTAAAACCGAGTAAAAGTCATTGGAGAAGACGATCGGATTGGGTGTCCACTTGCCTTCCCAACCACTGAAGCGCTTATGGCAGCGACCCAAGCCGTGAGCACCCAACAATGCTACTGCCTCTTGGTCACTAAATCCCATTCTTCTGAATGTGGTACGAATGTGATGTGAGTCCTTATCTGCAAAGGGTAAACGTCCGTTTTGAGGAACGAATCTGTCATCTATACAATCAACTCTCCCTGCCTTCCAAGTAATTTGCGGGCCGCCCATATATTCAATGGCAACTTTACCAGCCAAAGTCCATATATCAGAGTAGGACATTTTAGAAAAGCGTTGTTTAATAGGTTCAAGTGCAGATCTAGCAATGTCTAGACCAGTATTTCCCTCATCAGTGATTTCAGGAACAAATCTCATAGTAGCGCCATTAGAACCACCATTTCCCGTAGCACTATCGTAGGTAGCACAACAGTGCCAGGCAAGACGGAGAATAATAGGTGCTAAAGAGCCGTCATCATAGCCTGGTCTTGGAAATACGTCTTTCATTGCTTCAATCACAAGTTGGATATATTCACTGTCTTCTGGGTTAATAGAGGAAGTAATCCTGTTGATGAAGTTATCCTTTGGAGACGGCTGGGTATATGTTCTATTAGTTGTAGAAGTACCCTGTTTGGGCACAATTTTTAACCTCAAGCTGGATTTCTTCTTGTTTGGAAGCTCTATATTTATGTATTTAACTTTGCCTTCAGAAGCGGAACTTTTGATTTGAAATGGTTGTTGTGACGCCAACGGAGGCAGAAACTTTCGTTGGATAGTCCTTACTTTGGGTAATTGTCCTCCTGATGGAAGAACAGGACATCCATAGTATTCCTGTGCATCGGCGTTGGCGTTGGTGGTCTCTATAGCTGTGATTTTCTCATTAGTAGTATTTGAGGTAATGTTATCTTTCATCTGATAGGCACTTTGTGAAGATTTATGAGTTTGGGCTGTTTCATTATTTGGTCTCAGTGGTTTCATTGGCGCCTCACTTCTTCTGTCTTGAGCAATCAGAAACTCCAACTCGTTCTTCTTCCTCAAATAATCTTCAAAGCCTTCATACTTTCCCACAGAAATCCCTCTAAACTGATACTCAAGCTTCTTACCTTCTGGGTTAAGCTTGTTTAGTACGCAGAAGGGCGAGTGTTTAAGATACCTATTAAAGATATAGTCTGATTTCTCTGGGAAGGATCGCATTTCATCTAAAGCTATGTAGAACACTTCCCTAACGTCGTAGATACTATTTTGAATCTGAACAAAGGGTAGTTCGGTGAAGTGAAAAATTACTCTTCTAGTAAAGGATAAACTACGGTTGATCTTTGTATTTGTATTTGCATAGACATCGAAATAATTCACTGGTTTCTGTCCAAAATTGATGGAGGTATCGTTTTGATCAGGAGCGTCAGTTTCACCTTTTAACCCAAGTATTCCAAAGACATCTAGAAAGGATATTTGGTACCAAACCATCTTCTGGATGAAGATTCTAATCACCTTTTGTAGTCCAAAGATCACTTTGGCGCCCACTTGGATCAACATAAAGGGTAGAATCAAGAACCTGAAAAGGGCGATTGCAATACTCTCAATTGTTAACAAAAACCCTGTAAAAGCCCCCACATCGCTTTCAATCCTAGGGTTCATCTCGCTCCTGTAATTTGGTGGCATTTGGGATCAATTTTTGAATTCTCTTCTTGCCGCCTTTATCTTATATTTCTTGCTGCAAAATCCCAGAACTGCAAAACAAATATGTATGGCTGCTATTCTGGCAATCCAGATGTACAGGAGTAATAAAAGTTCCAGCCGCAGTATTGTACTGGTCGAAAACGAAAGGATCGCTCGGTTTGTTTTGCAGTCGTAGATACTCAGATTGCACTTTACGAGCATAACAGCTTATTGGTGACAGCTAAGCCATAGGGTATTGGAATATTTAGGAAGGTTTTCTACGTAATCTCTCTATTCTGAATCAGGTTAGACACTTGAAGGATTCTTCCATGATAGCTAATACAAATTGTTTCGTCTTCACAGTACGCAACTCCCATGCTTCACATCCTAACCCTCCAACTACCCCATACCCTGAGTCTTCTAACCCATTATTGGCGCTACCATTTTATTATCCGTTTTCGCCGCCCGCACGACCCGGCGTCACCGATTTTATTCCAGCTCCCCTAATTATGGAAGTTAGATGACAACCTACACCATCACTGCGTTAGAGTTCACCATCAATTGAGCTCCAATCTGAAGCGTAAAAGAGCCCCAGAGAGCATAGAGATTGTAAAGAAGGATATTCACCAAAAAAAAAGAGGTTTATTTGTGGTTATTCTGAATTCTACTGACCCTTCTTCAACAACCTTAACCAGTACTATTACCGAAGATGTCATTCAAAGGTCTCAAAAAGAGTCTCGTTAGAGCTCCCCAAAACTTCCGTCAGAAGATGAATATGGGAGACGTCACCACAGATGCCGTGTACCAAGATGCTGAAAGACGGTTCAAGGAATTGGAGATGGAAACCAAGAAGCTTAGTGACGAGTCCAAGCGTTACTTTGGTGCCGTCAATGGTATGTTAGACTTCCAGATTGATTTCTCTAAGGCCATTGAGGAAATCTATAAACCAATCAGTGGTCGTTTGTCGGATCCAAACTCAACTGTGCCTGAAGACAATCCAGAGGGTATCAAGGCTTCAGAGCAATACCGAGAAGTTGTTAAGGAATTGAAGGAGACTCTTAAACCTGATCTTGAGTTGATTGAGAAGAGAATAGTGAATCCAGCCCAGGAGCTCTTGAAGGTCATTCAAGCTATCAGAAAAATGGCCACAAAGAGAGACCACAAGCAAGTTGACTTAGATAGACATAAGAGAACGTACAAGAAGTACGAGGACAAGAAGGAAAGAACAGCAAAGGATGAGGAGAAAATGTATAACGCCGAAAACGAGGTAACAATCGCACAGCAAGAATATGACTATTACAACGACATGTTGAAGACAGAGTTACCTATTTTGTTCCAGATGCAATCCGACTTCATTAAACCACTTTTCGTGAGTTTTTACTACATGCAATTGAATATATTCTATACTTTGTACAACCGTATGGAGGAGTTGAAGATTCCATACTTTGATCTCACCACTGATATAGTTGAAGCTTATACATTCAAAAAGGGTAATATTGAGGAACAGACTGATGCTATAGGTATCACTCATTTCAAGGTAGGCCATGCCAGAAATAAATTGGAAGCCACAAAGAGACGTCATCAGATGATGAACTCTCCTCCACCAGGTGCTGGTGGCGAAGCTGCACCTCCTGCTTATGCGGCAGGACAATACGGTGCATATGGTCAACAACCACAACAGCAGTATGGTGATTATAAGGATCCCCTGGGAGCTTACGCTGCACCAGGTGCTGCTGCCGTTGCTGGTGCGCCAGCCTATGGTCAATATGGGCAACAAAGTCCCGTTTCCACTGGAGCTTCTTCTTATGGTGCTTATGGCCAGGCCCCAGCAGTATACGGAGCTCAAAGCCCTGTATCAACAGGGTATGGCCAACCTAGTCAAGTAGCTTCTCCTATAGCAGCTCCCGTTGCAGGTTATGGAGCTCCACCTACTCCAGGTACTGCTGGAGGTGCGCAAACTTGTACCGCCTTGTATGACTATACTGCCCAAGCCCAGGGAGATTTAACCTTCCCAGCTGGCGCTATAATTGAGATCATAGAGAAGACCGCAGACACCAATGGTTGGTGGACTGGTAGATACAACGGACAAACTGGTGTTTTCCCAGGAAATTACGTGCAATTGTAAAGCCATTACAGGGGCTATGACTTGGATGTAAAATGAATTGTTCTTTGAAGCAGAACGAAGTAAATATAGAGAGCCTATGGTGCTAAAGTTGTATGATAATTGAATATTGAATGGTATCTACTTTGGCTCTTTTCTTTATAATTGATCTTAGACAATCCTTACGACGTATTTGCTAACTTAATCTTTTTTTGATAGAAATGCATTGAATAAATATGTTTTTAAATAGTAATCGGAACACTACTGGCGTAGAAGGAGGGAATCTTACAGGCTGCAAATTCTATCCGAAGCGGCCAAAAATAAATCTAATTTCACTACATATGTTTTACGAAGAGGATAGACTTTTGCCCTAAATGGAACTACTACTTTTATTGTCATGTCATTGTCGTTTTGAAAAAGATACAGGATCCATGAGTGTTGCACTTCCACCATACGTATCTCCTTATCTAATTATTATCCATATTCGGCATAAATGTTCCAAATATTGTGATTTTCGTGAGTTTCGAAATTTGTTTTACAATGATTCCACTATACTGAAATGAGTGTGAATTGAAAGAGCTGCTGCATATATTTGCCCAGAAGCAACTCGAAGATCTTTCATTTTTTTTTTAAAGGGGGATATCTTTATTCCTAACTAACTATAGAGAGATAAGAGAAAGACAGTGTGATAGTGATCAGTACAGAGAGAAACCCGAGGGTAAAGTCACGTGAAACCCCACGTGATAATTTCCCGCCAGATTCTAGTTGGATTCCAATCAAACACGAAAAGGGCGTGTGGCGTAGTTGGTAGCGCGTTCGCTTAGCATGCAAAAGGTCTCCGGTTCGACTCCGGACTCGTCCATTCTTTTTTTGCTTTTATTCCCTTAAATACCCCTATAACAGGTTGGAATATCTCTTTTTATTGTTTTACCACAGGATATTCTTCGCTAAATTGCCCACAAGTTCTATTTTTCCACCGAGAACATCTCAGTACTTTTTCCGATGAGCCTAATTCGGTATCGATTTTTCGCGGCAATTCATACTTTAGGGAAATAGGTGCGTAGCGGTGATTAAGGATACATATAATGAAGAGTGATGCTGTGATGGGAGAGAATGATAGTTATGTTTGGTTTTGTTTAGTATATGAATGAGAGATTTGACGAGGGTCGTCATTAAGATTTTAAAGTAATATTGTGTACATATTTTATGGTGGTAAAGATAGACATGACTGAATTCTTTGTCAGAAACGTAAATGCACATTTGTCGTTTTTTGCAACTCGACGAAATTGCTTGTTATTTGTACTAGTTTTGATTACTACTAAAGATTAGAGAAAGTGATGTTAAAAGTTCAAATATCGTTCGTTGTTGTACTGAATGATGTTGATTGATTTTTCGGGAGTATTACAAGTACAGGCGCATCAAGAATATCACAATAATGTATGTTCATATAGTAAATACGGGTGCAAGAACCTTATAAAATTACAAACCTAACCAGTAAGCGGTCTTTGCAACCTCAAACTCGTCCTCAAGAGTGATGTTGTCGGAACTGTTACCAACTAAGATTTTGTACTTACCCTTCTCGGATTGCCATTTGTTGTAGTACATGTTCCAGTAAGAAGTGGCTTCCTTGATCGAAACATTCAACTCCACAACCTTGGTCTCTCCGGCCTTCAAGAATTGTTTTCCAAAGTCCTTCAATTCCTTTACAGGCCTGTTGATGCTTGGTTTGACTTGCAGGACGTACAATTGAACGATTTCAGCACCATCCACCTTACCGGTGTTGGTAACACTGACCTTGACATTGACGTTCTCAGTATCATATGAGACAACTAACTTACTAAGTTCAAAAGTAGTGTAAGATAAACCGTAGCCAAATGGGAACAATGGCTCAACACCAACCTTCTCGTAGTATCTGTAACCAACATACACGTCCTCACCATACAAGACAGTACCGTTAGTGGAAGCGAAGTTCAAGAATGAAGGGTTGTCTTCGATTCTCTTTGGGAAAGTCATGGACAACTTACCAGATGGGTTGTAGTCACCGAATAACACATCAGCGATGGTGTTACCCAACTCGTTACCACCGTACCAGGCTTGAACGAAACCTTGTACCTTATTTATCCATGGCAATGTCACTGGAGATCCTGATTGGTTGACTACAATAACATTCTTGTTGACAGCAGTAATAGCGTCAACCAATTCGTTGGTGTGTCCTGGGATGTCCATAGTAGGTCTGTCAAAACCTTCAGATTCCCATTCTTTGGAGATACCGACTACCAAAATTACCTTATCGGCCTTCTTAGCGACTTCAACCGCTCTACTAATGGCTTCTTCAGCGGTACTGATGATACGAATACCGAAAAACACACCACCACCTTCAAGAGCAGCCTTATTCAAGGTATATGTTGGAGATGAACCGAATTCCACTCTAATATTGTACTTAACCCCTTTAGTCAACTTCATGGTTCCTCTTTCTTCTTGGGTACCCAAACCCAAGAAAAAGGCATCACCCTTAGTCTGTTTAGTCTTGTTGTCGACTACTAATTGGTCGTTGACGAAAAGTTGAGCAGTACCTAAACAAGAAGCACCAAACTCGTATTCACCGGTCTCGTCTGGAATGTAGATACCCTCGAAATCGGCGTAGAACAAGAGTTCACCAGGCTTCAATTCTGGACTCTTGAAGTCAGAAAGGAAGATCTTGGAAGTGGATAAGACAAATTCCTCAAAGTGTGGACCACGGTCAGCCACTCCTGGAGCCTTTTTGTAAAATTTGGCGTTGATACCCTTCTTACCGCTAGCAGTTAACAAAACGTTACCAACATCAGGCAAACTTCTATCTAAGAAGGCACCCAAAGAATAGTCCAAAGAAATGGAGTTTCCTCCTTCAATAATCTTGGACTCAATACCTTCGTATGGAGTGATCTTGTAACCAGCATTCAAAGAAGCAGAACCACCACCGGAATCTTGAGCAGCCTTGGCGTTTGGACCAATGACGGCGATCTTCTCTTGGCCTTTAACGGCAGTTTTGGACAATGGTAAGATGTTTCCTTCGTTCTTCAATAAGACGATGGACTCATCACCAGCTTTTCTCAACAAGTCAGAAGCTTCCTTGGTAGGGTTTGGTGACTCAATGACATCGTCTGGAATTCCAGCCTTTAAACTTTCATTGACGAGTCTCAAGATGGCTCTGGCATTTTCGTCAATGACATCTCTGTGAATTTCATTGGTTTGCACCGAGTGAAGAGTTGGGACAGCTTGTCTGAATCTGGTTGGACCAGGCATTTCCAAGTTCAAACCAGCATCCAAAGACTCCTTGGCGGAGTAAACACCGTGCCAGTCGGACATCACGGTACCGTCATATTTCCACTCATCACGTAAGACTTCTTGTAAGATCTTCTTGGATTGGGAGACATGAACTCCATTGATCTTATTGTAAGCAGTCATCAAGGCCTTTGGATAAGCGTCTCTTAAGGCAATTTGGAAAGGTTTTAAGTAGATTTCTCTCAAAGCTCTTTCGGTGATGACGTTATCAACTGCTTTTCTCTCGTGTTCTTGGTCATTACAAACGAAGTGCTTAAGACAAGCAACGACGTTTTCATTCTGGATTCCCTTAACGATATGGGAAGCAGCGTGACCGGACAAGAGAGGATCCTCGGAGTAAGACTCAAAAGATCTTCCACCTAATGGAGATCTCACAATGTTACAGGTAGGACCCAAAATGACATGGGCACCTTTCATCTTAGCCTCCTTACCCATCAATTCACCAGCTTGGAGAAGGACATCCTTGTTGAATGTAGCAGCCAAACCAGTTCCACATGGGAAACAGTTCGAAGGAACCGAGTTAAAGAACTTGGTACCTCTGATACCGTTGGGACCATCAGACACTCTAACCGAAGGAATGTTCAAACGGTCAATGTTCATGGTGTGCCAGAAGTCCTTTCCGGCCAACAAGGAGATTTTCTCCTCGATGGTCAAGTCCTCAATCAATTGTTCGATATCAAGTTGTCTAGGTACGGGACTCATTATGCTTGGTGATGAACTCTACTATGTTAAACAAGAACTTTAAGATTTCGTCAAGGAAAGGAATTGTGTTATGTTTTTTGTAGTTTCCAGGACTTTAAGTATGCCAGATCGTGTAGGTGATTTAATTGCTACTGGGTTGAGTCTCACACGTAAGTTAAAAGGAATTGGGAGAGCAACGACAATAATAACGATGGGTGGCTTTGCTTGACTGTTTGGAATATCTTTCGGCAAAAGATTTGACCAATAGTTACAGTTAACAGTAGTGAAATGTTCGTGGTTATGGAAATTGGGGAAGTGAAAAAAGGATGTGGTTCCTAATTGGGAAGTGTTCCAGAGTTTTCGGGATAAACCCCCAATTAGGTAATGGTTCCTCGAGGAAATTGAGTGCATAATGAAGCATCTAGACATCAATTCCCCAATTGTGAAACTAAAAGTAGTCTTGGATTCATAGAAGTGTGGATTAGGCGCTGGTTGTTATGCTAGAGGTAAAGGGATCGCTAAGAGCATGTGTGTGGGGAGTCCTATTGGAAACACGATCCCCCAATTATCTGGTGTACCGCAGCAGTAAATGTACATCAACTAGAATATTGCAGGGCATAATGGTATTGGCTATTATGCGGAGTTCACAATGAATCAATGGCTTGTTGTTATAGATATCAACAACAAAATGGCACTATCAGCAAATGCCATAAACACGAAGGACGGGAATAGGACATCTTGTAGATGCGAAAAATAACCGGTAATAATGTTTCCTAAGGGCCCCACTTCGGGGTTCCACCAATCTCCAACGTCACCCCTCTGTGCGTTAAGAGCTTCGGTAGACTGACCTACGAAACGGCGAAAGCTTGCAAATCGATGTTTGACGTGAATCACTAAGTGACTACGGAAATGGGGGAGAATAAAGTCCAAAACAAGACAACTCCGATAATTGATCCATTGGGAACCAAAAGATACGAGAAGTAACTACACATTACATCTACTTGACATCATCTATTGATAAGCTACACATTAACTGCAAGTTATAAACGTGTCACACTGAGTCGTAAAAGCTTATACTTCATCGGGCCCGCTTTCGACTAAGTTTATCTCGTGATGTATATTTTCCATATTCGTCGTGCCATACTACAACTGAAATTGGGGGAGGGGGGGAAGAAGGAAGACTTGCCATATTTGATGAAGTTCAGTGGAGAATGCATGGAAACTTTTGCGATCCCCCAACATTAAAGCCAGGGCTTGATCGTACTTACAATGAAGCCTGCTACATATCGTTTGTGTTGGTGATAATATGTGTTTTTAGTAGGCTTTGTGGTTATTATTGTCGTTATCGGTAGAGCTTATACTATTGACTTCTGTCAATTTTTGGTCAAATTCGACATTGGCAAAAAAGCTTGATCGAATCTATGCCCATTGAATGTACAAGGAACCCGCCCGCTACCGATTGACATTGTTCGTCACCGAATATTAGAGGGCGGTTTTTCACACTTAAACACAGCAGGGAATCACCCAAGTTGTTGAAGACACATGTGGATAAATTTTCTATTCGAGGTGGACGCTATTCCGTATTTTTTATGTCGGGTCAACCTGGTTCCTGACCTGACTAATATTTCCGGTATTCATACGGTTATTCACTAAGTGTTCGTTCGTGTTATTCCTGCAGTGACTAATGCCAAGAAAGCTATCACGGTGAGGAAGATATTAAAACTGCGCAGGAAATAAGCTTTTTATTCGCAACTAAAGTCGATGATGTATCCCAGGCAATAATAAGCAATGAGATCCCCTCTTCGTAGTTACATTGTTCAGAATTGAAATTGAACTTTGAGTATCTTACTTGTATAGGATTTGGTTCATTTTGCAAGAGAAGGTTGTGGCAGATTAATACCCATTGCAGGTTTCTTCTTGGTTATGAGTTATCATTCCGCATTTCAGCCTCAGGGATTATGCGCAATATGAATGAGCCTCCACACAGCAACAGTTCCCAACTAGGAGATGTTACCGGTACTGCCTTTGTTCAACATAGATAGCCGTCATATGTATTGAAGTCATACAATGTGAGTATAATTTCATTACACGCACATTCTGACATTCCCATGGTGTCACTAAATCCTTAGTTTCGTTGCCAATGGTATTTGGAATAGCAGGAAAATAATTTGTCATATTGGGGTCAAATATTAAGGTTTGTGGAGTACAATTTCCACCTCCACATGAGGATTCGATTCGATTAGCGTAGTGCCTTGGCACACCACATTGAAGCTGGCAAACATGCCCCCAAAGCGCTCAACAAAGCCTATTTTTAATATAAATTAGAGACGCCGTAATACGACACAACCAAAACTTCAGCCCCGAAATTTCTGCGTATGCTACAACGCATTTCAGCCCTTTTCTTGCATTGAGCTGCCAGAACCATGTCCAAGGCTCCTCCACTTGATATTATTTTTATCTAATTTGCCTTTTGGCCCTACAGGACTCCATATTTTTTGGAGATCTAATTGGAGGTAAGCGGGCTCAAAAAGGTTCAGGGAATAAAAAAATATTTCTAGCTCCATGATGAATGCTTGCAAAAAGAGTGAGACAAAGGGTTGGACAGTGGGGAAGAAAATGGGGCAATGAAGAGAGAGAATTTGGGTATTTAAAGACCCCAATTCCAAGTGGAAAGAGGTTTAAACTGCTCTTTTTGTCATAACATCTTACTCTTAAGCTACATTCTAATTAAGGTTTAAGATTTTTCGCAGCTAAAGAAGATATATCAAATGTCCTCTCTTAAAGACAACGGAGTCCAGATCAACCAGGACACTGGTTCTGATGAAATCGAAATTCTAGATGGAAATATTGACGATTACCTCTACCTTGATCAACCATGGTGGAAGTATAAGCATTTTAGATACTTGAACTTCTGCATCTGGCTTACCACTTTGACCTCCACTAACAACGGTTACGATTCCAGTATGCTTAATGGTTTACAATCTCTTCCAAGATGGAAATCTTACATGGGTAACCCACAAGGTCCAGTTTTGGGTGCCTTGAATAATGGTAACACTTTTGGTGTCATGTTGTCTTTTGTTGTGTCCTCATGGATTGCTGACAGGTTCGGTAGAAAGAAAGCTATTATGGGTGGTTCTACACTTATGATTATTGGTGCCATTTTGCAAGGTGTCTCCACCAACTACGGATTTTTCTTATTTGCAAGAATGTGTCTTGGTTTTGGATCTGGTATTGCTATCGTTTCCAGTCCTTCTCTTATTTCTGAAATTGCTTACCCAACTCACAGACCAGTTGCAACAGCCTTATATAATGTTTTCTGGTACTTGGGTGCTATTATTGCTGCTTGGTGTACTTTCGCAACCAGAACATTAGACAACGCTTACCAATGGAGAATCCCATCATACTTACAAGGTGCTTTGCCACTTATCCAAGTTTGCTTATTCTTCATGGTACCTGAGTCTCCAAG
This sequence comes from Scheffersomyces quercinus, assembly GCA_030556775.1. NCBI lineage: Eukaryota > Fungi > Ascomycota > Pichiomycetes > Serinales > Debaryomycetaceae > Scheffersomyces > Scheffersomyces quercinus. Next base: position 318,792 of record JAKTUQ010000008.1, on the reverse strand, counting down.
ATTTTTGATTGCCAAAGGAAGAATCGACAAGGCAAGAGAAGTGTTGCACAAGCATCACACTGGTTCCTCCCAAGACGAGCGTGCCCTTAGATTGGTTGAGTTTGAAATCAGTGAAATTCAAGCTGCTTTGGAACAAGAGAAGCTCTACACAAATGCTAAATACTCCGACTTCTTCACTATAGGCTCTTTCAGAAAGAGATTGTTCCTTGTTGTCTGGACCTCGATTATTATGCAATTATCTGGTAATGGTTTAGTTTCCTACTACTTGAGTAAAGTCTTGAACTCCATTGGTATCACCAGTGTCAAGCAACAATTGGAAATTAACGGTTGTTTGATGATCTTTAACTTGGTTATTGCTGGTACTGTTGCTTCTGTTGTGAACAAGTTTAGGAGAAGAACCTTATTCTTAACTTCTCTTATTGGTATGCTTGTAACTTACGTCATCTGGACCGCTCTCTCGGCTGTCAACCAGGAACGTGGATTTAAAGAAAAGGGTTTGGCAAGAGGTGTTCTTGCTATGATTTTCATTTACTACGTTTTTTACGATATTGGTGCTAACGGTTTGCCATGGTTATTCATGACTGAGATTTTGCCATACTCACACAGAGCCAAGGGTATTAACATTCACAACTTGGTCCAAACCTGGATTGTTATCTACAATGGTTTTGTGAACGCAATTGCAATGGAGGCCATTGGATGGAAGTATTACATTGTCTACTGCTGTATTATTGCTGTGGAGTTGATTGTTGTCTACTTCACCTATCCAGAGACTTCTGGTTACACTTTGGAAGAAGTCTCCAAGGCTTTCGGTGATGATGACACTACTCACTTAAGATTCGTAAGTGAAGCTGCTAAGGGTAAATTTGGTGTTGAACACCAAGAAAACGTTGAGATTGTCTCCAAATCGGTATGAAATTTTTTAAACCTATACTTCTAATTTACTTCAATTCTCACACATAATGTTATAGCTAAATATAGTCCCTAATATTACGCTTCCCAGTTTAATTAACCTTTTTAGTTAGACCTAGGGACTTTCTGAATCTAAATGCTCTACAGAAAGTCTAAGAGCATAGCTGAAAACTGATAAGCAAAATCATCTTCGCAAGTGTGGTACACGGCCTGATCAAAGCCATCCGGAATCCCATAATAGATATCTCCATTTATATAAATAGCAGCTATACAAAGTAATACAAAATAAACTTTAATTACACATAACCTGAACCGAAGCTTCCCAATACAATGCCCCCTTTACCTATTGTGGTAAAATGTTCACATACAACGTGGATTACAAGAAGAACTCCCAAATGTCGTCTTTGTTCAACTGTGTGATGTCATAGTAAGGCAGATAGTGTTCGAGTGCTGTGTCCAATTTTTCACTATTTACCGACGTCGGGTTTGAGCTCAGTGTTTCTACCTCGTTCATCACATAACTTAAAAGGTTATTCGCGAAAAGAAACATCATCTTTGAAGAAATACTAACTGTGCTTAGCTTTCCAGTGACTGGTTGGAATTCATTTGTTACGATATTGAGAAGACACATAATGTCCTTGTACCTTAGTTGTCTGCTCTCAAAATCCTCCTGGAAAAAGCTTTGAACCAGTTCTATCGAAAACTGACTTTTGTGGTCATCTTGATGGTCAAGGATGTAATTGTCCATTCCCTCGAATACCGCTGTGACAATAACAAATACACTCCTGAACATGGCCTCTTTGATCTCATGAAAGTATGGTGTATATATCATGGTGGACTTGGAACCCGTGGTAGTAAAATATAGCTCCGTGAGCTGCTTTGCTGCTATAAAGAGGTGAATGGCACATTTATATGCCTCATCCTTTGTTTGAGGACTAGGTTGCTTCAAATAGCGGATATATGTCAAAGTCTGTAAGTAAATCAATGATATGAGGCCAATATACATATCTTCCCTTCTCATATCTTGCGGAAATTCGAGTTCTTTTGGTGCAAATGTATAGACTTTACTAATGGCCTTCTCTAAGTCGACACTCTTTGAAGCATTGTACAGGTTAATCAGATCATTAACCAGTCGAAAGGCCTTAATTCGATCACAATATACCTCCCATTTGCTGCGAAAAGCATCAGCATCCACGTAGTCTTCTCTAACAAGAGGCTGTTGACCTTTCTGAAAACTTCTCCACGTGTCTTCGAATACAACATATTTCCATATACAACGCAAAGATTCAGTGTATCCAACATTACCATTTCCATGGATCAGTTCGATGTCTCTATTTAAACCCGAAGAGACAGCTATTGTTACCAAATTGGCAAAAAGTGATTGATCATGGGATATGGCCTCTTCAAAATCGATGTTGAAGTCATACTTTCTTGACTCGTACAACGCTATTAACGCAACAAGCGTCGGAATAGTCGATTTTATATCCCCAGCGTTTACTAGCAATTTGGAAATTGCCGTCAACAGAGTCTTGTCAACCGCTATTGACTTGTCGTTATATGCTGCTATCACTATTATGGATATTATTACAGAAAGTCTCACATGAGAACATCCTGGCTTGATTACCACGTACTTCAGTGTCTCGCTCTGGGTGAACACTGAATTGAAGTATTCATGTACGGTAGTTGCATCGAAACAACTCGTAAACATGTCCTTCTCTCCCTGAAGGAACTTATCCACAATTTCCGAGCATTCGGAGTAAGCCGGTAAGAATTCTGGCAAACACTCAACACCTTCTTCCACTCCAGTAGGAGGATCCACGGGGCTGTCTTTAAACGAGCCCAATGCCATTTCTTGCAAGTCGTTACAACTCTGGTCAATTATTTCCAACATTAACGGGAATTTGTTGAGAGAAAACTTCAAAACCGTTTTCCAGCACGTTGCACCGAAGAATACTCTAGTTTCTTTATCGTTCTTAAAGTATGTAAAGCTCTCTAGATTCACAGGAACTACCTTATTGGGGCTGGAATAGTGAGAATTAGTCATGCTTGACATGTCACCTATTCCGTCAATCAAACTGAAGTTAATTTCATCTCTTATGGACCGCAAGAATGCCGAATCGTTGTAGGAACAGAGATAAGCTGGAACTTTGTTCTTGACACAGGCAGAGCATAATGGCTTCTGATGGTCACATTTGATATTCGAGTTTCTGCAGTTGAAACAGGGCAGACGAGACTTCGGTGAAGGTTTCGATATCCTGCCACTCATGGTAGTAGTTTCTATACGTTTTACTTAAGTATATGACTCAACACTAGCAAAACCTATAGTTAATGCTAAAGATAATGATAGAGATTTGTTAACCATCTCTAATTTAGTGGCGGCTAATAAAGTGATTAATGAATGCAGGAATAGAATCGGAGATATACCAGTGTTAACACCGAGAGGTGGATCAGGGCGAGGTATGCAAAGATGTGCAACGTGAGAGAGAGATGGAGGGGTTGTTTGGCTAGTCTTCGTGGGTTGGAGTTGGGAGGTGTGGGAGTAGGGTTTCTGACTGGGAAAAACTTGAAGTATATGAAAAGAGAATTGCATGTAAACATATTAAAGTGGGAACTACCATAAATGAAATCAGGGTTCGCTCTTCAAACACCGAATGAATATATTACCAATCATTTGTGAACAAGAATGCTGCAAATATGCCTTGTTAATTTGATTTGATGTTGATACTGGACTACATTTCATTACATATTAATTTATTCCGTTGCAACATGCACCACAGCATATATAGATTTCTGCATTGCTATAAGTATTGAACCTATTTTTGGAAAAACATGATTTTATTTTTGATATATATGGAATATCCTAAATTTTTTAAAATTGTTACCTTTCGATAAATACTATTGCGATGCTATCACTTTCTGCTTTCTTTAATTTGATAAGCTATATATACGGATGGTTAATGCATGTGGCCCTTCCTATGGGGACTATCTTGTGTCCGCTTATCCTGACCTAATCAACCTGTATTACAATGAATTAAAAGATGCCATCTTCGATCCAATATCCCTTCCAATTCTTTTTGCAGTTTTGTTGTAGGTTCTTGTAAGACTTTACTAGAGCTGAATTACTCCTCCAGTGAACTCTCTAGTTGTCAATAACCCCATATAGCAATATTTCCCTCTAAACCTTTTCCTGTCACATTTTTTTAAAGCGATCATAGCAACTCGAACCTTCTACGAAACCACTTTTAAATCTAATCCCATATATAGATCAGTAGAAGCAACAATATTCCACCACTTCACGGACAATAAATTCACAAGGAAGCGCAATCCTATGGTCACGTGACTGTGGTAAAGTTATTGCGCGCCAAATTAGAATGTTCAAATATTACATACTATATGCTGAAAAATCTGAAGAGGAAGAACTCTGGTAAGCGTTGTCACGTAGTATTACTCACTAAGAGTAACCAAGTAGTTTATATATCTAATACAGGGAGACGTTCGTCCTATAATGGCTATGTTTTGATCCACGATTTTGCGCAAAGTGGTAATACATTATATTACTCTGTCTATTGAATTATGTCATCAAATTAATTGACATTCTTGGTTCATAGAAATTTTGAATACAAGTTGGTCAGGAGATACGCGATATTCGCTTAAATTGAAAGACTATATGAGTCCAACTAGTGGATCATAAAAGTCTCTGGTCGATCTCAAAAGTTAGTGGGTGCTAGACAACATATGGATGTTCTTGCATCACCTCTCAAAATCCAAAGTCTCTTATTCTTTGATGAAAATTTAGTCAAGTAGTCCGCAATATGTTTAGACGTTCAAGAAGAAAGTATCAATTTAATTCTTACTTTGAATGCAATACCTATTCACGAGTCATTAGATGTCCTAAATCAGAAGACTGGTACGCCAATGACGCACAAAGAAAATATATACACAGTGACAAACGTAAATGTAGTAGATGACATTAACGTTACATAAGTCCTGAAGGGCTAGAACTGTAATGGGAATGATCCAATTTATGTTGGTTTTTTTGAGCGGACAAGAGTAGAGCTAATTTGCATAATCATTGAACAAGAGGAATAGTGAAACAAGAGACGTAATCCGGTCTTGTACATTAATGGAATGACTTTAAGGTCACCGGATATTACAAAGCAGCTAAAAGTCTTGATAGATTATGGTTTGCAACTTCGATAAGCTGTGAAAATTTTTTCGCATTGCAAGTGCAACCTTAAAAAGCCGTTGAGATACATACATGACATTACATAACAATGCATGACATCATCATACTTTCTGAGTTGTCGTCTACTAGAGATGACTTACCGCTTAATAGTAGAGAAAGGAGAGACGAGAGTTGCACCTTACTACTCTTCAACGTAAACGTTCCAGATGGTGCCTCAACTCCATGATTTGTGCCAATGCCTACATATGCACTGTCGTATGAGACTTACATGACAGATCTGAAAGAGGTGCAGCCAATCGGAGATCTACCCGCTATGTCAACTTAGAGGTACATATTTTGTTTCAATTTGGTATAGACATTTGTCATCTAGGCCTTTTATGGACTATTTTCCAATTCGAGATTTAAAGAAAACCGGCCGTGAGTGACGAAGTCACCTCCCATTTAGTACTATTTCGATATCAATAAATGACTACATTGTTTTCCTGTCGAGAAAACTTGGCTAGCCTAAGATCGTCAAAGATGATATACACTACTTCAAAACTAGCAGCTTGCATCGAATAGTGGCCAGACCTTTCGGTTGAAGACCGGAAAGCCAGCGAACCGAAAAGGTTCCGATGGGCACTTTCCAGCCATTAAACTCCTTGATTAAAGACTCCTTGAAATAGGGCGTTGGACCCATTAAATACCTTCAACGCAAAAAGGTGTCTCTTCTACAAAAGGCTTGCACCCATAGCTGGTGGGTATGCCACTTCAGATCTCGTTTCAGCAGACACTGCTGAACAATAGCCTCTTGTCGCAAAGATCGCTGTGTGTCGCAATGCAACGTCCCGAAACGGACAAGAAAACCAGAACTAAAAATCCGGCACATAGACGAAACAAAACATACACGTATACTTCCGGAATTAGATCCGGTCAATGACTCCTTTCTGGTGGGCTCAGTATTTGTTACTTTGACAGCCCGTGAAAGAGAAGAGTTCTCTCTTCGTCTAGTGTGCTAATCGGTAGGATTGTTAAGGACCACTTCGCAACGTAGCACTGTAGATTTGCACTGTAGCACTGTAGTACTGTGCCTCCATTACACGATGGCCTATGCTAACAAGTAGGACTGACGGTATAGCCCGCGAAGGTTTCAGCTATGTGTTAGCAGCACCATATTTTCAGATGCCCTGGTGTGTTACTAGACGAGAATAACAATAACATTGGCCAAGTAGTGCGGTTGTTTCACACGAGGTGATGGACAACTCCACCGTGGTATCCAAGGCTCAGCAAGGAAATTCCCAAACACCGCCTAGCCACCACCCACTATTTACCAGAGTTAGCAAGCACCGCTCAAACGAGAACCTGGTAACCCTGTAGGCTCAATTGTGCTAGGGCCTGCTGGCACATCTCTCGTTTAAGCTAGTTCTACAAGACATGTTACCCTGTTCACCATATTAAGGCTGGCATGAGCATAGAATACTAACCTATCCGGTTTAATCTTGGAACTAAATGACAGAAATGGTACAAATATGACCCGATGGGGAAATGCCGGCCAACCAGGTTGTAGCTAAATTCTGCACACTGCTGCAGTATTTACCCTCGGACAGGGCACTCCTGCAACACACAGAAAACAAGACATGGTCAGACAAGAACACGGTGTTTGTGCAGGCAACCAAAGAAAAAACAACAACACGCAACAAAAGGGCTTCTATCAGTAGCCCTCGGATAATTTGAAGCACGTGACTTCGAGCACGTGAGAACAATACAAATATACCACCGTCAATTCCCTCGTCAACCGTCTCGCAACTGGCACCCTCGGCCCCCTTCTGCATTCCGGACAAGCCAAACATCGCGTTTTGCAATTATTTTCTAGCACTGTGTTTACCTTTGTTCCAACCAGCCTCATGCCTGGCCCGCTCACTATCTGACTTTTTCCCTCCTGCCACCCACTGAGAATATAATCCCTTCATTCTGCCTCCTTTCATGTCGGTGTGATTTGCTGTTAGTTGGTTGTAAAGATTTCTCTTCTTAAACTTGTGACTTAGGCGGCTAATAATTTTAATATTAATATTATTATTATCAACACCTTTTCTTTCTGAACACTTGGACTTATATAGCTGTGTATCCGTTGTTTCTTTGCAAAAGAGATAGCTGTCATTCCTTCACACACTAGCGTACCGTAGTCGAGCCGATTAAGTTGTTGTTATCATTATTATTGTTATACTCATAGCTTCAAATACCACAGAACACTGTTTCAACTGCAGTTGGCTATCCATATCCTTGCTACACATTAATATCCTACAATGAAGTTCACTTCTTCTGTCTTGCTTGCATTAGCAGCAGCCTTCACAACCGTTTCAGCAGACTGCTCCAACGTCGGTGGTAACTATTACTGTTCCCAAACAAACAAGATTATCTACTCGGGTATCGGTTACTCAGGAACCTACCAAGATGTCACCAACATGGATGAAACCTCCGGTAAATGTACCCAACAGTCATACTCGTTCTCAGGTAACCTTTCCCCATTGGATGAGGAGCTTTCCGTTCATTTCAGAGGTCCTTTGAAGTTGTTACAGTTCGGTGTCTACTACCCAGCATCCTCCAACCAAAAGAGAGAAGATGACGAAGAGTGCGTTACCAAGCACGTTCACCACAAGCACAAGCGTGCTACCGAGATCATCGAGGTCACTGAAACCGTGCTAGTTGACGCTCAAGGTAAACCAATTTCTACATCTGCCACTATTGCTACAGTTGCCGTAGAATCTGCTCCAGCCCCTGCTGGTACTGCCAGCCCTGTTGGCCCTGCCAACGGAGCTGGCCAAGGTAACACTAACAGCCCAGATGCTAGCACCAACTCTCCTCCAACCACCACTTCCAGCAACTCTGTTTCTGGTTCTACTGCCTCTGTCGCCGCTGGTGACTGGGAAAGATCTTCTTACTACTCTCCAGGTTCTGCTGACAACTGTGTTTTCCTTAACTACTTCGGTGGCTCTGGTTCCGGTGTCTGGTCCTCTACCTTTGGTAACTCGTTGTCTTATGCCAACTCTGATGCCTCTGGAGGATCTTCTTCTCCAGTTGCTCTTGGTGATGTTACTATTCCATCCAACACTGAATTCGTCATTATGGCTGGTAACAAGTGTTCTGGAAGCGACTGTGGATACTACAGAAACGGTATTCCAGCTTACCACGGTTTCGGAGGTAACTCTAAGATCTTTGTTTTCGAGTTCGAGATGCCATCTGACTCTGGAAGCGGTTTCAACGCTGACATGCCTGCTATCTGGTTATTGAACGCCAAGATCCCAAGAACCTTACAATACGGTGATGCCACCTGCTCTTGTTGGAAGACTGGTTGTGGTGAGATGGATTTGTTCGAGATCTTGAGTGCCGGAAGCGATAAATTGATCTCTCACTTACACGATGGTCAAGGTAGCGATGGTTCTTCTAACGGTGGTGGTGGTTCTCAGGACTACTTCACCAGACCAACCAGTGGTTCTTTGAAAGCTGCTGTCATCTTCACTGACACCCAAATTCACATCCTTGAGGTTGACGTGGACTTTGACTCATCTCTTTCTCAAGAAACCGTCGAGGCATGGATCCAACAAACAGGTTCCGCTGCTTCTCTTGGATACTAAGCGTAGAAATGCGTTTAATCTCAATTTATGGATTCCATAAATTTGGGGAAGTCATGTTGTATACCAAAATTTTCAGCCTTTTGGTGGTCGCCTGCCAACCTGGCTCTTTTTCATAGCTTGTATTACTTTATTTCAAAAAAAAGGAGAAGGACGTGAAAAGAATACCCTCTTCTTCCACTCGTTTTCTGCATAGACTTTTTGTTCTGTTTGGTTTGTATTTAATGTCATGTTTAATTAGTTACAATGTTGTAGAAGAGATACCTGAACTAGAGATCAACACAATCCAAGACATTCAGAAATAAGACAATTTGGAAACACTTCAAATGAAAAAAATACACTTCAAGTAAGGAATTACATATCGAAACATTACAAGATAGAGGTAACGAGCGCATATTACAGTTATTGGGGGTGTGCATGGCCATATATATTTGTAACCTTATTTCAACATCTGCATAGTTGACAGCGAATGTGGAGTACAAGAAGCAGATAGCGAATGTACGTCTGTGCATTGGCATATTTTCACTATATAAAATAAGAATGCATTCAAGGCATTTTATAGATGATTATTATATTTATCTAAAGTAGCCGCTTGCAATTAATTGATAATATAAGCGAATATAGATTCTCACTGTAACACAAACAGTTTATTCTAATCTAGTCGCAATTAATTAAAGGAGATATTTCAAAACCATCTTCCGTTTTCTACTTGAATACCATTAACATGTCTGCTACTCTAGGAATTGATGTAGGCACTGGTTCTGTACGTCTATACTACAACGATGGTGGAAAGGGAGAAAGCTACGAATCTGACATCACCACTAACCATAATGGAAACTTCATAACTCAATCGTCATTTGAGATATTCAACAAGATAGTTGGTCTTATCTCAAAGCTAAAGCACAAAGATAACGTACGAGCTATCGGAACAACAGCAACATGCTCAATGGTGGTATTCGAGGAGATAGTTGTAGATCAAACCAGGTATTTAAAGCCCTTCAATGCAATTGCTGGAGATAATAGTCCGCAGAAATTAGAGGATGTAATCTTGTGGATGGACAATCGTGCTACAGAGGAAACAAAGCTCTTGAATGGACTACATAAAGGTGATGACATCTCTAGATACGTTGGTGGACTGTTTGTTCCTGAATTAGGAATTCCCAAGTTGAAATGGCTCAGTGATAACTTCCCAAAGAGAAGGTTGGTGTGTTTTGAGTTGCACGATTGGATAAATTACCTATTTCTCGTTGGTGGATTCAATGATGACGGGTTGGTCAAGTACGAACCGAGGACGGCTGATTTCGAGGATAACAGCTATGCAATCGATGGTTCAATAAAAGGTTGGTCGAGGAGTGTATTGAAAGCCAAGTTTGGAATAAATGAGAATATAGAGGTTGGAGGAGCAGACTTCAACTTTGTTACTTCAAAATTCCCTACAGTAGGCTTTGCCTTAGGGTATGCACATCCATCTTTCGGTTTTACCGAGGCCATAATTGGTAATGGATGCATCGATAGTTATGCTGGATGGTTGGCCAATATCTGCGAACCCACTGGTGTTCAAGATCCAACTAGTGGTACTCTTTCAATGGTTGCGGGTACATCAACTTGCTTCATCATTGCTTCCAAAAGCGACAAAGTGAATTTTATTCCAAATGTTTGGGGGCCGTTCAATCAGATAATTCCAAATACTAATGTCTATGAGCTTGGCCAACCTTCTACAGGAAAACTATTCCAGCGGCTCTTCAGAACATTCGAGAAGTTCATTCAAGAGAATGTCTCTAAAGATGCTGAACCTTCGGCTGTGTTTGACTACCTTGAACTGGAGACAAGAAAGCTCCTGACTACAAGTATAACTCAAGTTATCAGAAATTATTTTTACTACGGCGACGTCGATGGAAATAGAAACCCGATAAGTGATAATACAATGAGTGAAATGGTGATCGATGGTTTTAATTACGATAGAAAATTAGCTCCAATAATTGATAACTATGAGGAGAGTATGAGTTTTGTGATAAAATACAATTTAATCTTGGAATTCTTGTGCTTCCAAACCAGACACATTGTGGAAACATTGAGGAAAGGTGATTTCAAAATAGATCAAATCCGAGTAAGTGGTTCCCAGGCTAAAAACACGAGGTTCTTAAAACTTTTGAGTAGTGTTACGAACCTTTGTGTTACCCGAGTTGATGTTGATGTCAAGTACAATGTGGCGAGAGGAGCATCTTTCATCGGCGATATAGCCAGGGCAAGACAATTCGACTTGAAGAAACCATCAGCAATAGTAACAGCAGCGCCAGATTCCAATGGGCATAAAGAAGAGATAATTCCTTCTGAAGAGGATCAAGATTTACTAACTATAAAGTATGGAATTTTCCAGGACATGATAGAGATGCAAACTAAGTTTAGAAACCTAGTTAATAGAGAAGGTTAATACCGGCCTTTTCAAGGATTGCAAATTGAGAGATAGTATACAGTTAATAATATTCCCATTCATTACTAATTCAATGAAGCCAGGGCCACAAGTAACACATCTTACTGCAAAAGAGTACCCGACAAGAAATAATTCCGCAATGTCTCTCCATTTGATATAGTTACTTAGAGAATGCATAACGTTTTATCATAATGCAAGATTAGTCAATCGATGTTCTAAGCCAAATTCCCGTAAGAAAATAAAGCACTAAAGCGACGATCATAATTACAATAACAGTAAATGAGTTAGTAGAAGCTGGGCCCACACATATGTATGCAGATACAACAACGTAATTGGTCAATTGAGTCAAGAGCGAAACGCCTGTCGATACCAGTTACCTTGCGCTATTTAATTAGTCATGGAAGCCTCCAGGCGTCCCCAAATAACAGCAAATACGCAATTCTACCAGGCTTAGTAGTTAACCTGGTGCTCAACGAAATTTTAAAGGACAGCCTTCGCTCACATCTAGTCCTCACTTGCTGCATTGGTAAGTTACATGACAAAACTAAAAATAGTCGATTTTCAGCCAAGATCGCCACTACTGGGAAATTATAGGTTCCAGAAGTCTATAATCCGCTATAATTACACTCCAGTTTAGTAACCACAACACCAGGCACATTATTTATACGAATGACAAAACCACCATCAAACCCCATTTTCCATCCGTAACTCTGAATCCACCATGGCTAATATATACAAAGTCCCGGATAAATTGCCGCAATGTGTCAAACAAACAATACAACGTTGCACGACCCCAACAATCCGTTCTTTTTCTCGAGGTCTACAAATTCTAAGTTGACGTGAAGCGGGCAATTACCCATCAAAGCCACCCAGAAGACCCACAAATACTGCTCGAAAGCACGTAAACACCGACCAGACGCTAATTCCTCGACGTCCCCTAAAAACTCTTCCAGACCATCCGTTTTTCTCCAGTTCTTTTCTTCTCTGGACCTGGCGATTGAAGCCCACCACGAAAATTTTTCTCTTTTACCCCTCCTAACCCCACGCAAAAATTTCATCAAAGTTTTTGTGACACTGAAATGGACACACCAAGTACCACGAAATGGACCCCCCAAAAGGAGGAAATCTCATCTAATGCGCTAGGTGGGAGTCCAGAACTAGCTAGAATGTAGAGGCATATGTAGGGACGGATATTTTCTGACGTACAACGAAGAGCAGGTGGAGATGGACGAGATTGTCAGTGCAGTGGGTAACTGGATTCGATGAGGCAGAACCACAAAACCAAAAGATGGCCAGTCATCTCTGCAACGACGATCTGGCAATAGTAGAGAGAAGCGAGAACACAGCAGTTAGACGGCAGGGGAACAACCGGAGTCGTATCGAGTCCGAGCCGCTCTTGGTGTCTGCGGTTGTTTTATAGCTTTGTAAGTGTCCACGCCACTGTCTCTCTATTGGCTGCTACGGGATACCACAGTGGGGAGATTAGACTGTACAGACCCCGATTCGAGGAAAGTGGAGCGCTCGTACTCGTATATGGCATATGGACATCGAACGATCTACTGGGGGAGGTGTGATGGCTAGTGTATGTAGGATAATGATCTGAATGGCAGTGTTAGTGCATAGCATAGGGCTAGTGCGTTTTCAACCTGAATGGGAGGAATTTTACCATGGCATTGGAGACGAAAATTGGTGTCTCCATCGATATAGATTATTAATCAAGAGGTTTTTGAATAATAATAATTATATTAATACCAACACCATGGTATTCTACTATGATACTCCAGAGCAATATTATTAACAGCATACATTATACAAATTCATCCCAATGTTATTAATAATAATAATAATAATATATTTATATTTTATTTATTTATACTAATAATATTATTAGACTCTGTGCGTGCTTACTGAGCTCATTGTATGGCCCCTGCCCAACCATTCTGTTCTTCGGAGTAGAGACAGTTCCGGCACCACTACTGCTTTGGGGTTATGGATGGCTTTGTCTGTGGAGAGGAGTATTCTTTCAGCAAGTGGAGTTAGCAGGAAGTAGTAAGGAAGTAGTGTTCCAGTGACCTGACGTAGACTGGTGGATAGGAGTAGACCTCTCAGGAGATGTGGAGTAGTGTCGTAGCAGCAATGGTCAGATCAATAGTCCAATAGTCATTCCAATGGGCATCTTTTCGGTCATGCTATTAACATGACGTAGAGGATCGTAGACCGTAGAGCTTCTCCGTGTTTCTTGTCGTTGTCTTTTATGGCATTTGGCATCGGAAGAACTTTCTAAACACCATAACCTCGTAGTTCTTGAAGAGAAAGGGTAAGACTTTTCACATTTCTTTTGTCGTTTCCCGTCTGACTGTTTCTCCGTCCTGGTTGGTAGTTTTCTGAGTTTGTGAGTTTAACCGTATTGCACGTTCTGTTTCGTTTGTTCTGTCGTTCTCTGCTCTCTTTGGTGGTAGTACACTCTTCGTTTCCTCAGTTCTATTTTCTCTTTCTCACTGAACCTTTTACATTCCCGTTCTCTTTATTTCTTATTCTTCTCCTATTCTTTCTTATTCTTCTATTCCCCTTCTTTATTCCTCGCTCTTCTGGCTCTTCCTACTCCACCCTCTCGGACAACCCACACACCTTCCCTCCATTGTTCACCGGTGCGTTCAGGCTTCAAATTTTCCGATTGTGTCTGTCTTCATAGAGCATAGAGAATAGTTCACTCGGGAAACCATAGACATCACTCGTAACCCACGAAAGTCAGTATTTTTCTTTCTGGGCTGTTAGCGTTAATATTGGTCTTGGTAGTGGTAATTATTATATACTTATACATATATATTGTATCTTTTACATTAATTGTTACTATTACTATTCTTAATATTATTGTCATCATTAGTGTTAGTCGTTGACATCGTTTTTCGTTTTCCATTTCCGTCTTCGTCTTAGTCTTCGTCGTCGTCGTTCTTGTCTTCGTCTTCCCTTGTCGTTGTGTCCGTCGTTTCCTTCTGGAGCTACTACCACTTCTCACCCAAAGAGTCTCGGATTATCGTTGTACTACCGTCGCTCTTGTTCCCTTTGGCTTCCCCTCCCCGTCATCGTAGTCTTAGACAGAATACCAAGAAATTCAGTTATCCACAAACGGAGATCCTAGCAACCCCAGAAGGTCCTATCAGTCCCGTATCAGTTCTATATCAGTTCTCATATTGCACGGCTCTAATAGCACGAAAACTAACCTCGCCGAACCTCATTAACACACCATCTGGACGTTGTTTCTATTCATCAACCATTACGACAACAAACTTATCCACCATCAAAATATTCATTATACATCAAGACCACTTCCACCAACAAAACCACCACATTACATAGTCTTATCCACCACCAAAATCGCCAATAGCTTACCCACCACTAAACTCATCTCTTCCCGCCTTCCACACCGCATGTCAACCACCCTCCAAGATGATGTTCCAGAATGATTCCAAGTTCCCCAACGCTCCCCCCAACTCCTCCAATAAGCCCATCGACTCACCCTTCAGCCAGAGCCCTCTTCACAACCCTTACGCTCAAATACACAGCATGCCTCATCCCCATGGACACACACACAGCCATGGCTTCGATGCCCCACAGCTATCTCATACGGCCTTCACAGCGAACCAAATGAACAACCCGATGAGCCAGAACATCGCCGACATCAACAGCGATACGAGTAGCAGTAATACCATCAATAATAACAACACCACCAGCGGAAACACCTCGGGAAACCAGTCCGTGTTCCGTACCAGTTACTCACCAGAACCTCCTTCGTCCTCGGGTGTCGACTCCAGCATCTCCAACCTCTTCGCCAATGCTCCAAACACTTCATCGTCTTCTATCTCCAAGCCCGTAGCGGTTACCAACAAGCACATCAACCCCAGCGCAGCCCAGTCCTCTAACAAGAAGAGAAAGTCTAACGTAAGGGCGTGTGATGCTTGTGCTATCAGAAAGGTCAAGTGTGAGGCCAGAAGACCCTGTAACCACTGTGTAGCCAACAACTTGAACTGTACCCAGCTCCGAGAGAGAAAGAAGTCCGGCCCCAAGAACCTCCACCGCAAGACGTTGGATTCTATCAACAGTTTGAGCGAAGTCATCGAAATCAACAACGGCAAGCCCGTAATGAAGAAAAGGCCATCGCTATCAGCTACACCTAGTGCCAACAACGTAATCCCCATAAAAGAGTCCTCGAACGAGGTCGAAGACGACCAGCTATCGCTGTCAGCTTCGTCAGTAGTCGTTTCTTCGGCAGCAGCAGCCAACATGAACCAAACTTCATCAAAAGGTTTCGATAACAACACTGCAGCAGAGTACAAGGTCACTCCATACAACTTGATCGAGAATATCGCTCTTATCGGCGACGAGCCGATTGTTTTTGAACTCGTCAAGCCGTTGACGGTCCAGTCGTTGGTGATAAACTATATGAAGCTCATCGAGTTCGTTACAACCAACTTTCCCAACTATCACCATCTTCCTCACAACCCATTACACCTGGAAATCAACCTAATGGAACACCATGACGACATGATTTTCCTTTCGAAGCTCTTGATCGTGCTTACTGTCAACCTCATCATTTGTGAGATCTTGATCAAATTAAAGAAGCAGAAGTTCCGTAACTTCATCAAGTACCCAAAGAAGAACCTTCTTTTCCGTAACTTTAAGAACTACAAGAACCTCCTCCACTTCAAGTGCATCGAGATTAACACATTGGTCGAGAAGAACTTCATTGTACCACCTATCATCCCCCAGAACAACGCCAAAAACTTGAACAACCTCAACCTCAACCACATCAACCAGTACCAGATCTACTACAACTTGTCGTTGAGTTCTTTACACTTATGTAACTACTACCACACTTTGAACTTGACCAACACCTTGAACAACGCTACCAGCAACGACAACAATTACGGAAACGAGGCACAGGAGCACCAGAAGTTGGTCAACTTGAGAAAGAGTATAGCCTACTACCAGCTCATCAACATCAAGTCTAACGACAGCGCAGTAGTCGTTCAATTGTACGAGTTGTTCGAGATGCTCTTCACCTACGAGAGGTATTACATGGTCTATTCGTCCAACAACTACAACCTCAACTTAGTCAGAAACACCGACGTCATTGTCCATTTGAACTCTCGTCGTTTCCTCAAGTACAAGAGCGATAATATCAACAACCTGTTCAACTCCAACTTCCTCTTTGAGTTGATACTGATTATCGACGACGCGAACGACGTCGATCTGAATGTGCTTGGAAAGTTGGTCCGGTTCTCGAACTTCAACGTCAGCCTTAAATATGCCGACTCAAAGGCTTCAAAGTATCCCTCGCTTAGAGACAAGATTAGAGCCTTGAACAGTGGTGATGAAATCCTCGAGGTGATTAAAAATGTGCTTATCTTCAAACTCCTTGTTACTTTCCCGTTGAGTTTGGAAGATTCGAAGCGAGAACTCATCCAGATAACGAAAGACTTCAACGCCAGCTTGTCTAAGTCGGACACTGATTTGTTCAAACTTCAAATTTCGAACTACCAGTTGTTGCCTCACATGCTCCATCTATTGAAGATACTCTTGGAAACCAACGACGACGAAGCCAAGGTCAAGATGGAAGAGGATCTCACCCAAGCCAGACGGATAGAAAATGCACAAGAAGATCATATCGTAGTAGAATTTAGTGAGAACTTGCGGAAACACTTCCCCTTCTTCAACAACATCAACAAGCTTATTCGTTCTGAAAAGTTGCTCTACCTGTGGTTCTGTAATCTCGCGGAGAATCTCCACAAGTTGACTGAATTCAAGAAGATGAATGACCATAAACAATTACTCGAAAGAGAGTTGATCAAGTCGCAGGATACTAACATTGATGTGTCGATTAACCATCTTTTGGAGGAGTTGGATGCCACGAAGTTGATGATCAATTCACCCAATTCGTCTATGCCGAACTCTACTCTTGTCACGAATTATCCTAGCCCCGAGGTTGCAATTAGACAACTTCCTAAGGTACACCGCATGGTTCCAGATGACGAGGAAGACGAAGAAGAGGACGAAGAGGGCTATTTTTCGATCAATCCAGGTCGTCCAGCGTCTATAGCAAATACTGTAGCAGCACGATCGACACAGATAGCATCCAGAGCTTCGTCTGCCGCTTCCACATCGTCATCTCATTCTGTAACGAGTGCTACGTCTGTCGAGCACGGAGGAAACTTACCTCCAGTCTCTTCAACAACCACCATGAAGAACGAGAATGCAGGTATGAACACTTCTAGCGCCAATAACATGGCCATGAGTGCTAGTACTAAAAATCTCTATAACTTGTTCACTCAAATCAACGAGGATTTCTACGGTGGGGGAACTAGCGGGTCATTGACCAATTTGCTTCAATTCAACAGTACTTATTTGGGTGGAGTTGCTGCTAGTCCAACGGCAAACCATGGAGGGATATCTGGGATGACACCTATGAACCACACTATGAACACGCCGAGTGTCCATCTGCACAGTAACCCGAATATCAGTAATAATTTGGGACACAACAGCAAAGACGACGATATCAAGTTGACACCGGGCCAGTTTCTAATGTAATTTTTTTACGATCACATGTTGCTCAATAATGATTAAAACATGGCATTTGCCATTTATGTATGATACGATTTGTTTTCCTTCGTATAGAACTAATAAATTAATAGATATTGAGGATGTAGATAGAGAGTAGAGACAGTGCTGGAGGAGAAAGTATCAATGGACGGTCACCTCTTCTAGTAGTATGCTGCCATCTGCTTACATTCCTGGAAGATAGTATTATTAGCAATGCTATAAGATTTTCAAATGCTAAATTCATTTACAATTAAATTTATAAAAATACATTAGTGCTATTATGACAACAGATTTGAAGTCTGCGCAATGAACAAATCTTTTAAACTAAACAAATCTTTTAAACTATTCCACGTTGAATGCCTCACCGTGGAATACAATTCTTTTGCTTCAAAAACGGTCTATCAACTATTACAGATAGTTTTTCTACTCTGTTTGTTGAGGGACAAATGACACACATCAAAACACTTTAAAGACTTTTGGTCAATCTATCTATTTGAAACAATGGGTACAATTTCGATATATTATTGCTAATTCAAGTCCAATTGAAATAAAGAATAGTGAATTTACTTCTTCATATAGAGCACAAAGCTTCCCTTATTGTATGACATCGTGAGTGACAAAGATGCACTACATGAACACTTACATTTCGTTGGATATAATAGGTGGTCTTCCAGAATTATACTGTACTTTCAGAATTATGCTCTACTTTCAGCTACTCAGTCTTTAACATTTTGCAATCAAAGTCTATTGCTTCTTCTATAATCGGTTACAAAATATCCCAAACAGGAAATTCTATCACAATGAGATGGATACTGCAGACAAATTACGCTTAATGATTGCCGAGATGGGAAGAAGAATACAGACGAATGGATGTCATTTGGTGGAGTTGTATTAGGATGTGTTGTGTACGGTTAGAGTGGCTTCCTCCAGCATTTTGTAATATATAGAACAAATGGAAAGAAGTTTCAAACTATTCTTGTATCGTAGTAGATCTTGAGTCACCGCTTCTTCATTTTAGTTGGCAGATGTCCTGTATTTAACAACAAAAACGTCTGAATTCCAAAGGCCCCTGACGCAAGGCATTAGATTCAGACACGATTGGCAGCATCTGGGTGCAAAGGCAAGCAAGATGGCGTTTAGTTTACGAGTTACTCGTTGAAATGAAGGACCGTTGATAGTGGTCATTCATTCAATATGTGGTGTACAAGAGGATGGAAAAGTGCCATTAAAATCCGATATTTCGTGACAACAGGAGATTGAGGAGAGGGGAAGAACTTTAAGCCTCTGTTCCTTCTATTTTCTTAGGTGGTTTCCGTCGGATTTAGACGTTGTAGTTGACCGAGGTGGAAACAATGGATCAGTTGATCACACTGGGATAGAGTTCCTAAAGAGGAGAGCAACATTGCAGGAGATATAGAAAAACGATAGAAAATGGCATCAGGCAAGGCACCAATGAAAGATATCTCTTTGTCGTTGTGAAAGCTTCGTCTAAGAGGTGCGTTTCAGACATTTCTCACGTCATTCCACTCCAAATGAACTAGTGGTCCAGCACCACTACCGAGTATCGATAACATCTTCAAACATTGAATATATTTACCAGTAAATGTTTCTAGACTGTTAAGTCTCAATATTACAACATTTTCGCCACAAGCTGTCATTTCATATATGCTTTCTCCTAATAAAACCAAGATCGTTCGTTCATGCCCTTCAGACACCAAATTTGAAACCGTTTTGATCACGTGACCACAATATTCCCCACCACATTAGCAATGTTGGATGATAATACCATGTTGACGGCCTTTCTGTTGTAGCGGTGGAGAAAAGCTTAGATTAGATAGTGACTAGGTCTACGATTAGAGGAGCTAGGGCATAACTACTTTTCTTAATTTAGATCTCTGAGAAACGCTAAACTAAGACTTTTGTTTACGTCAAATATACGCTCTCATATAGGTACATAACACCTCTACAGTATACTCCAGTACCATAAAGGTACATGAACATAGAGTCCATTATTCTCTGAAATTGCAGTTACATCTTCATTTACATAGCCATAGATACCCCTAGGAGTGCTAATAGTACCCACTTTGTAGCAATACAGTCCTAGAACAATCTTCAGCCCATAGTACCAATAACACAACTCTCCCTCACACCACACACATTCCGACACAGACACGATAACACCAGACACTCACACTCACTCTCACTCTTCAGATTCAGACACTGACACCTCTCACCTCTCACCCACGATTGCATGCAGGAGCCACTCACAACAACGACGGCCAGAAAAATTTGGACATTTTTGGAAGTTGAAGAACCAAGGATCACTGGGCTGCCAGTTTTGAAACACCAGTAGAAGCACTCATAGAACGAATCCGTAAGCTGTAACCACTACCATTGCGTCCGTCCGTTCACCAAGTGTGCTTTTCCACCCCCAATCCGACGAATCGCATGATATTAAGGAGAGCCGCCTTCGAACTGTCGCAGTCTTATCAACCACAGCTGTCATTCCCAAGTCTCCTCGACCAACGCCTTCAAAGCGCCACGAAAACGTATCCAATCGGGCCATAGCTCTTACAGCATCTATAGTGCCCCCATTAGCATCCATATCAAGTTTCATTACCTCAAAAAACCGTACTTGTACCAGGTTTTCATAGGTACCTCTAGCATAGCATAAGCAGTAACAATAGTGGTTGTATCCAGTCAAGTTTCAACACCCTATTGATCAGTTCTATTCAAAACAAATACAAAACCTCATTATGGACTTAGACACAGACGTACCAATGGAGGACGTCGAAGATTTAAAACACAATGCCTCAGAATCTCATTCTGCCACTGGTGATGCTACACCAAGCAACAACAACACCAGCAACGCTCATAAGAAACAAGACTTGAACCCCACTTCAGTGTCACAATTGGACGAATGGATTGACAAGTTGTCCAAGTGCGAGCCATTGTCCGAAGCTGACGTCAAGAGATTGTGTGACATGGCCATCGACGTATTACAATTCGAAGAAAACGTCCAACCCGTTCAAGTTCCGGTCACCATCTGTGGAGATGTTCACGGTCAGTTCCATGATCTCATTGAATTGTTCAAAATAGGAGGACCATGTCCAGACACCAACTATTTATTCATGGGAGACTACGTCGACAGAGGATACTACTCTGTAGAAACGGTCTCGTACTTGGTGTGCTTGAAGGTCAGATATCCCAACAGAATCACTATATTACGAGGCAATCACGAGTCTCGTCAGATTACCCAAGTCTACGGTTTTTATGACGAGTGCTTAAGAAAGTACGGCTCTGCCACTGTATGGAAATTGTTCACAGACTTGTTCGACTACTTCCCAATCACAGCCTTGGTCGACAACAAGGTCTTTTGTTTGCATGGTGGTTTATCGCCAATGATCGAGACCATCGACCAGGTTAGAGAGTTGAACAGAATCCAGGAAGTGCCTCATGAAGGTCCAATGTGTGACTTGTTATGGTCAGACCCTGACGACAGAGGCGGATGGGGTATCTCTCCTAGAGGTGCAGGTTTCACTTTTGGACAAGATATCTCTGAGCAGTTCAATCACACTAACGACTTGAGTTTGATTGCTAGAGCACATCAATTGGTCATGGAGGGATTCAGCTGGTCTCATCAAGAGAGTGTGGTGACCATCTTCTCGGCCCCTAACTACTGTTACAGATGTGGTAACCAGGCCGCTATCATGGAAGTGGATGAACAGCACAATAGACAATTCTTACAATACGACCCTTCGGTCAGACCAGGTGAGCCCACGGTTACCAGAAAGACCCCCGACTACTTTTTATGAATGCGTCCATGCCTTTTTTTTCATTGTTTTCTTATACTGTTATTCTAGTCCACGTACTTGCACTTTGTTAATGTTAATCAGTTTCTTATTACACTATTATTATTATTTTATTATTTTGTTGTTGTTATATAACACCGTATCCACATGAGACTTCGTGGATATGCTTTCCTCGTCCATATAGTATCTACGATATTTTTCTTTGGTTCTTCTACTTATAGTGTATAAACGTATCAGTTGAAATAGCGATATTGTAGTGGAAATAGTATTATAGCAGCACAATACAATCTAAAAGGTTAGAAAATATAGAGAGTACAAGTCCCCCTTTGAGTTGTTGGGGTTCTCAAGATGGAGCATTAATTTCAATAATGAATCTAATGGCTTAAGTAGGACGATATAGGCCTTAAATCGGGTGGTCTGTATATCCTTTGTTAAATGCAGGAATTGATTATGGCAACTTTCAACCATTGGCTTCAAGAGGTTTCGTAGTGTACTTCCTTGAAGAGTATTTAAATGCTTCCTTCCAAAACATTTATCTTCGAATCTAAGAATACCTCTTTTAGAACTTTTCCCCTCTATTTCCATATCTAGATATCTTTTGGTTCCGTTTGCTATTAGCCCAGCTTGACTACAGTGAACGATCATATACAGGAACTTCATTACAGATTTGAACCACCAATTGTTAATTGTTAATACCATCTACAAGCTAAAGTATTTCAACGAATTTTAATTTAAATTTCTCTCTTAAAACTCAATTACGCTTACCCGTAGTATCTCATATTAGCTATCAAATTTTACCCGTAAACTACATCTACATCCCGTTTCCTTCAATACTATCACTTTACACCACTCACTTACAAGACCTGCAGACAACCCCAGCCAACCAGAAGCTCGAATTTTCCAATTATTCAAAAGGTCCAAAAGGCAGCCAAAATGATATTCAATAGAGAGAGAGAGGTGTTTACTGTATATTGTTCATAGTGTTTACATCTGTGTGACTGTAGTTAATATCCATAGCGTAAACACTACGACAGCCCCAGACTAGCCATCATGCTCAGAGTTTCCGCCAGGCCCTTGGCCAGACAATTCGGGTCGAGATCCATCTATACATCAGTTCTTGAGTCTGACTTGAACATCACCAAAACCGGTAAGGTCAATGTTGCCGTCGGTTCGGGGGGACGTTCTTCGAGAACCGGTTACACTGCCACTGTCTTCGGAGCCACTGGTTTCGTCGGTCGTTATTTGACCTCCAAATTGGCCCGTCACGGTACCGCCACCATCGTTCCATACAGAGATGACATGAAAAAGCGTTTCTTGAAAGTCACTGGAGATTTAGGTGTTGTAAATTTCGTTGAATTTGACGCCAGAAATTTAAAGTCGATCCAGGACTCGGTTGCACACTCGGACATTGTGTTCAACTGTATCGGTGCCGACTACAACACCAAGAACTTCTCCATGGCCGATGTAAACATTGCCCTTACCGAGAGAATTGCACAAGCCGTTAAGGACGCTGGAGTGCCTCGTTTCGTGCACATTTCGTCTTACAACGCTAACCCTGAATCGAAGTCCATCTTCTATGCCACCAAGGGTATCGGTGAGCAACGTGTGAGAGAAATCCTTCCAGAAGCCACTATTGTAAGACCATCCCAAATGTATGGTAGAGAAGACAACTTGTTGAACTACTTGGGACCTAAGTTGAAGATGTGGACCCCAGGAAAGAACTCCAAGGAAATCTACCCTATCCACGTTTTGGATGCTGCCAGAGCCCTTGAAAAGATTGGTTTCGACGACTCCACTGCTGGTCAAGTCTTCGAATTGTACGGACAAGAAAAGTTAACCTACTTGGAAATCAGACAAATGATTCACGGTATCACTCAAGATTTCTCCAATGCCGGTCCACTTTCCTACAACTTCGCTGACTACAACTTGCCCCTTCCAATTGCCAAATTAATTGCTGAAGTGAAGCAATTGCCATACTGGAAGATGACCAACCCAGATCAAATCGAGAGACACTTGATTAACCAGGTCATTGACCCTAATGCCAAAACCTTCAAGGACTTGGGCATTGAAGACACTACCAGATTAGCTGATGTTTTATTCACATATGTAAAGCAATGGAGACATCCATTGATCGCCATGAAGGGTGCACCAACCAAGAAGGAGTTGGAGAGATTGCGTCAACTCGAGCACTTCACCTAAGTGCTTAGACACTGAGGTTGTATACTACACTGCGCATCATCATATGGGAGTCATAACAGCTATGGAATCGGCTAGTACGATGGTCTTCGACGACATCTACGTACAAAAGCACCAAAACTGAACAGGAAGATTCATGACATTCTTCCTCAGTAATAAGTAGAATAGTCTATTGAAGATTCTGGAAACACTCCCAACTTCTACACCTTTATATTTATATATCTGCATATCTTCGTTTGTTATTGGTACTAATATAAGTATTGGAAATAAGAAAAGACTTCACTGTAGGGACTAAATGAGTTCATTTTATGTTATGTATATAACTACAATGAGGAAACGTCTATGACCATGAACAATGTGCTTGTTTTTATACCAAAAGAATTATATCACTTGAAGAGGTGAAGTGTATATTCTTTACACAAGAGTTTTCAATCACCTATTTGAGAATTATCATAGTATTTGTAAAATAATACTACAGAAAATGGCAGCCCCTGCCATAGAAAGTCTACTACACCACTATACTGCCTTTTAGAAAGAACCCACTATAAGATTTACAAAAAAATTTCAGCTTCTGCTACATTGACAGCTATATATTCTTTAAGAGTTTTATATTTAACTTTTTATAATAATTTACTATTTTTGCAACTCCTGTTTATGTATGGGTAGCCTCGGAACATCCCGAAAGAGCGATAAGAGTGAAAAATTCCGGTTTTAATGTTCTCCATATTTCGAGATATATTATGACGTCCAGCACTTCTTTTTGTCGAATTGATTCAAATCTGTAGTATATGTCATTCATGTCATACACGTTACCACCAGTAGAAATACTCTCGACTCTTCCTAGGGAAGAGCAAACTGAAGTTCTCGGGCATTTGTTTGAACCGTGTGAGACGTTATCTACGTTTATCATCGAATCCGTTGTTGAGAAAAACTCAAAGTATGAAACTTACAAGCAATTCATAGAAACAGTAAGGAAAGAACTTCTAGAGTACTTAAAGAGAGCCGAGAATGAAGCCGAGACAAGAAATACTCCAATCGACCCAAAAATCTCGAAAATCATAGCTGCTCATCCTAGGCTAGGCGGATCCTCTAAATCCAGCAATGTCAATTTGTCACAGCATTCTTCTGCTGAACAGAAATCGCTCGAAGCCTCGTCTAAGGAAGAATCAGAAAAACTGATCGCATTGAATGATCTTTACGAATCTACATTTCCAGGCCTACGCTACGTAGTCTTTGTGAATGGTCGCTCGAGACCAGTGGTGATGCAAAACATGAAGGAGAGAATAGACCGAAATGACATCCACTTGGAAAGAATCGAAGCCTTTGAAGCTATGTGCGATATTGCCCTAGACAGAGCTAGAAAATTAGGAGGAAAGTGAGTCAATAGAATGCTGTATATCGTCAATTATAATGAGATAGGTATTGAGAGAGAACTAGCTTAGAATCACTTACTGTAGAATACATTTCCACAATACTTCTCTATATCTCCATATAATAAGATCAATATCGTAAATGGTAGCGCCACATTGAATTCACAATTCCGTGTCTCAAATAGCTAAAGGAAACGGACCGGTTCACTTCCACAAGTCTTTATACGTTATTCACCACCAGGTCTCCATATTATACCATTTCAAACTAGTAATTGTTATCTCGCGTATCCCTACTTTCTTCTCTGATTCAACCTTTTTATAACAAAAGAATATCGTCCATAATACAATATCTCCTCCCTCCTTCTCCCACTCTCTCCTCCTGTCTCCGATAAGATCTCACTCCTTCACCTCCCGCACTCTAGTGTCACATACTTTATCCTCTTATATTATATCTCTTATTGCACTAACCAATCACTCCGGGTAACGCCCGCATCCGCCATCTTTTGACCATAGCGCACGACCAATTTCGAAATCTTCAGAAACGAGGTTTCACTAATAAACCAGTATCTATTGACCCTTAGCGGGTATAGATAAGTCATCAATAGGCACTTAACACCTGCAAATCCGTGTAGAAAACAATGGTATGTAATGCTGAACTGGTGGAGAGATCAATTGACGAAGAAAATGGGATAGTCTGGCTTGGGAAAGGGCCAAGTTTGTGCCGTCCAACAGTATAGAAGTGACACCCGCTCGTTGGCCAATGGTGGATGGAAGTCGGTTAATTCTGCCCACAAAACAGCTGGACAGCTTCATTGAAAGGCTTGCGTTGGGTACTACGTTGGATATTATGTTGGGTAGTTAAATTGAACTGAATTCTTTGATCCATTTGACACATTCTCAATAAATTTGGGCTATACGAACAATCTATTGAATTAGCTTGCCTGTCTTTTGATTCTATATCCATGCTTATTCTGTAACAGCTTACTAACTTTGTACCCAGGCTGGTGCTTTAGAAAATGCTCGTAAAGAGATCAAACGTCTTTCCTTAGAGGACGCCGATGAGTCCCAATATGGTCTGATCTATTCGGTTTCCGGTCCTGTTATCATCGCCGAAAACATGATTGGTTGTGCCATGTACGAATTAGTAAAGGTTGGCCACGATAACTTGGTTGGTGAGGTAATTCGTATTAGTGGTGACAAGGCCACTATCCAAGTCTACGAGGAGACTGCTGGTGTTACTGTTGGTGACCCAGTCCTCAGAACGGGTAAGCCACTTTCGGTTGAGTTGGGCCCAGGTTTGATGGAGACTATTTACGATGGTATCCAAAGACCATTGAAAGCCATTAAGGAGATGTCACAATCCATTTATATTCCAAGAGGTATTGACGCTCCTGCTTTGTCCAGAACTGTTCAATATGATTTCACTCCTGGAAGTCTCAAGGTTGGAGACCACATCACTGGTGGTGACATCTTCGGTTCTATCTACGAGAACTCCTTGTTGGATGACCACAAGATATTGCTTCCACCAAGAGCCAGAGGTACCATCACTTCTATTGCCGAATCCGGCTCCTATAATGTCGAAGAAACCGTGCTCGAAGTCGAATTCGATGGAAAGAAGAGTTCCTACTCCATGATGCATACATGGCCTGTCAGAGTTCCAAGACCAGTCGCTGAAAAGCTCGCTGCTGATTACCCGTTGTTGACTGGTCAAAGAGTGTTGGACTCTCTTTTCCCATGCGTCCAAGGTGGTACCACTTGCATTCCTGGAGCTTTCGGTTGTGGTAAGACTGTCATTTCTCAATCTTTATCCAAGTTCTCCAACTCTGATGTCATTATCTATGTCGGTTGTTTTGCCAAGGGAACGCAGGTCTTGATGGCTGATGGTGAAGACAAAAACATCGAAGATATTACTATCGGGGAACAAGTCTTGGGTAAAGACGGTCTTCCTAGAGATGTTGTCGCCTTACCTAGAGGTAGAGAGGTCATGTATGATGTCACTGAGAAGACTCAACACAGGTCTGATACGATCTACGGTACGGCTTCTTATACATGTAACGCGACTCACAAGTTGATTGTTCAGACCAAGCAAAGGGTTAATGTTACAAACCATATTCTTAGAGGTGAAGCCCAAACTTCTGTGACCTACTTCGAATTGAGGGATACTAGAGCCGATAATGGCCGCAGATTGAAGTTGGTTAAACTTAGTACGAAGTCTTTCCAGCACAGCTTTCATGGTCCGGAAATTGCAGCTGCAAAAGCAAATGCTGTAGCTGAAAAGATTTCAAAGGATCCTATTAGATGGGTTGTTGAGGCTCGTGATGTTTCTCGTCTTGGATGGCACGTTCGTCGTGCAACTCAACAATTGTGGTCTCCTGTTTTGTTAGAGAAGGAGGTTTTGGGTCCAATGATTGCCAAGCATGGTTTCAGCGCCTCAATTGCTCCTTACATGGCGTATTTGATGGGTCTTTGGGTTGGAGATGGCTACTCTGACAGAGCTACCTTCTCCATCGACAGTGCCGATGTGGAAATCCATGAGCGTATCAGCCATTACGCTAGCTACGCTGACTTGACTGTTGATGTTGCAACATACAAGAAATCGCGTGATGCTACTGTTAGTTTGCACAACAAGGAAGTTCGAGGTAAGGGAATTCGTAAGAATTTGAATACCAACAACTTGTTGTGGGCTTTGCTTGCAGAAGTTTGTGAGAAGAAGACGAATGAGAAACTTCACAAGTTTGTTCCTTCTTTCCTTCGTTCTGAGAGCATTGAGGTTCGTGAGCAATTCATTGCTGGTCTCGTTGATTCTGACGGTCACGTCAAGAGAGACGACGAATCAAACATTTGTCTTAGTGCAACTATCAAGACTATCTACCCAGCAGTTAGAGACGGTCTTGTAGCTGTTGCTCGTTCCTTAGGTATTCCAACCTCGATCAATACTGAGGTTAGTAGAATTGTCAACGGAGTCAATCATCAAGAGAGTTATGCCGTCTATATGGCTGGATCTTCTCCTTTAGATTCGGTTCTTGCAAAATGCTCTGCATCTCGCAAGAGAGCCGAAGAACCTTCCTGCGTGAACCGTTCTGCTCACGCTTACAATTTCCACATGATGGAAAGGGAAGTTGATGATTACTATGGTCTTACCCTCTCTAAGGAGTCTGATCACGAATTCTTGTTATCGAACTTAGCTTTAGTTCACAATTGCGGTGAGCGGGGCAACGAGATGGCAGAGGTATTGATGGAGTTTCCAGAGTTGTTCACTGAAATTTCCGGTAGAAAAGAGCCTATTATGAAGCGTACAACTTTGGTCGCTAACACTTCCAACATGCCCGTGGCCGCACGTGAGGCCTCCATTTACACTGGTATCACATTAGCTGAGTACTTCAGAGATCAAGGTAAGAACGTGTCTATGATTGCTGACTCTTCTTCTCGTTGGGCTGAAGCTTTGAGGGAAATCTCGGGTAGATTGGGTGAAATGCCTGCTGATCAGGGTTTCCCAGCTTACTTAGGTGCGAAGTTGGCTTCTTTCTACGAGAGAGCCGGTAAGTCTGTTGCTTTAGGTTCTCCAGAGAGATTAGGTTCGGTTTCCATTGTTGCTGCTGTCTCTCCAGCTGGTGGTGATTTCTCCGATCCAGTCACCACATCTACTTTGGGTATCACTCAGGTTTTCTGGGGTTTGGATAAGAAATTGGCTCAAAGAAAACATTTCCCTTCTATCAATACAACTGTATCCTACTCGAAGTACACTAACGTCTTGAACAAGTACTATGACTCCAACTACCCAGAATTCCCAGCATTGAGAGACAAAATCAAGGAGATCTTATCTAACGCAGAAGAATTGGAACAAGTTGTCCAATTGGTTGGTAAGTCTGCTTTGTCTGACTCCGACAAGATTACATTGGATGTCGCCTCTTTGATCAAGGAAGATTTCTTACAACAAAACGGTTACTCTACATACGATGCATTCTGTCCTATCTGGAAGACTTTCGACATGATGAGAGCTTTCATCTCGTACCATGACGAGGCTCAAAAAGCTGTCGCCAATGGTGCTCAATGGTCCAAGTTATCCGAAGCTACTTCTGATGTTAAGTACTCTGTTTCCTCTGCTAAGTTCTTTGAGCCATCCAGAGGTGAAACTGAAGGTAAGGCCGAGTTTAACACTTTGTTGACCTCGATCTCCGAGAGATTCGCTGAAGCTTCTGAGTAAACTCAATACTAGCGATTTAATTCTTTATATTGACAGTCTGTCCTTTTTTATTTAATCAAATTTATTTTGAAATTCATTACTCATTTAGTTCGTTTCTACGTCCCGAGATAAACAATATCTACAATAAAGTTATTCAGTTATAAAATTATAAAATTATTATATTAGTAGAGGTTTCTTGCCGTGTTCGAGATGCAATTCCATGAATTACAAAAGCAATTAACAAAGAAGTTGTCAATAGCTTGGATGACATGTCTTACGTCTTCGTCTAATGAGTTGACAATTGCACTTCCTCCTATGATCTCCGCCTCATCTGGTTGGTCTATCTTCATGTAGTTTAAGGCGTAATCTTCAAATGCTAGGGCATTAGGAGTATAGGATGGTTCAGCAATAGGACCTGGCTCATCGGCTATCATAAAAGTAGCATTGGAAGAATGTATTAACTCTCTTACTGGCGAATGGACAAGACATGAAATGGAGCTATTTGGCTTCAATTTCATGTTCTCCATTACTTGAGAGTAATCGGGGACATCTGGTACAGCTCTAACAACTCTTAAAATGGTAGGAGAACGCTGAAGGGAATCGCTAGTCCCCTCTATTGAACTTGGTAGAGTCAACTCCTCTGGAGTTATATCAATGGCCTTAGTCTTGAAAATCCATCCAGTTAATGAGGATAATATACTCCTTGATGGTTCTGTCTTCAAATGACAGTAGTTATCTTGCTGGTAAGCATGTCTACCAGCAATGGAGAGATCATTATTATGCTGCGAATCGCTAGGTCTCCATCTGACAAGTCTTTCTTCCATGAATTCCTGAAAGTAATCCATGATAGGAAAGATTCTATTTTGTCTTTCAACTATTTCCCCACGAATTAATCCTCCTGGCTGTTTTGCGCTGATCTCAAAAGGCGGTTCATGAGGTGATTGTATCATTGATTGTGAAATTGGGTATGGTAATGGACTCTCCTCATTGAAATCGTCTGTCTCTGCTGCTGTTTCAATATCAAAGTAGCTGGAATCAGCTGATTGCCTTATGCCGGCACTTCTTGTAGAATTGTAAAAATCTTCGTATGGAAATTCGACGGAGCTAAATTCTCTTTGGATGGTTCTGAACTTACCGTTAGACCGTATCATCTTTAACGACTTCTTTGCTGACAATTGACTAAATTCCAATCCTTCCACCGACTCATTATTTTCATATCCTAGAGTGCTGCTGTTCAAATGGAATCGATTTCCAAGCAATTGTTCATCAATGTTGTTCTTCGACAGAGGAGCTAAGGGCGTCTGTTTACGGCGCTTATTGTTTCTTTCCGAAACGTACATTTCTAAAGTGTTAATTGGAATACGAGGGCTACTAAATACGGGGATTCTATGGGCTGGTACTTTGGAGCCTTTGGATCCACCATTTATGGGGAAGGTAAAAGATCTATGGTTCTTGGTCCCGGCATCTCGATCACTTGGTTGATACAGTGGTAGAGCAGATTGGGGGAACCACCGTTCATCATCGCGATATTCGATGATCTCACGACTCATGGCAATATTCCGAAATTCAATGGAGGAATCAATAATAAGTAATAACAATCTCCTTCTTGCGACTCAATTCCATGCTGTTATTATGGTTATAATGGTAACACTTTTGATCCAAGCGTTGCAGCCATTTTGTGGATGTTGTAGCAGAATTTGCCTAATTGGTAACGAGACCAGTACCGCAGTAGTAGGCCAACACAAAAGCCGTGCCGCCATAGAAAGTCGAGAATTTTCAGCTCCAAGCTTGTACTTGTTAAATAGCCCATTACTGAAAATCTACATTAGTCGTTATACCATAAAGGCTTTTATTAACATATATACGGACATAACATTCAATAAACGCAGGAAGCACTTATTTAGAATGAAACAGTTTCTAAGAACTAGAATAATAAACCAAGACTAAAGTAACAATAATTCCGAACAAACTCTGGGGAATCCCCGAATAGCAACAATACAACATTCGTTGTGAACAAACTTCTTTACTCTGCAATTGACTTATAATCTGCTTACAGTGTCTTTACATTCATCTACACCTGATATCTTCTCATTTCTTTTCTTTGGTATGGAGAGCCCAACGTCTCTTGCAAAATCATCAGAACGTCATTTAATCTCTGTCCGATTACTTGGATCTAGCTCTAACCTTCCGTCTCTTTCTCTTAAGTCTTCTAACTCTCTTTTTTCTCCACTTATTTCTCATTTTGAGTTGATTAGTGTGTTGGAGAAAGAGAAGCGAAAGGAAAAATAATCTATATGGAAATGCAATACTTTTTATAACAAGTGAGGAGTTGCGGGCAAGTCAACGTCGAATGACACTGTAACTGATTTTTGGCCGATATTGTTTTGTGCAGGCGAAGAGCCGTTGTTAACTATGGTGTGACTGTTGAGTCACGTGCGTGTTATTAGGGCTCGGCACGAAAATTGCTCGCAACCCTAGCTTGTTTGTAGCCCTACGTTACGGTAGAAATGGTACTATAATTATTGCTACAAGATACTATTATTCCTTTGAGTTTATCATAAATGGATTGGTATGACGTAAGACGAGGTGTATGTATTTATCTCGATTATCTCTTCTATGTACATGCCGATTGGCTTTTCTAAAATGGAGAATTGCTATTCTTACTCGACTGCATCGTTGATTTTAAGATTCTTATTCAATCTTGTAGTCTCTTGTTTCAATGCCTTCAACAAGTCGTCCTTCAAGTAGCCCATATTCAATTGACTTGTGAGATCCTCAATTATCTCCTTGGAAATGATAATTCTCTCTTCCTCTTGTACATGCTCGGCCAAACCGTCAGAATTGTGTTCCTTCTTGTAGATCAAGTCCAAGTCAATGAGAGACTTGAAAGCCAAATGCTCAGTGTCTGAAATGGTGGATTCGTCACTGATAGTTTCTAATTTGTAGTTTTCGCCGTCTTTTTCTTCAACCTTCTTGTTGGTCTTGCTGCTTTCTAAAAGGTAGTTTAAATGTTTGACTCCCATAAGTGCTTTAACGTGACAGTATAATCTGTAGGCGATATAGAAACCTGGAACGTTAGGAATTACAGGAACTAATGCAAATGGTAAACTGACAGGAATACCTATGGCGCACAAGATCGAGTATTTGAAGTGCTTAGAATGAGCTTCGTCTCTAAAGTTGTACAATTGATTCAAGATCGTTGTTGGTTTCTGGAATGAAGGATGATACAAAGGAATTGGCTTCAATTGGTCATGTGTGATCTCCAATTCTTGAACCTGCGTTTGAACTAATGCAGAGGTAGTAGTTTCAGACTTCAATTTCTTGTTGACCTCCTCAAGGGACTCTTCATTGATCTCCCTTATCATGGCTAGCTGTGAAGGAAATGATTTCAAGCAATTCTCTTCGTAAGGAATTGTGCTTAACAACTTCTTGATGAAGTTAGTGATCTTTATGTTGACAGACTGCTTCGAGTTGCTCAACTTGTCCCATCCCTTGGTGGCAATGCCCATGACCTTGGATTCGATTTTGGTGATCAATGGGAATTTTTGTTTCTGTGTGGGATCGAGAATCGTTGTTTTGTGGTTGCAATATATGTATGACCTCGAAGTGGTGATAGGAATGGAGAGAACGTAAATTGAATCATGGTTAATGATTTTGGTTCTTTCATCGGTAGAAACCGTTGACTGGTACCTTTTCGATGAGATAATGCTAGTAGAGTGTATGAATCTGGAGCGTGCTATTAAAACACCAGTCTTGCGTCTAGTTGTAACGGAGAGCATGGTATAGCGATAATAGCAATATTGATAAGGGGAGGTTAAAGCGTAGCCACAGAAAACTGAAAAGAATGGATTCAAAGGTGGTGGCAGTCAGGGAATGACACCGAACAAGATAAAGCAAACCGTTGGTAGAATTTTTAGCGATAGCTATAACGAAACCGACAACTTATACCAGAATGAGCGAACACAGCTTCTGCCAATAAGTAACTAAAAGAGATGGTTCTTCACATCTACTGTAATGTTAGTGATAGCCCATACTAGAGGTTCTAAACAGCAGAACGAACCATCAAGTCATGGCACTAAGCTGTAAATGTCAAGTGTAACCTGCGAAAAAGCCCTGCTGTGGCAAACATCCGTGCAGACAACCTGCAAAGAACAATCCAAGCGTGAGCGTAACAGGAAATTCGATAGCAACAGAAAAGTGGGCAGCTGAGTAGCGAGTTGCCTTTAGAGGAGCGTGCGGCTGAGGCACAAGAAAGGACGATTAGTAGTGGGGCCAAATAGTACAGATATGGTCCATCGTAAATAAGGCTGAATGTTGGCACGATATGCAATGTACATGATAGGCAGAATATAAAGTCATTAGTTGTATATTTAGGAGGTTTTGGAACATTTATTGCGATGTTTTGCTTGATTAGTACGTTCAGTTACTGTTGTAAGGGCATTATCGAATCCTGCACCAATACGACAGCAACTGAAGATTCCGTTTCACAGCCATTTTCTATCAATACAAAACCAAGAAGTGGATGCCAAGACAATGTACTTAGACTGGGGTAAGCTAGCGAGGTAGACCAGAGACTTCTCAGATAACGTAGGAAGTAGACAATTCTGTATTCATGCTATTAAGTCGCTCTCTCATATGACTAGATCACTATTCCAACCATGAATTTGTAATGTTACTGCGAAGTTTAACAAATTCCACCTTTCCTAAACAGTATATACAAAAAACCTAACTATAAGATGCAAAAGATAATACATAGATTCAAATACCAACACTAATGCAAATTCTCTACGATTATATTATATTTGTTCTTACTCAATTGTTCAATCAAACCTCTCGTACTAAAGCCTCCAGCTACCATTTCTATCTTTTCGCAACCGTCGCTCCGACAAACCACATGCAATGTCCACAAACTACAAAACATATTCCCTCCTTCTAAATAATGCCTAGTAATGATAACTACCCTCATATACTTCCCTAATACCCTTTTCACCTACTTTCCATCAACTAACATCCTCCGTTCCCAACCCCCCACAATCCGTCACTTCCTCTACGGCGGCCAAGACACACACACTGTATACAGTACAGCAAATAAACCAGTTTTGGATTTCATCTTCTCCTATTTACATGAAATGGACTTCTTTAAAGAAGATACATTCCAATATTCCAGAGGGTAGTTGACAAAACCAAAGAAGCGGAAACATCCGGGCTGCATTTTTGAACATATATATCCAACCGCGGTAAAAATTCGGTCCATACCATTGGTTGGCACTATTCAGTAGTTACTTCTTTTTCTTGGTATTATCAACATTCAGCGGTTATGACAGAGCCGAACTCCGGAAACAACTATTTCTCCAATAATGCCAATAACAAGGGCATTGTGAGTAACGGAACTGGAAACTCCAACTACTCAGAGGCCGCTAGAAGAACAGCCGCTGAACGAAGAGTCCCTGAAAATGCATTTGAGAACACTGAAATAAATCTATACAATCACATACCGAATATCGTTCCACCATATGTGTTGGACACTTTATCCAGAGCTCACTACAAGGACCAATTGAACAATTCAAACGTAAATTCAACCGATCAAAGCGAGGGCAACCCATCTGTTAAATCTGTGCATTCAAAACAAAATGAAGAAGACCAGTACCTAAGCTTCGCCAACGACCCGTACGTTAAGTCGATGAACCAAGACTGGAATAAGTTCTTGAATTCTGTTGAGCAGCCAAATGTATATACCAGTGATAAGCTCTATTTGGACAAAAATTACTCTAAGGAATGGAATTTGGACGGCAGTTGGGACGGTGACAAGCGTTTGAGGGAAGCGCTAGTAGGAACCTACTTTGGAGACGATAAAACTATAGTACAGGAAAGAGCAGGCTTCTTCCAGAGATTACTAGGAAGAGGTATCAGAGACGATAAGAACAACCCTAGAGTTAGGTCTAAAGCCGGGTATTGGATGTCCGACGTCAAAAAGCAGGATATGATATCCAATATCAAAAGAACACTTGTACGCAACCCATTGATTCCTTTGTTTTTAAGAATCTTAATCATCATCTTCTCAACATGTGCCTTGGCACTTTCTTGCAACATCTATGTATTCTCACACCACAAGTATGAGGGGAACCCCCTTCAGGAACAACCCAGTACTATTATGGCCATTGTCGTCCAATGTTGTGCCTTGGTATATGTTATCTATATTGCATATGATGAATATCACGGTGAGCCATTGGGTTTGAGAGATCCCCTAGGAAAGATGAAGTTGATCATGTTGGACTTGTTGTTCATCATCTTCTCATCAGCAAATCTCTCGTTAACGTTCAATACTTTATACGACGAGGAATGGGTGTGCAAGTCTGACGACAACCCCAAACTCAAGAGTGTGGGTATCTTTTACCCAACGGTATCTTCTATTTGCCGAAGACAACGTGCATTAGCGGCCTTTTTGTTTTTGGTATTATGCTTGTGGGTGGTTACTTTCACGATCAGTATAATACGAGTGGTTGATCGTGTGAGCACACCGACGCAAAGGGACGAGTAAGGAACAGTATAGAAAGGGTAGATAATAATACAGTAATAATATAATATTTATAATGACTAAATGCGGGAGTTGTAGGAATAGTACTATTTCTTTGGATAAATAAAATCTTGAGCAATGGCATTGCATTGAGTGTTGAGCCTGTAAATTATCAATATGCTGTTTCTTATATGCGATGAAACTGACATCCAAAAATCAAAGGAGAGCTTAGTACTTCATTGAAATTACCCTGATAAAACGAGACATAGTTTTCTCTGTACACATAAAGTGGAAGGCGTTACTTGTCTGTGAGCAGACCTAACTTCTTAGCTCCTTCAGCTTTTCTAAGTCCTTGCAAAAGCACATAGCACATTCGACCTTTTTCTTATAAATTCTTCTAGAATTAGCCAGCATTAGCCAACATCATTTCAATCGACTCAGAGTAACACAAATAACCACCACCATAACCATACCCTTAGCTGACTTCAACCTTCCGTCTGCACCCTTCTCTACACCACTACTCCATTTTGCACCCACCAGCAGACACTTACTCCACCAAATTCCTGCATAATAACACACTATCTTAAACCAAAGTACAACTACCATAGCACATTACTACCAATCTTTAGAACCAAGTCCAGTAAATTTACCTAGTTTTGTCCCTTCGGAGACCAATCAAGGAAATTTTACATGTATAGCTTTTTCTTGACCATTGAAGCCCCCAAACGCCACTTTTTCATCTCTTCTACTCCTCCTGCTCCACCACGAAACCCCAACCAAATCCAGGTCGTGTGCTTACCCACCACTCCCTCACTATCAATTTTGATCCAAACGATCTTACGCCATTGACTAACGGTGTATGGTATTGTTGTGTATAGCATTAAGAGGCGTATTCATAGCAGAAACGGTGTTGAAGCTCAATTGATAGAACAGGCCGGCTGTGGGATTATATTCTTAGTTGATTCTTATTCTTATTGTTATATATTAGTACTAATAATACCGCTGTCTGTCACTGTGACTCGTACTGTTGTATAGTCTCGTAATTGACTGGTTGAAAGAAAAATCGGTAGAACATCGAGAAAAGACCGCAAGTCGTTGAAAGTTGTGATCAGCAATACTTAGCACAATTGTATCGTACTCAAATAGCATTTTGAATCATTCATTGCAGCATTTCCCTTGATCATGTCATTTCCTGCCGCCAGCGACCTCAACGCCACCTGGAGTTACATCCAACCAGGACTAGAGTTCATCCTAGGCGCTCAAGGAGATCAGGGAGTCACCCCCAAAATGTACATGAACTGCTACACTGCCGTGTACAACTACTGTGTAAATAAGAGCAGACACGGAGCAACCGCAACAGCCATTGCTGCCACTTCAGACAACAACTCGTACGCTCTAGCAGGAGCTGAGATCTATAACAAATTGGAGGAATACTTGATCCAGTTTATCAAAGAATTGTCCAAAGGCGCAAACGAGTCATTTTTGGAGTTTTACGTGAGAAAATGGACCCGTTTCACCATCGGAGCTGGATACATGAATAATGTATTTGATTACATGAACCGTTACTGGGTCCAGAAAGAACGATCAGACGGTCGCCGAGATGTTTACGATGTTAATACTCTCCTGTTACTTAAATGGAAAAGTGAGATGTTTAACGCAAACGCGGAAACCTTGGTTTCGGAGGTATTGGCATTGGTCGAAAAGCAAAGAGATAACGAGATCGTCGACACTTCCTTAGTATCAACTGCTATTAAGTCATTAGTTTTCTTGGGAATAGATACCCAAGACTTGAAGAAGCCTAATTTAGTGGTGTACATTAATTCCTTCGAGCACAAATTTTTGAAGAAGACGGCTGAATACTATAGCAGAGAAAGTGCTCAGTATCTTCAGGACCATAACGTAGTGGACTATATGAAGAAGTGTGAGTCCAGACTTGCAGAAGAAATCTCCAGACTGAACAACTATCTCGAAGAGCATACTAAGAAACACCTTCTCGATGTGTTGCATGTAGTGCTTATTGAAGAACATGCCCCGGAGATGTATGCGCAATTCTTAACCTTATTGGAGCAGAATGAAACAGAGCACATACAAAG
Source organism: Scheffersomyces quercinus (assembly GCA_030556775.1). Taxonomy (NCBI): domain Eukaryota; kingdom Fungi; phylum Ascomycota; class Pichiomycetes; order Serinales; family Debaryomycetaceae; genus Scheffersomyces; species Scheffersomyces quercinus. The sequence continues at coordinate 280,893 of JAKTUQ010000008.1, read as the reverse complement.
AATGTACAAGCTTTTGTACAGACTCCCTAGGACTCTTGACCCACTTGCTGACACGTTGGAGCAGTACATAAAGGACCAAGCCGCAAAAGCCCTAGAAAAAATCAAAGCGGCCTCAGAGACGGCTCAAAGTGACGGAAAGCCCGTGAAAAGAGCTGCGTCTGGTGCCGTCGACCCGAAGACCTACATCAACACACTCATTTCTGTTTATAATCAGTACAATGATGTTGTGATCCAAGCATTTTCAAAAGATACAAGATTCATCAAAGCGTTAGATAACGCCTGTCGCCATTTTATGAACAAAAATTGTATTGCTACACCTACACCGAAGTCAAGCTGCAAAACTCCGGAACTCTTGGCCAAATATGCAGATGCATTCCTCAGAGGAACTAGTAAGGAATCCGATACAGTAGATATGAGTCCAAACAATCTTATGGTTGTATTCAAGTTCTTAAACGATAAGGATGCATTTGAAGAATATTACAGAAGACTGTTGGCTAAGAGACTCATCAATGGAAACTCTAAGCTGGATGAAGAGGAAGAGAGCATTCTCCAAAGACTTCAAGAAGAGAACTCGATTGAGTACACCTCTAAAATGACTAAGATGTTTTCCGACATGAAGGCTTCCGAGGACTTGAAGAGCAGCGTGAAAGAGCATATTTCTGAGAGTGTCGTGAAGGAGTTCAACCCGTTGACTTTGGCTCAAAGTATGTGGCCTTTCAATCACTTGGCGGACTATGAACTTAAGGTTGCACCGGAATTACAGGGTCCTTTTGACAAGGTAGTTGAAATCTATGGTGCTAAACATAATGGGCGTCAACTTAAATGGCTTTGGAATCATGGTAGAGCTGAGTTGAAAGCTAATTTGGCTAGAAAGGGGAAGCCTCCATTCCTTTTCACTGTCAGCAATGTCCAATTGATGATTCTTGTGGCGTTCAATAAAAAGAACACTTATACCCTCAAGGAATTACATTCGGTAGTTGGAACTGCTAAGCATATATTTGAAGCTCATTTGTTGCCGTTCACGAAGTATAAATTGATTGACCAAAATCCTGCTGGAGCCGAATTTGCAGGAAATGACGACACAACTTTCACACTTGTGGATGAGTATAAATCGAAGAAATTGAGGGTAAACTTCATCAGTGCTATTAAAACAAACGAGACAAAGGCAGAAGAGGACGAAGCAAGCAAGGAGATTGACGAAACAAGAAGAAATTACCTTTCTGCTTGTATTGTGAGAATTATGAAGAGTAGAAAAACAGTTAAGCATAATGACTTGATCAATGAGGTCTTACCGCAGACGTTATCGCGGTTCCAGGCGAAGATTATCGATATCAAGCGTGTCATTGACCACTTGATTGATAAAGACTACATCAAGAGAATTGACAACAATGTCTATGAATATGTGTCATGATATTACTGCACATTAATGTAATCCATTCATCTAGATAGGTACTTAGCTCACTCATATTACAAAATAGAAGCGTAGTATGAATTTACAAGAACGAGTATTTAATTTTGCGATGCACATCTTAGACGATACTACAAACGATTCCCAACCAATTACCATTCCAACTACTTCTCAAACACAATTACATAAACTAATAATCTCGAAATGGTATTGGCTACAGTAGTCTCGAAATGAATTGCTCTATAGGCCTACTCTGTATACTATCTCTTCTAACAAAACCAAGGGACTGCATATTCTCCTCCATCTTTAGATTCTTTAAAATGTCAGTATGGTCTTCTTAGTCACTATGAATTGACTTCTCTAATAGTATTAACAATGTCAGTGGCTAAGAGACAGAAGGTGGGCAACGGAGACAATAAATCGTTGGCATTGTCCCAAAATTTGGGTGAAAAACAGTCCCCGTCGGTGTTATATAACGACATAGTGAGCCTCTCAGGACATGAAGGTCCAGTTCTTTCAGCCAAGTTCAGTAATAGTGGTAATTTCATTGCTTCCGGTGGTATAGACAAGTCCATATTACTTTGGAATCTACCCGTAAATGAGGAGGAAGAAACCCCAAACTACGGAGTTTTGAGTGGTCACCGGTCTGCGGTGACTTCGGTAGCTTGGCTGGTTGATGATTCAACCATAGTAAGTTCGGGTGCCGATTCCACGGTGGGGTATTGGGATGCTGAAACTGGGAACAGAATACGAAAGTACAAGGGGCATAGATCAGTAGTAAATCAGGTCGCGATGTCGATTGACGGAACTGCTGTAAGTGTTGGTGATGATGGAAGTGCTTTTCTATGGGACTTGAGAGAGAAGAAAGCCATTGGTGAGATAGCAGGAGAGTATCCAATAATGACAACTACTTTCAACAGGAAGGGCAATACCATTTTCTTTTCTGGTATAGACCCCACGATACGGGTTCATGATATAAGGAGACTTGACAAAGAATTGTGGAATTGTAGTAGTCTGATCGAAGCAACGACCTCAGTCGTCATCAATAATGACGATTCAGTATTATTAGCGAGATCAATGGATGGAACCATCAAGACATACAGTGCTAAAGAATTTATACCTGAAGGGATGTCCAGAGCTAGCCCCTACGTATACGAGGGGGCGCCCTCTGGATCAGAGTTCCAATTGATACGAAGTGTGTTTAGTCATGACAATATTACCATCTACTCTGGGTCAGAAGATAAAACAGTTACGGCTTGGGACTTTGGATCATGCAAGATCCTTAACAAGTTCGTGGGGCATGAAGGAACAGTAATAGACGTGGATTATCATCCAGAACAGAGAATAATACTATCATCGTCCACAGACGGTACGGTCATAGTTCGGGAACTATAGTAAACAGATTAACTAGAAATATATAATAGCTTTAAATAATGTCAATGTATATTGCCTAAAATCTAACCTTCTTTGGAGGTGGGGTTGACTCTCGATTGCTTGAATGCAACGTGAATCTCTTTCTCCTTGTGCTCTCTACAGGCGCTGTCTCAGGATGAACGAAATGATCAATATATGCTTCTTCAATCTGATCTTTCTGGGCTTTCTCACCCTTTGTCTTGTTAAATTTAGTCAAGTTATCATTTGTGAAGAGATATACGTCCCAATTTCTCAAGAATCCATAATGGGTCAGCTCCTCTAAAGTATCACTGTGATCTAACAATGCGAAGTCCAGGTCATCAACTTCGGAAAGCTTACTCACCTGGCTCAAAGCTGGAGCCACAAATGGAGCGTATTCAGTCTCCTGAACGTTATGCTCTAGAAACTTGTGCTTAAGAATATATTGTTGCATTCCCGTGTCATCAATAACATATCTCCTCTTTGAAGATTCGTTGTCTTCATCCTCTTCATGCTCCTGATTACCCTGGGTCCTTCGTCGATAAATTTCCTCTTCCAATGTACCGCGGAGAACTAATGTTTCAACATGAACATCTTCTGTCTGCCCAATTCTATGAGCTCTTTTGATCGCTTGAGCTTCTACAGACCTTTGCCAAACTGGACTAATAAAGTAGACCCGGGTAGCTGCAATAATAGTTAGCCCATGTGCAGCTAGTCTTAGATCCATTATTAAAGTCACTCCTCCTTGTAAGTTACTGTCATATTCACTAAAAAGTGACAAGTTTCGAGCTCTTTCAGATGGATTGATGAATGTGGCATAAAGAATGTAGTTCACACCAAGTACATCTAAAAGCTCAGTGAGGTAATAGGCACTATCCTCAAATTCAAAGAAGACTAAAGACTTAATCTTATCTCTCTGATGTTCCATCAACCTACTTCCCAAGTAAGATAGCTTAGCAGACGCTGTACCTAGTATTCTTGCTTTTCTTACCGAATCATTAGAGTCTTCAACTACCGAAGAGAAGTTTGAATTGACTTCCTTAGTTATCACAAGCCCATCAACTCCGTCCTCAGTTAGTTGGTCTTTAGGGCTAAAGTTTTGGCGCTTTTTAGCATTACTGCTTCTTCTAGGAGTAGAGAAGGTTGCCTTTTCACCCTCATATTCCGGAGTGAAGTCCTTTACAATACTCGGTACGTCGATGGCATTAGAAATAGCTCCATTTCTCAAATTTGATTCAAATACTTGATCTGCATCTTGCTTGTTAAATCTCTCATTATTCCTTCTAACACTATCTTTCCAATAAGTCTGCCAAAATGGTTTTGAAATCTTCTCGAGCCTTTCCTTCAACACTTCTTTGTCATCCATCAGGAGAAATCTATTCTTATAGTAGAATTCCTGAATTGCATTCAAATGGGGAGCACCAAATACGGCCATCTCCTCGTGCTTTCCATTTATTACATTGTCCACCATTCCGGTACCAAAACATTTTGTGAATACATCGGGTAGTCCTTTCACAAAATAGTTCATCTCGTGAAGAAGCGCTGAAGTCCGCCACCTAGCGTTGCTTAGGGCTATTTTGGAGGCCTCAATGGATGTTTTGATCAACTCTAAATCATAGTCTGAATATACAGAACTTCCATCTGGGTTCTTCTTCTTCAAAGAGACGTTACAGATATGAATAAGAGTTTCCACATCATCCTGTTTGAAACCAGTCCAGTGAAAGGTAGCTCTTTGGAGGTTTGTGATTAATCTTCTAAGTTGTTGTCTATTAGCTGGATGGAACATATAATCAATGTCAGTCCTTTCAGATGAAACAGCATTAACCGCCAACACGGCAGTGAAGAGATTAATTGAAATCTTATTGTGAAAAGACGGTTCCAAGAAGACAGCCTCATGGTGTAATTGTGGAAGCTTCAAGTCGTCTTCAATATCGTTAGAATTATGTCTTACGACCAATGAGTTAAGTAGAGTTGACAAACTAACATCAGAACCATAGACGTTGGAGGCCAATGGTTGAATTACCAGCTGACTCCAAAGTTTTGGGCGTGAAAGAAAAGGTTCAATCTTAAGGAAGTTACCTATTATAGTCCCTAACTTCACTAGATCATCTCTTTCATTAAACAGACTCTTCACAACGTATTTACTTTTCTTTGGACTTCTTATAGATGCATGCTGTTCATTCTGTTCTTCATCCATATATAAACTTGTCAATCCCGAAGTAGGAGTACCAGTGACGGCCCACCTTCTTTCAGCATGCATTGTTTTACATAAACTGCTTGTTTTGGATGACTTAGAATTCATGCTATGTCCTTCATCAATAATGAGTCTTTTCCAGTAAATATTGTTCAAAGGGTTTTCTTCAGGTGACATATCTCCAACCTGCCTTGCCAAATACGATATAGTAACAATGATTAAATCATACTTTATGAGTTCTTTGGGATTCTTGGGAACTGCATTTGTATACGTTCCTCGTTTTGTATCTACATTCCTTCTGAACTGACTCGATATGAATAGTTTCCGTAGATAACCTGATGCCACATGCTTATTGAGTTCAGTATTCCATTGATGGAATAAATTATCTGGAACTATAATCATGGTAGTGTTGCAAAGATATAGCGTCCTAAATGTTTGCCCGTCCTCCTCGGCCATCCTCTTGTTTCTTCTAGTTGACGGCTTCCTAGTTCTCAAGACAAAAGGAGATTCATATTCTTTGTTCACAAGAGGTATTTGAAAATATCCTGGATCTTGAAGCAATATCTGTACTACTGACGGAGGTAGGTCAGAAGCATAATAGCGCCAAGGCAAAGAGTTCTGATTTACACATTGTTTGCATATGTCTACCAAAGACATCACTTTCGTGGGAGGTGGAGCCCTCAATGGTCTTAAAATGTTCTGTTCGTCTAATTGTAACTCTTGTAGTTCTGGTTCTTCTTTAGGATCGTGGAGGAGGAGATCATCTGGGATTTGGGAAGTGTCATTCTTGGTGAGACAGATCAAACTCAAGCAAATCAATGTCTTACCCAATCCCATATTTTCAGCCAATATACCACCGCGTGGCAAAGTATATATCTCAGGCTTTATGTAGAGAGCGTAGCTCTGTAAATCAAGATAGTAAGCATTGTCTCGTCCAGGACTACGTAGCTTTACGAAGTTGGGAGAAAGTGATTTCTGAACAAAGACCTCTTTTTCGAACATTTTTGCTATTGATCTGATCTGAAAAGGGTACAAAGGCGATTTAACTCCTTCTATCACAGATTCAGAATTAGCTTGATCACTGTTCACTAGTCGTATCAAGACATCCTCTGAATTGGGGATGTCATCGTCTCTGTTCTTAATTATCACTTTTCCCTTGTATTTGTCAAGTTGTGGTGAGCTTATCTGATCGTAAATTTCGTGAACTCTCGTGGCCAACGAGGATGGCTTGTCTTTGGACTCATTTTTAAGTTCTTCACCATATTTCTCATTACATGTCCATCTATGAACATGGAAATTTAATGTTGATGTCGTTGGTTCAGGGCGGTTTAAGGTCTTGAAGACCCTTGCATCAATCAACAAGGAATGGCTCTTCACAAACTCTTCAAAATCGATCTCGGAACGTGGTACTTCCCATCCTTTATCTGAATAATCTATATGTTTAATGAGGTAACACCAACTTTTTTTAAACCGCTTTTCTATACGAAGATTACTTGGTTGATTACTTCTCCAATCATGGAAGTACCTGGATCCACTCATATCAGCGGGTAGCCCGTAGATCCGTACCTTGTACATCACCAACCTCTCATTTCGATGCTTGACATTGAAAGCCTGAAATGTCGCCATAGCATAACGAAAGTTAATAAGCAATTGCAAATCAAAAAGAAGCGGATTAAGCTCGCCATTGCAAATTTGCATTAGAAAGTTTATGTCCAACCATTTCCATTTGGAATTGCTTTCTTGCAGGTCATGATAGTGTATCAGTAAGCCTCCAAGATCCGATTTGTAGAGAGGCAAATTGAAGAATGTCAAAGTTCCTACTGGAACCGATTTCGAAAGATCATTGGAAATTTCGACTATGTGCTGAATGTTCGACTTTTTCTTGTTGAGGTTAACTGTCATATAGTTACATCGGATAACCCAATAACTATTTCAGATTATAGTTGAAGATTTCACTATTAGGCAACATCTATATCAGTATAGACAATAGCGATGTCGAATGTCGCGAAATGAGAGATTGTGAAAATGCGACATTATCCAGATCGGGAATAGTAAGCTTCTTGCTGATCACTAATTCAGAGTTCGAATCGACTACAAACGGTAGATTCGACTACGATTCAAAGTCTGATCGAAGTTTCAGTTGCAAGCCAATCTTACGAATGCAGCTTATCTATGTTGAAAGGGTATACGAATAAGAGAGCCCCGCATAGCAATAATGCACGCACGGCTCATGAGAGATGCTGCGAAATTTGACAGTGTCATGACCGATTTAGTCCAATTTGGTGACGTATATAATCAAGCATGAGTATAGGAAATCGTATTTTTTCCATGAGAATACGCCGTGTCATATAGATCTCTTTCCCTACGAACAAGCTAATTTCATTGTAGACCCATATGGACAACCTAGCAATGACAATCTATGGGACAAAAAATTCTCTCTCCCGATTAGAGTTCCTGTTATAGGGTATGAGCAACCTTTATCTGTGCCATTTTTACCGGAGTTTAACCCTAAACCGTCTCTAGAATCCATCAGCTATGATTCAATCTACAGCTCAACTTACCTCTCAAACTAGCGCTCTCTCCTCACATTTATGTCACGTTACATTCTATCACTCCCTCCAATGAGTCAGCTGCGGACATACCTCTCTTTTGGGATTCCCGTGCGATTGTCAGTCATAATATCCTGCACACCTACTATCTCCGTTATGACCATCCCACCGTATGGCTAAATGACGACTGAAGTGGCTCAGGTAGGGCCGTGTCTAGAGGCCTATGTGCAAATTGTGGACGATTATGGGTGCACTCTGGACCAATAGGCGACGTTCTTGAGCGTATTAGCAGGAATTTTCAAATCTAGGCGACAAAATTCTAACTTTTAGTAGAACTGTGCTAATCGCGTACCTTTAATTGTAGATAGCGAATTTTCATTTTCTATAAATATACATCACTGTATTTATAGGGTGGAAATCCTGGTTTCGGCTATCTCTTGGAAAAGTTTAAACAAGACAGAACCATCTACAAAGCATGTCGCAACTGATACTACATTTGCTTAACAGCATCGATATCAATAATGCAGTGGTTGCCAGCAATGGCACGGCTCTATCGTCCTGCTCCTTATACGATTCCATCGGCCAACCACTTTATGATCCCCACAAGAATGCTTTGAACCCTTGTTTTCTCAGTTCTGTTAACTTTCTATTCAATGTGGCTATCAGTATAGTTGCAATCTATCAGATTGTGGTTTTGTTGTTTTTCAACAGTTTCGGTCCATACAAGATAAAATATTCCTTCGGTTCTCCCTTCAAGATTAAGAGTGTAGGAATTTTTCAACTTGTGAAATTGAACCTGGTTCTTTTACAAACCGTCTTGACTGCCAGTTTATTGTCTTTGACATTTGTATCATTTGACAATATCACGTCACAGAACACACTTTTCAGTTTCTTCTCGCTTGCACTGATTGTGCTTCCTTTACATATCATTGAACTGACTCGCTCAATCGTGCCTAGCGCATCCTTGTTAGTGTACTGGTTGTGGTACTCATTCAGCTACTTTATAATATTGATACAGGACTCGTTTGCCGTTCAAAAGATCTTTCTACCAGCTAATGACAAGTCATTGGCTTGCTTGATTTACGTCATTGAAATTGCCTTGTTTGTGAATTCGGTTTCAATCTTGGCATTTGAAGCAGCTTTGTACCAGCCCTCATTAGAATTGTTAGAATACTACCAATTGAACGATTGGGATGTTAGCTCGCTTCGTAATTTCTTTTCCGAATTATCATTCTATTGGCTAAGGGACACTATCAAGAACATATATGAAACAAACACGGTGGAGCTCAAGGACGTCCCTTCTGCACCAGTCACCTTCAAGAGTGTTCTCACATATGAAAAGTTAATCACCGGCTTCAACAAAGCAAAGGCAAGAGCACAAAAGAAGAGGGAAAACAAACTCAAGAACATCGCCAAGCCCACCGAAGAAGACAAGAAGTTACCTTGGTTTTCACTTTTCTTGGTGTTGTTTAAAGTCCATTGGTTTCTTTTGACCAAAGCTTTCATTATAGATCTTTGTGAAATGTTATTTTCCTTTGGACAAGCATTCTTGTTCCAAAGATTTATCATCTACTTCAGCAATGCCAGCTTGAATGCAAAGGATAACGATAGATCGCAACCAATAGTAACAGGTGTTGCGATCGCCACTGGTATCTTCCTCTGTGCTGCATTCAGATTTATCAGTACAAATAGATACTATGTTTGCTTCTTCACTGGTAGAAGTAAGATGCAATCGTCATTAATCAGTTTCGTTTATCAAAAGGCTCTTAGACTTTCCCCAGGAGCCAGAAAGGGTAAAACTACTGGTGACATTGTTAACAATCTTTCCGTCGATGTGTTTGCTGTTGCTGACATCCCTAGATTAGTTGAAGCGCTGACCATGCCAATCAGATTGATCCTGTCTTTAGCTGCACTTTACAAGATTATCGGACCTTCCAGTATTTCTGGTTTCATTGCGGCAGCAATCCTTGTTCCTTTGAGTAGTAAAGTCAGTACCTCCATTTGGACTCTTTACAATGATAGTATGACAATCAGAGATGAAAGAACCCGTTTGACATCTGAAATTTTGAACTCAATCAAGAGTATCAAACTTTACTCGTGGGAAAAGCCTATGTTGGAGAGACTTTTCTCAATCAGAAACGATCGTGAATTGGTTTTGGCCAAAAGAATAGGTATTTTCAACGCTTGTTCCATGTTCTTGTGGTCCTGTATTCCTTTTGTCGTCTCATGTGCATGTTTGGTTACCTTCGCTTACCTTTCCAATGTTGCATTGGTTCCGTCCATTGCTTTCCCAGCATTGACTTTATTCGAAATTTTGTCCGAACCAATCTTGTTACTTCCTGATTACCTTGCCCAAGTCGTTGAAATCAATGTGTCATTGAAGAGATTGAGAGAAATGTTCTTGTTAGAAGAATTGGAAATTGGTATCGTCGAAAGATCGCAGGATCCACTTGGAAGAGACGAGGTTGCTATCAAGGCAGAGAACGCCACATTCACATGGAGTACCGAAGAAAAGGTCGTCAGCGAAGACATTGAAAATGATGCAGATTCGGAAGACACCAACAATATCGCATTGGAGGATATTAACTTCACGGCTAAAAAGGGTCAATTGACTTGTGTTGTTGGAAGGGTCGGTAGTGGTAAAACTACACTCATTCGTGCCTTGCTCGGCGAGATCCCCTTACAAAAGAATGAAAACTCCCATGTCAAGATCAACGGCTCTTTAGCCTACTGTTCACAATCTCCTTGGATTATGAATGCATCTGTTAAGGAAAACATTCTTTTTGGATGCAAGTATAACAAAATCTTCTATCAGCGTACCATAGAAGCGTGCCAATTGATCAGTGATTTTGAGGTATTACCTGATGGAGACAGAACTATTGTTGGTGAAAAGGGTATATCATTAAGTGGTGGACAAAAGGCTAGAGTTGCTCTTGCCAGAAGTGTCTACGCTCGTGCCGACGTGTATTTCCTCGATGATGTTTTGTCTGCTGTTGATGCTCATGTGGGTAAAAAGATTACGAATGAAGTTTTAGGACCTAATGGTCTCCTCGCTTCCAAAACAGTGGTATTGGCAACGAATGCAGTAAATGTTTTGCATCAAGCCCACGAAATCGTCTTATTAAAGAAAGGTAGAATAGTCGAGAGAGGAAACTTTGATGAAGTCATGGAAAGAGGCTCCGATTTAGCGGAATTGATAAAGGAATTTGGATCAAAGAAGCAAGAAGGTGAAATTGACGAAGAAAGCTCGATTGAAGCCGAAACTGCCATTGTAGAAGTGGAAGCTAGCCGTTCAGATCTGATACTGTCTACAGAAGTCACCGGATATACGCCAAAAGAAGCTGGAGGTGCTGACATTGAGCACTTGGAAGGATTGGAACGAATCGAAACTAACAAATCATTAAGAAGAGCAAGTTTGGTATCCTTTGCCCACAATTACGAAGATGATGAAGAGGAAACACTTGTCAAGAAAAGTGCTCAGTCCGAAGAGAAAGGAGCCAAGGGCGAAGTAAAGCTTAGTGTCTATTTGGAATACTTCAAAGCATGTAATTATTCCTATCTTGTGTTCTACGTGTTGTGTTTCGGTTGTAATGTTGCAGCAGGTATTCTGGCTAACTATGTGTTGAAGTATTGGTCTGAAAAGAATTTGGAAGCTGGTCGCAACATCAGTCCGATCCTATTCTTGTCGATATATGCGGGGTTAGGAATGTCTGCTGGTTTATTTACACTTTTCGGTTCTATGATTGTTTGGGTCTTCTGTGTTGTACGTGCTTCCCAATACTTCCATGACAAAATGGCTAACAGTGTTTTGAGATCTCCAATGTCCTTTTTTGAAACTACCCCAGTTGGAAGAATTATCAATAGATTTGCCGATGACATAAATGTCATCGATCAACAAATTATCTGGTCTTGTTTGGGGTTCGTGGACTACCTAATGAATGCTCTAGGATTAATTTCTGTCATTGTTTACAATTTGCCAATGATGTTCTTTGTCGTTGCTGTACTATTTGTTCTTTACAACCAGGTCAGAAGCTACTTTATTCCAGCTTCCAGAGAACTCAAGCGTTTGGCTAGTGCCCAGAAGAGTCCAATTTTCTCCCACCTTCAAGAGTCAGTTGGAGGTGTCGAAACTATTAGAGCTTATGGACAAGAGGATAGATTCATTTACAAAAATACTGGTAACATTGACAACTTGGTCCGCCTCACTTTCATGAACGTATGCTGCAATAGATGGTTGTCTATGAGATTGCAAAGTATCTCTGCTTTCATCGTGTACACATCCACATTATTGATTTTGGCTACTTTGGGAACTCTGAGAGAATTAAGTCCAGGTCTAGTAGGTTTTATCATGATTAATGCTTTAAGTATCACAGGTACATTGAACGCCATTATCAGATTTTGGGCCGATATTGAGACTAGATCTGTTTCTGTGGAGAGAGTTATAGAGTACTGTAACTTGAAACCCGAAGCTGAAACTATCATTGAAGATCACAGACCTGAAGACTCTTGGCCAGCAACTGGAGCAATTTCTTTCAAAAATTATACCACTAAGTATAGGGATAATTTAGACCCTGTCTTAAAGGACGTATCATTTGATATTAAGCCAAGAGAAAAGATTGGTATCGTGGGAAGAACAGGTGCTGGTAAGTCTACACTTTCATTAGCAGTATTCAGAATCATCGAGCCCACTGGAGGGCATATTGAGATTGATGGATTGAATACAAGTTCCATTGGTCTCTATGATTTAAGACACAAATTAAACATTATTCCTCAGGATGCCCATGCCATTGAAGGATCCGTTAGACAGAACTTAGATCCATTTGACCAGCACACAGACGAACAGTTATGGAAGGTTTTGGAAATGGCTCATTTAAAGGAGCACATCGAGCAAATGAAGACGAAAAAGGATGCGAAAGAAGATGAAGAGGAAGATACTACAGCAGAAGTGGAATATGAAATCGGACTTGCAGCCAAAGTTCAAGAGGGTGGCTCAAACTTGTCGTCTGGTCAGAGGCAATTATTATCTCTTGCAAGAGCTTTGTTGAATCCTTCCAGGGTTCTTATTCTTGACGAGGCAACCGCCGCTGTGGACGTGCAAACAGATAAAATTATTCAGGAGACAATTAGAAAGGAATTCAGTGATAAGACGATTTTAACAATCGCACATAGACTTGAAACAATCCTTGACAGTGACAGGGTATTAGTGTTAGAAAGAGGTGAAGTAAAGGAGTTTGATTCTCCAAAGGCATTACTATCCAACGAGGACAGTATGTTTTACTCACTTTGTAAAGAAGGTGGATATCTCAATAACCTTGACATTGACAAATTAAAATGAGTGGCGATAGTTATAGAAAGTATTTATTATTAAAAAACAAGTAAAATTTTTAAAATTTATCAGCAAAGTCAAAATGATAATTCTACCTCTGATTTCACTTGACCTGTGGTCCTTCGACAGCTGCTACGCTGTTTCTCGGAAGTTTGAGTAGGTAATGTCAATAGATGATTTTTTATGGCTAGACCTGAGATTCTATGGTATTACTTCCTCGAAAGTTTTCTGTACATCCATTGAGATGTCATCAGACTCATCTGTATTCGTGATTCATTCATGATATTTTCTGTGTCCATTTGGGACTTTTCATTACAAGCATAGTTTTATTTATTGTTAAAGGCCTCTTCTGAAGTTTTCTCACTTTATCAAAATAAATAATACACACAAAATCAAACTAACTGAATTGTAGAAAGAATATGTTTGCGTTATTGACGAAGTCTATGTGAAGTTCAAAAGGTAGGTTGCTATCCATTCATACTCACTAATTTATGGCTATCATTGAATTGCTGCAAAAAAAAAAAATTCTCAACAAGAAGAGAGAGAAAAGCCCAGTACTTCCTTATTCCGCCATAATATCAAATTCAATAGGACTTAGAACAAAGAAAAACTCAAGAATAAAATCTGAATCCATTTCGATTGCCAACTTCATAGCCTTGCTACTTTTATCAACCAACACAGCCTCTACCCCAGAATCCTCAATACTATGCGCCTAACGAGAGCAAGCCCCACACTCCACATTATTAAAGGCACAATCCCACTGCAGATTTCACCAATATCACCAATATCACAAACCACAACCTCACGCATATTCTACTAACTTCAAATCTTCCTTTTGACCATAATCACAACTTTTCCATTATATCTACCACGGTTCTCCATAATCTCCCTTGATCCCCTATCTGTCCATCTCCTCTATATAAATCACTAGGAAACTCCTTCCTGCAGATACCATCACCCTGTATTGACTCTTCAAATCGAAGAGTGACGGCGGCTACTTATGTTGTAGTCACTTTCTTTCCACATCCATAGTGATATCAGAATAGAGCAATTGGAAACAAGCTGGATCCATCCAAGAGAAAGCTATGAAAACCCATCTTCTTGTCGTTCCGACAAAAAAGGCCGAAGAGGTCAATTGGACTAAGCCTTTGAACAACTATCTCCTCTCCATCTATGGCTCAACCTCAGACTACACTGAAGATCTCGGAGCATTCAACAAACTTCGCCAGGATATCAGAGGCGTCAATGCTGATAAAACAGGAATCAGATTGTACTATAAGTACTACAGTCAGGTAGAGTTGCTTGATTTACGTATTCCCTTTGGCTCAGTGAATAAGCACAAGAAGATCACTTTTGAATGGTATGACGCCTTCCACCCAAGCACTTCCCATAAACAGGGAGCATTACCATTTGAAAAAGCTAACGTTCTCTTCAATTTGGGAGCGCTTTTGTCGAAATATGCCTCCGTTAGATATGAAGAATCACAAAGAAGTGTGTCCGGATCGGACGAGGCATCTACCAAAGAGGCCATTCAACTTCTCCAGCAAGCAGCAGGAATATATCAGTTCTTGAATGAAAACTTCCTTCATGCTCCATCGTTGGACCTTCACCAGAATACAGTGAGGTTCTTGGTGAAGTTGATGCTTGCCCAAGCTCAAGAAGTGTTCGTCTTGACTGTTATCAGCGGTGATCTTGAAGGCAAGAAGAACTCACTCATTTCCAAACTTTGTAGATCAGCTTCAGTGCATTACGAAGAGTGCTACAATATGGTGGCAATGGTTCCAACAACAGTTGGTTCCAATTTTAATGATTTTGCAGTAGTAGACTCCGAACCAGAAGAGGGCTTCCTAGAGCGCCCAGATGATGAAGATGAAGAGCCAGAAGAAAACTCTACACACGTAGTAGCCCGCTTGGACCTGACATGGATCCTGACCGTGAGGTTTAAGATGTTTTTCTACAAGCTGTTGGCTCATTACTTCAACGGTATGCAACTAGAAGCAAGCAGAAAGTACGGTGAAGCTTTGGCGTACTACACGAAATCCAAAGAAATCCTCGACGAAATCACTAGTCACACGATGAAGGGGCTCTCGAAGCCGTCTTCCAGCGAAGGTTATGATTTGTTGGATAACTACAAGTACCAGAAAGATGCAATTGGAATTAAATTAGCCGATTTGACTAAAGATAATGATCTCATCTACCATGATATTATTCCATCCCTCGTAACATTGCCCGACATTAAGCCTTTGGATTCTACAAAGCTGATTCCAATTACACAGAACGCTGTGTTCCAAGAGATCAACGAGAGCAACTACAACAATTTCTTAAACAATGTAGTGCCAATTAATATTCACGAATTGTCAAGTTTCTACTCCGAAGAAAAATCTCAATTCTTGCGTAACGAATTGGATGCTGTGGATGTATCAAATGAAGAGACCTCTTCAGTCTTGGAGTATTTGAAGTTGCCAAAAGCTTTGGTTACTATAAAGGAACTCATTACCACCTCGAATGTGGACAATGGCCCTGTGGGAGAGGGAAACAGAACTCGAATTGATCCAAAAATAGAGGGAATTGCTAGTGAGATTGCCTCAGAATATCAGAACGATTTGAAACATAAGGACAGAATTGCTCAATTGAGAAAAGACATTTATGATAATATTGCCAGCAGTGAAAAGATAGCCTCACAACAAGTCTCGGAGTCGTTGAATAAATATAAAGAGGATCTAATTAAACTCAAGAAATCATTATATGATGCTACAAACTCAGATACGAAGCTACTTGCATTGATATCCGATAATTGGCTGTCCCTTTATGCTATTTTGGGTCAAGGTCCTAACTCGGATGCATTCAAAAGCCTTTTCAAAGCAGGCTCTACAAAAGCGGCACTGAATAAACCAGAAGTAAGCTTATTAGATATGGATGAATCGCAGCAGACCGAACCTACGGATAGGATTAATGCTCAGATCAAGGTAATTGAAGATATTTTGCATGACTTAAACCTAATCAAGACAAACAAAAGTAAGTTGATTGAAGCTTTAAAGACTCAGATACACAATGATGATATCTCCGATATCTTAATTTTGAATAGTAAGATGAAGTCCAGTAACGAGATTAAGACGATCATTTTTCCAGAAGAGTTGAAGAAGTTTCAGCCTTATAACGAGGATTTGGATAAACTTATAGAGAAGGAAAAGGCTTTTGTCGCTGACTTAAAAGTAGAATGGAACAAATTGTCTTCGAATTCTGAAATCAAGAATATTCAATCTTCAAAGGTTTTTGAGGACCAGTTGATTGCAGATCAGAGTTCTAAGATCAATACTTTTTATAACGACATTTGGAAAAAGTACTCAGTAGGATTGAAGAGAGGTGCGGACTTCTATTTCAACTTGTTAAGCTATGCTATCAACTTGAAGGAGAACATTCAGAATGAAGCTGAAAGAGCAGCCATTAAACCAAGAGGCTCCCTTAGTGACAACTTCTCAGGGTTAACTTTGAACAACGACTATTCGGGATCTCAACACCAACAGGCACCACAACAAGGTTATGGGTACCCAAGTCAGCAGCCTAACCCTCCTGCAAGACCACACTATACTCAGCCCACTGCATCGTATAGCCTGGGACAGAACACTGGAGCATACAACCTGAGACAGAACACTGGATCATACAACCAGGGTCAGAATACAGGAGGTTACAATCAGAGCCAAGCACCATACCATCAACAGGAACAACAGCCTACATCGTACCACCAGGGTCTGCAGCCATCAACCCCATATAGTCAAGTTCAAAACACTGGACCTTACGGCCAGAATCAAGCATTGCAGTACCCTAACCAAAACCAGCAGCCCACACAATTCAACCAACAGCCACCTACCAACTCCTATGGCCAAGGAGGGTCCTACTTCTCTGGTGGTGCCCCAAATATTGCTGATCCTTACCGTCAGCAACAGGTTCCACCAGCACCACAGGTTTCGAGGGGAAGTTTCAGTCAATATTCACAGGCCCCAGCTAACCCTTCCGGATATTCACGTCCACCTCCGCTTCCTCCAAAGACTCTTGAACATCAAACGCTGGGGCCTCCATTACCACCGCAACCGCAGCAATATTCTCAAACGGCCCCCCCACAAACATACGGTCTTCAACAACCTGGTAATAACAACCCGTATAACTCCCAACCACAAACGGATAACTCAAACCCAAATGGTAACCCAAATGACTTGATTTATAACCAGCCATCTAAATACCTGCCAAACATGTACCAGTTTTTTTCCAATAATTAGGATTCCTCTATAACTAGACCGACGCAAATGCCAGTGACCAACGGCAACAAATAGAAGTTGAAGTATAGATAAAAGAAAATCGACTGTAGATAAGAATTGCTAGTATGATAAAAAATCATGACTGTAAAGAAAGATTTCATGTATTTTTGCAGCAATAGTATATCCTTATAGAAATACTGCGGCACAGTTGTATTGGCAGCTTCATAACACCAAACATTAACTATGCTGCCATTATATACACAATCGTCGAGCTTCTAGCGCGTTATCATTTGTATCCAGCAACGGTTTTGCTATTAAAGTAACACCTTGCCATTTTCTGCACCACTCACTCCTTTGCCAGATCTAATTAGACCGTATTAGGTTAAAGGGGTTCTTTACCACCGCCGCATTAGCACCTTCTTACCGATATCGCGTTTCGAGTCCCACTAATCTTCACTAATCTTGGCGACATTCCTGCTGAAAAGACTGAATCCTCAACCCCATGCATGAACGTACTGTATCGAAAGCTGGAGAACTAATCCCTTCTTGCTCCTATCGTGTCACACCACTATGCCCATCGCTCGCAATCACCAACTTTATGATTTTGGCGTTCGCTCCTGCAGCATTTCCACGGTCCATTAACTTTCCCTTTTGGGAGAAATGTCAATAAATTTCAGGACTGTTTGGCATTATTTTCTTTGTTTCTGATTTGCGAGTGTGATGTCGCTAGGGTATGTGAGTGTTATGTGAGTGGTTTGTGAGTGGTTTGTGAGCAGTATGTATGTGTTTTAAGTGTGTTATGTTGTTATATATGTAGGTAATGTCGCTAATAATATGTGACTTCTGTATCTATACCTGTAAAGCGTATTATAGTAACCCTCTGTATCATATTACTGATATCTGCACCTCTTTTAGTTAAAAGTAGATGTCTCCTAATACATACTAACTATCTTCTACGTCGAAACCGCTGTATCCCTCCCCCATCATACTCCATGGCTTCCTCAAAACACACCTGATTTGCTCTTTCTATTTTGTGCACCGCTGAATCGGGTAATACCCATACCCCTAAAGTTACTAAAATTAGGTTGTCGTCAGCTTAAACCCAGAAAATAACGACATTCATAATACTTCTAAGCCGATGTCGTGGCGGTGTCGTAGAAATTTTCTTCATTTGGCTGCCAGATTTCTGGATTCAGAGACCTTTTGATTTCTCTGTTGTTTCTTCTTCTCTACTGAAGACACCGTTTAGTGCCCGTAACTCATTACTCATTCCTTTTGTTGCTGTCGAAGGTACCCGCAGCGAGCCCATAGAAAAAGCGTCGTTTCACCCGCTCAAGTCCTTAGACGCCGTGCTCAGCTTGTTTACGAATCACGACACTTTGATTCGCTTCCAGCACTTCATTCGCTTATTGCATAGATAGACTCTCAGTGGATAGCATCGAGACAAAAGTCTCCAAATATCATACTGAGTCTTCCAGAATCCAACACACCGATTTCTGGTCCTAGATTCGCGTAGCGGCTCCATAGCTGTCTATTCTCATACAAATTCGTGGCAGTGCAATAGTACTACACTACTAAAAAGAAGCAACATTACTTCCAAACAGTTCTCCAAAAGGACAGCATCATAGCATACCCATAAATATTCCAAAAAATGAGGCAAAACTCTCTCTGGGCCATAATACCCGCTCTTTTGTTCGTCTTGTCCTTCGTTGTCGCGGCCGACTCCAACACCATCACTTGTGGTACCGATAACCACGTGTGTCCCGAATCAGCTCCTTGTTGTTCCCAATATGGTGAATGTGGTACTGGTGCTTACTGTCTCGGTGGATGTGATACTCGTTTCTCCTTCAATCTGTCGTCTTGTATGCCTATGCCTAGAATGGGAGACCTTGACACGCAGTTCAGCAACCTCTCTCAGATCGAGATACAAAACGAGTACTTAGGTAACGCCTCAGAATCAGACTGGGTTTACACTGGTTGGGTCGACATTCACGACGATGCTCTTTTGTTGCAGATGCCTGCGAACAGTTCTGGTACCGTCGTTTCGTCAACCAAGTACTTGTGGTACGGTAAAGTAACTGCTACCTTCAAGACTTCGCACGATAGAGGTGTTATCACAGCATTCATTTTGTATTCCGATGTTAAGGATGAAATTGATTTCGAATTTGTTGGTTACAATTTGACTGCTCCTCAGTCCAATTTCTACGCTTTAGGAATCTTGAACTATACTAATGCAAGGAATTCGACTACCAGCGATACTTTTGAAAACTATCATGATTATGAATTAGACTGGACCGAGGAATACATAAACTGGTCTATCGATGACAAAGTTGTCCGTACTTTGAACAGAAATGACACTTGGAACACAACCACCAAGAGGTACGATTTCCCACAGACCCCATCGAGAATTCAGTTCTCCTTATGGCCAGGTGGTGGTGCCGGCAATGGTCTTGGTACTATTGAATGGGCCGGTGGTGCAGTTGATTGGGATTCGGAGGATATTAAGAAATACTCCTACTATTATGCTTACTTAAAGGAGGTCAAGGTTGAGACATACGATTTGCCAGATGGCGTCCATTTAGACGGATCCAAGGACGAGGACAGTCTTCATGCCTACTATTTCGATTCTGACCTGAGCTGGGATCAATCGGACGTGGGTTTGACCAAAAGAAAGACATGGTTGGGAAGCAGCAAAGCAACTGGTTTTAACCCTCAAAATGCCCAAGACCCTATTGTTAATGTGCCTAAGAACAAGACTTCTACCATTGTCACGAGCAAGGGAACATCTAAAGTCACCGAAACCACTACACTCAAGGAATCTACTACTAGTAAGGAAGTTGTAAACGTTCCTGGAGCTGTAACAACCGAAGGTGGTGACGATGGCAATGCCGCAACAACATCAAATGACTATAACCCATCTGGCTTCATTGGTGGATTTGTTCAGAACTCCAAAGCTACCCCCAGCACTGGTAGTGGCGATTCTTCTGGCTCTTCTGGCTCTTCTGGGTCTTCCAGCGATGCACAATCATTCGCATTCGAAAGCGTATTTGGATTAACATGTGCTATTGGTCTTGGTGTCATTTCATTCTTCATCTAGTTCAACTTCCCTGTGTATACATGTTTATATTTGTCATAGCATGGTATTAGTGAGCACTTTGATCATGTTGGTTTATTATATTTTATAGGTTTAATTGAAAATTAATTGCTTAAAGAAGGTGCAAATGTATGGCGGAACTAGTTTATCAGTACCAAGATGTAACATCAGGTGGAGCTGGAAATGTTACGTTTATTAAGCCGACAGTAAGTGCCAAGTAATAATCATTTCTCCTTCATAATTTGTAATACAGATTATTTCATTAAGTAATATTAAAGAGAGCGGAAGTAAAATACTATACTATTAAGTTAAAATCTATAACAGAGAATGTGACACATGTTAGGAAGTCACTCGTGAAGCCGAAAATAGAAATAAAGCACTATTATTCCTATGATGACAGTAAAATGATGTATGGAAATATAAATACACTTGTAGGATTAAGCCCACTTACCCAAAAGGGCCATCAAACCGGTACCCCAGCACATGATGAAGTATGCGGCTAACATCTTCTTGAAACCACCTTCTCCCTTAAATTCGTTGGAGTATAAGAATTCGTGTGCCATCAACTCGACAAGACCAGTGTACACTAAAATACCGGAAGAAATGGAGTCGAAAATACCGTTTGTAAGCAATGAGGTTCTGGATCCTGGGGGGTATGAGTTTCTAACACCCAAACCAATGGCAATGGCAATAGGGGTGGTCAATGTATAGGCAAGACACAAGAGCCATGGAGTATAACGCTTTCCTTTAGGCCAGTACGTAGTTGCAATTCTGGTACCCAAACCCAAACCTTCGAACATTTGATGGAAGACCAACACAATGTAAAGAGAAACGAATTCGTCACCGGAAACAGCCAATGCCAAACCAATGAAAACGGAGTGGAAAATAACACCAAATTCAAGAACGAAGACGTTCAACAATTGTCCATAATAATGCTCCTTGTCTGGTTCATCTACTGGAGTACCAATAACTTGAGGATCTTGGTGCTCATTAGCGTGTGAAAAGTGGTTTGGGTATGGGTTTTCAGGGTCAGCAACTTTAGCAACAGTTTGCAGAGCTTCTTTCTTGTACTCGTCATCATCTTCAGAGTCAGCCTCTTTCTTGGTGTAGAGAGCTTCATCTCCAAAGTGAGAGTGGGACTGAGCATTTGCTCCAAGAGCTTGCACTTTACGGTCGATCACACTGTAAGCAACCAACTCAAAGAAAAAGAGAATGAAGAGAGTCATGAGACAAATACCAAAGGCCCATGGGTACTCAGTGATTGGTCCAGTAAGACATGGGTCAGTCAAACTTTCGTTTGCAGGTTGTAAGAGATGGATAAAAGCAGTAGCAACAATGACACCTGAACCAAAATACTTGGCAATGAAGAAACACCAAGATGGTAATCTAATAAAGGAATATCTAGAAGCCAAGACTGGAAAAAAGGTACCCAAAAATGATGTGAACATGATGACAAAGACAGCGGAGATACGGGCACCCATACGACCGTCGAAGTCGTTATCGGCCTCACATGTATCTTCTCTTTTGAAGATTTCGTAGTATAACTGGTTTATCATTATGAATAGTTATTATGCGACTGTTGATGAAATAGAATAGCCAAGATTGAAAATAAAGGGAACAATCAACAACTTATATACCACAGAAAGAAATATCTTGGAAAGAAGAATAAGCTTTTCTGCAATACAAACAATGAAGCGATTTAAAAATTTTAACGAGCCGTACTAACGAATTGACAGTACGATGAACTGCGTTAAGTCCTTGTAAGATGAGCTTGAGGCTAATGAGTAATACAAAAATGGAAATTGAAATGCAATAACCAATACGATACTTTTTTGTCTCCAAATTCCGTGTGACAGGTAGATGAAAAGTAAGCAACAGATGTGGTTATGAATTTAAACCAGGCTTAATTCTTGTCAAGCAGACAACAGATGATGCAAGTTTCAATGTAAGATGCAATAGGGACCAGTATCTGTTAAACCTAAAGGGTGTTAAGCAATCTGGCTAAATTGAGGAGGGAATAGAATGTACTCTTTTCTTTTCTCTATCAAAAGGAGCACAATAGGCTGGCAAGTTACTAAAATAGAACTTGGGCAAAGGTCAGGTATGTAATTATTAGTTTCAGCACGAACGGCTTCTAATACTTTAATTACGTGAAATAGCAAAAGATTACCTCTTATTAGCCAGAAATTTATTCTAAGCTTCGGTATGTGCTGCAAGTTTTCTTCTGAAGACGGATTTTCTTGATGATTTCCGATTTGAGTTCAACGGTTCGGTAAGCTCAGCAGAAGCAACTATTACAATAACTGTACCAGCGAGGTGAAAAGCAAGCGAAAGTCTAACGATGAAAGTGGTCTCCGTTTGCTATCTCTGTCCACTGGTGAACTTCACTATCTACCCAATTTATGACAAAGGTTTTTCCACAATAGATGCTTCCTGCACACGTCTAGTACTTGCAACCACCAAGGTTGTCAGTGGTGTCTGAGCCTCTGCACAGTGATGGACAAGGGATCGTAACTAGCGACGTTAGCTGATGAGCCAGAGGAAAAAGAGCATCTTACGGTACGACACG
This sequence comes from Scheffersomyces quercinus, assembly GCA_030556775.1. Lineage (NCBI taxonomy): Eukaryota > Fungi > Ascomycota > Pichiomycetes > Serinales > Debaryomycetaceae > Scheffersomyces > Scheffersomyces quercinus. Next base: position 258,108 of record JAKTUQ010000008.1, on the reverse strand, counting down.
TGATCTGCTATAACCACTTCCATCGATTTCTGAGTAAAAGGGGGGAGCCCACTGGTGGGATTAAATTAGGCTTTGATAATTGCAACTTTAGTGGTTATGCCACTCGAGGATATTTTTTGGCATGAGGGACCGACTTTTCTGCTGTTGCCAGTTGTTGTTGTTGGTTGTTCAACTGGAGGATATCTGTTCTGGGACGGTTGCATACGTAGATCGTTTTATGCCATAACGGGCACAAGCAGGGAGTCCCCGAGCCATGAATGGGGATCTTGCAAGCCGTGAGGTATAAGATGTAGATTTGAGATTGCATCTTGTGTAAATTGCCTGTCGTGCTTTAATTTCGTCACACTCATATCTCAACCCATATCTCAAGCATGTCACAAAGTATGTCGTGTTTCCATGTCTGGTCTGCACCAAATCTAAATCTTTGACAGGCACCGTACATTAGACATTTTAGACCGTTACGCATCTGACAAAATGCTAGGCAGCCATTTACGACATTTGTTGATGGGTCGTTAGACATTATTTTAGACATATTATCGTTTATTAGTAAGGAACAATACAGCGAACCAAGACTAACCATTTCGTTTGTTTGCGAGTCGCAGCTAGTACTTGGTAGGTCCGACAACTGAAATTCACGGCAGAATCTCAGGCAAGGCTGCACCGAAGTGGATTTGTCCTGGCTCACCTTCGCTCGATTACGTTCCTTATTGCCCCACCGAGTGACTCTGTCAACTATAATCAACAGATTATACAACACGCTAGCAGCACTACTTGCTGAGAATCGCTAAACAACTTACCATGAGACATTCATTTATCCTTTTCTCAATAGCCGGACTAACTCATGCCCTTGATTCTATAGGCTGCTTCTCAGAATTACCCAGCGATGTAGGGCTGTCCACTAGTAGTCTATTTCAAACTCCCGCTCTTTGCAGCGACCAATGTAAGGATACTCCTTACGTAGCCCTCTTTGGCGAACAGTGCTTCTGTTTAAATGAAGTGCCAACCGAGGGACAAATCTCACCATCGGCTTGTAATAGCACTTGTGGAGGATATCCAACGTTCACCTGTGGTGGAGAGAATGCTTATGAAGTATACGTAGGAACCGGCATCGATATTGTTGTTGATGGAGCTAGCTCTGGGTCTAGTTCCAGTTCCAGCTCGTCTGATTCCGAGTCCGAATCGGATCCCGACTCAGAAGATCAGCTCGAGTCAGAATCTCCTCTGGATTCAGGCTCTTTTGAATCTACCAGTAGTATCACCGATGACCTCGAATTCGGGTCCATACAAATCAAGGGTACTACAACCGAGATAGCGCTTTTAACAGATAGTGCATTTTTTGATGCGGACAAGAGTAGCACCGCTAATTTGACTTTACATTTGAACGTAGTAAACTCAGAAATTACGAGTAGCATAATTCTGTCAGATTCCTTTTCTGTTACGCAAACACACTCATCTGAGTCAGCTAAGTCGACTTCAGATCACTCAGAATCTTCAAAGGTTTCTTCTGATACTGCCACTTCTACAACGAAGAGTTCTGAGACCAAAGTTCCATCGTCAGAGAATTCTACATCAAACACCACCACCACATCTTCAAATGATGTTGGAAATACCAAGATCGACAAGACGTGTATGATTGGTGGCTTTGCAGCTCTTTGTTTGAGCTTGATTATCGCATAAGTCCGGTCTGATTCTTAGTCGGTAGCCTTCTTATATAGCATACTGTGTCATCTACAATTAAAAGTTCTTCTATTAACGGCCTTTCCTTAATATAGATACTATTATTTCCAAGTAAAATTAAAACAAACATAGACACCATTAGAACTTGCAAAACTTCCATCCAACAGATGAATGACGTGCCCATACCCAGACGACAATATTAGTAAGTGCTAAAGCCCCCTCAAACAAAACAAAATTACGATAGTCGATTCTGGTTCCGTGGTTGATCACTAATGAAGAGAAATACATTCCCAATATAGTCAAGAAACCCAAAAAGAAGTACATTGTACCGTAGACTTTGCCGAAGTTTTCTGCAGAGCAAATTTGACCGGTACAGGCTGGGATTAAAGATATCACCGCAGAAGTAGAGATACCGAAGAGCACGGCGAACGCATATAAGACTTGAGTGTTACCTTTTGCTGGAAGCCAAATTGCAAATATGACGATCGCAGTGGAAATTGAAGACCCAATCATCACGTTAAATCTACCATATTTATCAGCCAATACTCCCGTTGCCAATCTGGATGGAATACCACAAACATTTACAATGGTGATAAGGAGAAATGCATTTCTCTGTGCTACGCCATAATTGAGGGCATAGGAGGACAAATATGTCAAAGTTGTCATAGAAACAATTTCGGACAAGAATACAGCTAAAGTAAGTAGCACAAATCTTTGTTCTTTCAAGATTGAAAAGTCCAAAGCTTGACGAAGAAAGGTAGATGACAGTTTGAGGAAACTTTTTGCAGCAGTCTTTGGTTTGGGAACTTGTTCAAATGCAATAGCTTCATCATCTGTGCTTGTTGTTTTAGAAGATCTTTCTTGTACAAAAATGATTGATACAGTCATGCAAAATAAGCATAGAAAAGCCATCGTTCTAATGGCCCATTTGAAACCAACTTCTGTATACAATTTTTGCAACATAACTGCAAATACAGATGCACCAACAAGACCTCCTATCGTAGCTATTGAACAGGCCGTACCTCTCTTTCTTAGGAACCAGTGGCTTATGGCCCCGATCAACGGTGACATAGCGAGGGAAGTTCCAATGGCAGTCAAGATACCAAATGATAGAATGAAATGTTCCAAACGACGACTTTCTGCAGTAAGAAACAATCCTACCACCATGATCAATGTACCAGCAATGAGTGGTTTCCTGGCTCCAAACCTATCAAAAAGTTCGCCAAAGAATACTCCTCCAAAGTACATAACACCAAGGTGTAACGAGAATACCCATGAAACATTTGTCTGTTTGACATCTTTCAATTGATGGGTGGAAACATAAGCTTCGATAGCACCCAAAGAATTTGCAATACCAAAATCAGCTATTAACCCCATGAACGATCCAAATAATACCAAATTTGCTCTCCATCCTCCATCGGGAAAACCTTCGGGGTTTGCTTCGGACTTGTACATCAATGCGGTCGATTCGTCAATAGTATCTCGCTTCTCCGGATTATCGACCACTGGATCCAACGCTTGAGCAACAAAACTACCGCTTCTACCACTTCCTCTGGTTCCGATTTCAAACTGAACGTTTTGCAGATTTTCTTCTCCTTCTGCATTCATAGCTTTCATCTCAGTTAACTCCATGCCATCGGCCTGTTCCCGTGCGTTAAACGCAGGTGAAAGTGTCCCATTGTAAGTGTAAGAAGTTGTACTATCAGTCATCACAATGCCTTTGCCAAAAAACGTCTTAGAAGGTTTACAAAATGCCAGCACAAACTACCTGCCTTCCAAATATTATTGGGTGCAAAATATGGAAGCGCTATTTTCTGGATTTCGTTGGCGAAATGCCGAATTTATATAGCAAATCGCAATTACTAATAAGGATATGAGCGGATATCATGTCATTATACGAAACATCCGCGCAGTACTTACATTTGAAAGTACCATCACGAGAGGGGAAAACCATGGATATGACTCCAAAAGATGCGTTCTTGTTATCAAGTAGGTACTTCATTGGAAGGTCATTGGAGGCTCTTTATATGTATATAGAAAGAGTACTATTATACCACACTCCAATACACATTTTATGTTGTACATTTTACTCTTCCTTCTACTCTCTGTAATTCTCGCTGTCTCTTTGCAGTTAGTACGCACCATCCTTCTTCTTGTGCAACATTTCTGAATTTGGTATGTGGTAGCGTCTCAGAAGATGAAGAGCAAGATGAGCAATAATAAGCGAACCAGAAATACAAACCTTTCTTCTCTTGATAAGCAATTACGTAATAATAACTTTCTCTCTGTCTCCACTTAAGTCACGTGATACAATCACTAGATCCTGTTACTTAAAATGATTTCACGACATTTACAACACACAGTTGTCTTCTTACAACCATAGCAAAACCATACCAAGAACCAATACAATGTCAGACAAGGAAGCAACACAATCAGATAATGAGCCGGATGTTACTTCAGACAACGAATTGACCAAGGAACAGAGAATCGAAGCCGCCAAGAAGCGTTTTGAGGAGTTGAAGAAGAAGAAAAAGGCAAAGAAGACCAAGAAGAAGAAGTCTACGACAGACGAAGCCAATGACACCGAAACTAACAATACAGAAGAGCCAGAAAGCAGAGAACAGACTCCAGCCATTGATGGAGAAGAATCAGCTGTAGAGACTGCCAATGAAGATGCTAGTGCGGTGGAACCAACCAAGGAAGATGCTAAACCAGAAGAAATCAAGCCAGAAGATAATAAGCCAGAAGAACAAAGTGCCGCTGAAATAGCTGCAACAGAAGAATCTACAGTATCAATAGAACCAGAAGTGACTAAAGAGTCTGACACGAACGTGGAAAGTGAGCAATTGACTAAAGAACCAAATCCTGGTATAGAAAGCAGTAGCAGCAAGACCGCCTCTGGAGGTACCGATCTCTCTGCAGAAATAGAAGAGTTGAAAGCGACCATTGAGCAACAGAAGAACACAATTAAAAAGCTACGCGACGAAAACACTGATTTAAAACTCTCTAAGATGGACTTGAATGACCAAGTCAACGATTTACAGAAACAAATAAAGAACTTAAAGGTCTCACCATCGACACCTATATCATCTCCTACTATACTACAACAACCAGCAAGATTAGCTACTCCTGCAAAGCCTGTATTCACCAAAAACGACTATGCATCAATATCACAACAGAATTTCAGCAAGTTCAACCAAACAGATGACTTCAGAGAGAAGTTGATGGTGTGGAAGGGTTGGCAAGTAGACATGACTTCGTGGAAGAGCAACGAGCGCTCGCAAAAGGTTGCTCTTTAGATCATATTAGAAGTTGATCATTTGGGTGGTATAAGTACAATACACGTTGAGAAGTTCCTACATTAATTACAAATGGTAGTAAGATGTTTTAAAGGATTAAACATTGCAATAAAGACGGCTTTGAAGCTGTAGTAACGTATTTATGGTAGCATGATTGCATATCTATGTGAAAGTATAAGATAAATGGATAATGCTTCTCATTGTTCCAGTACTACAATAACTATGCTCTCAAATTTAATTAATATACATTAGACCGGCTATCAATCTCTGTCATTACTTCGAACTAAGACTATTTACAAAATGTAGAAGAGCGACGATTTGAATGAAGTGCCAGTACCATTTAATGAAAAGTTCCGGATAAGTTGCTCTATGTTATTGGGCATTAGAATACTCTTTTACGTATCAGTTCTTTACCCTTATACTTCCTTGAAACTATCTATGTTCAGGTCGATTTTTGCATTCATTAGTTGTTACAGAATCAATTATTTCACTCTGTACAATGCTAATCCTTCCAAGTTTCTTTTGGCAGCTTCCTGGACCTCAAACACTTCCTCTTTACTCTTGATGAAAATACACTCAGCTGGTTGCAAAGGCTTGATAAATCTGACAGCCAAACCAGAAGCTAAAGCTTTGACTTCCCCGTTGGTCAAGTTAACCTTTCTACCTGGCTTGGAGATCAATGATATATCTCTGATGACTGGTTGGTTATTACGGTACTTTAATCCAAGCCACAATCTTCTGGTTGATATGTTATCTGGAGTGACATCTACAGCTTTCAAATCTGGACCTTCTGTAGAACCTTTCTGGAGGGACGAAATGAACCCTTCCTTGTATAACCCTACGGCGACTTGGAGATGAAATCTTGTGAACGGCACCGAAGTGCTGGCGATATTCACGTTGGTACAGTTCTTAAGGTGGGCACAGAGATTTGCCAAATGGACCAAGGACATGATGACTAAAATGCAATATTATATTCTGAAACTTGCGTTTTCTTGTGACAAGAGAAACAAGTTTTCTTCCTACTTCACTTTCAACAAGAACTAATGAACCACTTCTGTATTCATCAAAATGGTACTTTCTCTATAGTTAACGATCTCAAAAGCTTGAAAAATTCTTTTTCCACCACTCGTCTAGTCATGTGATACAATGGTCACATGACTTAGATTGGTCTCATTTTTCACTTTCTTGGATGTCTATTTGTCTCATTTTGTTGTCTCATTTAGTGGCACTGTTTAGTTGGTACTAGTGGTGGTGGGGTCTCGTTAGGAAGTGTCGGACAGTAGTCTCAAGAAGTTCCATTAAGATCAAGTTAAGTCTTTCAATTGGGTATCAGCTCTCGTTTTTGTCCGTCTTCATGTATAGTCTTGTTTCTCATTTGTCTATTTAATTCTATATCTAATAATTTTGTCGTAATGTCTCATTCTTATAGTCTACAGTGTCACTCATATGAGATAGTCTCACTAATATGACATAGTCTCACTAATATGGACAGTCTCGCTAAGATTCGACACTCTCACTCGTACACTCGTACACTCTACAGTCTCACTTCTGTACTAACTCCTTTACTACTGCATTGTACTCTAAGACTATTTGTCTCATTCTCACTCTCACTCTCACTCACTCAACTGTCGCTCTTTGTCTCGCTCACCTCACTATACCGTCTTTCTTTGCTTGGTGGAACTCGCACACTTCACTCTCTCAGTACTCTCAGTTCTCTCGGCTCTCTCGTGCTTTAAATTTTAGTGACAGTTGAGGTTGCTGCGAAGAAACAGTGAAAAGTGACGTTCGATATAACACTAGTTCTTTTCAGTAAAAGGTTCAATTCACAGCATTTTGCAGTGTACATATATCAGCATACCATGTTTAGCCGTGGATTCATCCAGAGAAATTTCAATCTGAGAGCGTTGCTCTCCAAGAAGACAGCTTCCACGGTCTTTGCTCAACCAAAGCCCTCTGTCTTGCTTGCATCGAGAAACTACGCTTCCTCCGGCCGTCGCCAGAACCAGCCTAGAATTCGTTACCTATTCTATGTCTTTGGTTTCTCCACTGTGTTGTTGTACTATGTGGGTAATGTTGTCGACAAAAAGAAGCCAAAAACTTCGTTTGACAGTGAACGTGAATTCCAAGAGTACGAGAAAATCACCGGTTTGAAAAGAAGATACAAGTTGATCAACCACGACAAGAACGAACACTACAAGTTCTACGTCATTCCTTATGTCCATCTGGATGCAAGCTTGGAGAAGATTGCCAACAGATTGAAAGAACGTGACGAGTCCAAGCAAATTAAAATTATTGACCCTGTAGAATTAATAGAAAGAGAGAAGCAAGACGACGGTAAGAAATACTGCTACCTCTTGCAAGATATCGAACAGACAGGAAGACCATATCCTAAGGGATTAATCACTGCGTTGGTTAAAGAGGAAATTGAATTCTTTATGAACACTCGTAACGGAACTCTTGACACAAACTTTATCATCAAGAACTACCCTCAGACCACCGACGAGGCCATTAAGTTCGAGAATGACGTTTCCGATATTCAGAAGTGTTTAGTATTGAACTACGATATTTTGAACGAACTTCCTAAAGCCAAAAGTCCAGAAACAGTCAGAGCAATTAACAACGTCAAAGGCTATTTCGAGACAGTAGGAAGAACCGTGACAATTGATAAAAAGCACGACGAACTCGATTCCAAACTCTTAGAAATCATCTTAAAAGACATCTAAGCAATATCTTTCGCTCCCATGAAGAAATTTAAATCTATGCATATGTACAAAGCTACCATATATGACCTGTAAATATAGTTACCATTCAGTCAAATTTATATTCAAATTACCTACTCGATAAAGTTTACTGTAGTTATGCGATAACTTGCATTCGAATTCCCGATCGATATGTTAGAGTTTACTTACTCAATTTGGAAGAACTCTTCTGGGGTCTTGAACTGACACTTGACATTCTTCGCAAACATCAAATCGCTATCCAGGAAGTCCCCATCCCTTCCAGCAGCGTCTCCAACATAAATGGTCTTCTCAATGTCGACTTCATAACCTGTCTTCTCTCGGAGGAACTTAGTCATCTCGTCCCACATTCCGGTGCATGGCTTCCTGGAGTATTTGAATTGTTCGTCGGTGCTGGCTTTCAGAGCATTCTTTGCTGGTTTCTTTGGAGAAGCAAACACGAGAATCTCAACATCTTCGGACTCAATGCCTTCTTTTATCTTGCTCACAACGTTATTCAACTTATTTGTAAAGTTTGTATATGACTTCATACTAGGGTTTGCAACCACTGCTCCCTGGTTAGTGAAAATTACAATAAGGTATTTTTTTGCAACTAACTCATTGATCTTGCGAACTACTACTGAATCAGATTCTGCTTTATCGGTATCGTGCCAGAACTTCCAATCATTCAGCGATCTCGAGAAGGTCAGCCCGGACTTCGTACTTATGAGTGTTCCATCGAGATCAAAGGCTGCTACTTTGGCCAATTTTCGGTTTTCTTCACCACCTTCGCTATCGGCTTCTAAATGAAGTGCACGGATGAATTGAGTATCTTTAGGAACATTCTTTATGATATGCGAACCAACGATTTGCCATCGCTGTGGAAATTTCACCTTCGTTGTGGATATAGATGGTGTGGCCTTTTGGACAACTTTGGTGACATTGTTTTCTAGCAAAGGTTTCGTAGCGATATTCTGTGCTACCTTAGTTGCTATACTAGAGTTAGAGCGCATGGGACCGTCCGACGATGGTTTGGTGACTTTGCTGGAGTTATCCAGCTTTTGTTTGAAGTGGGATAAGATATCTTTCGACATGGGAAGAATTATACTATCAATGGATATTACCTAGATTCTTGTAGATGAAATAAATTGCCTAGCAAACTTGCAATGCGCCTAGAGCTAAAAATTAATAGTGAATATGGAACCAGTTAAATAGCAAATACACTCTAAATATCACCAAATAGCACAATTAACTACCAAGTGCGACTATCAACAACTATCAACAACTTATAAACACTGAAGTCGCGAAACCAAGGTAACTTTAACGCTTGACTGTCAAAAACGCATAAAGAAAGCAGCTATGTAAAAATAATCAATTGCTGTGAAAAGCAAATGTAATGAAAACATTTCCGCGTCCAAAAATTCAGAGTGACCAAAAGGTTGAAGATAATGTTTAGTGATGTTATTGTTTTTCCGTAAGATAGCAACTGAATAAAGACAATGGGTGATGATGAGAAGATATCCGTTGACCAGTATGGTCGTAGATACTGGAACGTAGAGGCATATGCCCAGGAAGCAAAATCAAAGACTAAACGAGATGATTCCAAACAAGCAAACTTAAGCTCATCGACTGTGATAAAGGATAGTGGCTCGTCTGCCTCGTATCTTAACCATCGTGAAAAATTGCTCAAGGAGCTGTTAAACGCTGTGAAGACGTATAACCTCATCAACCCAGCGGCGTCGACATCTTCATTTGGAAATAACAAACGGTTTGGGTTCTTCTGTCCCATTTGTAACTTATCGTTCAGGGACAACTTGTCTCTTGTAGACCATATAAATTCGCCGCAACATGTAGGTAAAGCCAACGAATTAAGTCGCCAATTAAGGAGGAAACGAGTTTCAGGTGACCAAGAAGAACAAGGGTCCGAAGAAGAGACAGAGGAATTGGAAGGAGGCATACGACGTGCTACATTAGAGGAAGTAGTTGCTACTATCGAAGGGTTGGTTCAAAAGCAGATTCGAGAAAGAAACCAGGATAAGAATGGCTCTGGCACTTCATTCAAGGAAAGGGTGCTCAAGAGACAACGATTTGAAGAAAAGAAGCTAGCAAAGAGGAAAGATAGAAATATCTTAAAGGCGAAAGCGAAGGCAGCAAATAAACTGGTAAGAGATGAGGAAGAAGACGGTATGGCTGCAATGATGGGCTTCTCTGGGTTTAACTCCACGAAGAAGTAGAATAGTAGAAACGGGACTCAACAAATGTGTATTATATCGGACGCTAACGAATAAACGATCATAGAATATAGTAATAGTAATAGTAATAGTAAAGAAGAGGTAATTGTCGTTAGTAGTGTAGTCGTTTAATTTGACAATGGGTGCAAATGGCGGAGGAGTAAAGATAACTTCAAACCTAGAGATTAATGTGAAGCATTCCAATACTAACACGCCAATTCCATCTGCCACTCTAATTTGTATGTTCCCTCAAGTTATCCTTCATAACTATAGCCATTTAATACAAACACACTATTACGTTTCCACTGAACTAATACTCTCTATTTTAAGCACCATAGTATAACTCACCACTCACAACTCACTACTGCCCACTTGTACCATTCCCTCTGTCTAGTACTTCTACTCGTCATCCATTACTGCTGTATGGATCTACTCTCAACCGAACGTTCATATACTCGCTCCACTACTGCTGCAAGGATCCAAAATCTCCCACATGCACTCTCTCTCAGTCCTGCAACTGCGAATTTTTTTCGGCCATCCAATAGAATTAATCTGAAAACAGGTTACGTCAAACAAGACCAGTGAAGATACACAACAGGAGTTGAAAAGACGTGGAGCAAACACACTATAGCGTTATTGCCCGGACCACATATCTAACCACAATTGACAATGAAGTTCACGTTTAAATTCCCTTTGAGTGGATTGCTTAAGCATAAAGTCGGAAAGTTCAACGTTCAAGTCGAACAAGACATCCGTGCCAAGTTGGATTCCTTACCTTCAGTCACCAAGATCTACACAAACCCCGACGGAACCCCAAGAGTTCCATCTGATACCGAATTCAAGACCATCGCCGAGTTGCAGAATTTGTACTACCAGAGAAACCACTCTGAGTGGAACTTCATATTACCAGGCATTCCAAAGGACCAGTTGGACTTATTCAAGGACAACTCGCAAGACTTAAGAAACTTCCAATTCGTCACCAAGGACGCTGGTAAGATCATCGATAAGATCCCATACAAGGACGAAACTACCGGTGAGTTGAAATGGAAGATCATCCGTGAAACCGAGAAAGCTGAGGGTTGGGAATTCCCATACTTCTACTTGGTGTTACCAATCTTTGCATATGTAGCATACTCCAAGTACACTGCTCAGATGAAGAGAAGAGAGAACGATGGTCCAGACTGGGCTGAGAAGGAATTAAGATTGAGAGCCATGGAAGACTACTTCCACGGTGACACAGACAAGGCTAAGGAGTTCTTGAGCAATGAAGGAAAATCCAAGAGAGAAATTCAAGACAGAGACGACTTGGTCGTTGCCAGAATCTTGTCTGGTGACTACGATAAATTGGCACAGTTGAAGAAGAAGTTGCCAGCTGACTTAATTCCAAAGCCAGAAACACATGCCGTGCTTAAGATCTAAGATCTCAGTATATTGTAGATCAAGTAATTGTTGATGAGGATTGGGCAGTCCCATCAGAATTGAGATGTAGAGTGGACGACCTCCTAGTGGTAATTGATAGACATTGGGATCGACAATTGAACCGAATATCTTAATAATTCTATTACCGATCAATTTAGAATTGTTAATAGTTTTGGCGTTAGTTGTTAGTTTCGACACGATCGTTATTCAAAGTCCCTTCTAGGTTCTTCATGAACTTTCGAACCACCACCTTGAATCATACAGTTATAGATGCACGCCAAAAACAGGATTACTAAAGAACACCCTTCTTTGCTTCATAGTCATACGCTTTTACTTCATATCCATGTCATTTCATACATAGTACATTATTTATTCATAATAAATGCTTCTGTTAATTAGTTATTACTATGTGGAAATCAGTAGTCAGTAGAACATCACTGGTGCTTATAATTCATTTAGAAGTCACCCCCAAATAAAATACGTTTCCAAACCTTTGTTTTCTGTGAGTGAAAATTCAATTGCCCAGGTGATAACGAACAAAAAAAATAACCAACCATTAATAAATTAGCATACTTGTAGGCTACAGCATCACATTCAGTCTCATGGCTTTGGTTGCAACACCATATTCTATTTGACTGCGAATTAAAGGCTGCGAAACTGAAGAGTATAGTAGCGTAATGAGTAGATATTCTGTCAATGTAGGAATATATGTCGAGGTCCAGGAACATCACATAAGTCACTTTCATCGCTATCTCTTTGTTATCGTTTCTCTTGTTGGCTTTCATTCTCTTCATCCAATCAAACCACTACGGACTTCCATATCTACTCTATTAATAGACCTGCTCTCCCCCAACTCCAACTTCCACTCCAACATCACCAAATTCCACAAAACTTTCTCCAGTTTGAATTCAGAAAGTCACCATTCTACAAAGACCACATAATATACCATTACTACCACTTCTTAATGCCCTACATACTCTTTATTCACCAATAACCTTCATGATAACTACATCCAACTTCCCTATCACAGCCATATTACATACAGGTCCACTACTGCGGCACAGATCTTACCTTACAGTACTGGAAAACCAAAGTTCTCTCATAATGAAACTGGTGATGTAACCATATTCTTCAAGGTTAAAGGTGATCAATTCTGGTGAATTTCATCTCAAGGATCTCCAAACTACGGCTAAGACATCATGGCTTCCGGCAGATCCAATCCTGCAATTATAGTTTGGTTTACTCGTTTGGTTACTCTTGTCGCCTTAGCTCTTAACGCGTTCATCTACCTTTACCCCGACTTATTGAACAAGACAGATCAATGCAATTGGCACGAATTCGATAAAAAAGACCATGTAAGGTTGAAAAGTACCAGCGAGTATATCAATTACTTGCCGGAATACGTCAGCGAGAAGATCTTGTTGACTTTCCCTCAATACATCGACGAATCATCAAGGATCACTAAATCACCTCGGGATGCTAGTGGAGCAGTAAAGGATATCAATTTACTTGCTTTTGGAGATCCTCAAATCAATGGAAATTGGCCCCTGACAAAGTATATTAAGAGAATAGATAACTATGGAAATGACTACTATTTAGGTCACATTTATCGTACCATGAAGCTGCGCTTGAGACCCAGTCATGTAGCTGTGATGGGTGACTTGTTTTCTTCTCAATGGATCTTAGACTCGGAGTTCTATAACAGAACCAACCGTTTCGCAGACAGATTGTTTCCAAGACCTTTAGAATATAAGCGTAATGTGATAGAAACTTTCGAGAAACACGAAAACTACAATTGGCAGAAATGGTTAGAGGATGAAAATGCTTTGGACCCACTCGAAAGGTTCCAATCTAGAGTGTACAACGATGTTTATGACTGGTTCAATGAATCAGAGAAATACCCTAATTTTGAGAACCCGCTTTTCATTAACTTGACTGGAAACCACGATATAGGTTACAGTGGTGATGCTACATGGCAACATATGGCCAGATTCCACTTACTCTTTGGCCAGAACAACTACGTCATTAACTATAACAAGGGCACACCCGAGGAGTGGAGACTCGTTGTATTAGATTCAATGACATTGGAGGGTCCTGCTTTACAAGAGGAATTTGTGAACTTTACATGGAGTTTCTTAGAGAATCTTAAGGACCGTGAGAATCCCACTTTCAAAGGATCCACGATCTTATTAACACACATTCCATTCTATAAGAAAGAAGGCTTATGTAGAGATGGTCCAGAGCATATCTACTACATAGATAACAAACAGGAGCCATACAAGAACGGAAAATTGCGCTCCCAAAACCATTTATCGTACGATGTCTCACAGAGGGTATTGGACATTGTTTTCCCTAACCACGATAAATCGGGTCTTATATTGACTGGTCACGACCACGAAGGTTGTGATGACTGGTATAACTACGAAGGTCACGAATGGGTAGCATCTAAGGAAAAAAGCAATAAGGAGAGAGAACCAATTAGGGAGATCGTGGTCAGATCCATGATGGGAGACTTTAACGGTCAAACCGGTATACTTACTGGCCATTTCAATTACCCTGCAAATGCTTGGGACTTTGAATTCACATATTGTTCGTTCACAGTTCAACATTGGTGGTGGGCCAGTAAGGTGACTCTTTTCTTGACTATTCTTTTGCAGTCGATCCTTTTCCTTCGCCGATAGGTAGTTTGAAGATGTAAATACATAGCTCAATATAGTTGCAAAATAGCATAGCATAGTCAAAGCATATACCCCAAAAGTAAAATTCATTGTAAATAAACTGTTATCATAAATTATATCAACTATGTTCATTCAACTCTACATTATCGTCTACATCTGGAAGCTATAAGAAACTCTCAAAGCAGTTCATATAAAGTACAAAAGAAAGAAATGGCATAGATAACTATAACAATGAGCATCAAGTATAGAAGACAAACTCTTTTATGCTTCGGTTCCATTGGTTACTGGTGCAGCATTTACCTTAACTGACTCTTCAACTTTAACCTCTTCTTTTTCCTCGGGTTTAGACTCCTCTTCCTTAGCTGGTTCTTCTTCCTTAACTGGTTCTTCTTCCTTCAGTTCTTCTTCTTTTGGCTCTTCCACAGCATCTTCATTTTTAATGCCGTTTTCGACGATAAACTTTTCAATATCAATTTTAGCTCCATTGAAGGAGTCTTCTGGTGAAATTTGGATTTTCTTGACCTTCAATACACCATCTACGAAGATCCAGTGAGATCTCTTGATTCCGGTTGGCAGTTTCTTTGCACCCAAGATACCAATGAGTTCCTTAGATGGATCAGACAACAATGAGTACTTCAAGTGTTGTTTGACAACGAAGTTCTTCTGAGACTTAGGCTGATCAGCACTTAATCCAAATACTGTGGCATCTGATTTCTGGAGAAATTCGAAGTTCTTCTGGAATCCACAGACTTGCCTAGTACAACCTGGGGTTGAAGCCTTAGGATAAGCAAAAATAATCAAATACTTCGTCTTTTGGGCTGCTTCCTTCAAACTGACTTCGTTGTCGTCTTCATCGAAAAGAGTGATATCGGGGATCTTATCTCCTACTTGCAATTCCTTTGAGCCATTGGTTGCGACTTTTGGCACAGAAGCAGTTTTGGTCTTCTTCTTTTGAGGCTCGGAAACCTCTGGAGTATCAACAACAACAGCTGGCTTTGAGGCCACTCTGGCAGAACGACGTAATTCAGGCATGGCTTGGTCTTTCAATCGGGTTCTGGGGTCTGGATATTTCAGACACTCTTTTTTCTTCGTAGTACGGGGAAGAATGCGATTTCGCAGTGGAGATGACGAAATTAGTGAGAGCTGGCGGTGGAGTGGTTTGGCCGTGGACGGAACAGAACAATACAGTCAATTGATGGGCTAATGAAAGAAAGCGGTGGAAAGCAATGGCAAAATGGTCAGTGACGAGGGCAGAATAATTTCAGGCGGTAAAGTGGAGAAATTAGTAAAAATTACGCTAGCATGGCCAACCGATGGGGAAATATTCATCCTGTCCACCCTCTATATAATAGGTCGCCGCCCGTCCAGTGCTAGGTCCAGGAGAAATCGCTCCACAATAAATTACAAATAATAGGGAGGATTCCCCGTGCTCACGTGCCGAGACTGGCCAGAATGAACCTCAGTTTAGGAGGTTTAATTGGTGGAAACAGCGGATGGGTCGCCTGAGACAGCAGATGCATTCACAGCGATAGCAACAAGTTGAAGCTATCACTTCAAGCTACTTTACGGTACAGAAATCAAGCATAGTATTGCCATTACTTCAGTTCTCAATGGTTGATCGGGCCTCTGCGAAAATAGCGAGGATTTCTTGGGACTGCCCTAAATGCGGATTCGCAATGGAATGAGCAGCAGGTTGCATTATACGAAGTCTCTGCTTCTTACTACTGGTGCGTGGGGTCATTTGTGGTAGCGTTGCTTTACTCCTGTTGACGGGAATTGCACCCAAAGCCATGAAATTTCCGCTTTTGATGGGAGAAGTTGGAATTGAAGCGTGTGTCTGGTCAGGCACCTGAGGAATCAGCGGAATGCTCTTCTGAGTTTTCATAGGTTGGAACTGTCCAGACCGATCGTTAAGAGCATATTTTAGTTAACAATACGGATCATTACCATGTAGTAAGGAGACGGTACTTGATCTATAGTAGGAGTAATGGACACTACCATGCAGGTTCACCATAGACATCTTTAATATGGGGAAATTAGTTCATAGGGTATAATTACAGACTCCATTCATTTCCACCAAACAGAACACAATATGTCCTTAAACTATGTAAGTTATTACCAAACTAATTCTCTCTATATCTCTAAAATTTACCTTTTAAAGCCAATTCGGTTTCACATTTCATAACACCTTTCCCTTTACATATACTCTTAACTAGAGCATGAACCTGTTCACAGAGCGGACTAACAAAAGCATAGTTTAAATCAGTAAAATTTCAGTCACATGACAAGAGCATCACGTGAGTTCCTCGAAAACTGGCACAGAAATTTTTTGGAAGATAACGATAAACACGTATAACAGTTTCTTCTCCACAGTCTTCACAGTAGAGCAATAGAAGCCAATCCGTCTCTATCGAGCATGTCGACTGGCGAGGAAAATGCGGATTCACGCAGTCCCGATCCTTCCACGCCCATCGCCATAAAGCCCGTCAAGGAAGAACGGTCTGATGAGGATCAGTTTATAGAAGACGAGATCATTACTGGTTGTAAAGTCTATGTTTCCAAAGATGGAGAATACCGTTTGGCGGAAATCCTCCAGCAGCATTTGAAAAAGGGCAAAAAGGTGTTTTACGTGCATTACCAGGAATTCAACAAACGTTTGGATGAATGGATCAGCGCCGACAGAATAGATTATAGAAGGCCAATGATACTACCGGAGGTAAAAGCAGACAAGAAAGATGAAAAGAAAGATAATAAACTGAAGAAGAAGACCACTTCTGCAAAGCCAAAAAGTTCGAAAATGAGTAAACTGCAGCTGCTGCAAAAGTCGGTGACTGGGACCCCACAGCCTGATGATAGTGAAAATATCGATACCCCCATGCAAGACGACGAAATGGACCTTGATAACTTAAATGTCCAGGGTTTAAAGCGTCCTGGGGAAGAGGTTAATAGAGAAGATGAGATTAAGAAACTTAGAACTAGTGGTTCCATGACCCAAAACCATCTGGAGGTGGCGAGAGTGCGTAACTTGTCTTATGTGATACTTGGAGAACATATAATAGAACCATGGTACTTTTCTCCATATCCTATAGAATTAACGGAAGAGGATGAAATCTATATCTGTGACTTCACATTATCATATTTTGGATCCAAAAAGCAGTTCGAACGCTTCAGATCGAAGTGTTCCATGAAGCATCCTCCTGGAAACGAGATTTACCGTGACAATAAAGTAAGTTTCTGGGAAATCGATGGAAGAAAGCAGAGAACGTGGTGTCGTAACCTTTGTTTGTTATGTAAACTTTTTCTTGATCACAAAACGTTGTACTATGATGTGGACCCCTTTTTGTTTTATGTCATGACGATCAAATCAGATCAAGGACATCATGTTGTGGGGTTCTTCTCCAAAGAAAAGGAAAGCGGTGATGGTTATAACGTCGCATGTATCTTAACCTTGCCATGTTACCAGAAGAAAGGTTATGGTAAGTTACTTATTCAATTTTCCTACATGTTAACTCACGTAGAGCATAAAGTAGGTTCTCCGGAAAAGCCTCTTTCTGATTTGGGTTTGTTATCTTATAGAGCTTATTGGACAGACACCCTAGTCAAACTCTTGGTCGAAAGAAGTAATCCTATTTTGTTCAAGAAGAATAACCCCGAGATAGAGGAGGAAGACGACAACGGCTCTACTCCACCCATTGCAGCTTCGAAACCAGCAGACTCTAGTGAGATCACAATCGAGGAAATATCCTCAATCACTTGTATGACCACCATAGATATTCTTCATACTTTGACCACTTTGCAGATCCTTAGATACTACAAGGGTCAACATATTATCGTCATCACGGATCAGATCATGATCATGTACGATAAACAAATGAAGAAAGTGAGAGAAAAGAAAAAGCACGAGTTAGATCCACGTAAACTCAGTTGGACTCCTCCTCTTTTCACTGCAAATGAGTTACGTTTCGGATGGTAATTGATGGTTCCCTTTGTCATGATTTATGTCATTTTGTATTTTAGCTGTATAGTATCTGTATTAATGCATAACCTAATACGAACATTAAATTTATTTCAAGTGATGCCTATATATTACATATTGTTACACGGTTGTAAGATGCTTAGTCATACTATAGTTTCGTTCTTCTCTCCCCAAATCTTGATGCTTTTGTCACCTTCACAGGTTATCAACCGCAATCCCAGCATATCGAATGTGGAAGCATATATAGGGGATTGTTGAGAACCAGCAACGGGTGTGCTATGATCCGATTGAAGTAATGAACCACTAACGTAGTCATAAAACTCCATTTTACCATCATCATAGCCCGAGAACAATAAGTTGCTGGCTGGGTTAATTGCAAGAGTGTTTACGATCTTGCTATCTTCAGCCTTTCCGAACTCGTTTAATAACTGACCTCCAGGCAACAACCATTCTTTGAGGTTACCATTGGAATCACCTGAGCACATCGTCATTTCAAATGGATGCATAACCAACAGTCTGATGCTTTTTGTGTGGTGCGTCATCGTCAAAGACGTTGTTTGCTTACGAATATCCCAAAGTCGAATAGTACCATCCATGGAACTGGAAATGACTTGTGGATCTCCTATTTCACTAACAATAGAACTTATGTCACTTCTGTGCCCTGTTAGCACCATAACCTCGGCTCTAGATCTGACGTCCCACACTCGTATCACAGAGTCTCTTCCTCCAGTGAATAATAAGTCAAGTTCTGGGTGTAATGCCATAGCATAAATACCACCTACGTGCCCATGGTAGTCCCTTATCTGACATCCAGCTTCTGAGTTTGTTCTTTCTAAGTCCCAGCATCGTACTGTCTTGTCCTCCGAGCCCGAAAACAAGTATGGAAACCGCTTGGATATAGCCAAGGAACGAACACCCATTATATGCCCAGTCAATGTGGCCTTAAGCTTCAGTGTAGCCAAGTCCCATATCTTAATTGTTGAGTCTGAAGATCCCGTAATGAACCATTTATTCGTCACAGGATCAACAGCTACAGACCGTACCCAGCCTTGATGTGCACCAGCCATTACTCTCATGAGTTTCCAATTGGAATGCGCTGGGGACAGCAGATTGTACGTGTGTTTAGTGGCGCTCTTCACTAGGGCTCTTGATTCAGTTGAAGAGTTGTTCTGTATTGGTGTATGAGCTTTCTCTCTCGGTTGTAGTAATGTATCTATTTTATCTTCAATAATGTCGTCTTCCAGTTCTTCATCTTCCATTTCAATATCCTTATCTTCAGCACCCACAGATTTGAGCATAAAGTCAAGTCTGGTGTTTGTATAAGCTGCTTCGCTGAGGGCATCTGGAGGCGGTATAAGCACCTCAGACGTATCCACATTGATGATGTCACTGTAGGAAAGCATTGTAGCCAGATCTCAAGAGAAGTATATACTGTACCAGATGAAAGATCAAATAAATTAATAGTAGACTTTCTGTGTACTCACAATCAACACTTTTTCTCTCTATGCACAAAGATCACCAACGAACAGACATCAGCGATAACAACCACCCACGAACAAAGAAGTGCCTCAAAATAACTGTAACCAATCGAATGTAATGCAAGCAAACGCAAGCAAGACAGCATTTTGTAACTTAAAACTGAGAGTTTGCAGTCTGCGAAATTTGAATCTCATCTGCTGCGAATATTTGGCGACAGGAAGAAGATGGAGAGAGTTAGTGGGGAGTATATGTTTGTGTGTTTCACCATTGGAAGCGTAGATAGTATAGATAAATGGTGGTGCTGATATAGCAATGTTGGAGTTGATACGAGAGTTGTATGAGATTATAACGGGTTCGAATCAATTATTCAAAATAGTGCAATTGGTTCCTGCTGATCTAGGATTAATTACTGGATCAGAGCTGTTCTCAGTGCACAGCGAACAAGACACACTCGACATTGGATTTACCAGAAACTCCTATTTGAAGCTCTTTAAGGAAGCTCATACATACTGGCATAGCCATGTTACTGGAAACAATGTGGACTACGAGGAATTGGCCAAAACCTGTGATCTAGAGACTCTCTGGAACCTCTATTTCATGACAATCGGGCTTCTCATCACCACCAATGAGAACCATACAATAATTACCCTTCATGAAGCAGTATGCTTTAGGATAGCGAAAGAAGTGGATAATTGCTTTCTTCACAAGGAATTTGACTTGATAACATCGTTTCTCAGTTGTCGTTTGAAGAGAATCAACAAGAGTTCATCGCTCTGGCGATGGGCTAAGAAGCTTACTGTTCTATTGATACTTGATCCCGTATTGAAGAGGCGGAAGAACCAAGACCAACAAGAAGAACTAGTATCCACCACCGCTAATACATTAATAGAAAGATCGTTCAAAAGCTGTGAAATTCACTTTGCCAATTACTACGGAACGTCGTTTCTACGGTGGATCCTCAACGTGCTAGCCATATTACATCAATACGATGAACCACAAGTCCAAGACTTTGCTATGACGGTAAGGAGAGAAATAACTGAAAAATTACTAAGAGCATGTCATAACAATATTAGAGATTGTTCACTTTGGGGAATAATAGAAGTCTTGATATCAGATAGTGGCAATGGTATTTCAGTTAGTTACACTATTGAAGAATACCGTACAATTGTGGAAGCGTTAAATGAAAAATCAGGGCTGAGGATGCTTCCTTTATTGCTAGGCAGAGCTGACCAAGTCAGAACCACACATATGCCACCAATTGACATCAAGACAGAAGTCAAATGGCTTCTTGACGTTGATTGTTCAATGCGAACACCATTCAACAGTCTACTTCGACAATACCCCGGTATTTTCAAAACCGACAAAGAGACCATGACTCTAAAGTCACTTGTCAATGACAAAAAGGACCACACAAGGGAGCTACTAAAGGTATTAGAAGCTCTGAGTGACTTGGCAGAAAAGAACAGGGAATTGGCCAGAACATTGGAATGGGTGGTGAAGACATATTTTAACTAAAAGAAGAGAAAGAGAACACCACACACCAACTAAATATTGCAAGTATGGCCACCACAGCTAGTTAACTTAAGTATCATAATCAACGTATGAAACACTAATGGCATGTTTAATGCTATCCCCGATAGTACACTAACAATACCACCACAAGAATAACAAAATAGGAAATTTGCTACTATCATTTACTCTAGACAGCACTAATATCATTTACTTAGGACGGCACTAATAAGTATCATTCAGAAGGAACAGCATTATACATATATCAACATTATCTCCTTCTCAGCACCTCTTCATATATACTCCAACTTAACTTAACTCTCCAAAGTAACTATCTACATCATCACTATTCCACCACGCTACCACCCAACATACTATACAAGCTCACTATTCCTTCTTTGTTACATAAGCCACTTTCCTCTAAACCTCCCCATACAGAATCGATCTCTCTCGTATTCCAGTATTATACAGTATGCTTATGACCGTTAAGTTTCTTAGTAAGTATTGTATGGTTTATGATCAGTCAAAGTATAGGTTCGTGAAAATTATCTAGCGTTCATTACTAATTTAAGTATTTAAAGTCATCCCTCTCCATCACACAACCCATTCCACCCATTTTACCTACCGCATACTCAGCATGTTGAAAATTCGCCAGCTCCAGAAGAAAAAACAGCAAGAAACTGAACTTGCTAGTGGCTCGAGTACCCCGAACTCAACATCCAGAACGGACTCACCAGCCAGGGTCAGCGCCGCTCAATTAAGGTTACAGAAGGACATTACAGAACTAGACCTCCCCAAAACAATTAAAGTGACATTCCCCGACTCGTCTGACTTCTTCAAATTTAACCTTCAGATTTTGCCCCAGCAAGGCTTTTACAAGGGAGGAACTTTTGACTTCAAGGTAGAAATTAACGGCAACTTCCCCATCGACCCTCCAAAAATTAAATGCTTGAAGAAGATCTATCATCCCAACATCGACTTGGACGGAAACATTTGCCTTAATATCTTGAGAGAAGATTGGTCGCCAGTTTTGAATTTGAACTCAGTGCTCATTGGACTTAATTTCCTCTTCTTGGAACCGAATCCAAACGACCCTTTGAATAAGGAAGCTGCCAACGTCTTAGTAAAGGACAAGACCCAATTTAAGAGAAATGTAACGAATTCAATGAGAGGAAACTACATAGACCAAACGTATTATGATCTGGTAATATATCATAAATAGGACGCAAGGCGAGAAAAGAATATATGCATGGTAAGATAGTCAAGCACTACAATAAAGACTTCATGTAGAAGAGTTGATGATCTAGTCCATGATGGCATTCGTGTTCTATTCATTATTATTATATTACATGTTACAAGTGATGTGTCGTGTGATATACATGTAATATCACACGATCAGTCCAACATTACATAATTGTACAGCTCTGGAAACTAGGGCGTGAAAGCTTCTTTACTTCAAAAGAATAGCCTTCAGTCCTATAATGCATTTAACTCCAAAGACGAATAGAGTTATCAGCCCCTCCACTAATAAATAAGCATCTCATCCTTGACTCTATAAATTTCATAACCTCTTCATGCTCCTCCTCGGGCGTCTTTGTCTTGTTAATATCCTCTTCTTTACTTCCGTTTTCCGCAATTATTTCAGAGTTAAATCTTGCAAAGTCCAAGTCATTCAAAAAACCATCGTGACCATTTAAGGTGCTAACACACTTGACCGAGCCACTCACGTTCAAGTTACCCAAGTCCCATATCTTGATGGATTTATCATCACTCCCACTGAAGATAAATCTTCCGTTAGGATGAACCCCAATTGCTTTCACCCAGGACTGGTGACCAACCAAGTCAGCTATTGGCCACCCTTGCGAGTCATTGACTTTGGCTGGTAGTGGGCTTCTATGTGGAACTATTGTTGGTGGGGGAAGTAACCAAAGTTTAAGAAGATTGTCTCTTCCTGCCGAAATACAGTACTTATATCCAAGAGTGTTATACAATGAATCTGATATGAGCTCTTGAGGTATGCTCGGAAACAACGAAATGTTATCCTTGAGGTATTTATCAATGATGACATTGGAAACCGTTGGAAGGAATGTTACTTTCTCTACCACATGAGTGTGACCAATTAAAAGGGCTAATCCAGTGCCCGACTCAGCGTGTGAAAGTCTTACAGATTGGTCGTTAGAACAAGTAACAATGAAGTCACCTAATTCATTTGATGCTTTTATACTGTTCATCAGTAATTTGGAATTTACGCTGATGACGTCTATGTCTCTTACCCACTCGCTATGGCCTATGAAACTCTTGAGACAATACCCATTGACAAGGTCCCAAATTTTCACCGATTTGTCCCTTGAAACAGAATACAAAATATGTGGATTCGTATGCGAAAATGCAATAGATGAGACAGTATGATCATGACCAGTCAATGTTCTCAAATGTTTATAAGTAGAACTATCCCATATCTTAATGGACAAATCAGCAGAACAAGTGGCAACAATATAGAACTTACCTCGAGCATCCTCCGATTTATTTGATAAACTCACTGCTTCTGTGGAAAATACTAGCTTGTTGATGGTTCTTGTGTGCGCTTTAATGATCTTCTCTGGAATCGAAGTGTCATCATTAACTATATTCCATATTATGAGTGAACCATCAGAGCACCCTCCAAAGATTGTGGGTAATACGGGATGAATCTTACAAGCAACAACCAATTGGTTTCCTTGGGTGTTGAATTTCTTGGAAGCCCTCAATGGAAGCCAATTGATACGATCTTTACTTATAACGGATATAGCTCCATTTGATGCTGACAGTTGACCATCTACAATTGACCTGAGATTGTTCACTTCATTCTCCAAATCTATAATCTTTCGTTGAAGTCGTAATACTGTAGACCACTTCTTTTCCAAGTAATTCGGTACTATGGCATTACCGTTTGTGCTATTGTTGGTTTGAGATGAAGCCTCCGAAGTGGAATCTGAGAGGAGTAGTAAGTCCGAAAGACTTTTATGCAATGACGAATTCTTCTCGCTGTCCGATAGCATCGGTTCGAGGTACTGTAGTATTGCTTTGTTGAGCTCTTGTTGTTGACGATCTGTCAAGATCAGTGATCGGTGCATTGGATGATATTAGATGATATTAGATGTACAATGATATGACTTTATTAGGTCGTTATAAGTTTAATTGTGCTCCATGAAATTGGACCTGAAGTATTTGTTGACCGGCTATCCTATGACTAGCTATCTGTCAATTCACGGAATTCCCGCTTTTCTATATGATTAATGTAAGCGTATTGATCGCTCTCTGATCATAAACAACAGCGTTTAATTTACAACCAAAAGCACCGATCACAAATTGGTAGCAGAAATGTTAGCGAGAGATTTGATTTTCGCGTGCGAGTTTCAGGGAGAAACATCAGTGAGTTGGGCCAATTCGCAGTACTTCTAGCGAGACTACGATAGAGAAATGACAATGCAGTAGTGAGTTTACAGCGGAGTAGGACCTGATGCAGAAAATTATCGGGTGAGTGAGGGAAGATGCAGCGAGAGAAATACTGGGCTTTCTCTCTTTAGATTTAATAGATTTATGCGGATTCTAGCGAGAGCTTAGTGACGATATATACCAGTGAAAGAAAGCATATATGCTCTAGATATGAAAGCATAAATTTGTATCTACAAACAAATCTTGAAATAATAGTACAATGCAATCTTGCTTTGAGACGTTGAACTATTCAACAGCAGGGTCTATAACACTAAATTTCTCACATGTCCTATAATCCTTTCAAGGCTGCGAAACGAGCTTTCAAGTCATCAAACTCACTCTGCTGTTTTTTAGCAGCAGACACGGGCTTTTCAACCGGTGGAACAACAGGAGCAGCAGCAATATCTGTAGCTTTAGATGTGCCAGGTTCGTCTGTCGTCTCAGCAATTGCAGGATTTGGCACCTTAATTCCACCGCTACCCCCATCATCGTCATCATCATCGTTATCATCGTTATCCTTCTTTTCAGCAGCATTCTTCTCATCTTCCAAACTCTGTTCAAGTTCCAACTCTCTCAATTTGGAGTAAGGGGCCTCATACGCTTTTGCTATCTCACAGAGATATAATTCAACTAATTTTTGCGGAGGAGGATCAACTTGACATCTGCTCACTATCTTGGCTGGTACGAAATTGTCAATATTGTCCTTTGCAGCTTTACCAAAGTCGACTCCGTACTTGTAGATCAAGATATCTCTTATTTGAATCAATTCCTTCAACTCTGTATGAGGGGTAGCATATATCACAGATTGCACGGCCTCGATAAGACTGGCATCACAAGTGGTCCTAGCAGGATCAAGAATAATGGAGATTCTGGCTAAAAGTAATTCGCAATACAACTCAATGAACTCTAACAATTCAATGTAGATATCGTCTCTGATTATGTTTTCCACTCTAATTGTAGCACTGGATTCTTTTCCTTGCGATAAAAGGTCCGCCAATTGACGTCTTTGTTGCTTGGTCAAAGCGGACTTCTTCTCCTGGATGAACTTCAGCTTCGAGATCGCCATCTTAAGAGCAGTCTTAAGTCTGGCTGGATTGAGATGCGGTGGAGGTGGTTTTGAGTTATGCGACATGTTGAAAGAAACAGCTTTTGTACCTAGAACCAACCAGAGGAATCTTTCTTCAACAATCTAGTTTCAATTTATCAACAATATCAAACGTTGAATGAAATCTCCACATCTCTAATGAGAGATAGGAGTCGGTTATCCTACTTGAGAGAGGTCACGTGAATTGAGCGTGACTTCATTCTATATGATAAGGATGAGGTCTACTCTAGGATATATTGTTAGTTATATAGTTTTTCAAGGAACAACCTGACTGCTGGGTATTTACAATGATGAACATTATGTGAAAA
Organism: Scheffersomyces quercinus; assembly: GCA_030556775.1. Taxonomy (NCBI): domain Eukaryota; kingdom Fungi; phylum Ascomycota; class Pichiomycetes; order Serinales; family Debaryomycetaceae; genus Scheffersomyces; species Scheffersomyces quercinus. The sequence continues at coordinate 232,236 of JAKTUQ010000008.1, read as the reverse complement.
ACGATAATAGTTTCACTAGTAAATAACACTAACTAGTGGAATAGTATTGTAGTATTTTCGTATTGCGACTGTCAGCACATTTAGGTCTTGTGTTCATGGTATATTCTTGTTTTCGTCACTTCTCCATCTTACAAAATTTCTCAAATATATCCGTATTAATCATTATAATAAATAATCTAAGAAATAAAGCTGACAACTATCGTGTCGTAGCATTGGCAAAGAATTAAATGTTATGAGGTCATTGACTATCGGTGTCTCGATACGTTGGCTCAGCGTCACCTCAAAGTTGCGAGGTAGTCATTATTCAGTGACTATAGTATGTTCATGTGGAGGCAACCCCTTTACCAAGACATCGTCTTCGTCCTCATCAAAGTTAAGTCCTACGTTATCAGCACTCCTGGCCACTCTCTTCAATGTACAGCAATTAATCTCCTTGATCCATTCATCCTGCATGATTTCCTCCAATGTGGCTCTCTTTCTAGGATCAACCTGCAACATCCTATGGACAATAGGCCTAGATGCATGAGGCAATAACCTCATTAATCTATAAGGACCATGTATCTGTTTGTGAGCAGTTTTCTTCTTAGATGACGAAGGGGCTGGTGAGGCATCTTTATCACCATCAGCATTATCAGAGCTTGGAGACTCTACTGTCTTCTGTTTGTTTTGTTGCTCAATGAATGCTGCTTTCTGCTCTACCTTTCTGTTTTCGTATTCCTCTAACTTGGCATCAATTTCCTTCAACAGAGCAAGAACTTCTTGGAGTTGTTCTTCAGTCAAGACTTCTGCAGAATCGATTGATTTGTCTTTTTTGGACATCTTGCGTGTAAGATTGTCTTCCTCGTTGTTCTCATTGGTATTTTCAATATGATCATTAGTCTCTTCTGGAGTTCCTTCAGGTATAACCTTAACTTCTGGCTCCTCGGTATTCTCTTTTTCTTTAGTTTCCTCTGCTTCAGTGTTGTCACCATTTTCTACACTTCCTTCCATGTCCTGATCCTTATTTTCCTTCTCGGGGCTCTCTTCATTTTCGACGCCATCTTCCATCATCTTCTTCTTCTTATTCAGTCGCACAATCATATTTTTCAACTTTCTTTGCTGGAGTAGCAATTTGTGACACTCATTACTCAAGTAGTAATCGTGCCAATTATCATCCGGCAAAGAGTAGAGTTTAAAACTGTTGTCCTTCTCAATGTTTGGAATCTTCCATGGGAAACGTTTTAAAGTCATGCAACAATAGATGATGGCGATAGACCATAAGTCGACAGGTTGAGGATTGTATGAGTTGGGATTGTTCAACACTTCTGGTGCTAAGTAGGGATCAGAACCCACAATACCATGACAAGGGTGGATACTATCTTTGTTGTTTCCATATTGGTCATATGGATACTTAAAAATAACTGCAGAACCAAAATCAATAATCTTTAGAATACCCTCTTCTGTTATCACACAATTATCCAATTTCAAGTCTCTGTGAGCTAATCCTAGACCATGTAAGTAGTTTACACCTTCCAAGATCTGCTTTAGACAACAATTAATCTCTTGACGTGACATCTCGCCGCTCATAACTACTGCGAAAAAGTCAATTGGAGCATACTCCATAATTTCAAAGTACCTGTTATTTTCATGAATGATATCAATGGTTTTAATGATGTTAGGATGCTTGAGTGTAGAACCAATACAGTATTCAGCAGTACACTTTCTAGTGTAGTCTTTAAGAGTTTCAGTACTTCTTCTGGGTCTGAATTCCTTCACAGCAAAAGTCTTAGAGTCGGAAGGTCTGGTAATCAAACGAACGGAACCACCTGCTCCACTACCCAATTCTTTACCCATTTTACCATACTTCTTCACTAAAGGCGAATTATCGTCAGTGAAAGGGTCTTTGTTGGTCAGGTGCGTGTGTGAAGCATTATGAAGCAATTGGGTCGAGGTCTGGTTGATAAGTGTAGCTAATGATGTCAGGGAATGTTCTCTGCTACCCTGTGCGCTATTAAGAGATCCCATCACATCTTTTCCTGACACCATAGGTGGAGGAGAATGGATTTGATTGTTATAGTCGTGTTTACGGGAGTTCAGGTTCTTCTTACTTGGTTTGAAGAAACGCTTCAATTCCACCATTGAGTTGGACTTCATGAATGTGTGATTCGAGTCCTCTTTGTTCAAAGAACTCAGATGGACTTGAGGTTGTGGAGACACAATTGGCTGAGATGCAGCATTCGGTTGAGGTGCATTAGCACTGGAACTAGCAGCTACATTAGCGGCCGTAGCATTGGCTATTTGGTTCTGATGATCTGAAGAATTGGTAAGCGTTGGAGAAGCAAGGGATTCGCCGGATTCGTGTCTTCCTATGTGGAAGCCGAGAAATTTCCTGTTGGAAGTATGGGAGGTTGAAGGAGTGAGGTCTTCGTCCTTCTTACCAAATAACTTAAGCTTGTGTTTGTCAGGCATTATGTACAAAGGGTGTGAGATAAATGGGAAATGCTATGGTATGTATGCTATCCGAAGTTGGGTCTTCAAATGGGTATTTGGTCTATGGATAGACAGATAATAGTAGTTGTTTAATATCCGAGGTTGTGTAGGCCTATTGTCAATAGTTGTTGGATTGTCGATATTATTTATGAATTCTGACAGTTTTTGTTGTTTCCTGCCAGTTCCTGATATCGGATAAAGCTCTATTCACAAGACAAGAAAGTGATGACAGCGCAATATCTCGCAAATGAATCGATGACTGCTGTTAGAAACGGCAAATGGATGATCTGGAACGGTAACGGTGACTTGAGTGAATAGCGCTATTATTTTGCTGGTTTCAAGCCATTCAATGAGTGGCTTTCAGCGAATGTTGGAAGTACTAATTGGGGAACTATTGTGACAATGACAACTAGCTAACAGCTGATGGCGTGTTTGTCCTGGCGGTACGATATGCTGAACTAAGAGAGTAGCTAGAACTGCGTGTGGTGGTGGTAACTACAGGGTTAGTTTTCAGCCATATGTTGTTCAGAACTGTGATAGCACTAGCAGAAGAAGGAAACAGCGGCTGTTGTAAATTATAAATGTCAACTGATTCTTAGTGGATTTTCTGCTGCGAGAACAAATAACGACAGTTAGTGAGAAACCACCAACAGTGGGACGAGTAGGGGGGAAAGAAGAGGCAGGCCAGTGAATGAGGGTGCGAGTGCGATGATAGTGAGGTGGGGCTGAGAGAGACCGGTGAGGGAATACTCCGAGACGCCGTCGTGACAGGGCAGGGTAAGGGTGGTCAGTAGAAGGATACACGGGAAGATTAGAGTGGCAGAGCTAAGACCTTGGTCCATGAGAGCTTGGTGCTTAGTTATGAGTTATATAGACTACAATGAACGCAATTGATGATATCATATCAGAGTCTGGCTTGGCTGCGAGTCACTTGGCATCAATCCATTACTACTACATTGGTAAGTGACTGGTGCATTGTAGCGAGCGGAAGCACAAACGCACCGCATGAACTGTGCACCGAGACCCTCTGAGAACAACACTGTCACAGCTTCTACACACTGGAGTTCTACAGGAAACACCGAATTGCACCCACTGACACCCCGTAACGACATATTGCCGATATCTACAACGGATGACGAGCGAAATTGGAGCAAATGGAAACACCTAACGATAGCCAAAAACGGAGAACGGAACAAATGGAACAAATCTTCCATTACTCCACTATCAGCAAATCTGCCAATTCTACCAATCTCCCATCTCTCCATTGGATCACAGCTCCATCTCCATGGAGAGGGATTAAATTTAATTGGAGCGGGTAAAGTCCTTGCAGGGCATAGACCACACCACATTCTAACGGAGAAAGGGGCTTGCCCGATTAATGTCATCTCCTGTGTTCCTCCAGAACCATTGTGTTCCTGTGCTCAATCGGTGGCAGAGCTCTCCCTACGGCTACAGTAGTGAAATACTACTACCCAAGGCTGAAACATCCCACATTACCGTGCTACGCGCTGCCACTACCGTGTTTCTCGCCGTGACTCGCACAACCATTTCTCACCACGTCTCCCCATTTCACCACCATAGCAGGGGAAAAACAGCCATCTGTCGCTACCGAAGTCTCCGCACCAAAAGAAGACAACTTATCCGTAGAGGAGCAATTATCGTTGATTCTATTTGTCGGGTGAGTTGGCACGTGATCACGTATCAAGTGCACACTTTGTGGAACTCTATGCCTTATCCGTTAAGAGCAGTTAACCAAGGGTCCTGGTGTGGCTAAATCAGATGGATATTTGCACTATTAAAGAAATAGATTTATTAAGGAAGATGGAGTATAATCTAGGGATACCTATATGTGTAGGGATTAGGATAATGACAAACTAAAAGTGTGCTCATAGAGTAATGCTTACTTCTCCTTACTTAAGACAGAAAGTGAACTTGCCTATCGCCGAGGGCTTTCTTTTTTCGGAACTTCATTTTAGCTGATAATTGCACCCAAATAGTTTGTCCTACTACAGAACGAGATTATAACATAGATATGGTACAATTAGAGAATGATTGTACGGAAGAAGATTTTGTACGTTCCCAAGTAATGTATGGAACTCGGTTAAACAAGATGATTTGCGTTTGAGTTATTTAAAAACGGAGCATGAACATGCTATTGTTTCATTTGCAAAGAAGTTTAATTTTGCAATCGTACCATCACATAGTAATCACGATAACAACGCATATTGGCGTATTCTAATGAAAAAAAAGGAAGTGGTTCCAGTTTTGATTGCCAAGATCCTTTGTACCGATATGTCCTTTTGCCTGTCCATTAGCGTACTTCTACAATTCCCTGAACCCCATCAGAATTCTTGTTCTCTATTATGTTTATTATGCTATAATGCTATTCTTTTAAATACCGCTTTTAGTTCTTATCATCCTTAATTGCAGTACCTCTGATGTGCTTTACTCTTTCAGATGCAAATGGCTTACTGCCTGGTCTGCTGTGTCTTCTTGCGTTCTCCTCTCTCTTCTTCAAGCTCTCGATTTCCGTTCTCTTGATCTCTCCAGCCTTCTTCACTGTAATAGGTACATGACGGTGTCTGGCGATTCTCTTGATTTCTGGCATGTGCTTGTATCTCTCCTTCAAAGCAGCGTCGTACTCCAACTTAGCTCTCTGTCTGGATGATTTGACGTTGGCTCTGTCAGCAGCATTGGCTCTCCACAAACGAATATTGGTATCATCGGATCCGGAAAGAATGTAACGGGCATCTGTTGTGAACTTCGTGCAGAAAATTCTTTGCATTCTCTTGGTATGATATATGTCACGAGAGTGACCCTCTCTTGCTCTGAAAATTCTGATAGTCTTATCGTAAGAACCAGTGACTAGTTCTTCACCGGTAGGACTGAAATCAATATCCATAACAGCTGCTACATGATCCTTATAAACATTGAGCGATCTTCCCAAGTTTCTCATATCCCAAAGATAACCGTTATGGTCTTCAGAACCCGTGGCAAAATTGAAGGCCTCCATAGGGTTCCATGCAATACAGTTAGTCCTCAAACTAGTCACCACTTTTTGGATTGGTGAGTTTGTTCTAACGTCATACAATACAATAGAGTTATCCGAGCCTGCAGACGCTATGATATTGGTTTCAGTCTGGTTAAACTTGACCGTTGTGATGTTGTCTGCTCCCCACGACAAGTCTGAGATGTACTTGGATCTACTCATATCCCATAACTGAATAGTAGCACCACCAGTGACAAATAATTCTTCTTCTCTGTGGTGATCAATACCTTTGAATGAGTGTTCTCCTAAGAAAGTTTTAACCAATCCCTTATTGGAAGCGGTGTAGACCTCATCGTCTCCGTAACTACGATCGAATTCTTCAGTGTTGACAGACCACAACTTGATGGTCTTGTCGTCACCACAGGAAAGCATGTGAGATTGTTTGGGTGTTACAACCAAACCACTAACCATTCCATAATGTGCCTTGAAGCTCACTGCTTCACGTCTAGAAGTCATATTCCAGTACTTGATCACACCATCGCCTGATCCAGTCGCTATCTGATTCGTGGTGGAGAAGTTCTTAGCAATGCAGTAGACACCATCACGATGTCCGTCTCCAAGTTGGCCTACAAATGGCTGGGCAAACATTCTTTCCATCTTCGTAGCCGTGAGGGCTTTGGTGTACTCACGGGCTCTTTCGAATGGATGTAATGCTGGGTTTAAGTTACGAGGAAGTGCCGATTCCTGGGTGTTTCGAACAGGCACATAGGTGTCGGATGATCTGCTAATAGTCTTTATCTTCATGGCGAGTTTTGGCTATGACGTATTTGTTGCAAACTTATTAAAACAAAATGCAAAATTCTAGTGTATTTTCTCCTTTTCTAGATCCACTATCTAACTAAACTGACTACCTATTCCTATGAAGAACAACCTTCATCAATCTCTACTCTCAAATGTTAACCGCTCTTCTCATTTCCTCATCTCGAATTTTTTTTCTACAATAGTTAAAGTTCCTGCATGTGGATGATGGGTTCCGTTTTGCATTTTTGCAGTTGGTTAGTGGGAGATGGATGTGGAGAGAGATAGAGAGAGATAGAGAGAGAACAGAAGGAATGGGAGATAACGATACATTCTGAGGGGTAGGTATTCCGTTCTTGCGATTATGAAAAAACTAATTCTGGAAAAAAAAGAAGAGCATTTAAGACATTGGCCATATCAGGGCACATTTCTGCAAGTATTAGGGTAAGTCTGGAGATGCTGCGAAATGCTCTTTACAACCTCCCCTGAAGGGTAGTCCTCTGTTTCCTTCCGATAGTGATGAAAACGACCTACACAAAGTCTGCATATTTACGTATATTAGATTAAAGAAAGATTACATTGTGATTATTAGCCAACTAATAGTCGGGATTCTGGAAAGTTGCTGCCATCTTTACTTCTATTATGACTTCATACCCAACAGCGGTTGGCATGAGAGGTCTCCTGAGGATGTAACCACGTTAGTTTGTGGCAGTCTTATTTTTGTTATTTAACGAGGAGTTGCTCTATAAGTTTTTAAATTGAACCTCGATGCTTTCCAAGAAATGTGATGGTGTTGAATTCGGAAGTGTTGAACAAGGCAATATGGTAATGCTTCGGTATCATTCAAACGGCAAAATGTAGAGGCAGAAACAGTCTCCTTGCTACATATAGCGTGGAACCCAGTCTTCAAAGAGGTATCTCGCTGAATCGAGTAGTCACGCTGTGTGAGAGCATAAGTCCTGCTTATGCGGGAAACTGCTTCTTCTTTACCTTGACCTCTTGCGGGTCTCCAATCATGCTCTCTAACTATGTTTTCTGGTAATGACAGCGTAATTGAGTGACCAGGAAAGAATTAGCAGAGTTTCGCAATTTACGTGCCGGGGGTTTTCCGTCGCGATTGCTTCTATCGTTGATAACTTATACGATGGACGCCCATCTATAAGGTGATGTCTAGGACCAATCCAACGTCATCTACATTAGACTTCAGGATGTCCTCCAAGAAGGGAAGCAAGTCGATAAGCTCATTGTCGTGAGTATCACTGAACCAACTTGAAATTGGAATAGAGTGTTGCGGGTGGAAAATGTACGAAGCTGGTGAGTTGTCGATGATAATAGAGTCAGCCAATGGACGTCCAATTTGCGACAAGTTCTTGATGAAGTTTCCCTGGTAATTGTAACAAGAGTCTCTAAATAAACGGTGATGTACTGCCTTATGGAAGTCTAATTTGTCTAGTAAGGGATCACCATATTTCAGAACAGATGCTGTGAATACAACGACTTCAAACCATTGTCCCACTTTCTTCAAAAACTCGTCAACACCAGGACGTTTGATAACATAAACATGATGCACTTGGTTGTCTATCTCCACCGGTATCACAAAATCGGCAGTTCTCAAGTACTTAAATGAAGAATGCACCAAGGTCTCATCCAAATCAAGAATAAGACACTTCTTATTACCAAACTTCTTGTCCTTGGCACCAAGAAGAAAACCTGTTTCTGGGTTGAATGCTTGACCATCTTGGAGTTTGGTCAAATCTAAGAAAGACTCTTCTCCGACTGAATCTTCTTCATATATATCGTCATCATGCTCATCGTCTGTTTCAACGCTGTTACTGGTAACGTTCTTACTCGACGTAGGATTCACTTGTGTCAAAATCAGCAGTTCCTGTGCACCAGTAAGTGGAGTATTGATATCGTCGTGATGGACATTGGATGACGGGGTGTTGTTGTTCGACTCATCATTGGTGTTGGTAATTGTATCAGTCTCGTTGATTGATGCGTCATCCAATAAATCCTTCTTTTGTACGTTGCCCGCACCCTGAGATGGGTTTGAGCCAGAAGCATTTATTTCCTCTATTTCGGGGGCATGGTTGTTAGAAGTACCAGCGCTTTCGCTGCTGGGTATGTCCTTTGTAACACTGTCACGTCTTGGAGGCGTGGTAATTTTCTTTCGGTTACCATTCTTCGATGAAGACTCTTTCAGCGGCTTGTTCTGTTGATTGTGGACTTTGTCATCGGCGTCATCCTTGGTATCAACGGAGCAACATAAAAGAGAGGAAATTATCCCATTCATGTTGAGTGTGTGTAGTTGGGAAGACTTGCGAAGTTGTATAAATTTGGTGGGTTTTTATTTGTTTGGATTGGGTACCGAAACTTGTTTTGTTGATACAGATGCTTTGATATCACTAGAAGAGGACTCAGGGGTACAAATGTAAACTTGCACTATTTTGCAATAGCAATATTACTGGATGAGTTTTGCGGTAAAAATTCAAATTTGAGATAGCGGCAAGTCCTGATATGTTGAAACGTACTAAGACGGTTTGTAATACGATTCTATGAGGTTGGACAACTATTTACTTCGTCTTGTGGACTATTGTAAATTCGATTTAGACGACTATTCAAACGAATTAAACAACAAGCTATCCCCACAATATACTAGTGTCTCTGCGATACTGTCTAAGGGTTGTTTGAGTCAGCACAGATGTAGTTTCATCCACTGAAATCAGGTCCTAGCACTAATCGTAGAGCGGTTCCTGGGGTTCCTCTGGGGTTCCTCTGGTTCTACTTGTGTTGTGCGGTAGTGGACCTTCTGGTGTGTCTCTGTTTAAAGCTCCTCAGAGACACGACACGGCGGCAGAAAGAACAGCAGGCAGCGGGTCAGTTTTGGCGACTGAAACGGTGCAAAACGGATGGAAAAGGGGACTGAGGCCGTGTTACAAGGGTTGTGATGCGACGGCGACGTTTCACGGTTCTATAAGATGACGATGACCAGGAAGAAGTGTCGTGAAAACCTCCAAAGTGTTGTCTTTTCAGTTTTTTCCTGGGCTTTTTTCGAAGTGTGAATTGTTAAATGTCGGATGTCGTTTTATGGGAGAGTGCGGGAGGTCGTGGATGGGACGGCGGCCTTGGATAGGAGGGATAGAGGAGGAGACGAGAGTTAGAAGGTGGGAGAGAGTTCTTTGTAGAAATTGTGTATGAGAGAGAACGGAATGGGTGAAAAATGGGAGATTGTAGAGATGTAGATGTGTGAAGTGTAGAATGTAGAGGTACAGAGGGTTAATGAAGTCTTTACGTCCTATGGGTGTCGGGTCTGGATGCTCTGTTGTTGTAGCTGATTGTGATGGTTTGGGGGTTCTTGGGACACCTTTGCTATGGTTACCATCGGATTAGTGTCGTGCTTGCATGGTGGCCTATAGTGCTGAATGTGAAGCCGTTTCGTATAGATAAACTCTAATTCGGGGTGAAACTCCTGTACCATAGTTAATGTGTTGAGGTCCTAGTGCCGTCTGGTCACGTGCGCGTCTGCCGTAATAGATAAAGGTTATTTTTTGCTGGCTCGATGGTAATAGAATACCGGTGGGGACAAAGTTACGGGTGCAACGGGCGGCCAAAATATCGCTGGCAACACCCCCCATGCCTGAGTTCAGTTCGTGAAGTACGACTCATCTGCTCGTACACAAAAAATACATTAATATGTAGTCCGCCATAGTGAAAAATGGGCATTCCTCGGCAGATATAATTACAAAGTGGTCTTTGTCCCACTTGTACACATGAACGGCAGAAGAACCCTTTCAGACTTGAATTTCCGCCGATAAGCACGAGTCCAGATCCAGAGGGCACTTCGACATTATTGCTTCGCAGTGTGGTTCCTTGCCCCCCAAAACCAATCCGTATCTACCGTGCTTCCCCTATACCCCTATCTCGTTTCATACTGGCAAAAGAAACTCCCATCTGGCTGGTACTTTTGCTCGGAGCTATCTGCCGCACTTTAGACCATTGGAGACACAAGCAGCAGGAACAAATGCGACATTGCTTGTTAGACTTGCAGATGAAAAATATCCTTTTGCAGTAGCGATTGCGACATGTTAACCATTTAGCCGTGGTGATCAAGGGTTAGGTAACTCCGCAATGGAAGATATGGTTGCTTTCCAAGAAGGGCAGGTAGAACCCTCCGAAAGTTGTTGCAGTTGTGCTTGGATTAATGGCGACATTTTGCTTTCACTACGGAAATTATGGAATAAGCAACTGAATACTAGTGGTGGGGTAGCTCCTTTGTTCCAGCCGTTTGGACCGCTCTCTATTCAAAAATCGCAGCCATTTTGAGGTTGTCCGCGGTTATCTCTTGCGGATGTGCCGATTGTGCTATTAAAGAAGCTGATCCTAGCGGATCTCCTAGAGTTAGTAATCGACTGGGAACTAATTCTTAGACTAAAAGACGCTCCAATTCTTCCGTCGGTGGGGATGGGGTGGTAGGGCTGTATGGGAGTGCTGTATGAGGAGCTAAAAGGGCCTGGCCTTATTCATAATTCTATTCATAATATCAGAGCTAGATTACTGTACGACTACAATACTAAGGTTGGCTAGGATGCTAGGTTTATTACTGTTTAGCAAAGTCTAGACTAAACCTCTAATAAGTGCTCTGATGATGTTATCAGATAGCATCGATTACAAGCTTTAACTGAACCTATGTAGACTACTTACATTAGATTTTTTGGACTTGATGGTTACCCCGAATCCATATTCCAAATTCTTGTAGAACTTGTCAATATCCTCCCTCAAAGGCTTGATTTTGTTCTTTGAAAGGTTTAAATAAGTGAGATTCGGTGTGCATCCCCTGGCATTGAATGTGATTTCAGTGATGTCATTGTCGCTCACGTCTAACTTCTCTAAGTATTTATGTGAGCTTATTGCCGCAGGTACAACAAAGTTACCTTTCAACAAGTTATTTGATAAGTTCAATATCGATAAGAACTGGGGAATCTTGATGCCAGGGTCGACGTGGGTAACCCCGCATCTAGATACATCAATTATCCTTAGCAGGTTGCTCGAATCGCTGAATATGGGCAAATTGGGATGTAACTCTTCTATTGTATTGGCAGCCAACATTAGCCATTTAAGCTTCGGAGGTGGGCTCCACTCTGAAATATCTGTAAGCTTGTTGAAATATAAATCTAAGTGCAATAAGTTTTCTAATTGAAGCCAATTTCTCAAACCATCATTATACGACTTCAAATCCTGAAGGTTGTTACCTGATAGTATAAGTTTCTCTAAAGAAGTGGGAAATTCAAAAACATGTAAAGAAGAAATGCATGTTTCGTTCATGTCTAATTCTCTTAAACCGTCTGGGAATCGAATCCTTGAATTGGAGGCTTCGTTGTAGCTCATGTTGAGAAGGTCAGAGAGTCTTAGGGTTTTCAACGACAGTGGGAAATTGAAATAAGGACCCATATCCGGAGTATTTTTGTTATTCAAAAAGGAGAAAAGATGGTTTTTAGAAAGGTCTAGTAGTTCAAGACTATCTGGGAAATCTAAGTTCTCGAATCGTTGAAGCAAGTTCCCTTCTAGAACCAAATTTTTCAATTCTTTCGGCCATTGTAGCTTGGATATATTCTTGAATAGCTCATCATATATGTCACAGAAAGCAAGCAAAAGTGATTGCAACCTTGGCGGCCACCCCAACTGTCTCGAGTCCTCGAAATTATCTATACTGTTATATGATAGATCTAATATTTCCAATGATCTGGGTAAAATAGAGACATCTAGTTCAGCTATATGGTTCCTCGTTAACATTAGGATCTTTAAGTTGTCTGGGAAGCGCAAGTTTGCAAATTCATAATCATCTAACCCTAGCTGGTTGAAGTAGATCTCTTGAAGTGAATTGGGCATGTTTATGGTGCCCACCATAGTGGAATCGTTCCATGACAAATCCAACTGGACCAAATTTGGTGGAAACGTTACTCCAGACCAAGACGAGTACTGTTGGCCCAAGAAAAGTATTTCTTGTAATCCTTTATGATTGGATAATGCTTGACTGATGTCGGAAATTTCCAGATCCTTCAATTTTAATCTGGATATCTGTAATCGTCTTAAATTTGGAAATGATAGAAGAAACTGAATATCGGAAGAGTGTAGTTCACATTCCTCCAAAGTTATTTCTACGTGCTTGACCTCGTTCACTATCCTGCTTTTGTTTTCTTGCAACAAATTTCGAAGCGAAACGTAGTCTCCTCCGCTGACAATTAGAAGCTTTACTGGGTTGATATCTGGATTGTCTTCAAGAAATTGTCTGATATCAAAGTAGCCAGTAAACCTAATGAAATCCCTGTTTTCAGGGGGTGAACCCGTTATATACGGTCTCTTCGTCGGAGAAATGACAAAATGCAATTCTTGGTGGTAAATTTCATCTTTTATCACACTTCGTATTATACTTCCCTTCAAATAGAGCAAGAATTCTTTGACGTAATCAAACGGTAATTGCTTCACCACCTGGAGGATCAAGTGGTCGGGCAATTTTTGTAAGTATTCCGTAACAAACACTTGAAGGTAAGTCTCGTCCTCCGTCAATTCTACCTTCTCCATCCTCAATGTCAATACTACTTCGAGAAGAATACATTCATCGATAACTAATACATCATTACAAATGAATCGATGAAGTCAGAATGATGGTCCTGCAGGTAGCGTGGCTGTTGCAGCCATCTGGCCGTAAGCATTAAGAGACGATGGTGTTGTAAGTGTTGTGGGTGATAAGGTGTCAGGTTAGTGATCGATAATGAGTGTCTATGGGTCTAGAGAGTCTAGAGAATTGTTAGCTTGGTTTGGAAAAAGTCGAAACGATATTAAGGGAAACATCTTGGATAAATATTGTGGAATATTTGCTTCAGAGAACTAGATATTAGGTGAAAAATTAATAGATTTCTCCATAAATTATAAATATTACAAATAACTTCATTTGTTCGGTAAATAACTACAAGCCAATTTGTAGAAGTCGAGTACAAATATTGAAGGGAGCCGTTATAGGGAGATTTCTCTTCGAATTGTAATGCCATAATGTACCTTAGTCTACCTGTGCATTCTCAAGCTCATAGTCTCTCTTTTGTGATGTGAGAAGGCACCATACCAGTATATAATTACACACCTATTTTCATGATAACTACACAAAATTCTTTCTATAATCAGATTCCTTTCCAAAACAATATCCACTACACTATTTAGTATATACAATAATCCCATTCTACACCACCGTCTCTTCCCACCCGTATCTCCCACCATACTAAACCATTTGCAGCTAAAGCAGCCCCGGCCCGCACACGACCTTTTTGCCAGCTTACCAAAATCTTAAATTCTACATACTTAAGCTCTTGAAGATATTCTATTCTTCCTTCCAATTCACTACAAACACTGCAGAATGTCGATTCCAGGGTTTGGTGGCGAATCCTCAAGCTCCTACTCGGATACTCCAAAAGACAAGATCGAAATAGAGATTCCTGGTGGATCGGAATGGAGAATAGAAGTGCCTCACAAGACAATCTTGAAGGTGAAAGTCGTTAGTGGCATAGCAGAGATCTTCGGCACAGAATTGCCTGTGAACATCGAAATACAGCTCACGGGTGTTAAGTATGCTGTTTACTCGCCGTTGCCCGAGGGAGCGAAGTTGGAATACACTACAACGCAAAATAAAACCGTCATGTCTAACGAGAGTGAAGAGCTTCTTGAGTATATCAGTGAAGAGTCTGTGATGAAAAACTACATAAACTTACACTTGGCATTGGAAACAATGAGACAACAAGTATCAGATAATAACATTCTTAATCCGACTAATTTACAAACGGGCCCAAAGGTTTTAATCATTGGTAACGCTAATTCTGGTAAAACCACTTTGGCCAAAATCCTTTCGTCATATGCTATCAAACTGGATAGCTCTCCTATTCTTGTAAACCTAAACCCTAGAGATGGTGTATTCTCATTGCCTGGTTCTATAACCGCTACCCCAATAAGTGACTCGTTAGATATCGAGAGCGCGAATGGCTGGGGTTTCACCACGACGTCGGGTAGTTTATACCATAATCCTAAGCAACCTATAGTGAAGAATTATGGGTTCTCATCCATTGAAGAAAACCTAGACTTGTACAAATATCAAATTTCCAAGTTAGGAGTGACAGTATTATCTCGTTTAGAAGAAGATATTCACGTTAAGAATGGAGGTATCATAATAGACACTCCTCCATTGTCTATGAAAGACATCACCATAATCGAAAACATCGTCTCAGACTTTGAAGTTAATTTGATAGTTGTCTTAGGAAACGAGAGACTTACCATCGATTTGAAGAAGAGATTTAAACACAAAGCATCACTGTTAACTGTAGTTAAAGTGCCCAAGAGTGGAGGCGTTGCAGAGACAGACGAAGCATTCATCAGAAGAACACAAGAAGAAACTATCAAAGAATACTTCAACGGAAACAATAAAACTAGGTTATCTCCTTTCAAGACAGATATCGACGTGAAGGATCACAGAATTTATAAATGCGTCTTGTCACTGGACTTTGCTTCGAGTCTTTCCTTCCTTCCTTCAGGAGACTCCTATACCGTAGAGGATGATCAACAGGATGACAAGGACAAGTCTGACGAGGAATTGAACAAATACTATACTCTCCTTTCGGAGCCAAGTGGTTCGAACCTCGACAATTCCATTGTCGCAATCACACAATTGCCACAAGCTAATAAACTGAGTAAGGAACTCTTGAACACCAGCATCTTGGGGTATGTCCATATTTCCAAAGTGGATGATGCTAAGGGTAAAATGAAGATCCTATTGCCCTTTCCTGGAGCATTTCCACGTAATGTGTTAATTTCTACAAATATTGGATTCAATGAGTAGTTATGTTTTGTATTATAGTGTATAGAGATAAAAGTAATGCCATAGAAAGATTCATTTATTATCAATTACGGAGACCCATATTAAAGCAAACTGTTATACCCTATTATATACCCAAGGTATGAAACGGCTGTTCGTAGATACTAATCAAAAGGAACCGCCTTATGGTGATGTTGGCTGCTTTCTAACTTTAAACTCTCGGAAGCAGCAATAGCACTTGGGATCTTAATACCACAGCAATCGCCCCAAGTGTTAATTGCATCGGTATGAATATGCCCACAGTCATCTTCATCATGATCGTGACTCAGAACTTCACTGATTCCCTCTGGACACGGAAGTATAGACCCAAACATAAAGTGCTGAATGATAGGCAATTTACCCAATACTTCAGCCTTGTACATCTTTATCATTCCATCTTTAATCTTCTGCCATGACTTTGCTGACAGAATGTCATCCAACATAGGTGAATGCCATCTTATACTTAATTTCTGGTCTTGTGTCTTTGGCAAAGTTTTGATATTATTTATGAAGTAAATACACTCCATGTACATGTACTTGTTGTGGTATAATTCGACCAATTCCTCATTATGGATCAGCTTTGGTTTCATGAACGGATGGGTAGCCAACTGAGCAGAGCCAAAAAGGAAGGGAAGAAAATGATAGTCATCCAAACCCCATACTCCATGAGATCCTGCTGGTTCTAGCCAGTAAATCTTTTGCAAACGACGCATTATAGCCATGTACTTATTGAATACCTTGATGATAAGAGCTGGATAATCTTCCTTTTGAACCAATTCAAGTTGATCCAAGCATAGAAGGAAAGATATGAAGTTCAATTCATGCCCCGAGCCGTAGTCAATACGACTTCTATTTCCCCACGACTCAGTAAAGTATATAGAAAGCTCCTCCACGGCTTCAACGGGGTATTTTTCACCAACAAGACTCTCCAAGAGCTTTCCTGATTCCATTGAAACTTCGTCGTAGAAGTCTCTGAATTCAATTTTACCGAACCGTGAGATGTCCTTTTCATGTATAACAGGATGCTTGTCGATGAAGCTGTTCACCTGGTTCAAGACATCTAAGACTTCCTCAGTGATATTTGAAATTGCTACTTCATCTTCATTGGTAAGCCCAGTCACCAGCTCTTGTAGGCGCTCCACAAAGTCCAAGATCAATGAATAGGTCGAAGATTTCGACCATTTTTCGAGGTCTTCTGGAGTAATAACTCTCCTAACTGGTTTTTGGAATGAGTACGACATTGTAGACAGCAAACCGATACCAAACACTACTCGCTAGCTCAAATAGAATACAATAAAGACTGTCTTGCTCCGTTAACTATGGGTCTTCAAAGGGACCTCACTAATCGGGAATGATTACAATCCTGCATGGAACTCGATTTTGATAGTGTAGTGTATGCAGGTCACGAAGGTCGGTGAGTTTAGGGGTGTTTCAAAAAGGGAAAAAGTGACAGAAATGGGAGAATACCGAGATGATATCTGTAGAGAGCTGTGTAGGTAGGATGAATATGAAGTTTGCAGCTGATTTCCATTTGAACTGGGAGAGAAAACGTACCCCAAAAATGAGATCACGTGATACAGCCATTACTATGAGATCTCGCCATTTTCACAGTATAAAGTAGGCATAGTACTGCGGCAAGGATGTATATATTGGTCAAGCGACTTTTCCTGTCAAAAAAGTGACTATATGCCGTTCTAATTTCCAGTGGTTATTAGAGGCACCTTTGTTATATGGTTAATCTGTTAGAGTTAGATGGTTTTGTTGTTGGTTTAGTATCTGATTGTGTTGATCGTGTGCTTGTTGTTTCATTGGGTTGGAATTAGCAGAGGTAGAAAGTTCGGTTTTTGATTTTGGTCCCAGACATTCAAGTCAGATGAGTTCGGTATCGCAGCTAAATAGAGCAACGGGCTTGTTCGTGTTCCCTACAGCTAAGGCCCAGTTCGCTAAAGAAGTCAAGCAATCACAGGTTCTTAGTTCTCTCTGGAGACAAGACCAAAAAGATGAAGCTATTCACTCCATTAATTCTGAAACAACATTGCCATTGGACTTGAAGCCGAAAACTGAAATCTACGAGGACATCCGACAAGAAAATGCCGATTCATCCATAGTTGCTTTGAAGCTTAAGCAATCATACGGTTATGGAAAAGCCCTCATGAACTTCTACAAGACAGGAGTGACTAACGTATGGAGAAATAGGAAGCAGGTTAACCAACTTAGGAAACACCAGTTCAAGCTCAGTGATAGCGTGAATACTAAGGGTAGGGATGTAGATATTTGTATTCCCGGGTTTTCCAAATTGACCAGTGACATGGCACAGGCTTTGTATATCAGTCAGATCGAAACCAAGACAGAGAAAGATAAGAACTCCGGCCATATAATCAAGAAAAGCGGGTCTGTGTCTAAAAAATTGATAGATACTGGTCTCTTTAATTTGAGTCGTAGCCAGTTTCAATTGATAAGACGTACCAGTTCTGATGTCTCGAAAGTCCCTTTGTTCGTGCTAGTGCTTCTTATATTCATGGAGACTACTCCTCTCATCTGTTACGCATTTCCACAACTCACACCGCTGACCTGTGTTCTCCCGTCAATTCTTCCAAGATTGTGGAGTCCGGGGTCCGTAGATAAACTCCATAAGTTGACTACGAAAGCGCTCGAAAATAAGGATGTAGCAGACTTGGCTTTACGTAACGCATACAACCTCCCTATTGAAGAGGTTAGATTACTTGCAAGCTCATTGAGGTTAACGTCGAAGTTCATCCCAAGCTTTGTCTATGGTGAGCCCCTTTTGCGTCGTCGCTTACAGGAATATTACAACTACTTGAAAGTGGATAACTACTACTTAAGTGGCTTAAACGGCGAGAATTCCGGTAACGTATGGAACCTATCCAAACAAGAATTGTTGCTCGCTTGCTTGGAAAGGAATTTGATAAGAGACTTGAAAAAGGATGTGCAATCATATCAAGATATCAAGGATGAATTCACGAGAGGTGTGAAGGAGGCTGAATTCTATAACACATTGAGATTGAGACTCTTCCAGTTCATTGTTGATTTCGAGAAGTACAACATCGGCTACTTGGGATTAGGTCACTTGTCTAAAGATGCTGAAGCTCCTAATACAATTCTAGAGTGGAGGAAGAAGAACTAGATTAGAAACCCTGTACATACATTTATTTATTCAACCAATTTGTAGATAAGAACACGCTTTGATAAACTATATCGAACCAGAATCAGTACATAGTCTACAAGAAATCAGATTACCTAGATTAATTCTATTAATGCATTACCGTTCGTAAATATCTATACGCTTCCCCTACTTAACTTGCCTCTGAGGCACTAACTATTCTTCCCCCAGACTGTATCACAAATTTAGGTTTGAGTTTTAGCTCAGCCAGGGATTGGCTATATATCGTTCGTTTTCTCGTTCCGACGTTGAGACCATCGTTTTGTAATTCAGAGACATCTCTGAAACGTACCTCGAATCCTATCAGTTCACGCGATTTATCGTCGATGAAGAGATATAAGCAATCACCAGGATATATGAGAGTTTTTTTACCCTTTCCGATTACTGATTCCAGAACCGTACACGAATTTGTACTAACATCTAAGAGCCAAATTAGAATACCATCCTCTCTTTGCTCCTTATTGAAAATACAGTGTACTTTGGACATCCTATCATCATTTATATGAGTATCACACACGTCATGTCTTCCTATGGAATACACATCTTTGTCGAAAGGAATGAGTATAGGCTTTCTGTAAATTGAGTTGCCCAAGGGTCTTAACGTGAGGAATGGGATGTCATCGCCTGGTTTCTCCTCTGTTTCATCTGTTTGAATTGCCTCATCATCAAGAAATTCATCTGATTTGAAGAGATCATTTCGATATTTGGCTCTAGAACTAGGGTCCTGCGATTCAGCAGTGACAGGCCGACGGGTTTTCAGTTGCGAATTCCAGGCATCTATTTGTTTCTTCATTGACTCATTGCTAGACAACCGCTGCTTCTCAAAGGCATCCTGGTATGATCGTGCTTTTGTCTTCTTATCTATTTGAAGTGCAATTAAGCTCCCTTCCACCTCATAGTTATCCTCATGGTTCTCTATATCATTCGAATCTGCATCTCCTTGCTTTACCTTATGTTCATTTTTCAATCCAATAGTCGTCAGCTTATTAGACACAGAATTCTGTTCATGGATTGACTTAAGCACATTATCACCATTGCTTTTAGAGAATTTATCTGGAATGCCACTATCACTTTTAAACCTCTTAACCGGTGATACGCCGAATACTTCTGAAGAAGCACGTACTTTCTCTTGCTTTCTCATTGGAGTAGATTCTTCCAAAATCCCGCTGTTCTCAATACTTTCCTCTGGAACGGCATCCAAATCACATACTCTCTTAATTTCGTGCCGCGTTTGAGACATTGGCTGGGACCCTGGTTGTGATTGCGATAATGGAACCACTCTCTTCGGAACTTTGAAATCATTATTTTGGTTTTTCTTCCTGTTTTTTTCGCTATCCAATGGTCGTAACATGATATCTTCATCAATCTTACTTATGGATGTGTCTATCGGTATACCGTTATCGACTTTTCTGGATTGTTGTGATTGTGATTGAGAAAGACTTAGAGCTTTCTGCAGTTGGGATTCTTCATTGTAGACGTCTTTGAGCCATTTGTGTCTAAGCGCTTCTTCGGCCGTAATCCTGAGTCTTGGGTTGACTTGAAGGCAGCACTCTAAAAAGTCCCTTCCATCTCTCGATATTTCATATGAATTTAAGGGAGCGTCGTGGAATTCTCCCCTCTTGATTTTTTGGAACATCTGAGCCTGCGTTTTGCCATTAAATGGTAAATGCGAAGTCAAGAGAACGTATACTAAACACCCAAGAGACCATATATCTACCAAGGAAGAATAATTGCGTTTTGACGAATCTCCTTGTGACAGCTCGTACTTACCCGTGATAACTTCCGGTGCAACATATGCCAATGTTCCACAAAATGTCTTCATGAATGTAGAATTATCACTAAATTTGGCCAATCCGAAGTCAGTTATTTTGACCAATATAGGGTCATCTTGCATGATTAAGATGTTGTCTGGTTTCAAGTCTCTATGAGAAATACCCAATTTGTGGACATATGCTATACCCTCCAAAATCTGTTTGGTTATGACTTGAGTAGCGTCTTCTCCTATAGCTCCATTGGCTGCAACAAAGTCCATTAAATCTCCACCAGGGACCAATTCCATGACGATGTAGTAGTTGTCCAAGTCTTCATAGAAGGCCTTGAGGCTGACGATATTGGGGTGGTCTAGTTTACGTAGAATCGAGAGTTCTCTATCCACGCCGACCATAGCACCACCACCAGTGTTCAACGCTTTGCGTCGATTGATGATTTTGACTGCAAAAGATTTACCTGTGGACCGTTCCACCGCTTTTTTAACGGTTGCAAAAGCGCCTTGTCCGATTGTTTCGTTTTTGATTATATAGTCTTTGAATATACCTTGGTCTTTCACGACAGAGTTATTGTTCGAATTAGGAAGTTTTGTTGGGTTGTATGGATCTGAGAATAAAACCACAAATCGCAAAACATCCTTGGGGATTCCAACTCCTACGGCAAGCTCATCTCCTTGGTTCAACATGTAGTTGGAGCCCTTCACCAACCGGGTGTTATTTAGATGTGTTCCATTTGTTGATATGTCCTGGATCCAGAGCGATTTATCTGTCTGATTGAGCCAAATTTTGAAATGTCGATTTGAGAGTCGCAGCGATGTTGTCATCTGGAAGTCAACGTCGGTGCTTCTTCCGGCTAGCCAAGTCTTCTTGCCGTTGACCGTAGCCTTGTCCACATTGAGATCAAAAAACGAATACTGGCCAGTAGTACAGATCAACCGACAAATGCGATTCGAATCTCCGTCCACCAAGTCATGCGCTTGTGTCGCAGGCGACTGCTGAGTCGGCTGCGTCTGCGTGGGCTGCGTATACTCCATGAATGGCCTGGTCCAAGAGGATCATTACTCCTAATGAAGACGCGTACAACCGTTGTCTCTGATTAATTTGAATCAAACATAGTTTTCGTTTAAGTCACGTGGAAGGATTTGTAGAATGCGAAAAAAGGCCGGATTTGGCACTTGCGACAGAGTGCAGGAGATATGATGGTAGCATTCAATGGTCAGAGGGTCAGTGTTGGTGGTAGTGATATAGTTAGTGAATGGATACATCTGAGTTGGAGAAAAAAAATATGTACTGGTAGATGTTGATGGTCCCTGTAGTAAAGCAGCGTTTATAGAGTAAGTAAGTATAAAGTAAGGTGTTATAGATTAGTAGAAAGCATGAAAAGGGTAATTGATGTGAATGGTGCTAGTGAATGTGAGTAGTGATAGCAATGTGAATAGTGATAGCAATGTGAATAGTGATAGTAATGTGAATACCGTAACTACTGCTAGGAATGAAGAGATGTAGATAATGTGAAAGTACTGATCTATGCGGGTTCCTACTTTTAATTTAATAAAAATATTGAAAAACTTACCTATCTCCCAATAATTCAAATACAGTAAAACACGGAATTTATGCATATTGGACTAAATATACCAGAAGCCGATTCAATGCTCCAACTAGACATTACTAAAACCAGTTATGCTCGCGAAAGCGGGATTCTCTAATAGTATCCGTTCACAATTCGTTAATACGGGTAACACGGCAAATGGCGCAAAATACATAAATACACCTCGATCCGAGTTGAAGCCAAAGATACCAATATTTGAGTACTAAGTGTGGTAATTCTGGCTAATTATTGCGTATATCAATAACCGTGCGGTCAAATAATTTCAATTACCGATGGTTGCAATGTCAGCCCATGGATATTCACACACACAGCAAAGCAAAATTGTGGGCCACTTGTAGTCTCTGCTTAACGCCCTAATAGATTGGACCTCCACAAAAAAAAGTGGTGGGGGATCCAGTCATGTTAGAGATCGCCTAGTATATGAAGGCTTTGTTCAATAAGTCTAGCAGTTGTCTAATGAACCACATTTTGGAACACCCTAAAATGGGGGTTCTGTTGTAGTAGGGTTTACAGCCCCTTTAACCAATTTATGTACCGATGATTACCACAAGCCCTCCAGTTAAATAATACGTCCAAGCGGAAAATGTCTTGGAAGCTGTTATCTATCCGGTGCAGGCCATATCGTATTCTGACGACACATCCTTCATTCAATTTTCGAGTCTTCTTCACAAGCAGTCGGAAACACATTAGTTTTTGGAGTAGGAACGCTAACTAATCGGAAAGAGGAACAGAATTCCGCTTTTTTTCCGGACTCAGTGAACTATTGTCTTAGCGAGCTAGTTCCTGCAGCACGGGAAATAATACAGATAACCCTACCGCATCATGTAAAGAGACACAATTAGCTATCAATCATGATAGTTATCCATAATGACAAGAAAATTAGGGGACACATTTGTTATCAGAACATAGAGCTCCTAAATTAGAAGCTTGTTCCATTTTACGGTCATATCCCGAACTGAAATACCGGTTCTACGTCGACGATCTCCTTTGAATGGCAATAGTCTATGTCAGGTGGTGAGAAGATACATAATCTACAACGCACAAGTACCAGTGCAAAGCAGGATTAGGCGGAAATGTAGGGCCAAGCATTGGTGCTTGGAAAAGCTCGGGCCAGCTTCGGTGTCGGCATTTTCGACTGCCAAAATCTGGAGTGATAAGGCGCTAGCGGATAGCAGATAGCAAATCACTAGGTCTAGCCGGGCTCATAATGCTCGAGTCAAATTTGAACAATCCACAGGAGCCCTTGTGTATGTGATAACAATAGTACTACGTGTAGACCTGTGGAGGTGGAATCCACAGTCATTTCCTAAATCATTAATTAGATAACGCAAGGTGAAAATTGGTCTCCTCCATTAACGACAGCATATAACTAGCTATGATTCAGGAGATTTTGAAAAATTGTGATGATTTCTCTATCAACTAAACACACGCAAAAATATGTCTACTGATTCGTCGGTTAATAAGGACGAGAAAAACTTATACAAGGAGAATTTGACCAATGTGGTCTCTTTCACCGAGGAAGCCCTTGGTAATAAGGAAAATGTGATTACCACTATCGTGTCCCCTCACACGGGAAAGGAGGTTAAGATTACAGGTGATGTAGATGAAGCTATGAAATTTGCCGTGGCACATGCTGGCCAAGAAGTTGAATTAACTGCCGCCAGAGACCGACAATTACTTTGGAAAATCGATTTATACTTGATGCCAGTTATATGTTTATTATACTGTTTCCAGTTCATGGATAAACTTTCAAACTCATATGCTTCTATTCTTGGCTTACGTACAGACTTGAACATGCAGGGCGATATGTATTCATGGACGGGTTCCGCATTCTATCTTGGATACTTGGTATTCGAGTTTCCTGCTTCTAGATTATTGCAGAAATTTCCGGTTGCGAAAACTGCTTCAATCTTCATCGTTTTATGGGGAGCGATATTGATGCTCCACTCAGTGCCACAATACGCTGGCTTTATTGCTTTAAGAACAATTTTAGGAATGCTTGAGAGTTCTGTAACTGTCCTGAACCTTATCATAACGGGTTGTTTTTACAGAAAAGAAGAAGTTTTTCTTAGAGTAGCGCTTTGGTTCTCTAGTAATGGTCTTGGTACAATCATCGGTTCTGGTGCCATTGCACACAGTTTGGTACGTGATGAAGCAAATTTCAGTATTGAGCCATGGAAATTGATTTTTTTGATTACTGGATCTTTGACCATTGCTCTTGGAGTCTTGTTCTTTTTCCATATCCCTGACACCCCAGCTGGAGCTTGGTGGCTTACGGAAGAGGATAAGATGATGGTCGTAGAACGTATCAGAGCAAACCAACAAGGATTTGGCAATAAGCACTTTAAAATGAAACAATTCAAAGAAGCTTTACTTGACTATAGAACCTGGTTAATCTGTGCTTTTGCTTTCTTTTCCGATATTCCAAATGGTGGAATTACTAACTTCGGTAGTATTTTAATGACTGAAGATTTTGGATTCAGTCCTAAAGAAGCCCTTCTCATGCAAATGCCCCAGGGTGCCGTAGAGTTCGTTGGTTGTACGTTTCTTGCTTTCTCTGCTGGATACTTAGTGAAGTCTAGAATGTTTTGGGCCGTTTTGGGAACAGCCATTGCCGTCATCGGACAATTCATGTTGGCTTTCTGTGCAAGCAGCAAAGCCAGATTAGCTGGTCTTTACCTTTACTCTCTTGGACCTATTGGTTTTATCTGTCTATTATCGGTGATTTCTAGTAATGTGGCTGGCCACACAAAGAAAGTGACTGTTAATGCAATCTACTTAATTGGTTACTGTGTTGGAAATCTTATTGGGCCCCAGACATTTTTGGCACAAGAAGCTCCAAACTACCGAACCGCTAAAATCTGTATAGCTGCATTTGGTTCTGCTTCCCTTGTTATCCTAATTGCTATCTGGTATAGTTACTGGCAAGAGAATAAGATAAGGGACAGAAATGCATCTAAATCAGCAGAAGACTTTGAAATGATCGAAAACCACGAATTTGCCGACTTGACAGATAAAGAAAATCCACTATTCAGATATGAGTACTAGTCTTCTAGTTGTGGTTTTATTGTTATTGTCAAATTTCATGATACATTAAAAGCTGAGATTATAAATATTAGTTTCTAAATAAAAGTGATCGTTTAGGCAAGACTCTTAATAGACTGGGTAAGAGACGTGGTCGGTCTAAGAGCAGTAGCACCACCATTGTACTCTTCCTCTGTAGCGTATTCCAACTTGTTGAGCTCCTCTTCCTTGTCATTGTAATGGTGGAAGCAGATCCAGAAAAAGCAACCTCCAATAAAACAAGCGACACCCAAACCAGTGTAAGTCCATACCATTTTTGGATCTTTAGATACTGAAGATAATGCAATACCAATAGCAGAGCCAAATGCATTTGTGACCAAGAAAAGAGAAGTAATAAAGGATTTCATGGAAACTGGAGCCTTAGTGTAAGCATATTCCAAACCAGTGACTGAAGCAAGGATTTCAGAAAGAGCAATCAATACATAAGCCGGCACCTGAACGGCAATATGAATCCTATTTGGAACAGTCTTGAATTCAGGAGCACATGCTTTAGGGAATTCGTAACATGGACCAGCCTTGTAGATGTAATGTTGAACGACAGCAGCGTAGACCATTGCACTAGATGCAAACATAAAGCCAAAGAAAATCTTTGTAATAGCCTTGAAAGGGGTGAACTTTCTAATGAATGGGTAAATGAACCTTTCACATATAGGAATAAAAATGATAATAGCAATTGAGTTGATTGCCTGTAAGATATCGTTTGGCAATCCATGCAATTCCATTTGTCCAGCTTGGGAGACGAAGTTGTTCACCATTTGACCATATGTCACCCAGTAAACTGGGTAGTAAATGAACACCTTACATCCATAAATGGCTCTCTTGACTTCTTCAACAAACTTGTCAGTCCAAGGGTATTGTTTCTCTGGATGGATAGATGGCTTGGCGGCATCCAATTTGAAGCCATTTTTCACTCCGATCCAAAGACACTGGAACGTCTTGTTGATAATCTTATCACTAACGGGAGTCTTGACATATTGGTGTCTTCCGAGGGCCAATGCTGCAAGTGCGATGAAGAAGAAGCAGAATGGTAACAAGTATGCTGCCCAGAAACCGACGTGGTGTTCCAATTGGGTAGTTGCAATGACGGACAAAGAACCAACATTAATCATAAGATAAAAGAACATGAAAACATTTTGAATAGTAATGTTAGGGTCGACAACGACTCTTTCACCTGATTTCAAGATCTTTATTAGTGGTCTAGTTTTTGGAACTTGATCAGCAATTAAAGGAGAGACATTGGACTTGACACCACCAGTAGCAACACCGATAATGATTATTGCAGCAATGAATCCACCCAAAGCGGTGGTTCTGTTGGTGATGGCTGGAAGGGATGTGATGAAGAGAACAAAAATACCCACAATATAGACAATACAGAAGAAGAAGATGGTTTTGTATTTACCCCAGTAAGTATCAGCGAGCCAGCCACCAAAGATGGGAGTAACATAACACCAAAATTGGAAGAAGTACGATAACGCGGTTGCACCTTGTTGGTTCAACGACAATATACCCTTTGGAGAGTCCTCTGGAGAGTTTTGCATGTAGTTTTGGAATGGGGCAGATAAACCGTAGTAGGAAAATCTTTCGGCCAATTCGACAACAGCAACTAACCAACATCTGAGAGGAATAGATCCTGAGATATGTCTTAAGGACTTCATCTCCTCGTCAGTGGGTTCTCTTCCTTCGTCATCATTACTTGAAAGGGCGCTTGGGTTTTTGAGGATTTCAGTTCCTTCCTTAGCGAATCCTAAATCCTTTGGAAGCTTTTCCTCTGATGAGCTTGAAAAATTGGACATGATTGAAATGTACTTTTGTAGTGTAGTTGAACAAGAGCACCGATATGTAAGAAAGTCTGGGGAAGCCTAGTATTTATATTATGCAACCTAAAATGACACAGCCATCACTCAGATTTGCTAGATTGGACAATATGCATCGGAACTGCCTGCTAGGCAATAAATGCCCCATTGACAACAATTATTGCAATATGATGATTGGCAAATTCCTCTGATAACGCAGCCCGGAAAAAGTTCCAAGAATATTTTTGCTGTAGGCCCTCATATTTCCTCATCATGGAGAGGCTTTAAAAATAATGCAATTAATGACTGCCCAGATTCTACGAAACGCCAATATACTCGATACAAATAATTGACCCCAAGAAAAGAAATGGCGATGAAAGTCTCTCCTCCATTGGTGCCAAGAAGCGATTGCAAAGTGTTAAAAGGCATTTTGCACTGCGAGCTATTGGCAATATTTTCTTGTCGCAAATGCATTCATTCAAGAATATCAGGCATATGGCCACAATTATTAAAGGGCTTTATGTTTGTTGCAAATTCCATGCGCATTAGATGTGGACTACACACAAAATAGTAGAGAAGGAAATGCGATTGACAATTAAAGTTTAGGTTTGCAATGACAGAAAATAGTGTGAAAAAGAAAAGATAGGAAGGAAGACAGTGATTGCACTATCTATCACAGGAATTCAGATATGATATTATCTACCTTTTAAGTAGACTCTGTAAGTGAAGAACTAACGCAGTTTGAGTCGTAGTCGTAGATAATATGGAATAGATTCTGTACATCAGCCGTTGGTAGGGTGAAATGCTGATTGGCAAGGGGTGATGTAGGAAATTTGACACTTTCTTAGATGGGCCTCAGGGAGACTCAAATAAAATATCTGGTTGTTCCCTTCCTAAATAATATTGAGTCATCGCTGCTATCGGATTAATGTTCCTTGAAGTGTGGAAATGCTTATCTCATGGGTGCGAGGTCATCGCGGACAACGTGTAAAGGTATATTTCCATGCGTAGTATCTCATCTACTTGTAGGACACTTAGAAATGTTAACAGCAAGTTCAGATCTGCTTCGCATTCAAGCAAGATAGTAACTTTAAGGTTTTATACAGAATTATTCTCTTACCACTAAAATGTCAAGGTAAGTCATCTACAGATTTTGAATTCGTAATTATGATATGTCCTTAAATAGAGATGCAAATGCCATGAGATGATATATAAAGAGTACGAGCGGATCAAATAGATCGAATTAGAAGAAAGGGGTGAGAGTAAATAAAAATGGTGTCATTAATAATACGCCGCATGTACGTAAACCCAGTCTTATCTAGATAAGAACATTAATGAAGTAGTAAGTATTAGTGTACTTTTTGTCTAAGCAAAACTCTTGACAGAGTGCAGCAATGAGGTCATTGGGGCAAGAGCCATTTCGTCTTCGTTTTCGTATTCCAAAGCGTTCAACTCGTCTTCCTTGTAGTTGTAGTGCTTGAAGCAGATCCAGAAAAGACAACCAGCAATGAAACAAGAAACAGCCAAACCAGTGTAGGCCCAGACCAACTTAGGGTCTTCGAAAGTGGAACTTAAAGCAATACCAAGAGCAGAACCAACAGCATTGGTAAGCAAGAAAATAGACATAATGAAAGACTTCATTGAGACTGGAGCCTTAGTGTAAGCGTACTCTAAACCAGTGATAGAAGCCAAAATTTCGGAAATGGCGATCAAGAAGTAAGCTGGAGTTTGAATAGCAACATGAACGTGGTTTGGAACAGTGAGGTATTCTGGAGCACAAGCCTTTGGATGGTCGTAACATGGACCAGCTTTGTAAATATAATGTTGCAATACAGCAGCGTAAATCATAGCACCAGTACCGAACATGAAACCACAGAAGATCTTGGTGATAGCCTTGAAAGGAGTGAACTTTCTGATGAATGGGTAAAGCAATCTTTCGAAGATTGGAATGAAGATGATAATAGCAAGGGAGTCAATAGCTTGCAAGATATCGTTTGGTAATCCGTGCAACTCCATTTGACCGGCTTGAGAAACGAAGTTGTTCAACATCTGACCGTAAACGACCCAGTAGATTGGGTAGAAAATGAAGACTTTACAAGCGTAAACAGATCTTCTCACTTCTTCAACAAAGTGATCAGTCCATGGATAGTTAGCTTCTGGGTTCACAGATGGCTTAGCAGCTTCCAAGTTGAACTTGTTGTTGATAGCAATCCAAGCACACTTGAATGTCTTGTTAATAATTTTGTCACCGACTGGAACCTTAACGTATTGGTTTCTTCCGATAATTAAAGCAATAAGAGCAATAAAGAAGAAACAGAATGGCAACAAGTAAGCGGCCCAGAAACCAACATGAGCCTCCAATTCAGTGGTGGCAATGACAGACATAGAACCAATATTAATCATAAGATAGAAGAACATGAAGACGTTCTGAATGGTAATATTAGGATCCTGAACAACTCTTTCTCCAGACTTCAAGACCTTGATGATTGGCTTGGTCTTTGGAATTTGGTCAGCAATCAAAGGAGATACATTGGACTTCACACCACCAGTAGCAAGACCAATGATGATAATAGATGCAACATAACCACCAATTGCAGTTGTACGGTTTGTGATAGCAGGAAGAGAGGTAATGAAAAGAATGAAAATACCAATGATATAGAGGACACAGAAGACGAAAATAGTCTTGTATTTACCCCAGTAAGTGTCGGCAACCCAACCACCAAAGACTGGAGTCACGTAACACCAAAACTGGAAGAAGTAAGATAAAGCAGTAGCACCAGATTGGTTCAAGGCTAAAATACCTGGAGGAGAGTCCTTTGGAGAGTTTTGCATGTAGTTTTGGAATGGGGCAGATAAACCATAGTAGGAAAATCTTTCCGCCAACTCAACAATCGCAACTAACCAACATCTGAGAGGAATCCTCTCTGAGACGTGTCTCAAAGTCTTCATCTCCTCCTCTGTAGGAGTTCTACCTTCGTCTTGTTCCTCAGCGTTAGTGGAGGCACTGAGGAATTCGTTTTCATTATCGGAGATTTTGTGGTCAAGCTTTTCATTTGATACTACTTCAGCATCGTATAATTGTGGAGACTTCTCGGAAGACATCTTAGCTTGATTCGTTTATTGCAAGAAAAAAACAAGAAAATTCGAATAGACAAGAAAAAGAAGGTAGTCTAAAAAGCTTGGAATGTGATTCCAAACTATACTTATATAGTCAGAAGCAAAAAGATGAGATGTTCCCCAAAATGAGAACAATACAAGCACAAGAGACTATCTTCCAATCAGAGCTATGACTAACATGCCAATTAAAGAGAAATGCAGATCCTGATCTGACGACATAATGGGCTCTTTTGGTCACCTCCGCCCGATAAGTGCTTCCGGAGTGAACTCGGGCCTGTCACATCGTCATTGTTGTAGTACAAAATTTCTCGTATTGTAGAAGACCACTCTATATTGCCTATTCCAAAGGCCAATTTCTCCGGAATAAGTCACCTTCTGCGACGGAAACGGATAGTACATGCGTTTCGCTCCATTAAAAAAAAGAAATTTCAGGGCACGAAATGTCATGGTGCATTTGCTCATAGAAAACAACCTAAGGCTTTATTGTTACATTGAGCTCAAAATGCTCTATGAGAGGCATTTTTATGCAACCAGAAATGCGATGGTGCGGCAAAACCCCAAATGATATATTTTTAATGCACATAACGCCTTCAAGATTTCTTTTGCAATCACGTGAGTAGAGCCATTCGAAACAACGGCAGGAGGTGCGACGGCTCGATCGGGAATAGTAACCCAGAAAACCACGAGACTTCCTTCCTTGCTAACCAGAGTGCCGTAGATGGTGGAATAAGGTCCCAACGACTATGGAAAGTTTAATCTAGGATTGGTCGATGTGGGGAACAATCTAACATAAACGTAGCGTGTCGTAATTGATGCCGTACATGGTGACCTGATTCTTTGTTGGAGACATAGTTCGATCCCCAAATATCACGAGTATTCCGCTCATGATGACGGAGCTTGGAGTCCTATTTCGGCGAAAGGCGAACGTTAAACCTTAGTTGGAGGCCTGTAGAGGGGACTGGGGCCTGTTTAGGTCCACTTGGCGTCCTCCTGAGGAGATGGGTTCACTACCTTAACATAGTAGATACGATTTAGTTTAAAGGTTTATGACTTCTGAATTACCAGAATTACCAGGGTCTTGAAAATTCCTTAAGCAAATTTTTAACAGTAGTCAGCTCTGCTCCAGAAACATGGGAATTCCCTGCAATTTATATACATATGCTGAGGGCCTACACTCTCTGAATTCGGGAAGTGTCACGAAGAGATCCACCGTATCTGAATTGGAATTTACTACAGATAAGCCTTATCACTGGCACAGCCGGCATCAAAAACTGTGGAACATACCTATTGCAGCTTATCCAGATGATCGAACGGCCCCAAATTTTTGTATGCGAAAATTCTGTCACACAGGCCGGACTTGTATTGTTTACTCCGAAGTAATGTCCGATTAAGTGATAAGGCCGTAAAGACACCATATTGAATCCTAATTACACTATTACATTCGAAGTTTGTCATTTACACAATATGCTTCGCGGTAAGATCGGGTTGTGAAAGATCGATCTCGTAAAGTGGTCCCCTATTAAAGACCGCACTGTAGATTTTAGGTGCATTTATTGTATTAAGATCTATTTCTATATGCTCTTAATGCACGGGCCAGTAACCAGGGAACAAGAAGTGCATCTTCTCTAAGAGCTCTTTCTTTACTCCGTGGGTACTAGTACTGACGGAGAATTTCATTGAACCCTTCAAATCATCACCGAACCCGTCGTTCTTCTTGAACTCGTCACTGACTACATCAATCAACTTTGCAGCTAATTTGCAGGCATTTGCGGAGTTAGCCTTTAAGTTTCCTACAACGGTCTCGACAGTTACTGGCTCTTCATTCTCGTTCCACGAGTCGTAGTCAGTGGACATACAGATCATTTGATAAGAGATCTCAGCCTCACGTGCTAATTTACCTTCTGGCAAAACCGACATGTTAATAACGGAACCACCCCAGGTTCTGTACAATCTGGATTCAGCTCTGGTACTGAATTGAGGACCCTCCATACAAATAACGGTCAAATCCTCGCCCTTGTTTGTGTGTTCCTTGGTGTGCAAGATTGGAGTGGCATCGGTCTCGAAGCCTTCCAAAAATCCCTTGGAAGGAATGGTGTCGCCGATCAACTTGTTCAATCTGAGGTCAAATGGTTCACCGAACATAGCGTGGGCTACAAAACCCTTCTCAAAGAAGGTTGAAGGTCTGATACCCTTGGTTCTGTCGATGATCTGTGTTGGAACCACAAAGTCTCTTGGCTTGATTTCTGGCTGAAGAGATCCAACAGCAGAGAAAGCAATGATAGACTTGACACCAATGCTCTTCAATGCGGCAATGTTAGCTCTTGAAGGCACGTCGGTAGGCAACAAATCGTGGTGTTGACCGTGTCTAGCCAAGAAAGCCACTGGAAATCCGTTATCAGTTACGGAGATGGTAATTGCGGAGGAAGGGAAGCCCCATGGAGTAGAGATGGTCAATCTGGCCACTGGTTTCAAGTTTGGCAAGTCGTATAAGCCGGTACCACCGATAACGGCGAGTAACACCTTACCATCGTAATGGTGAGGCAATTGGGTCACATTGACCTTCTCTCTGTGAACAGACATTTGTGCTAGTTTTGATAGGTAATTTACTGGCCGGTTGTGGAATTTTACCATACACTGACTTGGATCAGAAGAAGGAAAGTATTGGTTCGAAGACAATTGTTCCAACCGATCAACACTTTGATATCTCCATGCGATTAGGCATCGTGGGCAGTAGCGAAAAAAAACGGTTTAGTGAAAAATGTGAAAGTACCGAACGGGTAATGTGGCACAAATTGCTACTGTGAGGAATCAAATTGTAGGGTGTAGAAGGTATTGTGATTTAGATAGCAGCATGTGACATAGGACACGTGGGAGAGGAAGGGAGAACATCGACAGAAATTAAAATAGGCAATTAAGGTGACAGTTTCTTAATAATAGTGTTTCTATGAAACACAGAAATAGGCTTTATGAGTTGTAATGTTACATGATTAACGCTGAGTTACTTACATATGTAGAGAAGGAAAAATGATGTAAGTATATAAAATATAAGTAGTGTCATTTTATAGAATGCCTATTAGTTCACATAGTTAACATTCGCACGTCGACGTCATAGTAAAATATGAGATCATCAAGCCATACAGGAATAGAAAATACCAGTTTCTTTTCTTCAATAGCTGCAAATGGGAAGAATAGTGTCATACATTCGGTTCACCTAGGGTAAAACCTACCTACCAGAAGATTGGAAATGTCACCAAGGGTTGGGTGTACCCAGTAATAATGACTTTTTCGAAATAAAATTAAGAATTTTCCACGTATATTACACTTTTTCAGTTAATTATTTGAAAAATTCGTAAAAACCATCGCATAAAAGAGGAAATTCTAATCATGAGTTATAATTCAACAAAAAAACAACACTTTGAACAATACACACAAGTTTCACAGCATTACAAGTAACCTTGGTGTCCCAGAAAGTGTCCCCTTGAAATCAGATACTCCACCCAGCCCATTTCCAGAATCCATCTCTACCTACATTTACAATCACATAAACAGCCATTTTACACCCCCCATTTACACTCCCTCACATGTCAGCGCTACCAACCCACATTCACGTGGTAGCGCTGGGTTCAAATTTTTTGTGCTCGCTTTGATTAAAATATGTCCGTTAAGAATTATGGTCACCATATATGTTAGTGCTTTACTACAGTCATTAATCACATACCATATACGAACCACAGCATGATTTCATTGCATATAAGGATGGCATTAAGACGTCCTAATGCGACGGTGATTGCCAAACAATCTATACGGTGTTTGTCGTCGAAACCACCAAAAGACGGTAATGATATCGTCAATGGCGAAAGCTCTAATGGTACTGCAAATGCAGGCAATGGAGCTAGCAGCGGCAAACGTAGAATCCCAGTATTCAATAAATCGAAGTTCAAGAAGATATCCGCATCGGGAACGACTATAGGAACGGTTTCAACTACTCCTTCGGCTAGCGCTAAGAACGAGGAAGATGCAAAATCCAAACTATCTCTGGGTAGGACAAAAAGAGCTAAGAGAACAGACGAAGCTACCCCTTCGGTTGCGACGACGCAAGTTCCAGTGATAGCAAAGCAGTATATCCCATTTTCAGACTTCCCTAAAGTTCCGGAATCAGTGCTCAACCAGCCAATAGAGGAGTTATACAAGTTCATAGCCGAAAAACCCATAATAGCCAACGACAAAACTAACGAAATAGAACATGGCATGTCCGCAAAGAAAGAAGAAATATTTGTGGATTTCGCTATACCCGAGAAGTACATGAAGTCAAAGATGAAGGATGAAATCACCGCTAAAGATAGAGCCCTAGTAGAGGAACTTGATAAGTTCTTGAAATTAGATGACGAGGAGGAAATAGCACAATCACAACTAAAACTTATCAAATTATACTATGATCAAGAGACTAACACTTTCCAACCTTTACCGGAACACACCCTTAAGAAGTCACTTCTGGGGATGATAAACTTAAACCCTTCTTTAGAAGATATCGACGACGAATACTTGTGGAAGTTACTTCCCAAAGACAAGTTGTTTGGCATGCCACCATTTGAAAGCAAAATCACTCCTGGAGCATTTAAATCGTGGGAGTTGGAGATGCTCGAGAAGCAAAAGAAAGAAGAGAAGGCCAAAGCTATCGACGCTAAAGAATTCACCGATTTCCAGTCCCAATTAACAGACTCTAAGTCTTTCTACAAGAAAACTGGAGCTCGTCGTAAATTGGACAGAAAATTGGTCAAGAAGTTCAAGCAGTTGAAGGAAGAGGGAAAGATTCCAAAGGACTTGGAGAACAAGGAGGGTAATGACGATGACATCGATAATTTGTTATGATTTCATATGGACATCTCGTATGGTTTTTGCATAGGAGCTTTATTTTAACTATATTTACCGAGGAGAGGGGGATTACTGATTTCAGCATTTTTTACATTTACATAGTTCAGCTTCAATTATAGTTTGCAATTTTGTAATAAATTTCAAAATATATAAATAAATATAACTATTCATAGTTCAAATCTAAATGTTATACTACATGACAATGTTGGTACTTTTCCACTGCCATTCCAGTAGTCCTGGAATAAAATGCGATTGACAGGAAACTCGAATTTAAGATGTGTCTTCGATTTAGATTTGAAGCTATACACAGCAACGTTCGCCCTCTTATCATTCAATTATAGTCAACTCCACATCACCATATCCGTACTTTCCTCTGTTTTCCTCGTAAACTCGTTTGAGCTCATCGACATATAATTTATGGTAATGGTCTAATAATTCAGGTGGGATTTTTGTTTTGACAGTGGACCTCTTTGGTTTAGGCTGGTTAAGTTTGAATAAATTCGTGAAGGAACCTTTTCTAGGTACCTTTTTATCACCACTGTCCGATGTAGTTGAGGGCGCCACATCTTCGAAGTCGGGATGTTTCAACTTGTACTCTGCGATAAGCCCTGGAGGTATATGAATAGGTCTTCCTACACAGACATTGATGGGGTTTCTATAAGGTAAGAACCCAAAATCGTAGATAAATACTCCACGAGCACTGAAAAAGGGGATTGTGAACTGGAAGTTCCTTTTCATCCACTGTTGGAACGCGTAACCAACAGATCCAGGTTTTGGAATTGTCAATTTGTATATGTCAGCTTCACCAAAGGCAAAAGTAGGAACCAATGATATGTTGCCCAATTCGATAGCCAATTTGACAAACCCTTTTCTCTTATGCAAAACTAGTCTAATCTCTCTTTGTTTCTTTCCTTGCTTTCCTTCTTTTTTTAACTCACTTTTCTCCTCTGCTTCATTTTTATCAAGCTTGTCTCCATCCTTCTCATCACTTTCCTCCTCTTCCGTTTGTTCTTCAATTGCTTCGGCAATTTCCTGATCCTCCTGAATATTTCCTTTGAATCCATATCCAACATTATTATGAGGAGAAACCATATTATTCAAGAGAGACTCTTGGGCTCCTCCTACCACGATACAAACTGAATTGTCTCCGTTGTTAATCAAGCTTTTGATGTTCTTGGCTGATGCACTGGTTAAACCCAATCCCAAAAGATAATCTCTGTAGAATGGAAGTGTGAATTGGGTAGTTAAAGTCAATGGAAATATATTTCCAATACCAGGAAACAATCTTACTCCTTTAGAGGGATCATGGAAGAACGGTTTAAGGAATTTAAGAAGGGGTCTGAAGGGCTCATTCCGTACAGCATTGGTTGCAAAAGCTCCAAATGCACCCATTGAAATGACACCATGAGGATGGTATCCGAAAATGTAACGGGGACCTGTAGGAACACGCTTATATTTCAATTCACGTTTTATTTTCGAAGTGGATGTACTTGTAGTCGAACTAGAGTCATCATCATTTGACGGAGGAGGTGTATATGAATCTGTGTCATTGAGACGTTTACTGAGCCCCAATTTTTTGAAGATCTTATCGAGGAACGTACGAGAGTCTTCGGAGATCAAGTCCTCTTCGTCGTCGGAAACCTCAACATCCTCCACCAATACGTCTGTGAATGTCGGTTCCAAATCCACTGTTTTGTGTACTCTGATGGGGAAGTAGTTAACAAACCATTCCCACACAATGATGTTTTTCATCCATTCCCGGACTCTGTAGACCACCTTTCCGTTGGTTGGAGTATGCATGTCGAATCCGTACCACCATACGAAGTAGGGGAGAATTACAGCTAACCAGACCACCCATCCCAATGAGACTGTGAGAAGAAAGAGGCACATGAAAAATGGAATACTGATAGTATGCCAAATGACACCAACAGTCTCCAAACGATGGCTCAATGGGGTATTAAGAGGAGCAACGTTGAGCAATGGCTTTTTTCTGGCTTTTGCTTTGCCTGAAGCAGACGTCGTGGATCCATTGGATACTGTGGAGGAAGTGGAGATCGCAGAGCTGTTTCTACGGCTGGACCTGAGCGGCACCGCTGTGGAGCCATTCAAGGAGGTCAAGCTGGAAGATGATGAGGTTGGTTCTAACGAACCAACAGCTTTTCTTTGTCTCACCGTCTGGCCCTCCGAACCACGGGACTCCTGGGACATGTTTGGTGGAAATGCACTGGGGATGATTTGGCGGGGAGAATGATTCAATAGGAGACAGTGCGATGTCAGCACACGGGGTTAGGTGGTTACTCTCGCTGAACAGGTCGTGGAGTACAATCCCGGTGCGTTGGAGTAGTCTACGTGAAACAGAACCAGAATAGTCAGAAATAGAAAAAAAGAAAGTCAGCAAGAAAACATAACCATTCACTGATATATATCATCTACTGGTGGTGGTGGTGTTATGGCCGATGTGAAATATTCTATTGTATAGCAAGCACACTAAAAGTCAGGACTTAAAAATATATTATGCTCCCCACTGTGGGTAAAGGCTATTTTTTCAACTATATTACTGGATAGGGATTGACATAATGGCTGTGCGGCCTGTTGTTGCTGTTTGTGCTTTTGCCCTGCAATTGTCATCATTCGGCAGCGAGTTCGTTAGGAAGCCAATTTACTCGCCTATGGCAGAGTATACGCGACAGCAACCATTCACGTTAGAATGTTACGCCAGTGTCATTTAGGGCCTGAACCATCCTGGAGCCCCAAATGTGGTAGTACCACCGTTTGTGCTCTATTACACACCAGCAAATGTGGGTGTGTGATCCCTAACCTTCGCTGGGTTGGGCTTTTATTGGGCACAGAGCCCCTCACCAACCCCTCCCCTGCTGTATTATCACTGGAAGAAGGGGGCACGAGTTAGCGGTCAGGTGGAACGAACGAGATCATGCAGCAGAGGGATTTTCGAACTTAAAAACAGCTACGATTTTCGTTGTTGTTCCTAGTCTTCTATTGGATCTCGACTATATGATCTGGCGTCCATATTCCCCACAATCATCTTGTGTTTCTTCTCTCACTGCTCCTTAACTACTGGAATGTGGTGTTTTTGCAATGCTCTGCTGCAGTGACACATGATGCAAATCGTTGCTTTTTCCTAGAATGGATATTCCTGCAGAAGTGGCTAATGCTCGATTGGGAAATTTTATCGGTTCTTCTTCACGGCCGTTAACTATGGGATATGGAGAAGTAATAGCGACAAGAAGTAGCTAGCAGCTCCAGAAACGGGTAGAAAGTAAGAACCGCAATATAGCATGGCGAGACGGGCTGGAAAACGCACTGGCAAGAATAGCGGGATTTCCGACGAAGAAGACTTCGATAGTCCTCTGGTCTCTGCAGACGAAGAAACTCCCATATCGGCAAAGAATCACCAGCTTTTTTCAGCCAATGCTGACAATGACAACGATCAGAAAACACATTACTTCATAACTCCAAGCCGTAAAAGAAAGGCCGAAACACAGCCAGGAGTGTTCTCATCCATTACGGAAAAGCTACTCGGCAATTCGAGCGCCAAAAAAAGCAAAACGAAATCGAATCATAGCACCCCGTTCCTTTCGTTGTTCAATGGAAAAGAATCAGATCAACAAGTACAGAAAAGGTACCAGGTCTACAATGAAGTATGGCAGCTGCAATTGGAAAAGATTGAATCCGAATTGAATAACACCAACCAAGAACTATTCACCAATTTGTCTGAATTTGTATTCCGATATGCTCCAATTGGGAAGTCTCATATTCACCAGTTGCCCATTGGGTTTGTTCAGCTAAGTTCTAATTCGGCCAACAACTTGCGTATCATGGAGAAATTCAATACTCATTTGAATGATAGTCCAGAAATACAAAGCACCAAAGTAATAAATATAAGCTCCAAATGTTGTTATAATATCAAGGCGGCATTACGTGAAATCATAAAACAGTTCGTTGAAGAAAAAAGCTCAATTGCTGATGTTTCATTAGAAGATCAATCCCAAAATGATGATGATGAGGACTACGATAACGAGGATGAAGCTGATGACGGAGGAGACGATGATGTAGACAATGTTGTTAACTCTGATGTGGAAGATGAGCAGGCTGAAGAAATGGAAAATCAAGGTGTAGATTTCCAAGGCAGAGTCAACTATGACTTCGATATAGTAAGCGATTGGTGGGCAACAAACGCAAAACAACTGAAAGTTCTCCGAGGAGTAATCATACTTCAGGATGCCAACTCTGTGAGCAACCATGTTCTTAACCAATTGGTCAGATTGCTTCATTCATACTCGGATGAAATTCCTTTGAGAGTAATATTGGGGTTGTCATCTGAGAATACAAGTACTTGGATAAATAGCAATCTCAATAATGAAAGTAGAACGCTTATAGATGGCTACAAATTCAAGAGTAACGATAATGTGGATTTGGGTTTCGTTCTCCTTGACAAACTATTCTTAAGCAATAACAACCCAACCATTTTGTTAGATCCAAAGTTGACGACGATTATGCTTAACAGATTTTACAATTCAAACAATTCTATTGATGCATTAATTGCAGAAATCAAATTGATCTATATGATTTACTTCTACCAGCAACCTTTGTCGATATTGTTGACGGATGAGATCCCCGAAGACACTATCTATATTGAAGCCTTAAGGAAGTTATCATCGTTCAAAAGGCACATAGAGCTGAAATTATATGATAAAAAAAACTCTGAGGTGAAAACTCTTATGACTAATGATATTGCGATTATAGAGCTCTTCAAAAGTACGAGAGAACAATTCAAACTATATCAGTTGACAATCCTTAATGTAATTAACGTTGTAAACGAGTTACAACGCATAGTACCGGACAGTTCAATACGCAAAAAGACGTTTGACCTTTACAACCTAGTGACTAGTAATAAACTCGTTAATTCAGTATTTTTGAATGAAGTATTCAAGGGCATTGCCAAATG
This sequence comes from Scheffersomyces quercinus, assembly GCA_030556775.1. Lineage (NCBI taxonomy): Eukaryota > Fungi > Ascomycota > Pichiomycetes > Serinales > Debaryomycetaceae > Scheffersomyces > Scheffersomyces quercinus. The sequence goes on along the minus strand of JAKTUQ010000008.1, from coordinate 192,702 downwards.
CTCATCCAAAAGTGACATTCTAAAATTGATGACTGAAATTGACGTACAGACCACTGAAACTTATGAAGAAGCCCACGATGCAAAGCTTACTGAGTTGAAAACAACCTTATTGAAAGTGATGAACTCCGACGATGGTAGTGGCAGCTTGAATTCTGCTTTACAAATCTATTTCAAGAACGATCTATTGCATAGCTCCATTGACAATATTCTTTTTCATGAAATATTTACTATGAATGGTGGTACGATCACACAAACCCCTCCTCCATTGTTTGAAGAAAACTATGAAAACTTGATGATCAACTTGGTTCGTCCAAATCTTCGTTCTACGCTTGAACTCGGCTTGGATGATTGTACATCTTATTTGAGTAATCCCCTTGTTCGTGGCAGCGAATCTACACCAAAAAAAGCTTTTCATCCGACTTTAACGCAGTTGTTCAAGGTGTACAAAGAAGCTCCTGTGAATATCAATATCTACGATTTCTATGTAGCATTCAAGCAGTCACTCGATAGAGAACAGGTAAAAACTATCATCGAGGCTACAGACAAATATGATCTCGATAAGGAAGAGTACTGGGAAAAGTTAACATATGCTTGGTTTATACAGAACTGCTTTGAATTGATGACAGTAGGGTTATTAAAGGAGAAGCCAAAAGGCGACTACTTGGAAAAAGCGATCTGGAAGGGTGTTTGAATTTCAAGTCTCTCACTATGACCAACGACAATAACTATCTTGATGAGTATCTATTATTACAACCTAATTAAAATGGACCTAATACAACAATACAGAATTTTTAACTATATCAAAAGTTTAGCAGTTTCATCTTCTTCAGTCTTCTTTTGTTCCTGCTCTTCCGCCTCTTCGGCCTCTTCGGCCTCCTCAGACTCAGACTCATTAGACTCTGCGGTCGGCTTTTTGTCTTTCTGTTGCTGTTCCTGCTCTTCCTTAGCCTTGGCTTCGGCTGCCCACTCTTTTTCTTCTTCCTCCGCTGCGATCTCCATCTCAAGATCTGCCTTATTATCCAAAAACATGTTTATGTTTTTGGTCATTTCCTTGAGCGTTTCGCTTCCCTTCGTGTACATCTGTTTAGAAGCTTCGTGATGCCCAGCAATGGATGTGATAATAAGGATGGTGATAAAGCAGGAAAGAATCCCGATTACAATGAACCTTTGGCTCCTGAATAGCCTGCTTGATATCTGTGTAGAGTTGGCAATCATTATGTATTCTCTATAATCAAAACTACCAAACTTTAAGCACACAAGTATTCTTCAACTATGTGTATACTACTAATAATAAGGTTATCCACAACATAGAGAGGTCGTGTGATTCAGCAAATTAATTTAGTATGATGCCGAATATGGCATACGGAAAAGTCATGGGAAGTCCGGTACACGGGTAGGGTGGAAGAATGTAGCCGTCTCTGGTTATCTGATTTATGATTAAGATAAGGTTAGTGAAGGTTAAAGTCTGGTCGCCCGATAAGAAATTAGAAAAGAATGAATAATATATTTTTAAAAATATCCAAGTAAGCGAAGGAAGAAGGTTGGGCGATAATAGGTAGTTAGTATTACGGGTGGTATCAGAGCATTATGCTACCAATGTTGATACTCAACATAAACTATAGTTGACTTCGAACGTGGTTCATATATTTTATCTAAGTATCAGAAAATGATTCTTCTAGTCTGTATTAAATGTATTAAATTAATGGGTGGTTTCGTATAAGTTCAAGGCAAAAAAAGTCGTCGATAATGTACATGTAATGCTTATGAGAATGCTGCTGTCGGAAGTATGCTAATATGTTACCATATTATACAATCAGCCACCAACTTGACTTCGATGGGGCCATTTCCACATTGTTTTTATGGTTCAGTTCAGCTTGCTGCTTCAAAAGCTCCATGTGACGAGTTCTGGAGTGCTTGGAGATTGGACTATCCTGTTGCTTTCTGTCGTCGGCATCCAATTGATTATATGTACGATAATCAAAATCGTTCATCCAAATTTTACCAAGTTTTTCATATCTCTTTGTTTCTAGTGGCGTGAACTCTATGACCAACCCTAGTTCGTCCTCGGAGGTTCCTGCCCCTATGGAACTGTATCCACACCAAGTGTAACCATTACAGTACTGTCTCATATTGACCCAAGCACGATTTGGCTCGCCAAAGTCATTATTGGCTTCTAATTTTTTAGAAGGTGGGATGATTGCAGCCTTCACCGAGAGTTGACTGCGGAAGAATTTCTCAAATTGCTTCGTGCTCTTTATGTTACTATATCTCCTCTTGTCAGAAGCCTCCTGTCCAAAGTCAACTCTTTCAAGTTGATTGCAGAATTGGTAACCAGAATTGAACCATAATAAAGTGCTGTTATCTTCGTCACTTATGTGGGCAGGGTGATTTGAACAAATCTCGCGTGAAAGCATGGTCTGCTTCTTTCCTATATCCTTCAATCTCTCTTTGAGAGGAGTGATCTCACCAATTGCGGCTGCAAAATGGTCGTTAAATTCAAAAGATTCATCCCCACTTAAAGAAAGTGAGAGCCAAAACAACTCCTTGTCACCGTAAATTCTTGACTTAACTGTCTCGTAGAAGTTCATCACAGACATAATTAGGGGCTGTTGAAAGTGTCTTCTACGATCAATAAGAACCAATCCACTTTCCATAAAATGGCTCATTCTTTGAGTGAAAAATGGCAACTGCATTGTCTTATTGGTGGCTTGGTCCATGCCAAAGAATATCTCATCCATCTGAGTATTCATCAATTTTTTGAAAAAGGAGATATCTGACTCAGGGCGGAACTCAACGGTCGCACGGTCCTTGTAGAACAACGTTCCAGACCTGATGTATTTTTTTAATTTGAAAAACTCTTCTGGAGCTTTGGTCACAACGGCATCAGCGTCGACAAACATCATTTCCTCAAAGGAATTGAACAAAACAGCCAAGATTTTATTTCCGAAACCGGAGAATTTGTCTCTGTAATCGTTAGCGAGTGCTGGTTTCACATTTACGAATGTCAAGTCAAGTGTACGGTAATCGAAGAATTTTGAAGTGGTAGCTTGGATTAATTGGAATTTGGAGTCGTTACTCAAGTTATCTGGCAGATAGATGATTTGAATTGGTAACTTGGTGTCCAAACTTCTTAATAAGTGAAATAATCTGACAGCAGAGTCTACGTGTGAATCTGCCAAAGTGAGAACGATTCCTCTTCCATTCAACTTCTTTTTAAAATTATTGAGGAACGATGAAGACACAAAGGGGTATAAAGATTTGAATAACGAATATCTTTTTCCATTCACAGGCTCGAAAATTGGTGACCTTTGGGTCAACCAAGGGTAGAGTACGTTCTCTAGGTGCTTGATATTTGAATAGGCTAGACTATTCTTTTTAGGAAAACTGCGATCCGGTTCTTCTGTGAATCGAAGATGACTCAACTTCTTTTGTTGGCTTGCTACGAAGTCGGAGCTATTCAGATGTGGTGAATCGTCCATAACAAAGCATTTGTTGAATATCTTAACGTGTGTCAAGTAGTCGTGAATAATTTGATCTTCGCTTGCGATCAATGCTTGTATCTCATCGTATTTAGTCTTCATTCCTTCTATTTCCTCATCGGTTACAATTACTTCGTCTTTCTCTTCATCATCTTTCTCTTCATTTTCCTTCTCTCTTTCCCCCTTCAATTTCTTGATTTGTTCCTTCTTGTATTCCTCCCATCCGTTGTTGTGGACCCTGTCGAAATGGAAAGAGCGATGCGGATCTATGATTGGCGATGAGAGGTACCTGCTGCCTTTTTCTTCAGCAAGCTTCTTCTGATATAATGCGTTGAAGTATAAGTCACATCTTTCTTGGAAGTTGTATTTTCTCAAGATGTAATTTAAGTTGGAGTTGAACAAACTGTCGTCATCGCCAGTCTTGTTCAAGAGGATCTCCTTATAGTTGTCTCCCTCTACTCCAGGATCGCTGAAGAGATTCTCTGAATTGAAATGTTTTGGGTGAGCAGATGAGATGTACTTGGTGAACTTGTTTACATCGACGTGTTGTAGTGGGCTAATCGGTTTCTTGGGTCTAACCGTGGCTTGTTTGGAGGGGGTCAAATCGTAGTTATTGTAGATCCAGTATACCGATGCCACGAACCAGGCAACAAAGAAAAACCGTATTATGGTTTTCTGCTTTCGACTGGTCTTGGAGTGTATGCTGGGGAAGTTCATGACGGGTTATAGAACACGGTTGTTTTGTATGGTTGCTTTGTATGGTTGTTTTGTATTTGGAAGAAGTGGTAGAAATGCTCCCATTAAATGGTTGATGGCTGGGTGCTAAATTAATTGCGTTTTTTCAAGGCGCCAAGGCGAGAACTGTGGAATGCTTTTCTGAGAGCAGAAGCCGGAGTTCTCTTCGTGACGCTGTTGAAAATCAACTCTTGGGATGATCTGAATCAACTAGTTCAGGTCTGTATTCTGAACTAAGAAACCAAATATCAGGATTGCGTCTCTGTTTTGTTGTAGCACGAGTGTTAGTCTCTCTCTACACGTGGGTGTGTAACTTGAGCTATAAATTGACAGTCGCAATAGCTGTGAAAAAATGTTTAGTTACACACAGCCCTACCGGATTCGGAAGTTTTGTACATGTACATTACGTTGCATGCGTACAATGAGTAGAGGCTTTTGAGTGAGAAAATGCGAGAGAGCGAGAGGGTTTGAGAGGGTACAGAGGATCTAAGCGTAGTCGTAATTGCCGTTAGATCGTAAGGGTCTTAAGGTAATGAATGTTATAATATGTAAGAGTTAGGCGCCAGCCGTGTAAATGCAAGTTGTATCAGGTGGTTTTCTTGGAAAAACACCACTATAGATCTAGTGTCACAAAAGTCTCTGCTTACTCAACCGATTCCATTCTGCTGCCGTCATGGCCAGGGAAAACACCGCTGCATTGTTTCCTGCTTCTTGGCCCAGCCCCTCCAAATACCCGTAAAAATTAACAATGCACGAACGCCTACTTTGCGTCATATTGCTATTTTTGACACTTTCCCTGTGTATTGGTCATCTACATCCAAGCCGCTGCCAGATTACAACACAATGCATCCACACAAAGCCTATTCTATTTTTAATTACCACATATAATTTGGAGGGACACCACGAAGGTGGAACAGAAATTCCTTTAGGGGCTAAATAAGCTCAAGGTTTAATGCACCATGAGCTATTTCCAGCGGATCATCGATGGTAACTCGCTCTCGATACAATCCTGAACACAAAACGGGAAAAGCTTAAACCGAAGTAAACACCACACAACTGCTTTCTACGCGAACTGAGGATCTCGTAAACACACAAACGTCCAATATGAATGTTATATTGCGCCCATGTTAATTGTTTAAATTACTTGGCGAAACGCTGAACCGCAGCTCTTTAATGATCAATGTGAGCTTATGTGAAGCCTGTTTACTTCGTCTGCATTTTCAAGAAAATCTCACGACATTACTGTCGCAGATGGAAGCCTATCGTCTCTGTTTGTGTGTCAGGACGGATATTTTTGAGGTATTTCTGTTTCGTCAATCGAGAATCTGAGCCTCACTACTTATGGGGCTTAAGAATGATGTAGAGTTTTTGACAGAGACGCGGCAGACTTGCTGGCCAATCATTACTATTGTAATAGTAAGGATTTGTTTGAAGTTTCATTTTGTTTCTAGCGATGCTCAGGGCCTGTAAGTATTTTCTGACTACTATTGCATCTCAGAGTATGTGAGGCTATAGGAGTACATCAGAAACGGCACAAAAATAGTCCTAAGGAGGCTTCGCTATTGCTATTTATATATCTTGTAGATACTCCAGTTACTGCCTAAGGAAGCGAAATTGCTCAAAACTCTAATAGTGATCAAAGCCTTCACCCATTTTAATGATATCATCAAGCAGTAGTAACAAAATTCTCGAAACAGGCTGTAAGTCGAACTCTATCATATAAGGTACGTGCACTAACCAATCATATTCTATGAAGTGCACATGCTCAGCGTCTAATCATCATCAAAGATTAGGTGACTTTTCTTACTCTACATTTGCAACAATAATATAAACGTTTTAATGTATTAAGGCTGATAACGAATGAGGACTATAGAAAACCGCAATCTATCATACAAATTCAAAATTATACAATTATTAAATGGGGAGTTGTAGAAATAAATAAGAGCGTTGACCTTCTGAATGGATCAACACCAGAAGTGCCAGGTTCTCTTGTAGAATGGCAAGGAAGCAATGTAAGCCTTTTCTTCGGCGATTTCTTGCTTGACCAAGTCCAAATCTAATTCTCTTCTACCGGTATCAATATCAATGTCCTTAGCTCTGATGAACAACTGACTCCACTTACCCTTCCAGACCTTGTGGAACAAGTAGAAGACAAGAACAACTGGAGCACCTAAGTAAGCCAGGAAGAAGGCCTCGGCACTTGAACCACCACCGAGTGGCCAAACAGCAATCCAGAATTGAGCAATCAAGACCAACATGTTCAAACCTGCTCCATAAATTGCACCATAAACACCTACTTGGGAAGTGAATGTAAGTTCATCAGTGTTTCTACCTTGAGCATATAAAGCACGTCTGAATCTAATCAAACAAATGTTGATAGACATCCAGGTGAAAATGGAAGACAAACCTGAAAGTGCCAACAACCAGTTGAAGACATCACCAGACTTGCTAGAAGCAGTAATGAAACACAATAAACCGAAAACACATTGGACAATGATACCTACTAATGGACGACCTTGTCTGTCAATGTAACCTAAAATTTGTGGTGCTTGACCAGAAGCAGCCAAAGCAGCCAAAGTTCTAGAAGAACCGAAGACGGAAGAGTTACCGACTGACAAGACAGCAATCATAATAACGACATTCATAACAGATGGCAAACCGTTGATACCACCGTTCTTGATAGCAAGAACGAAAGGAGAGGCAGAAGCATCGACAGAAGACGTACCGATTAATCTACCGTCGGTGTATGGAACCAATAATCCAACCAAAGTCAAAGAGATAACATAAAACAATGTAATTCTCCAAAAGACTTGCTTGGTGGCCTTTGGTAAAGATTTACGTGGGTTGGCAGTTTCAGCAGCGGCTAAACCAACCAATTCGGTACCAGCAAAAGCAAAGGCTGCACTAACAAAGACGGAACAAACACCCTTGAAACCATGGGCGAATGCACCAGGCTTGTGCCAGTAAAGACCACCGAGATATCCACCCTTTGGACCACCACCGCAGACTAACACTATACCCAAGATAATGAAACCAAGGACAGCGATAACTTTGACGATCGAAAACACGAATTCAGCTTCACCATAACCTCTAACACCGAAGAAGTTAATGGCAACAATAAGAACGTAGAAAATAATGACAAACGCCGCAGAATTTGTGTGACTGTCCCAAAACTTAATTGTAATAGCAGCAGCAACCAATTCCAAAGGTAAAACAACTAACCATTGCATAGCATAGTTCCAAGCCATGGAGAAACCCCATGATGGGTCAATAAATCTAGAGTTGTATGTAACGAAAGCACCGGAAACAGGGAAAGTGACAGCCAACTCACCTAAGGATTGAACTGTACAGTAAATCATAGAACCAATCAAAAGATAACCAATCAAAAGACCAGCTGGACCACCAGTACGCAAAACACCACCAGAACCGACGAACAAACCAGTACCGATAGAACCACCAATGGCAATCATCTGCAAATGTCTGTTTTTAAGAGATCTGGATAATGGAGAGTTTGCAGTCATGATGGCGATCTTCTCGGCATCACTTAAGTTTGGGTCAATACCCAAGGCAGTAGTGTCGGCTCTCTTGAAACCATCTTTAAACGCAGCCCATCCCGTTAATTTAGGAGCATTGTCGGCCTTGTCGAAAGCGTCGATGTAGACACCACCATTCTTTTCAGTTGAAGAGCCATCGGCAGCTTCTCTGGAAGTGATATAATCCAATTCTTTTTCAGGCATTTTAAAATTACTGTGAATTAGTTTGATAAGACTATGGGAAAATCAACTAAAACAAGATACTCCTTGAAATTAGGGAAATGCAAAGCTATATATAATAAGATGAATGTTAGAAACTAAAAAAGAAATTGGACAATGGCAACAATGTCCACGTAAAATTGAAATTGATTCCGCAATCATTAGATAAAAGCCAAAGGGCACTGAGCCTGAGCGGGTTATCCTTCGCCAATATTATTTAATAAAACGTATGAAAATACGCTTGGAGGTGAACATGAATTCCAAAATAATGGGCTCCCAGTATGAAGATAGTATGGGAATTAATCGTCGGACTGGAATCCACGTCTGCTGATTCCCGATTAGGAAATTCATTCTTATCAGCTGCATAGGCCCTCACTATCAATTGCAATATAATGCACTGATATCTTGGGGTAGAAAGCAGATGAGGCAAAAGAAAGGTGAGTATCATGCATATTGGGAACTGACTTAAAATGCAAAGTTTGATATGCAAGGCATTACACAAAAAAGAAATCGCCGTACGGAAGTCAGCCAAATGAAAGAATGCTGGAGGGTTACACCTCTATGAAGTCACTGTACATAGGACAAGCTAGACAGAGGTATTTTGGAGAAAATTAGGTTTTATTGTCGTATGGTGGGGCCAACCACAGTTTGCTTGTTAATTTTGATTGACGATGATGGTATTTGCTGGTTGTGAGTCTTATCAGTGGTTCGATACTACATCAAAGCAATCTTAGCTCGGGAGGAACCACGAGCACGAATTTCACCTTCAACGGCCAGAATTCCGTGTAAGTCCCTCGCTTCTACTTCCTTGGCCATCGCCCTTGGCTCTTGTTTCCGGATTATATCGCTACTGCATTATCTTCCGAACGGAGCCAGAAAACCATAAACGGCTACCAAAATACGCCTTTACAGTTCCGTACACTACCAGTTGCACACTAAAAGTGGTGTATATAACATCCCATTTGAGAAAATAATTGATAAGAACAATCAAGATTAAAAATCCTATCAACAAAAGCTCCAAAAAATAATAGAGTCTATTGCTTTTGTGAATAGGTGCTTGTACGAGAAACGATTGTCGCCCATTCAATCCAAAAGCCAACTTTATTTTATACAAAGAGTGACATCTCGTGAAGAGGTAGAGATAGTCCAAGAAACAAGCGAATTGAATCCCCCAAATGTTTCGTATATCTAAAACCTGATACTCCAGTACAGCAGCACAGAAAGGGTGCCAAGTCGCCCTGAATGCCATGAATTAGTGTGATACTTTTCGTATTCTAGTTCCGCACTGGTGTATAATATCTGGATCTGGGTCTCACCTACTCTTTTGAACATGCTAATAGATTATAATTTCGTAGGGTCTCGCAGTCCACTAAGTTATTTCGCCTGCGGTGACGCTTTATCTTTAACTGGTTAAGATGCTCACTTTAGATAAGAATTAACTAAATAATTTCCTTAAGATATCAATTGCCTTGTTTGACTTCGGCAATTGAAACATCACCTTATGCTTTCGTTAGCTCTTTGATCTCACATTTCTATTCAGCTCAGGTGTCTATCTTCCATCTGGTGTGTTCAATACACCATTATTCGTACCTCGCCGAACAATTTTTGTGTCCAACTCTAACCTGTAATTTTTTTCCCACCTAAAAGAAATTCAAGGCATTTTGATTTGGACATATTTTCTAAACGGCGAAACTGGAGTCCCGCTTCACCAGAACAGGAGCTATTGCGGAGTTGTCTGTGACGTTTTAGAATAGGTTTATTACTTGAATTGTAAATTAATGCTACTGGTGTCACGTCCATTTCTCCATAATATTCATCTTTACCATTTATCCATTGCGAGCAAGGAAAAATGCCTTGAATCTCGAACTTTTGCCGTACAACCCTTTACGTTGCTTAGTAACACCTGATGTGTTCCCCAGATTTTCATCCGATCGACTTATACGAACTGGAAATCACCATGGGTATGATAGGTGGTGTGGGGTTCGATCAAAACTCCGACGACCTAAGATCGCATACGCTTTTCGTTATAATTCAGTATAGTCAGATTGCTTTATTTCTTTGTTCTCTATGTGTCCTTTACACCTCAGCCCCACCAAATTCGTAAAATTTAAGTTGTACTTCACTAGGAAGCGAAAGGTCATCTCACACTCATGTTTTCTATTCTGTGTACACTTCCAATGAACTATTCATCTTAAAGAATTCTATTCTCTACGATCACATAGCTTTCAAGCCCTTATTCACAAGAAAGATTATTCATTTATATATGAAGAGTCGATGTTCGGCAAAGGGATTGTTAGTTTCCGATGAAAAGTCGGTTAATGGCGGTAAGTTGGTAGAGGGTCAAAGGAAAGCAGTGAACTTGAATATGCTTCATGGCTCCCTAGAAAGCCCTACAAGGCTCCTGTAAAGTGTGTTGCGCGAAAAGTAAGTCGTTGGGGTAGTTGTCCCTTTACTGATGTCTCAAATCATGATTTACGAATGCGGGTCCGTAGTAATGCCGCAAAATACCTTATGTTGCATTTATTCACATGATATATCCAGTTCTATGTTACCAATTATAACTTTTATTTATTTCACGATTGGAACCGAAAGAACCATTGAAGTAATTCTGTGTAGGAGCTACTTTCAGAGTCAGTAGCTACCGTTTAAGCAAGTAATAGCTCGGCCTCCCACGTGTACCTTGATTTCGCTTTCATTGTTCTTCAAAGTGACTTGTATTTTTGCATCTCTACCGACTTTCAATCCTTGGTTGATGCGGAATGACGTGACTTGCTCTTTCAAATAAGCTCCAAGATAAGCTCCGACAGCACCTGCACCACTGCCACAAGCAGGATCCTCAGATGTTCCAGAAATTGGTGCAAAGTTTCTAGCTTCATAGAGATCGTTCTCATGCTTGCCAAAGACACCGATACCATCCCACGAATACTTTTCGCTCAAATTGCTGATTTTGGTGAAATCCAATTGTAAGTCAAGGACGCTTTGACCATCTTTCAATTGGATAACTGCCCAAATAGGACCGTCATCTACGATGATGGGCTTTGAGAGTTCAGAAAGTGTGTTCAGTGGTAGCCCCAAAGACTCTTCAATTTCAGGATAGAGGGTCTCGGCTACTTCCAAAAATTTGTAGTATGGTAACTTAAACGAGAGGTACACTTTTGAGATATCCTTTGGGTCATAGTTATCAACAGTAATTTGAACAAGTCCAGAGTTACATTCTTGAATTATTTTACCATTTTTGGGAGCGATTCTTCCCAGTTCTAAGAGGGCATAGCAAGTACCAATTGTTGGATGGCCAGCAAATGGCATTTCATTGGTGGGACAAAATATACGAACCTTGTAATCAGCTCCACTTTGTGTAGGTCTCTCTACGAATGTTGTCTCAGATAAATTCGTCCACCTAGCAATTTCTTGCATTTTCTCAGTAGACAAGTCATCTGCATCAAAGAAAACAATTACTGGATTGCCTTTGAATTTGACGTCAGTAAAGACGTCAACTTGCTTGAATAGCTTCTCAGTCATCATGTACAAAATGTTTAATTACTGATGGGGAATTGCAAATTTAGTTGCGAAAAAAGGTTATTCGCAGGTACTTATATATCTTTTAGCTTATTAATGTATAAAATGAGTCAACATTGTGAGACTATCAAGTGCCGAAGTAGCCTCCGTGATTTCCTTAGAAGCGTGGTAATCAGGTAGGAATTTAAGTTCTCTCTCTAGGAGATAATTGGGTGGTTGGGACATATATATAGTTTATTAATCGTATTATTGAACAATTTGAGCCAAAATCTATTAAAAAGCAATACCTTAAGAAATAGTATTCAATAGGATCCGACCATAATGTGTTTACAGGAAATCTATCCATTTCAAATTATTACTATAACACATTTCAATTCCAGATATATAGAAAGAGCAATCAAGGTTGGAAGTCTACTTCGCAATTCTTGACCAATCCTTAAATTCTACTTCACCATACTGAATGGCTCTAATCCATTCGTTTACCATCTTTGCAATTGGTCCTGAGCTATTATCATCCACTGGAACTTGGATATGTTTACCTCTATATTCTATATTATTTATGGGAGAGATAATGGCAGCAGTACCAGTTGCGAAACTTTCAAGTAATTCACCTTTTGCAGATCTTGATTGAACTTCATGAATAGTTAAACTACGTTCTGAAACAATCCACTCATTAGAATCCAATTTTTCTTTTGCTAAAATCAATGTAGAGTCTCTCGTAACACCAGGCAAAATTGTGCCGTCTAATGGTGGAGTTACTAACTCTTTCTTCCCGTCCGGATTTTGGAAAGCAAAGAAAACGTTCATTGCACCAGCTTCGGTTATGAATCCTTCTTCCCCAAGGAGCCACAAATTCTGAGAGTGCCCATTTTCATTAGCCTTTTCCTGTGGTACAATACTGGAGACGTAGTTTGCTCCCAATTTGAATTCACCAACTCCTCCTGGCCATGCTCTCACAGCGTAATCAGTTGCTTCCAAGGATACTGGATTAAAGCCCTTTGCAAAGTAAGGGCCTACAGGCGACGCAATGACGTACAACAATGCCCTGTCTGGTCCATGAACACCCAATGCTGCTGTAGTGCCGATTAAAGTAGGTCTTAAATACAAAGAATAGCCAGCACCTCCTGGAACAAACCTTTGATCGATTACCAAAAATTGGTCAATCAATTTCATTAATTCCTCGCCATCAAAACCTGGTAGAGCAGCTCTTTTGGCACTTCTGTTCATTCTTGCCATATTTTTGTCAGTTCTGAATGTCCTAACGTTCCCTTCTTTGTCACGGTATGCCTTCATACCTTCAAATAATTCAAAGGAGTAATGAAATACGATTGTAGCTGGATTGAAAGAGAAGTTGTGGTATGGTGAAATTTTAGGAGTACCCCAACCATCTGCCTTGGTCCATTCAATTTCTAGCATATGGTCAGTGAAGGTCTTGCCAAAGACCAAGTCTTCATTCGGAATGATATCTTTCGGAGAAGACGTGAGTTCCACTACTAGCTTGCTAGCGTCTAAAGGTGCTGGTGTCATATTTCGTATTTTAAATATTAACGACGAAGTGTTGTGATACATACAACGAAACATACGATAAGTAGAGCTACTATTTATACACTTTTAAGGATAACCACTATGACTCAAACCATACAAGTGGAGTAGCATACATAATTTTGCAATCCCGCTACAGGCACCGGCTACTGTCGCAAATTCCATATCTCACTTTAACTCGGTTATCGAAGGAGAGAAAAAAGAACATACTGAGAAATAGCCGAGTCATATGCTTATACAGTACACTACTTTATCTGGCCCTTTTGACCTTTTTCATCATTTATGTAGTGTGCAACCTATTCATTATACTGGATCTACGGCGAGAAGAATAATCTGGAATCGACATGAAGATTAACGGTTTCATTTCTGGATGTGGGTAAATTGACAATTAGTTGAAGACAAACAGCTTTCAGACAATGGCTGACTACGACTTACTGATACCAGTTCAAATTTCTGTATGAATTTATATTATGTTGAAAGTATGAAAATAGCAGCTAATTGAGAATATCACAATTAACAACATCTAAATCACTTCTGGTAATCTTCAGGGTAGAAAACCTTTCTTTCAACACCCTTTTCTGTCAAAATGACCATTCTAATAAGACCACCAGAAGAACCATCCCATTTAATGGCTTCTGACAACGCAGTCTTGATGAAAGCGACACACTCGTCCTGCTCCATTTCCTGCTTGAAGTTTTCATTACACCAACCGTAAATGAATGTAGAACCAGAGCCGGCAATTGCATAGTCCTGCTTATGTATAGAACCACCAATTGGGATCAGATAAACGCTACCCTTATTCTTGGTATCGTAACCAGCACAAATGATACCGGCAGACAAGCTGTCCTTGTTGTTGTAACATATTTCTTGGAATACATTGGCTGCTACCTCTGTCGTTGGCTTCTCATCAAATGGCAATTGCGAAGCGTATATCTGTAAGTAGTATTTGACCATATCAGCGACGGCTTGGGTGTCTGCTGCTGATCCGGAACGACAACAGTATATCGTATCGTGGATTTGGGTTAATTTATCAGTCACCCTGTTGGCGATGTACGAACCAGTTGTGGTACGCGAGTCAGCTCCTAATATGACACCGTCTTTGAACTTCACGGCCATGATGGAAGTACCCAAGTTGACCTCTCCCTTCTTCAAGTGGTTGATATCTACTGAAATACCGTTCATTTTGGATTGGTAATTATTATTTGAACTTTAGTTCTAATTCCTATTCGGATTTCTAATGCTATTGCAATGCTTTGCTTGATGGAAGTATTGATACCAGTAACAATTGCCTACGACAGTATAGTTATTGAACTGAAATATATTCCAATTGGTATTCGTTTCTGTACTAAATCGATATCTTAATCAACTCTAGAATGTACTCTCGGCAAAAAAGTAGCTCTTAGATGTATATTCTCTACTCAATTGGATACCAATACACTGTATTACAAGACTCCTCGGTATTCTTCACTTGTCTGTTCACTGAGAAATCGCCACTACAATTCGATCCTGGTTTTGTGTGCAACTTGATGGTTAAGCACGTGACTTGTGATTAATTTAGAGTTATTTGAATGTGAATCCTGTAACAACAGTAGGAGACAGATCCAAAAGATGTATATAATTATTTCGTTCTATAGAAGATGAGGTACGATGTGATCTTACTGGTATTCATCATATTTTTTAGTTATTGGTTCTCCGCTTCCGTCGTTAACATCAATTTTATAAAGCATCTGGATAGCATCAGAATGGCGATATGCAGGAATATATAAGAGATCTTAGGGGTCTTTAATACGGATCCTATTCACTCAAAAAATGCTTCAAAGTCCTTCAACAGATGCTGGAATGTGAAGTCGAGTTGTAGGTACTACTTTGTAGATGGTGGTATTAAGAAGATACTGTTCATGGCTCTTCAAAGCTGTATCACGTGATGTATTTGGTTACATTGTGCGGCATAGATGTATTTTATCCAATTTGGAAGTAAACATAACTTAACTTCTGTGAGGCAGTGTGTGTCGTAGTCTATGTCGCAGTCTGTGTCGCAGTCTGTGTCGTAGTCGAGTTGTAGGAAGGATCTACGGACAGGACAGCCGTAGATCGAAACAGATTGAATTAGATTTCACAGAAGCTATTAACTGGAGAAAGACGACTAAGCGAACAGACACCACTTTCCTCAGGTTCTGATATCCAACACGTCATATAGATTGCACATATATTATGAATCAAATGTACGTTAACGGATCATATGCACCTATATAATATGTATAAGCATTATAATCCATTGTGGAGATATTATATTTTTACCTCCTTTTAACTACGTGACACCCACACACGGAAACACACACACTACAAACACTAACACACACCAATACGTGCATTGTAATAACCACCACATACTAAACGAGTAACCAAGAAATAAAACACACAGCCGAAACCATTCCAAGAACAAACATTATACCTGACAGGCACCCACTATTTCATCTGCTTCCAAACATGACATCACCTCCCAATACACCTTCTCACCTCAAACCTCTAACCTCAAACCTCTAACCTCAATAATAGCCCTCCTCTATACATACACTGATCTCTTTTCACTCTTCTCGGTATCAATCCACGTGACCGCCCGCCCACTGTTCCTAGTAACAATGACAGAGATACGAGACGCAGAATTAGTACTTATTAGCAGCATTCTGGAGGTGAACAAAGGGTTTGGTTGTTGCTTCCTTAGTGTTGAACAGCGGTGGGAGGAAAGAACTGCAATTTATTAGTAGTCACCTTTAAAGAATAGAATCTCTACATAGACAGCTTGAGATCGGAACAATGTTACAGATCAAACTTCTCTTCGCGTACAGTGTGGTTGTGGCCCTCTTCATGTCTCTCAGGGCCCAGGCTGTTGTGATTCCTCTGGCAGGCCAGGCCAAGGACCAACTCACAGAACAGGAGCTTGCATACTTGGAGAATGACCCAACAATCACTCACAAGATCACATTGCTGATAACGCTGAAGGTCACCAACACGGAAACCAAGGAAGATACATTTAAGCCGCTTGGAGACTTGACACTCGGCATGTTTGGTATCACGGTTCCAAAAACGGTCCAGAATTTTGTCCACTTGTCTAACATGACATACGGATACGGGTACAAAAATGCTGTTTTCCATAGAATCATCAATAACTTTATGATCCAAGGTGGTGATTTCCAAAACGGCGTAGGAACGGGTGGTCACAGTATCTACAACGACAAAGGCAAGTTCAAGGATGAAAACTTTGAAATTGGTCACAACAAGATGGGTCGTCTTTCGATGGCCAACGCAGGCCCAGATACCAACGGGGCACAATTCTTCATTACCAATACTCCTGATTGTTCATTTTTAGATGGCAAACACGTCGTATTTGGTCAGTTAATTGGTGGTTTCAATACTCTTACTGCCATTAGTGGTGTACCAACTGATAAAAAGAATAGTCGTCCTTTCGATGATATCTTCATCAGCGATATTAAGATTGATGTCTTGAACTTGTCAAAGAGACCCTCAAGACCCAAGATTCAAAATGCAGGTGAAACGTCTTCCAATCCAAACGCTGCTTACGAGGACGTAGTTGCAGACTCGAGTCCAAATTATATCTACTTGTTTATTGTGATCTTGATTGTTGTAGTGGTGTTTGTACACAAGCAATGGTCATACAAGAAGCAGTACATTACTGACATCAAGGATTCCGATTTCTTCTAGATAACTGCAATATAGTAACAGAGAATAATTCCTAATAGAATTTCTCGTAAATCACCTAGTAGCTAATTCTATTAAAATGCTTATCAAATTCAACCTATGTATCAGTACGTTTTCTTCAACCACACTTACATATATGATGAATACATAATTATTTGTCCCACAAGAAACTTGTCACAAACAAAGAAAGAAACAGACATTTTGTATAGCTCATAACTAGCTAGTTTTCACATCCTTTGGTCGTATAATTCATTGCCAAGTCACTACCTAACCCAATTACACCATATTCTACGTCAAGTTGACATATCTAAGTGTCGCAAATTTGAAAAATGACACAGAAAAACGACAAACGAGAAACGAGAAGGCATCTCATAAATGTATGTTACTGTAGTAGAAGGATATACCTCTTTATTCTGTTTATGGAATTCAGATATTCTTCATTGCAAGTAATTCAGTATCTCTGCACTGCGTAAATATATATGACAATGTCACGAAACTCGGAATATCCGATAGTTCTAGTCAAAAACTTGCCATACAATACCTCTGCTGACTCCTTGTACGACCTCTTTGGCAAATATGGTAGCATTAACCAATTGAGACTACCAGACGAGTCTTCTTCAGAGTCCAAATTGAACCTTGGAAGTTGCTTCATAATATACAATAACTTGGCCAATGCACAGAGAGCCGCCAATGAGTTGAACGGAGTGAACTTTTCAGGTCGTTACTTGGTCGCGTCCTTGTTCCAGGTGGATAAGTCTAATTTGACAGCGGAGGATATGATTGTACGGAAAGAGCAACTTACCAAGTTGAAGGAAATGTACGGAATAGAGTAATTGATGTGTAACACAGCTTGCACGATTTCGATAGACCAAAACGAATAGGTCAGCCCAACTATCAGCTCTTATTGTTGAAGTGAGAGGAACATTCCTACCCATAGCATACAGGCAGAGGAAAGCATAGACAACAAGCCTAGATGAACACAAGGATCACCAGCACATGGAAACCAATTGAAAAAATATGGAAGTTTCTACAGTGATATCAGACTTATTGTCTCAAGATAGGCAGCCTACAATTAACTTGCTTCCGAATGCTTATCATTTTATTGCTCTATACAGAAGCCATCTAAGTACTCTTCTTGGTTTCAATTGAAAGATCGACTAATCCCAATAAGTAGTAACTAATCAATGCGATGAATACAAATCCAGAGATCTTGAATACCTTAAACAAATAGTTGGCATGCGAATATTTGTATCTCAACAAGATGTCTAATCTGTGGATGTCATCAAAGAGGTTCTTAAAGTGGATGGTAACCTTAACATGTCCCTTGGAAACATCCAAGTACGAGAACTCGTTATCTAAAGTAAGAGATTCAAACTCAATAGGAGAGGATACATTGACGAACTCAGCGCTCTCAGGTAAATAGAAAGTCAAATAAGTGTTGTTGTATGTAACATCTCTCACCGAATTTAATATAGGAACTTTGACTATGTACTCATCGTCGGTATTGTGAATCTTGTGAACAAAGTCTGACAACTTGTTGTTCCATCCAAGGGTGAAGTTGTAGTTCCATCCTCCGAAAAGTGGAAATCTTGGTTGTAAAAGTAAATGATCTTGGACCAAACTGTGAGTGTCGACAACACCAACAAGATCAGTAAAGTAGTAATCAGCGAAATCGTTTCCTAAAGTTGGAATCTCGATGTGACTTAATGCCCAGTGGTTTCTAGTGGCACCGAAACGACCCTTCAACCACTCCACTCTGGAGAAGCCAGAGGATAATTCGGCACCGGTGTTGGTCAATTCGTAGTACTCTTCAATGGACAACTGATTGACCTCAGAAGCTGGGATCCAGATAGATCTGTTCAAATTTTGAACGAAGCCCAAGGGGCGGTTATGTTCATATAATAAGCCCATTGGCACCAAAGTGAAAACCTCGAGAACGTCTGCAATAGGACCATATTTCAAAGTCTTTTCTTCAACTCTTGGTCTCACATCCGGTACGTTCTTTGTAATGTTAAAATCTCCAGTAACAGAAAGGGCCATCTCTTGGCCCTTCAGGATTCCGGTGAAACTCAACGAATAATCTGTGGTTGGGTATGGAGAGTATGCGAACTTGTTCAACTTGAACAAAATGGTTTGAGTGTCACCCATCGCGAGCTTAGCTGGCAAAGGTTGCAAAGTGTTGATATACACGTAGCTGACCTTGAGTTCAAAGCTAGATTTTGGTGAAACCGGCACTGGTAATGTGATTCTGTACAATGCATTTGGAATGATTTCTTCGTACTCTACTTCCACGTTGGAAGGATTGATCAATGTCACGGACATCACTGAAATTTCGGCAATGCTGCCAAAACCATCGTTAACGGCAAATAAGTAATCAGTTTGGGGCTTATCGTTGGTGTTTTTGGCCTCAATTAAGTTCGTTTCCTTGACGTACGACTTCTGGAGATCGATAGTACGTGAATAGTGGATGTTCTCCCAGAGCAGGTCGGACGAGATGGAATCCACCAACAACGACGTAGAAAGGGAAACAAAGATGGCCACGGCCACAATGATGCTTCTCCAATGGTGCATACTTGCTGTTATCTTGAAACTAAAGGTCAATGCTGAGGTGAACGAAGAAGAATAAGAAGCCACTTAGACACTTATGAACTATAGCTATACCGTGTCTGAAAAATTGAACAACGAACATAGTCACGTGAGCGAGACGTCGAAGTTGGATTGATTTAGTGAGGGATTTGGTGGTTAGTTTGTGGAGGTAAAGCGCGTTTAGTTAGTGTGATTTAGTGAGTGAGTGTGAAGAGAGAGTTTGGGAGACCGGTAGCGAAACGTAAGGAGGTAGGGTGAAGTTAGAGAATGTCGAGATGTGAAATTGTAGAAATTATGGAATTGAGGTTGAGAAGGAAATTATGGACATATGGAAATCAGGGAAATCAGGGAAATTATGGAAATCTGATTTGCATGAGGGAAGATAAAGCTTCGATACAGAGAGTTACTGACTAGAGATATTTGCAAATACAATCATGAAAAAAGGTCGCAGAATCGCCACGGAACATACAAAACTGGGTAGCATAAATAACTTAGGACCAGTGTGAATTGAAATCGAAAAGGATGATTTTTTCATGACTTCCTCTCTCTCTGTCTGTCTGTTTCAATTTAGCTTACCCCCTTTTGGTATCATTGTCCCGGGTTAACTGCACTGATGCCTATCGCGGTCGTCATCACATTGGTGCGCTAAAATTAATTATGTCATTTGAATGCAAAATGCGAAGTGACGCTTGTAGACGGTCCCAGCTACGAAACATGGAGAATTTGAAGTTTGGTAAATGAAAGGTGATCCCGACAACGTAAAATTCCGGAACCGTCAAAGCTATTGGCGTCCAGCATGTCACAATTTTCTTTCCGAACGTTAATGTATTTCGATCCTTAACATTTCATGAGTTCAATGAATCGTGGCAAACCTACTGTTGCACGCACAGAGTCGCCGTCGTGTACTAAGTACTGCTAAATAGTCGTAAATCTCGAGCTACGATTAGCAGCGGTGTGACATCAGTGAGGAGAATCAATTTACTGAAGTAGGTTAAGGAGAAAATTACATACGAATGAAGTTCTAAGCACGGAAAAGTTCCTATTGTATGGAGAGTTTAATATGGTTTAATTCCATTTGCCACCATTTGGGGCACCAGCTCTTCGTTTCTTTCTATTCGTTAGAATATTAAATCTATTTATTACACCTGTGCTGCATTCAATTAGAAGTTCTGGCCATTGGAAATACCATTAATTTTCCAGTTGCCTGCTTTGTGCCACTTCCTCCACATCTCTTTGGTTGCTAAATTTCGCCCACAGCAATCTTCACAGAAAGTGAAAAAATTTAGCGTTTAGCGTTTTCTCGTCTGGAATAGACTTGTTACTTGAAGCAGTGATTATTCCCTATAATAAGGTATTCACGTCACAAGTGAATAATACTGGGTATTACTTTCCACGTAATTAGATAAAAAATACTTATAAAACTTGTGCTACTCCCATAGAAAGACGATTTCCTGCAAGTTTCACTCGCCTCCCAATCTTTAAATCCTAATCCTAAACCCTATTCTGGTTACTGAATTCCTACACAGAGTCCAAAAAAGGTTCCATAGGATCAACATATTGAATAATCATCCAAAACACTTCACATACAGGTTATAGTTTCCTAATAATTGTCTACGCCACTATAACCTCTAACTCCTAAATACGGAGGAAAAACAATAGCCGTATTCAAGCTACAGATTCCAGTATACGAACCGTCTTTATACATCGTTGGAATTCAATTCATCGTAACAGAGGAATAGAAGACATACCGTACATACACTTGCATACTACCGAAGTCACCACATACACACTCTACAAATCACATACAAAGAAATCATACAAAGAAATCACATTCAGCTCACCTAAACAAACCAACTCACATAAAAACACAGTACAGAAAAAAACAAATACCATACACTATACAAAAACACCATACAAAACACCATACAAAACACCATACAAAAACACTTCCATCTAAACAAACAAAACCTCACTCACTAACATATCTCCCTCACTAACATATCTCACCCCTGCACACAACTCCACCTCTTTTTTCGTTGTTGTTGGCGTTGTTTTTCATGGCAATTCATTTGTTGCTGTAAAAAAACCGTAGCGACTCTTCAGCGGCTAAAGTGAATATTCGACCTGGTTGCTTTCTAGTGTGTTCTGACGTCGTCCAAGCGCCTCTACTCATCGTCCGAGTGTCCTTTCCAATCCATATAAACCCACAGGCGACCGCTACCCAAGCTGTACCGTCGGATTCTCGTCTCTCTTCATCACTCAGTTCCCCCTAAACTTGTACATTCCCCAGTGGTTCCTTGCTGCTCGTTAAAACATCCCAAAAATGTCACTCCAGGACCTCATTCCGGTCGTCAATAAGCTCCAGGATATCGTCACCACCACCCAGCTAGAAGATCTCGATCTTCCGCTCCTCGCCGTGGTCGGATCGCAGTCTTGTGGCAAATCTTCAGTGCTAGAAAACATCGTGGGCAAAGACTTCTTGCCTCGAGGCACCGGCATTGTCACAAGAAGACCCCTAGTATTACAATTGATCAACATCAGCGAAGATGAAGCCTTGGCCTCCCAGAGCCCTCGCTCTCAAAGCTCCAACTTCAGCAATGACGACTCGTCCTCGGACGAGATCAACCTTGAAGATCATTTGAGAAGACGTGCCCAGATGAATGGCAATGGAAGCGTCAAAGGACATCCACCGGCAGAGTGGGGTGAATTCCTCCATATTCCAAACAAGCGTTTTTACTCGTTCCATGACATCAGATCCGAAATCGAAAACGAGACGCATCGTATCGCTGGTGTAAACAAAGGTATCAGTAGACTCCCTATCAACTTGAAGATCTACTCGTCGCGTGTGTTGAACTTGACATTAGTCGATCTTCCAGGATTAACGAAGATTCCTATTGGAGATCAGCCTACTGACATCGAGAGACAAACTCGCAACTTAATTTTGGAGTACATCTCGAAGCCTAACTGTATCATTTTGGCGGTCTCCCCAGCAAATGTAGATTTGGTGAACTCCGAGTCACTCAAATTGGCTAGACAAGTCGATCCAACCGGCAAGAGAACTGTTGGAGTGTTGACAAAGCTTGATTTGATGGATCAAGGTACCAATGCCATGGATATTTTAAAGGGTAATGTTTACCCATTGAAATTGGGATTCATTGGTATTGTCAACAGATCTCAACAGGACATTTCTGACAACAAGTCTTTGGACGATTCCTTGTTCTCGGAGGCCCAGTTCTTCCAAAATCACCCGGCCTATAAACCCATTTCCAATAAGTGTGGAACAAAGTACTTGGCCCAGACTTTGAATCGCATCTTGATGAACCACATCAGGGATAGACTTCCAGATATCAAGGCTAAACTTAACACACTTATGGGTCAAGCTGAGCAGGAATTAGCTAGCTATGGCTCAATTCCATCCAATTTGACAGACTCCAAAGAAGCCAGAGGAGGTATGGTTTTGACATTGATGACAAAATTTGCAAACAGTTTCGTGAATTCTGTTGAAGGTACCTCACTTGGCGAGTCTTCCACAAAGGAATTGTGTGGTGGTGCTAGAATCTATTATATTTATAACGAAGTGTATGGGGCTCAATTGGCTTCTATAAACCCTACTCACAATTTATCTATTCATGATATCCGCACTGCCATTCGTAACTCCACTGGTCCTAGACCAGCATTGTTTGTCCCAGAGTTAGCATTTGATTTACTTGTGAAGCCACAAATTAAGCTTTTAGAGGAACCTTCAAAGAGATGTGTGGAATTGGTGTATGAAGAACTTATGAAAATTGTACACAACGTCTGCTCTACGAATGTTGGACCCGAATTGAACAGATACCCACGTTTACAAAGCAAGTTGATCGAAGTCGTCAGTGATCTTTTGAGAGAAAGACTTGGTCCAACTATCAAATACGTCGAGTCTTTGATTGAAATCCATAGAGCATACATTAACACGAACCATCCTAACTTTGTTGGAGCGGCAAAGGCCATGAGCATTGTCGTTGAAGAACGTCACAAACAGAAGGAAAATGAACTGCGTAACAAGTTGCGCTTAGCCAGCGAACGTATTTTGAATAAGAAGTACAGTGACTCTATCGAAGAAGAAGACGAAGATAGCGACGATAAGAACCCCGATGAAGACATAAATTCGGTAGATGACGAAATAAAGCCAGTGAAACATAAGAGAAGTGACTCTGGTAGGACCTACTCTGTCAAAGCGGAATCTACGCCTAACTTGGCAGGAAACCAACACAGTCACTACCAACATGATTCATATTTAAACTACTTCTTTGGTAAAGATCCAATAATTCATCAGCAGCATTTACAGACGCAGGCTCAGTTGAACCCAACTCCTTTTAAATTTCCCCATCAGCAAGATGCAACATTGCAATTCAACAGCAACTTCATTAACAATGGCATTATCAACGCATCTCAACCTAATTTGGACCACTTTAAAAGTATGAATCTCTCAGACTCTCAACAGGATGACTCAATGTCGTTTGAAAGTGACGAAACCATTAACGAGCTAAGCGAGCGTGAACAGTTGGAATGTGAATTGATCAGACGTTTGATCATTTCATACTTCAGTATCGTTCGTGAGATGATTCAGGATCAAGTTCCAAAATCTATTATGTGTTTATTGGTAGACTACATTAAGCAGCACATTCAGAACCGTTTGGTAGTCAAATTGTACACCGAAGCGTTATTCGATGAATTGTTACAAGAGGATGAAGGCATTCAAGCCGAGCGTGAGAAATGCTTAGAGTCGTTAAAAACTTATAGGGAGGCTTCAAGAATTATCAGCGACGTGGTGTAGGTATCATCAATACATTAGAGGTAATGGGAGATATATTGCTCCCATTTTTGGTTTGGTTTTTCTTCGGCTACTGTCGAGTATTAGTCGTTATCTCTTCACCGCCTAGTTCTTTCTTCATATACATAGTGAGTTTCTTAAAGGGCAATATTCCGTAGAATAAGAATGTACATAGATGCAATTTGAAATACATGAAATAAATTCTTCAATATAACTTCGTATACTTTATAATACATTCTATGTTAATTATGACTACGAGGTCCTTCAATAACCTTCACTTTTTATGAATTCCCTCCTGTGTAACTTGAGATCATTTCCATTGATCTTCTTTGAGAAGGACATGCTATATTTCATTAGTTCGTTATACCGCAATGAGAATTTATTTCCCGTATGGCGGCTGACGTTACCTGATTGGTAACTATTTGACCCATTGGAGTTTAATAAATCATATATGAACTCCTTGTCTTTTAAGTCCAAGAGTATTTGCTGTAATCCCTTGAAAATAGCTAGAGTTAAACATATGAGTTTGATAGAACCTCGTGTTGACAAGTCTTCGTCTATCGTCAGATTGATAGAGCTGGAAAAATTGAGACTGTCAGTTATGTTCGCTTCAGAATCATTAGTAGATTCATTAACATTGAGATCATCCACCAACAAACTATCAAATAATTTGAACCAAGTTTCCAACTTGATGAATTTCAAATCAATGAACAAAGTCAACCACCAGTTTAGGCCGATCAACTCTGTTTCCACTTCTAGCTGCGCAAGATGCTGGTACAAGTCTGGTAGAAATTTTTTGAGATAAACTCTATTGAGAACCATCTGGTCTGTCCTGATACTTAACAAGCTGTTGAAGAAAACCTGGGGCTTATTATTAGGGCCACTGTATTTCGGAAGAATTTCTTCAATGAGACCGATAAATATCCAAAATATGTCTACCTCACTAAGTGTATCAGTTCCTTCACTCTCGTTATTCTCATTCCTGCTGACTATCAAGAGTAAGTTGCCTACGATTTTGTTCATACCTTGGAGGTATCCGATGTCAGGACGATAGGCAATGAAGGCATACAATATCCTCTGCAATTTATAGAAATTTGGACCTGGCTTTAGGTCGATTAAATTGTTAAAGTAATAATTTCTTGGAAGAGTACGGTGAAGGTCCAATTTGATTTGTTTGATGTTGCTCTGAATAATAGCTTTACGCATTCTCAATTCAGGGGAAATATCTTTATCCGATTCTGCTTCATCTTCATCTTCGTATTGCTTAACTTCACTCAATAGTTCCTGATATACACCATTCACCATCAAGTTTCTGGCCCCAGATAGCTCCAACCACAAGTTATATCTGTATTTTGATGAAATGCCAAATCTGTCAATCAATTTTACTAATTGACTGTAGTGATGACTGTAAGGACCAGCAGGTGTGGTCCGAATTTTGCCAATCGCTGTATCATTTAAAAAGCTGCTATTCATTTTGGTATCTAACTTGACGATGTTCAAGCCACGTATTCCGAAAATCTCACTCCCTTCATCGTGATCTGTGTTCATGTACTTATAAAAGTCTCTAGAAATGTCTTTCATTAGGGCATCCCATTGCTTTTCTATCAGTTGATTAGTGGTGTCATGTATCTTTGAAATCTCCTTCAATTGGTCAATTGTTTGTAGTATGTCTCTATTTCCTATTAAAATTGCTTGTGACTCATCTATTGAATTAGTCGCCGTAGTGATCACTCTTGATTCAGTAGCAGGTGGAGGTGGGGGCTTCGTTTTCAATACATTATCCATATCATTAAAGAAGCCATATTTGTCTATGTTGATCTCTTCTCTACTAGTATCAGCTTCCGACTCTTCCAAGTCTGTCTCGTTGGAAGTAGTAGAGGCACCCATTTTAATACTGTCCAATTCTACTGGAGCAGGCACCTTACTAAGCGAAGGCTCTGGTTTGCCCCGATTATTGGAATCATTTTTCATAAATGAGAGATTAAACGATTTGGAATATGGTCGATTATTGCTCTGCGCTGTTTGAGGCTGTGTTGTATGGGGCAAAGGCAAATCGTCACTTGAATTGAACCAATTTCTGAGCCAACTCTTGGTCTTAGGAAATTGCCCATAAAAGGGGTTATCGGAATCACTACCACCGTGCGACAAAGTACGATTGCCTTCTGTAACTTTGTGCTTTACTGGAGATGTCTCATGTTCTTTCCTATTCGCAGTGTCCAATTCGTTGTGAATTGCAGTGCCAATCAAATCCTTCAAGATTTCATCTACATGTCGGTCTTGTTCATTTACATATTGAGCATCGTTGTTGGGGTGGATTGCTCCATTACTATTATTCAAGTTGTCATTCATCTCTTTGAGTTTTTGATCTATTTCAAGAGTCGACAAGTTACCGTACTCGTTGCATAGCTTTATCAATTGCTGTTCACGAATGAAGTTCTCCTGGCGTAAAAGTATCAACTCTGACTCTTTTTGTGCTAAATCAACTGACAATTGCTTTATCAATAGTATCGGATCGTTGCTATACTTTACATTAATTATTCGATTTATCTGGCCAGATTTCAATTGATGCAAATTTCCACCCAATGAATTGATTACTGATATAGGCGACGAGGAAGCAGTGTTTCGGTTAGAATGGTATCCATGAACAGGACCCTCTGCATGCTGGAGTAGTGGTATTGATCCTAGTGTACCCAAATCGGTCGGCGTATAGGAAGGCTCAATCGGTGAGTCTCTGTGTGTAATGGTCGTATCATTGATATCTAATTGATACCCTTCTTGTAGACCAAAAAGGTTAGATTTTTGCTCCGGTTGTAGTAGAAGCAGTGAGCTTACTGAGGAGGCTTCCACAGGAAACAAGCTCGTCCTTTTTCTAGCCATTACAGTGAACAGCTAGAACAGATATCAACAAATATAAAGGCTGCAATTGTATAATTGCTTCAAGTAATGTACAACTTTATAAATATAGATTGTTATTGTAGTTCCATATTGGGCACTATCTGCAGTACTCAAAGCAAAAGGGTAGGGTGCAAAATCGAACCGAGAATTAGGCTTGCTAAAAGTGCTTCAAAGCATAAAAGCAAAGAATTGGATGAGTTCTTGATGCAATGTCGTAGTTAGATGTTTTATGTTGTCTTACTTAGATTCAATTTGCAAAAAAATGTTAAATCTCTTTGTAAAGCGTGTCATCTTTATGCAAGGACAATGCTAATCTTCTCTGTATTGTTAAAATTGACAAGTGTACCATCCCGAAGGACAGTACGAACAAAACATATTTTTGAATCGCTAATAGCTGTAGTTTAATTTTCATGCAGGATTTGAAACATCCGTGCCGCACCTAAAATGAGTTACCTTTCATAAGTTAAGGGCATTGAAATGCAGAAGCTGCAAAAAGGGGTACAGCAGGGCCTGCCCCTATTTAGGAGTCCAAGTGTCAAGTGCCATGGAAGGAGAAGATTAATAATTCCGTCGTGATCACGGTACTGTCGAGACAATGACCGTACCTGATGCTATGACACCAGACTTGCTATATCATGACTTTGGATGATTTTCTCATAGTAAAAAAAAGTGAGTGGGCCGATGCTCAAACTTTAATTAGTGCGAAAAAGAGTTTACTTCCTCGGCACAAGTGATTTGTACCTACAATTGAACGATAGCCGCAAGATGTCAGTCTAGTTTCGGTATGTAAGATGTGGATCATCTGGTATAGAAAACTCTAATGTTTATTTCATTTCTTTAGACAACCTCCGATGAACTCACAGTTAACAATTTAACCAAAGGTCAGAGAGTAGGGGCACCATGAGAAGAGTTGAACATATTTGCAAGAGAAGCACCTCGTACCGCGTAAATACCACTAACATATATTTGACGTTACCGGTACTGTTATTCAGGTAGTTGAATGGATAGCTTGAATGTTTATGGCCGTACATTTCTCTGTGCTGCAGGGTAATTACATATTTTGCATACACTTCAAATGACTATTTATTTTTTTATGTCGGTAACAAAATTTCGGTTGTTTGAAGTCAATACCAGCAGACATCTGCTAATTCAGGGAATGGTATAAATACTAAGTTAGGTAGCCTTCCTCAATCCCACACTTCTAAGATTGATTAATATGACTATAGACGTTACATTCAAACGAAACATTTTACATTTAACAATTGTTGCAAAATTGCAAAATATATACTATACCATACTGCATTTTCAACCATGGAGTCCCAGATAAAACAGGAAGGAGATGAAAGAGGTGTCCACGAATACCAAGGCTTTGATACTCGTGTAGACGATCAAATCAAAGATTTGGCTAGAAGCATGAGCAGGTCATCGTATACCAGTAATGCTAATGATGATGTTGATGTTGATTATGACCTCTCTCTTGCTAGAACTTTGACGCATGCTTCTCAGATTCCTGGTCAGGTTCCAATGCTAGAGAATGAATCTGAGTACGTTGATCCTCGTCTTAACCCTTATTCAGATGAGTTTGATTCTAAATTTTGGATTAAAAACATGAAGAAGATTGTTTTATCGGACCCCGATTACTATAAACCAGCATCATTGGGTGTGGCCTTCAAGAATTTGCGCTGTTATGGTCGTGCTTCAGACTCTGACTACCAAACAAATGCGCAAAACATTATATACAAATTCGCTTACAGGTATTTGAGGTCTATTTTAGGTTCTGTCATTCCCGAAATCGAGAGAAGTGACAAGTTCGATATCTTGAAACCAATGGAAGGTTTGATCAAACCTGGAGAATTAACGGTTGTTCTAGGTAGACCAGGTGCTGGTTGTTCAACCTTTTTAAAAACCATAGCTTGCCAAACATATGGATTTCATGTGGACAAGGAGTCGGTGATCAACTATGATGGCTTGACACCACACGATGTGAGAAACCATTTCAGAGGAGATGTGGTCTACTGCGCAGAAACGGAAAATCACTTTGCTCATTTGACAGTTGGTGATACCCTTGAATTTGCAGCCATGTTGAGAACACCTCAGAATAGGCCCTTAGGTGTGTCTCGTAAATTATATGCCAAGCACATGACCGATGTAGTTATGGCTACATATGGATTGTCTCATACAAAGAGCACAAAAGTAGGTAATGAGTTTGTCAGAGGTGTATCTGGTGGAGAGAGGAAGAGAGTCTCTATTGCTGAGGTAACTTTAAGTCAAGCTTCAGTTCAATGTTGGGATAATTCCACTAGAGGGCTTGATTCTGCAACAGCTTTAGAATTTATTAGAGCTCTAAAAACTTCAGCAGAACTATCTAAGTCTACTCCTCTTGTCGCAATATACCAATGCTCACAGGATACTTATGATTTATTTGACAAGGTGATTTTGTTATACGAAGGTTATGAGATCTTCTTCGGAAGTTCAAGAGAAGCAAAACAGTACTTTCTAGATATGGGATATTATTGCCCTCGGAGACAAACAACTGCTGATTTCTTGACATCAATTTCAAACCCATCCGAAAGACGAATTCAATATGGCCGTGAAGAGAAAGTACCAAGGACCCCTGAAGAATTTTACAATTACTGGCAGAAATCGCCCCAAAGAGCAAAGTTAATGACTGAAATAGATAAGTATATCGAACAAAATTCCAACGGCGACAGCAAAACTAGGTTCCATGAATCACACGTCGCCAAGCAGTCCAAGCATATCCCTGCTGCATCTCCGTTTACCGTTTCCTTCTTGATGCAAGTGAAGTATGTTATGCATAGAAATATATTGAGGACTAAAGGTGACCCATCTATCGCAATATTCCAAGTGGGTGGTAACGTTGGAATGTCATTAATCATTTCATCAATCTTTTTCAATTTATCAAGTGATACAACTTCCTTTTATTATAGAACTTCAGCCTTGTTCTTTGCAATATTATTCAATGCTTTCTCTTCCATTCTTGAAATCTTTTCGCTTTACGAAGCGAGATCTATCGTTGAAAAGCACAAGAAGTATGCGTTGTATCATCCAGCTGCTGATGCTCTTGCATCAATTATTACAGAAATGGCGCCCAAAATATGCACCGCAATAGGTTTTAATTTGATCTACTATTTCATGATCAATTTCAGGCGTAATGCTGGTCACTTCTTTTTCTTTCTTTTGGTCAACTTCTCTGCTACCATTTCAATGTCCCATCTTTTCAGAACAATCGGTGCTGCTACAAAGTCATTATCCCAAGCAATGACACCTGCTTCAATATTGTTATTGGCTTTGACAATATTCACAGGTTTCATCATTCCTACACCAGCAATGCTTGGATGGTGTAGGTGGATAAACTATATTAATCCAATTGCTTATGCATTCGAAGCATTGGTTGCCAACGAATTTCATGGCAGGCAATTTGAATGCGCTCAATTTGTTCCGTCTGGAAAGGGCTATCCTACAGAAGGATATAACATACTTTGTAATGCAATAGGAGCAACACCAGGACTGAGGTACATCGATGGTGATAGATATATCAACATTGCTTTTGAGTATTATGCCTCTCATAAACGGAGAAACTGGGGTATAATAGTAGGTTTCATTATATTCTTTTTATTCACGTATGTCATTATATGTGAATTCAATCAAGGTGCAATGCAAAAGGGTGAAATTCTTCTATTTCAAGAAGCTGCTTTGAGGAAAAGGCGGAAGGTGAAGCGTGACATCGAAAGCGGCAAAGTTGAAAAGATTCCATCAGAATATGACAGGGAAGATAGTGACTTGCAAGTAAGAACACTAGCCAATTCTGATGAGAAAAATATCTTTCACTGGAGGAACTTAACTTATGAAGTAAAAATAAAAAGTGAAACCCGTATGATCTTGAATAAGGTCGACGGGTGGATCAAACCTGGGCAGGTTACTGCGCTAATGGGAGCATCAGGTGCTGGTAAAACAACGTTATTGAATGCACTCTCAGATAGGCTAACATCCGGAGTTATTACTGATGGTGTTAGAATGGTTAATGGTAGGCCATTAGATGCTTCCTTTCAAAGATCAATTGGATACGTTCAGCAGCAAGATTTGCACCTACAGACATCTACCGTTAGAGAAGCCTTGAAGTTTTCGGCATATTTAAGACAACCAAAAAGTGTATCAAAGAGAGAAAGGGATGAATATGTGGAATACATAATCTCTCTATTGGAAATGCAAGCATATGCAGATGCAGTGGTTGGTGTTACTGGCGAAGGGCTAAATGTGGAACAAAGAAAGAGATTGTCGATCGGAGTTGAGTTGGTTGCGAAACCAAAATTATTGTTGTTCCTAGACGAACCAACTTCAGGATTGGACTCCCAAACTGCATGGTCCATTTGTAAGTTGATTAGGAAATTGGCTGATAACGGACAAGCCGTGTTATGTACTATTCATCAGCCTTCTGCTATTTTGATGAAGGAATTTGACCGCTTGCTCTTCCTCCAGAGTGGAGGAGAAACGGTCTACTTCGGTGACTTGGGATCAAATTTCCAGACGTTGATCAATTATTTCGAGAAAAACGGGGCTGCTAGCTGCCCACCAGACGCTAACCCAGCAGAGTGGATGTTGGAAGTGATTGGCGCAGCTCCAGGATCCCATGCTAGCCAGAACTATTATGACGTGTGGAGAAAGTCAGAAGAATACGAGAAACTCGAAAAGGATCTTGATCTGATGCAAGAAGAGTTAGTGAAAATACCAGTTGATGAGAGTCGTGACAAATTTGATACTTTTGCAACTCCTTTTATTAAACAATACTTGCTCGTCACTCAAAGAGTCTTCCAGCAATACTGGAGAACACCTAGTTACACATATTCAAAGATAATTTTAGGGGTTGCATCAGCTCTATTCAATGGTTTTGCCTTCTTCAGGGCTAACAATTCAATCCAAGGGTTACAGAATCAAATGTTTTCAGTTTTTATGTTCTTAATGGTTTTTATGATTTTAGTTCATCAATACTTGCCTCATTTCAAGTCCCAGAGAGATTTGTATGAAGTAAGAGAAAGGCCATCAAGGACGTTCAGTTGGCTTGCCTTTATTACTGCCCAAATTACAGCTGAGATTCCATGGAATATATTCATTGGAACATTAGCGTTCCTTTGTTGGTATTATCCTATCGGATTCTTTCACAATGCTGCTCTAACTGGTACTGCTCGGGAACGTGGTGCTTTCATGTGGTTCACTATAGTCATGTTTTACGTTTATACGTCAACTATGGGACAGTGGTGTATCTCATTCATGGAAGTAACCGACAATGCAGCCAACTTAAATATAATCCTATTCACTATTTGCCTTGCCTTTTGCGGTGTTTTAGTCAGCAAGGACGAATTACCAGGTTTCTGGATATTCATGTACAGATGCAATCCCTATACCTACTTGGTATCTGTTATGCTCTCGGTTGGTTTATACAATACTCCAGTAAAGTGTTCCGAGGCTGAAATATTGCGTTTTCTTCCTCCAACGAACATGACATGCGCAGAGTACATGAGTGGATACATGAGTGTAGCAGGTGGCTACCTAGTTGAAGCTGGTGAGCAATGTGGTTTCTGTAGCATGGCAAACTCAAATGTTTTCTTGCAGAGAGCAGGCGCTGATTATAGCCGGAGAGGCAGAGATATCGGAATCTTCATTGCTTTTATAGGTGTAAACATAGTTGGTACACTTCTTTTCTACTACATCGCTAGAGTTCCTCGAACGAGTAGACAAAAATAGAGTCTGTTAATAGAATACAAATATTTAATTGTCCCTTAAATAAGTTTATCGGTTTGTAGTGAACTATGACAGTTAATATTGTCTATATATGAATAACTCTGCATCTTCACGCATTAATCATAATTTAATTTGCGACTGCTGCCACGTCTTGCAATTTACTCAAATTTTGCTGTTGGTTTAGTCGTAGGAGCTAGCCTATTGTTAGCTTGACAGTCTTATTTATACAGAATAATAGTCACTAGAGTAAATCAATCTATCCAATTTCTAGCGCAGTGAGTTCCCATTTAGTAAGTCCATTTCGTTTCCTTCAGATAAACTACTACTTTCATGCGAGGATGAACCTTAATCGGGTGCCAAGCCTTTTAGTGTGCTTAAGACGGTGAATGGACTTATCTCCAGATTCAATTACGAAACGAGATGCCCTGAGTTTACGGTATCCTTAAATGGTGTAAGGAAGATAAATCCAAAAAATATGCAATATGTAAATATGCAACACTTTTAATTAATTAAACTATTGATTTCTTTTTGTTCATTGGGCCGCAAGAAAAAGAACTTCCAACATGTCAATATATTCTTATTTTCGTCAGGCATCATCTTATTGTGAGACTTAGATTGGGGCTATGATGGTGGCAGTTCAAGCGTTCTTAGTTATAGGAGCCAATTGTATTGGTAAGCAAAATGGGTAGTATAAAATTCTCCTGAATTCCAATGTTAAATGGATAGTTGGATAAGGCAAGGATATCCAAGTATTCATTACTCACTACATATCTACATTACATCGCATATCACATCATGAAGTCGACTTCTAGCTACAAAGCAACTCGCAGGCATGGAATTACCCCTGGCCCAAGGTATGGGCCTATGGCAAGTCGCCCAGGCTCCATTGACGCCCCTACAAAAATTGGCTTGGTATGGGTCCTAGTGTTAGGAGCTTTGTTCGTTCACAGCTAGAGGGGAATGCTTAATTCAAGAACGGCTAGTAATGTAATGTCCATAAGCGTTCACTAGTCTTAGCGTGAATAGACGCCTGAAAGCGTTGATGATACATAATAGATATATATATAGATTTTTGTGATTAT
Organism: Scheffersomyces quercinus; assembly: GCA_030556775.1. Classification (NCBI taxonomy): domain Eukaryota; kingdom Fungi; phylum Ascomycota; class Pichiomycetes; order Serinales; family Debaryomycetaceae; genus Scheffersomyces; species Scheffersomyces quercinus. The sequence continues at coordinate 158,831 of JAKTUQ010000008.1, read as the reverse complement.
ACAGATTTATGAATTCATGCCTAAGCCTATGCCAAGCTCTGCAGGTGTATATTGCTTTGCTGGCACTCTTGAAAGTAGTTTACGTCTGTTGCCGTTGGCTTTTTTGTAGGTACGTAGAGCGTCTTCAAGTTGTGCTCTCTCAGGATTTGTGATCTTTGACCACCATTTCCAGCGACAACAACTTAAACCCATGTCTACTCTCCAGAATATTAGGCTACTTGTAACTTCACCACTCGCTTTCACGTCACATGCGAAATTATGCTCTGATTACTTATACCACCACCATGACATCATAGCCCTTTGTGCCGGGTTTCCCTGATACGCAATGCTCACCATCGGTCCTACCTGTAGCCAACAAGAAATATACTTTCACCGAAAATCTCTGAAAGAAGCATTGACTCGCATTGTGCTGGCTGGTAACTTTGGCCCTGAATAGTTGACCCTCACTATCAGGATGCATATTGCACCCATGCCGCCGAATCATCGAAACCCTCCCCAACTGGAATTCGTGGGCATGGTGAAGACGATGGAGGACAATAATTCATCAGATAAACCCATCTCTTCTTCTTCTGTTCTTTCTTTTCCATTCCTGTCCTCAGATTCCATAAACTACGGTAGCGAGAGTTTACTGCCAACGGAGTGTTTGGTTCAGTTTGTGTGGGTATTTCAGCAACAGAGCATTGCATAGTACACCCTTTTCTCATTTCGTGCCCCTCAGCGATCTCCAGTTTGACACTGTCAGAGATTGAGCAAAAAGTCGAAAGACCACTTTAATTCTTAATTTTCAGGCCTGGGCAAAGAATCCTGACTCCCATAGTCAACTTCCACACTAGTCCATTTCTAGTGTCATTTCTCCATCACTCCAGTTTTCCTAAACCTTGCGATTCGACCAATAAATAATAATTTCTTCAGATTGTCTTATTATTTATAGCCTCCAAAAATAACTGACACGACATTATAAGGACACTCCATCACAATAAGTGTGTTGAATTCTTCTTGATATTCCTTGATAGAGTCGTCTTCATAGTAGTTATTAACTGCCAGCTAAACGGGAATCAGATTAGTAGACGTTGATAAACAGTTCTAACAATGAAGAGAATTCCCGTGCCCAGATACGTCCTAGTGGTCGTAGCGCTTCTAGTGATGTACTCTTTGACGTATTTCATAACTCCGGAAGTCGTCTATGTCGATAGTCAATCCAACGAGGTCATTGGCCGTGGAAAGGGAAATGCCGACGTCTTGTCGGCAGTAAAACAGGGTCCTACGCCACAGGTTCCTGAATCTGAACCTGCCGATGCTGGTGTAATCAGTAATAAAGATGACAAGAACGCTGCTGCGCCCGAAGTACAGTCGGAAGAGCCAAAGGAAGACCCTAACAAGCCCAAGGAACCAGTGAAACAGATGGCAGAAGTGGATCCTCCATTCACCGACAAGGTTAAGGCCACATTTGTGACCTTGGCTCGTAATAAGGAGTTATTTGAATTAATTAAGGCCATCCGTGGTGTTGAAGACAGATTCAACCGTAAATTCCATTATGATTGGGTTTTCCTCAACGATGAGCCATTTACCCAAGAGTTCAAGGATTTGACTTCATCTATTGTCAGTGGTAAAACCAAGTACGGAACGATTCCTAAAGAGCATTGGTCCTACCCAGATTGGATTGACATGGACAAAGCAGCCGAGTCCCGTCGTAAAATGAAGGAAGAGAAGATCATTTATGGAGACCTGGAAAGTTACCGTCACATGTGTCGTTTTGAAAGTGGATTCTTCTGGCAGAACGAGTTGTTGGATGAATACGACTGGTACTGGAGAGTTGAACCAGGTATTCAGATCCACTGTGATTTGGACTACGATTTATTCAGATATATGCAAGACAATGACAAGGTTTATGGGTTCACAATCTCTATCCATGAATTCCGTAAGACGATTCCAACTTTGTGGGATCATACCAAAGACTTTTTGAAATTGCACCCAGAACATATTGCTAAGAACAATTTCATGGACTTCATCTCAAATGATCAAGGTGAAACCTACAACTTATGTCACTTCTGGTCCAACTTTGAAGTTGCAAGTTTGAACTTTTGGAGATCAAAAGCATATAGAGATTATTTCGAGTACTTGGATAAGACAGGAGGATTTTTCTATGAAAGATGGGGAGATGCTCCTATCCACTCGATTGCAGCCTCTCTCTTCTTACCAAAGGACAAGATTCACTATTTTGAGGATGTTGGCTACAACCATGGAGTTTATACTCAGTGTCCATTGAACGACAAGTTCAGATACGATCATAGGTGTGCTTGTAAGCCAGAAAGTGACTTTACATTCAGAGGATATAGTTGTGGTAAGAGGTACTACGACATGATGGGATTGACGAGACCCGTTGAATGGTCGAAGTTCCAGTGAAATTACCGTGACATATTTGGGACAGAACTTAATTTCATTCATGTAAATAAGTAGCGTACAGCACTGCTCGGCGGAGTTGTTATAGAAAGAGTAGATGTTTAGTTGCCTTACGTGTAAGATATAGAATAAAAGTAAAAGTGAAACCAAATTTGTCGTACGTTATCGTAATCATTTTCACCGCAGCTTATGCTTATACGTTTTACAGGAAGTTGTAGCATATTTCCCGATTAGAACATCATCTCAACCCTGGGCTGATTTAAACTCGCGTCAGATCTTGTTGTGATGCAATGTGGTGCTGGCTTCACATCTTACAATACCGTTGTAAAGTTCTTTGGGGTGTTTTTCCATGTCATACATAATTACCTTAGTCGGTCTTTTGCTATCACCATTTTATTCGCATCTCGCCTAGATCTATATGCGTCAACTCATCTACAGGTTACGGCTTTTGCAACTAGATGGAATGTTAGGCCACATGTACATTTTGTACTGACGGTGATCGGAGCATTTTGATACCGTTCCCTTTCAAGAGGGTTTTGAGATAGCTACTTTCAAGCCACGTATGGAACAAAGCTACATTTGCTCCCAAAAATATCGACTTCCACCTATGTGGCTCGACGGTGTCATTACGGCGACTGTGATTCTACTGCTTCGATATTTCAGACTAATCTGACTAAAAATAACACCCCTGCTGAATGTCTCCGATTCAAACTCTATTTTACGCTTGAGACAGAAAGAGGAAGCCAGTACAATCTAGTAAAGATCTGACACCCACAAATCCAACCACCCTGAAATTTATGTTTATGAGTATTTTCATTGCCGCTCCATGGATTTGCTGCCACCACAATTAAGGAAACCGCATGTCGTTATTGTTCCCACTCCGTATATCTGAAATGAATCTATATATGATAGTTATCTAGTCTATTGTTGAGACGTGCCAGCACAGGGTCTTATGAAAAAATATGGTGCGCGAACGATATTTCCGGCATCACAGAATAATACGACACCGAAAAGGGTAAGATTGGCCAATCCAGCCAGTGAGCTTTTCTTTCCCAGCGTCACAAGAGAACTATGAACATGGACGAAAATTCGATTTCCGGTGTACAACTTGGCTAGTGTTAGTCACCTCAAAGGACCATCTGGACCCGATTGTACGCCCCATAATCCAGCACTATTCACTCCCCATTCCCTGCCGTCAACGCTATCATAGCCTTTCTAGGTAATGGGCGTCAATTAAATAATATTCTAAAATTTCGGCGCCTGGAAAATCTGGAGACAGGCCTGCTCTACGGTCTGTGCACAAACTTGCATCTGCTGTGTGCAGGCGGTCTCCTGAGGGCGTCCAGTTAAGACAATGCATCGCGTCTACGTGTTCAAAACGAGTGTCCGACAAGAAAGGTGGGTAGTAGGAGATAGAGCAAGAGAAGCCCACGCAAAAACGATTTCTAGGGGTTTAAAACCGCTCCAAAACCCAGCTCCAAGTCCTTGCTCATCTCGGATCTCCTCTCAATGCCAAAATTCCAATGTCTCCCCCCGCTTCAGCCGCTCATCACTCCCGTTCTCCGCTCCTCGACCATTGCAAAATACCATTCAACTCACGTCCTGCTGCTCCTGCAGAAAACACCCCATGGAAATGCTATTTCCAAGAATATTCGCACCCCTCCTACTCGCACCCTCCAAATCTAGCACCTCTGCCAACGAACAAATTTCACGTTACCTATTATATATATACAAGGATTCAGCAGTGAGTTTTTCGTAGAGTATAGTTCACACTCTTTTGCTCCTTCTCGTCTCCGACACACCATAGTCTAACCCATCTCGTGCCCCCATTCGTGCATTCATCATGGCCTCGTCCAGATCCAACGCACGTCTCGTGAGATTCGCTATCTTCGCGCTAGTCTTGATTGGCTGTGGGTACATCCTTACCAGAGGATCGCTGTACAACTCATCACCAGGCCAATCTCTGACCGGTGCGACCCCAATAGCCGGTAACACTCAACAGGGCCAAACTGGACAACTGGGTCCAGTCGCCAAGCAATTCGAAAAGGGCACCACGAAACAAGAGAAGGTGTTCAACAAGAACGAGAAGATCAAGGCTACCTTCGTGAGTTTAGCCCGTAACTCGGACTTGTTCTCGCTTTTGGACTCCATCAGACAAGTGGAGGACAGATTCAACAACAAGTACAACTACGATTGGGTGTTCTTGAATGACAAGCCTTTTGACGATAACTTTATTGAAACCACCAGTGCTGCTGTCTCTGGTAAGACTAAATATGGTTTGATTCCAACTGACCATTGGTCGTACCCACCTTGGATTGACCAAGAAAAGGCTGCTTTGGCCAGAGAACAGATGAGAGAAAAGAAGATCATTTACGGTGGTTCCGAGCCATACAGACACATGTGTCGTTACGAGTCTGGTTTCTTCTGGAGACACGAACTCATGGCTGAGTACGAATACTACTGGAGAGTCGAACCTGACATCAAGCTCTACTGTGATATCGACTATGATATTTTCAAGTGGATGAAGGACAATGGTAAGGATTATTCTTTTACCATCTCTTTGCCAGAATATAAGGAAACCATTCCTACCCTTTGGGACACCACCAAGCAATACATTGAAAAACACCCAGAAGCCGTTGCCGAAAACAACCTTTTGGAATGGATTTCCGACGATGCCGGAAAGACTTACAACGGTTGTCACTTCTGGTCCAATTTCGAGATTGCTAACTTGAACTTCTGGAGAGGAGATGCTTACAGACAATATTTCGAGCACTTGGACAAGGCCGGTGGATTTTTCTACGAAAGATGGGGTGATGCTCCAGTCCATTCCATCGCTGCTGCCTTGTTCTTGCCAAGAGAGAAGGTCCACTTCTTTGAAGATGTCGGATACTTCCACAATCCTTTCCACAACTGTCCAGTTGACAAGGAAGTCAGATTTGCAAGAAACTGTGCCTGTAACCCAGACAAGGACTTCACTTGGAGAGGATACTCTTGTACCACCAAGTACTACACCGTCAACAACTTAAAGAGACCTAAGGGATGGGAGAAATACACTCAGTAAGCGTAGTAATGCGACATATGCTTGCACTGTTGTAATAGCCAATTCCTTATCAGAGAGGAGTTCGTGACAGGCCTCACACGACACAATTTCGACATCCTGTGGGTTAATAGACTTCAGCTGCGGGTCAGATCACGATGGCTTCTATGATGGTATCTTGTGTCTTAATTATACTTTAGTTTTGCGATCTAGGCTACATGATATAACTTTGTGCGTAAGCTACTATCGCTTGTTATTATAGTATTCGTATTATATCCTTATTACATATAGCATTCCTGTTCTATACGTGTGTACTAAACTAGATATTATATATATGATCATTGTGTAGATGGCGATGTTGTTTTTCAGGAACCGACCCAACTCCAAAGAGAAATTGAGGCATTTCTCATAGTAAGCTTCTGTGAATGTACTCTAAGTGGTATTGGAGTCAAACGAACTGTATTTCGTGTCAATATTGACACGGTAGCTGTTCTTCCTTATTGTAGCAGTAGCTGTTCTTCCTTAACATAGCATTGCTGCAAAATCGACGTATAGCGGCACGGATCTTTTAAAACTAATCTATTCCATGCATAACTGCCTGGCCCTCTACAACTATGAATATTATGGCCTGTTTAGTTCGGCGGGTTGCTTCCATACGAGGATGTCATTGAGCGGGCAATGAGAGTCGGAATACCCTCAAACACCTCAAAAGAGATGCACATTGTTACCTCTTCTTGGGCAAGTGTATGTACCTTTCTCTCTGAAACATGCTTCCTGCAGGGATGGCTAGACAAGCAGTTACATCAGAGTATGTACTCTATGGGATTAAAAGAAAGGAAGAAGAGGCACTTAAAAGAATAGAAAGGGGAAGGCAGTAATATGGAGATTAGAGTCAGTTGAATCGGAGAGTCTCCCTGCATTTTGAAAGGCAAGAGTGGAGTTCATATCTAATTTTTTGAATATGGAGTATTTTTGAATGTGGAGAAGTGCCATATGGACATGAATATTATACATGAACCCTGAAGAGTGTACACTTCTGTAGTATTCTACTGTTTTTAGGCGAATTAATTTCTACCAGCTATAGATGGCTTATTCCATTAAATTGGATGAGAAGCGGGTCTCTCTTGATAAGGAGGGAACTGCAACTTACATCAACTATAGGTCAACCAATGCAGGGTGACGTTTGAGCTAGCATGACTTCCTTAGTTTCAGTAGTTTCAAATACTGTAAAGGCGGATGGGAAGTGCATCTTTAACATTGTCAAATGGTATAAAGAGCTGTGTTTGTGCATTCGGTTGATGATGTTCTATCACAGAACATATATCATTCGAAGCCACTTCTGCGATTATGGAGAGATCAAGTTCATCAGAATCCCCAAAACAAGGGGCATCCGCTTGGATTGATAACTTTAAGATGCTTCCTGAAGAAGTCATATATACCTGTATTGAAAAAGTGGAAAGAGGCACTTTAAAGCCCATCAGTCTACAGGAAAAGGGTTTCATTTTTCATTTGGTTCAAAGAATATTTAAAAGATTATCTTCAACAAAGTTACTAATATACGAAGACACGGAACCAGATAAGGACACGCTACCCGATGGAGGACATAATGGGATCACGGAGCAAGAAAGGATAACAAAGGAGTATATGAAAAGGTTTCCATTAGGTAACTTTATCAAGACAGAGGAATTTCTAATGGCAAATTTTCCAAGGAATTATCCTCTCCAGTTGCATATATATGATATGGATCTACTCCACTTTCATTCCAAAATACCTCAGTGCATTTTGAAGACAACGATTGTTTTATATCTTTCTCATTATGTAACGGCCATTCCAATGTACCCCTATAACATAACATCAGTGGTCATGCGTACAGGTCCACACGACCCACCAAACTACTTTAACCATGGAATTAACGATCTTATAAAACGAGTTGAAGGTGATGCTAGATTTCCTCGAGGTATTGGAACTCTGCAAGATGTCCGTATCTTTGATGCACGATGTGTATCATCATTTCAACGCATCTTTCCTTCATTGACTACATTATGTTGTTATATGGTTCCAATTCCTTTGTTTGCATTTACGAAAGTACCTAAATTACGTACACTAGTTGCTTCGCTTAAGCAGACAGATATCACTAGTTCAGTTAAATTTATACCGAAACTTCAAGTGAGAGATCTAAAGTTATATCTCAAGTGTGACGACAGAAACTCTACAAAAAAACTCAATATGAAAGGACTAACAAATCTACGGAGACTTGTCTTTCTTCCGGATGACCCTTCTTTATTCAAAATTGTGTTTCCGTGTCGAATCTCTGTATTACATGTCGATTGTGGAAATATGAACAATCGATACTTATCAGATAACGGTTGGGTTTCCTTTGTTAATTTGGTAAAGTCTTTGAGGAGATACCCTACAATAAGGACTTTGAAGCTAACCCTTTGGTCTGGTCATCTAAGAAAGGATCGTGAGGAGTATCCCGATTTCATTCCATGCAATACTCGTGGGCTTTCGTACTCCATTGGAAGCATTTTTGAATTTCCTTCTAACATAACTGAATTAATCATAATTGGAAGCAATATGTATAAGATACAATCCGACATTCAGTTACCCTTGAAATTAGAGATATTGATTTTGATGGAGGTACTGCTGGTTGATTTAGAAAAGATTACTTACCCTAGGACCTTAAAGTGTCTTTTTTTAAGTGCTGTGACGTCAAGCTTACACGGTATTGTCGTTCCTTCGTATATGCTGTTCAGTGGTACGAATATTAACTATCTCTCCAGTGATTTTAGTCCAAAATACGAGGTAGGTGACTTTCTCAATATTCCATATTTTGGGGGGTATGGGAGTTATGCAAAGCGGCACATCGAAAAGAAAGCAGACATTCGTATAGGACTTCATAGGATTTATCTAAACCCGGATATAAGGTTACGTAAACGTAAACGTAACCGTAACCGTGGCCCAACATCATGAGATTGTTTACCCTGTGATTCAATGCATTTGATAATGATGGTAGAATATGCTGAATATATGCATAGTAGAACTTCAAAAGAATTTTATATTAAGGACAGTTTCTCTGGGAAATTACCTACAGATTATTTACGAAAGGTAGTTGTACCTCAAGGAAATGTGACCATTTCCGAGTAATCAAAAGCTAGAATACTTAGGTGGAAACCAGATGCATTACACATTGAAGTTGTGGTTTTCCATAAAAGTTTAAAACTTTGTAGCTATAATATGTGCAAGATTGACTAGGCTCTGTAAATTTTAGATTGGTTGGGTATATTTGCAAGGTTACTTCTAATTTGTAACTCATAATTCAGAGGCAAAATACAAGGCATTGCCGACATCCAAGAGAAAAGTTTTATACTCTAAGCTGAAAGCAATCCTTTGGCTGTTCCCCCGACTTCTGTAATAAAGCCTAAGTTTTCCTCACAAGTACCAATGAAACTGCCATTTCAATCCTTTAGATTCTGTAAGGAATTTGTAATTGCGCCAACAAAATTATACTGACAGAAGCAGCCGTTGTGGTGGTAGTAGTACTGGTAGTTCTGGTGGTGTTCGTTAGTGTTCAGTAGAAGAAGAAGAAGAAGTACTCTCTTATCTCATCTCATCTCATCTCATCGCATCTCCCAATAACACTATATCATAAGTAGACCACGATTCATAAGTATAACTTGAGCATGAACCAGCATCTCTTCTTTTAACTCTTCCTTTAACTTATCTCTTCCTTTAAGCCTGCCTTATCAAACATCTCATCTCATTAAACCACCACCACAACCAAAAACCGCTACCTCGTATATCTCTCCGTCTCCGTCTCCATCTCCATCTCCTTCCGTAGATCCTTCCTGTAGAATCCCCAGCATCTCTTTGTCTTCCCCTTCGTCTTTCTGTTTGGCGTCTTTCTTCTTCTCTCTGCACACAATCACGTCAATCTGACCATCGTTCGTTGTCGTTTCTTGTCGGTTCTTGTCTTTTCCTGTCGCTTCTTTCGTTTCTTTGTGATTTCATAGTTCTCGTTCTTTCGTTGTTTCGTTCTTTCGTTCTTTCGTTTCTTTGATATTTCGTAATTCTTGTGATTTTCTTGTAGTTTCGGTTCGCTTCGTTCCTTCCTCCATTCTTCCTTGGTACCATTCTTCCTTGGTACCCTTCTTTCAGTGACCGTAGTTCCTGTTCTCATGCCATGGAAAAATTGACATTATTGTAGTTGTCGATCACCAGCCGACCTATTCTCCACAATTCACACTGTATCGACTCGCCGGTACCGGAGGCAACGAATAATCCATTAGACTACATTGGTATTACTTGCACTAAAGTAGTGTTAAGAAAGCTTTAGTTCCGTTATATTTTTAGTTCCGTATATTTTTAATTCTATTTGATAAAATTCATTTTCTCTTCCTAAAGTGTATACCAGTAAATACTACTAAGCATTTCTTACGTTTAATGGTGGTCCCTACTTCCCTGGAACTACCCATACACATGAAAACTCAGTTCACTATCAGTATGAACCAAATCCTCTAAATTGGTTAACAGAACAGACACTCTTGGGTACTGTATTTACAGATCCGGTACCTCATTCTTACTTAAAACATCTACTAAAAAGTACAAATGGAAAAATAAGTTTTTGGTGTTTCATATGTCCCTTTGCGGGAAAGGGATGAATGATTTGGTGAGCAATTAATAGGAAGAGGCCAATCCCTCGGTGCATCGTAGACCCTAGAAAGTGAACCCGAGTGCCGTAGCTCAACTGTGGTATATATACATATGTAGCTTTCCCAGGATCAAAAACAGGCAAACTTGTTGCTTTCAAGGGCCCCTAATTCGAGACCCTTTTGTTGGTGAGAGTCGCAAATTCTGTCTAATTCTCAAGATCGACAATCAAACCCACCCAGTGTTGCAAATTTGCTCCCTCGCCGAGTGTAAGCCAACTCCACCGGATTACAAGAACCCACGTCGCCACGTTCAATTGATTCCATTTACGTGTAACCTCCCATTGTCTTTGTAATAAAACAATAAATCTGTATTGCGTACCACAGCATCCACCGCTGCCCCTTCACACAAAGACACCACCACCTTAGTTTCGCGACTGCTGCTTGTAAATTGACTAGGCGCATTCTCCTTCAAAACTGCATTCCTTTTTCTGTCGTATACGCGAGTACCGTTCCGCCCCCTGAAGGTTGGTGTGTGAATTTTGCAAAATTAGAACTTGTGACAGGTGCAACTGCTTACAAACAGAACCGTCCCACGAGAGTCTGCACGTCATAGATCATAGAGTACCCTTTCGTGGTACTAATACCCATCAACTGCCCATCTAGAACCCGTTCAGAGGAAATTCCCCCATTCCAATTTCACATATTCTCATATTGTCATATTCTCATATTCACGTATTCTCATATTCACGTATTCTTGTATATTCTCATATATTCACATCTTTCACTAGACTCCCACACCGTCGTCTACACGTCCCCACGTCACCGCACTGCGTTCCTGAGTGGTACCTGAGACTAAAATCACAGAACGCACAACCACACACGAACTCACATAAACACACTACAATTACAACTACAACTACACACTACCACGCTCACGAAAAACAAACATTCATCTGTCAGACGTCTCAATTCATCGTGCAGTGTCGCATTCGTGTCGTGGTTTCCAGTTAAGACATACCCTCTGTTTGAGACGAGTATTGAACTGAACAGTGAAGGAGAACAATTCCAAGGGTGTTTAAACACGGGAAGAAAAATCGGTATTTTTGTTCTTTTCTTCAGCGGTTGCAGTCAAAGCGAACAAGACGGAAAGAAACAGGTTTTTCATCGTGTTCGTGATCTTTCCACACAGTAAAATCCGGTTCATTTAAAGTTGCAAGCTGTAGAGAACCCTCTCGCTTCACCACAGGTAACAAGAGACGCCGAAACTCACAAAAGACACCAGAAAGTGCCCAAGAATCGCTGAAATAAGCTACGAGCAATACTTATCCTGTCGCAACAGCAATTGTGTCTACAAATATTGATTTCACTATCTTCATTATAAGGTTTTTCATCACTACCACATTATCATACCTTTCAGTATACCACACTTCAAACAACCGCTAACCTCAAAATTTCACCAAATGTCCCAAAGTAAAGTAGATCTACCACCGTCTCTAGCAGACCCCCCAACTCCACCAGCAACATCGTCCCAGCGACGTTTATCACCAGCCAATCCGTGCAAAATAGCACCTAAATCGGATGCCAGCAACTCCACCACAGATTCAGGCCCGCCTAAGAAACGACACCGCCCTCATTCGCTCAACCTAAAGACTTCAGACTCCCTGGATGTTGCTCTCCGCATCGTCAGTCCTGGTCTTCCTCCGTTAAAGTCCGCAGAAATGAGATCAACAGTGAGGATTTCACAGCAAATAGAACAACAGCAAAGAGGGTTAATTGCTTCCAGAGCTGGGCTAGCGATGCCTGTGGTTAAATCTTCTGGTGTCAGTTCCTTAAATGCTACACATTCTATAAACGAAGTGGTCAATGTAAATCCTGTAAAGCCAATTACTTCAACGGGTACCAGCTCTCATCCTATCCCAATTTCCTCGGGAGCAAGTCCCAAGAATACTGGTTTAGCTCATATCATAAGTGATCCAGAGGCTAGTACCTCAAATGGGGCTTCTAAAGCATTAACTAACAACAATTCAGAGGATGCTTCTACAGATACAAAGCCCACCAAGTCGATTCCTGTAAATTCATCTCCTTCAACTGTTCCTACCATCATCACAATCAACTCAGAACCAACGACTGCCACCGACGAGTTGGATAGGTTATCTACTCCATCTACTGCAAAGAGATTGAAGAGACAGTTTGTCCCGTCTCCTTTGGATATATCGGCGGCCACTGGAAACTCCGAATCTCTAAGACCAATGATCCAGTCCGCTCCAATACGTTCTACGACGACTAGACTCCCTTTGGGTAATTCTAGACAGCAATTTGCTCAAAGAAGATACCTTCCACCAATAGTGAAAGTCAAACAACCTAATGGAGAGCCAGATGGACTACTGGGAATCTCCACTGATGATGCTACTGTGAACTCTGATGCTCTTCCGGCTATAGAAATAAAGTCTGATGACGCTCCTGTACATCCTCTGGTTGTATCTTCTACAACAGCAACGGTAGCTGGTTCGGGGCCTATTGGATTCACAGTTGACTCTCAACCAGCCGGTGTACCTTCCTATGTCCAAAGTGGTCATTATGGAGCTCCATTGACAAGAGCGCAACCACGTCCTTTCACCAACTCTCAGTTCCAGACCCATGCACATATAGATCTGGCTCAAGGACAACCCCAATACCCGCACCCTCATATACTGCAGCACGGTCCGTCACAGCATCTAGTTTACCATCATCCGGGTCAATTTAGAAGGGTGAGAACAGTATATCCGTACACTACTACTCTGGCACATTTCCCCAGAGGTATAAGGTCAATTAAGGGGCATCCTCAAGCTCAATTCCAGGCAACGGGAAACAGCGCACATTTTCGCCCCAGTCCTATGAATTCGCCAGGTGTCTCCAGCATCACTAGAGGTCCAACAACAGCACAAACAAATGCATATTCAGCCCTTAATAGAGGAGGAACATCGGCAATTGGAACTAGTACCATAGGCATTCCATTTGGTCCTGTGACAGGTTCAGTCAATGTGACGTCTGCAAATGCTAATACTGCGGTCACGCTGAATAGTGCTTCAAGCAGTTCCACTCGTCCTAAACCGTACTCAGTTACAGATGTCTATCATGGTGACCTCATGAAAGTAGCGCCACTTCTGTCACAACCGCTATCTGCTCAGAGAGAGTACTTCGAGTCACGTTCAGCTAGTATCGTAAAATCTAAACTTCCCGAAGATTTGGAAGACGATAGACTCCCTGTGTCAGAGGATGAAGTGAGAGAAATGCAAGAGAAGTATAAGAGAAGTGAGCAAGAGGAAGAGGCTCATACTAAGCCGACCCGAGTTGGAAATGGACAGAGACCATCCATCCACCCTCAATATACAACTGCCTACCCACAAATTCCTGCTGTTATCAACTATTATCAACAGCAGCAGTATCAGCAGCAAGCTCAGGTATACTATAAACAGCAACAACATCAGCAGCAACTTGCTAATAGACCGCAACTGTCACAGATCGGTCAAGATCATGCCTCGAATCAAGATGCTACCGGCAAATTGGAAGGAGTAAACAATGGAGAAATCTTTGGCTCGATCAATTTGATGAACGAGAGTATCTTTAACTTCCGAATCTTCAACCAGAAAGAACAAGAAACGGATCTGGCGGATAGCAGCCCGGATAAGGTAGAGAAAGAGTCATCAGACAAGAATGTCGAGAGCGATAAGCCTACTACTATTGCAGACAATGGCGAGAGCGTCCCCGCAAGCGAGTCTCCTAACACTACCCCCACAACAGGTGCCAATGATAACTCAACTTTGTTGGCTCGTGAAAAGGAGAAATTTCTTAAGATTTGCGAGACGAGCTGGGAACGGTTTGCGAACAGTCGTAAATCACCACAGAAGTAGATAAGGTGAAATTTGGATGATTAGCACCATCTCCTAGCGTGCTGAACTAGTAGAATTATAGAGTACTTTTCAGTTTGTGATAGGAATATCAGATACTGCGTACTGTACAAGGGAATTTGTAATATAAATATATATGAATCTACCACATGTGTAAGAAGTGATGAGAAGCGGCCAGTCGTAAGAAAAGGGGACCATTTGGGTTTCTGGATTTTCTTTTCTATGTTTCTCATATATCCAATCAGAAGAGTTTGGGTGCAAAAATCAAGAGTGAGATTGGATAAAAGCTACAGTACTGAAACCATAATACTTTCATGCACAGTCAAATTTTCACCTCTATTTTACATAGCCCTCGCCACTCCCGTCTTCTATTTAACTGCCTTCCTCTAACTTACGATGACTTCAATCCAACCAACAACAACCCAAACTGTATCCTAACACTAGACTCCACCGGACTCCACTGGACTCATTCACCACTCACCACTTTTTCTGGTAGCGCTAACGACATTCCCATATGCACGCATTCAATTGGAGGCGAAAAATTCATTGAATTTCCGTTTGCTCTTTAAAAGAAGAGTTCAAGTGATAGTCGTCATTCAAGAGAAGTAGGTGATTGCAGTGGATACTTTTTAATTGAGCGAATAGTGGCTATTTTTGTTCTAAATCGGTGAGGTTACTGTTCTGAAGCAAACAACTTTGAATTTTCATTTGTTTTCAGTCAAATACATTGCACTGTTTGTCGCTTTGAAGTACTTAGTTGAGCGCTAATCTTATATAGCGTTAACAGAGAAAACCTGAAGACAACATTACATCAAGCAATAAAATAGTGAAAAGTACCTTATAGAAGCAAATCCGATCCAAAACAGCACTATTCAATATGTTGGTCTCCAACTCAATACGACTTCTAAGAGTGCCAACTCAGTCGATGGTGCGGAATTTGAGCTCTATTTCTAGACCAATGTCTTCTCGGGTAAGCAATGGAATTATAACATCTCTCAAGTCTGTTCAGTCGGGTAGAACTTTTTCTTCCGTGAATAACCGTGTAGCATTCAAACACTCAATACAATCATTCAAAGAAGTTCAAAATGACAAAGAGAACAAGAAAGAGCCTAAATCGGATGAGTCTAAAGAATCTAACGACTCGGAAAAAGAGCCCTCGAAAGACAAGGAACCAAAGAAAAATATGGATAAGGAAGAGCGTGACATGCGTGAAGAGATTAAGGAAAGATTGAAGAAGGAAAACCCCAAGATCGATCCTAACAACATTAAGATTTACCAATTCGATGGTAAAACCGTGGCACGTTACTTCGTGATGTCCACCATCTTCACTGTAGCATTAACTGCGTACGCTCTCTCAGGAGACACCGAAAAGAATGAACTTTCATTCCAGGATTTCAAGACAAACTATTTGGAGAGAGGATTAGTGACCAAGTTGACGGTGATCAACCGCTTTGCAGTTGAAGCAGAATTGATTGCAGGAGCTATCTCTGATCAGACTTTCCGCACTTCCGGTGGCACTCCAGCTGTAGTATTCACTATCGGATCAGTAGAGTTCTTTGAAGAGGAAATGAAGAATGTCCAAGATAAATTAAATATTCCAGTGAACGAAAGATTACCGATTTTGTATGAAGATAGAGGATCGTGGCTCAACTATATACTGCCTATCCTTCCTACCGTACTTTTGATTGGTGGCCTTTGGTATTTGACCATGAGAAGAACCTCTCAAGGCTCCGGTGCTGGTGGAGGCCCTGGAGGAATCTTCAAGATCGGAAAATCCAAGGCAAAACTTTTCAACCAGGAGACAGATGTCAAAATTAAGTTCAAGGATGTCGCTGGATGTGACGAGTCAAAGGAAGAAATTATGGAATTCGTTAAATTCCTTCAAGATCCACGTAAGTATGAAAAATTGGGAGCTAAAATTCCTAGAGGTGCCATCTTATCAGGTCCTCCGGGAACTGGTAAAACTCTTTTAGCTAAGGCCACTGCTGGTGAAGCAGGTGTTCCATTCTTGTCGGTGTCTGGTTCTGAATTCGTGGAAATGTTTGTCGGTGTCGGTGCCTCTAGAGTACGTGACTTATTCAAAACGGCCAGAGAGATGGCTCCTTCGATCATCTTCGTTGATGAAATTGATGCCATTGGTAAGGAGAGAGGTAATGGAAAGATGGGTGGAAATGACGAGAGAGAAAACACCTTGAACCAGTTATTAGTTGAGATGGATGGATTTGACTCTTCTGATCACGTCGTTGTTTTGGCAGGTACTAATCGTCCAGATATCTTGGATAAAGCGCTTTTAAGACCCGGACGTTTCGATAGACATATCTCCATTGACACCCCAGACATTGATGGCCGTAAACAAATCTTCAAGGTACACTTATCAAAATTGACATTGACGTGTGACGAAGAAATCAAGGCCACCCAGAAAGATATCGACTTTTCCAAGTACCAAGAGTTAAAGTCGAAAGCAATTGATGACTTGGCCGGCAGATTGAGTGCTTTGACTCCCGGATTTGCGGGTGCTGACATTGCTAACTGTTGTAATGAAGGTGCTCTTATCGCAGCTAGGGAAGACGCCAGCTCAGTGGATATCTACCATTTTGAGCAAGCCATTGAACGTGTTGTTGCGGGTTTGGAAAGAAAGTCTCGTGTTCTCAGTCTTGAAGAAAAGAAGACTGTTGCCTATCACGAAGCCGGACATGCAATCTGTGGATGGTTTTTGGAATTTGCTGACCCATTGGTTAAGGTATCTATAATTCCAAGAGGTCAGGGAGCTTTAGGTTATGCCCAGTATCTTCCTAAGGACCAATACTTGATCTCCAAGGAACAATTCATGCATAGAATCACCATGGCTCTCGGAGGTAGAGTCAGTGAAGAGCTTCACTTCGATACTGTTACCAGTGGTGCATCAGATGACTTCAAGAAAGTTACTCAGATGTCCCAGCAAATGGTGTTGAAGCTCGGTATGTCCGAGAAACTTGGTAGTATTGCTTATGACACTGGTGATGACAGTGGAGGCTTCAAGGTTCACAATAACTATTCTGAGGCCACCGCTAGAATGATTGACACTGAAGTGAAGAGATTTATCGATGAAGCATATGTTGCATGCACAAAATTGTTAACTGAGAAGCTTGACTTGGTTGACAAGGTCGCTGAGGAGTTATACAAGAAAGAGGTCTTGACCAGAGAAGACATGATTAGATTGGTCGGCCCACGTCCATTTGCAGAGAGAAATGATGCATTTGATAAGTACATTAAGGGAACTGATGCGTTCAAGGGTAGACCAGAAAAAAAGGGAAAGAAGTACGACTCAAATGAGGACTCTGACAGTAAAGAGCAGTAAATAATTACATTATATTTAGTATTCCAAGTCTTGTAAATAGAAAGAACTAATGCTATTAGAATTACAATATATATAACAAAAGTATGATACACACTCTTGTGGTTTATCTATGCTGCCTCTTAATTGGAGAAGAGCTCTTCAATTGACTCGTAGCCTTCATCATTCTCGCCAGGAGTAAATGCACTAGTCATAACAATTGAAGAGTCGATCTTCGGGGTTTCAATTACGGACACATTCCTTCTTGAGGGAGACGGTACATTAGTCAAGTCAATCAGAGAAACATCGGAACTATAATCTGGCTCAGAGACTTCATTTTCATCCTGTAATTCATTGAGAATGTTGTTATCACCTATAAGTGGTCTTCTTTCTGCATTATCGGTGTCATCATTTTCTGCCTCTGAATCAGAATCGTAATCCACTTCAATATCTGCTGGATTTTCAAGGTCGCTTGCGCCGTCGCTAAACAAATCATCGATGTTGTCGCTAATGATAACATTCTTGTCATTTAGTCTACTATATGCATTGTTGAGATACTCTTCAACTTCTGACGTCAGTGTATTATTTGAATGGGACTCTCCTGAGTCATGATCTTTAATGTTTAAATTTTCAGGTTGAATGTTATGTTTCTCTTTGATAAAATGAGCCCTCCACTCCAAGTATCCACCTTCGGTAATATAGCCACAGCCTAGAAGAGGACACATCAAAACCTGTTTCTTCGATGAGCAATCTGTATAGAGATGTGACTGGTGCTTTAACAAATCTCCCACGTTCAAGTAGAATCTTTGACAGGTTGAATCATCTACCTTCTTACCGCATACAAAGGGTTGACCATCTTCTGAGATAGGCAACGGTGGTATATCATATGTTAATGGAAATTGGTCAAATATTTTCTTGGAAAGGTTCAGAGCCGATAAATCTCCTTGTTTTCTCTCTTGCTCTTCATGGTTGGCTGAAATGGGGTAGCCAACTTGATGTAACGCAGTACGGTGACAGTCTAACAAATGGTTCTTGTAAAGAAGTTTATTTCCCGTGCAATATGAGCAGTCACTGATTGCACAGCTATAAATAGTTGTGCTAGTTGATATTTCTCTCTCTCCGAGAAAATATGGCTCAAGAATTACCAGGTATTCATCATCAAAATCTTCGTCTTCTTCGTCTGCGTCGTCATTTTCATCTTCCGACAGACTGACTATTTCATAAATTGGTGTTCTCCTATGGCTTTCTTTTCCTCCTTCCACTACTGAGTCATATAAATTATCGTTCGAATCAATGTGAGATGTTTGCGATGTTTCGCTTTCTGTAGCATTCTCTGAATGTAATTCTATGTTAGATGTATCCGAGTTAATCGAGTTTTTATCGCTAATGTAACCGCCTTTTCTCTTACTAATAGGGACTTCTTGTTCAACGTTATGGTCAACTCTCAATCTACTACTCTGTATAGCTGACTCTAGAATAGAAGTGGATTCTTCAAAATAAGTCGTATTCAAGGTGTCTTTGTGATGTAATGGTGACGTGTTTCCACTAGTATAGTAGTCAGATGGTACCTTGTTTTTCGTGGGAGTGTAGTACTGGCTCTTCTTTGGACTAGGAGATTGAGATCCATGCCGGGAGTTGTTTTTCAGCTTCTTTGTTGGAGAAGGATCTAGTTGTAAAAGATTATCTTCATGGGGTATTCTCTTCCGCAGTGAATGATCCCATGTTAAATTTGGCAATGGACCCTTATGCCAGCTCTCAATATGAAACTGTTTCTCTCTTTTAAGTCTCTCTTTTAGTATCTGCTTCTGTTGCTTTTTCTTATTTTCCTTTTGTTTCAATTGGTGCAAATCCCTATCTAAGTCGTAGTTCATAGCCCAGATATTTCCGTCTATCTTTACATTGCCCAACTCCTTTTCATCCGTATGCATTGACTCTAGATGACCATTATTAACGATAATCTTTCCAGTTGCTAAATCTATTTCGTCACTCTCTTTGTTGTCGTCTATGCGAGAGTACTTGTATAGTATTTCCTCCCATTTCGTACGGAACTTCTGTGTACTCTGTTCTTTTAATTCTTTTATTTGATCTTCAAAGTCAGCTTCATTTCTGTATACCCCTGCCTTTAATACATTGTGGTACGGTACTTGTTCTTCATCGGAAGAATCAAGAGATATCAGGCGTTCATGCTGATACTTCTGAGAATGAGACGAAGTGTTGATCTGGTCTGGATCTCTATTAAGGGTTCGATTTTCGAGCTTTGTTCGAGAATCAAGCAAATTCATATGTCTTTGATTTGATTCGTAGTCAAAGTTACTATCAATTCCTTCGTTTATGTGATTTCTCCTGTGTTTCCATCCAGCATCGTGGTTCTTCTTATGCGACAAATCCGGCTTATTTACATGTTCAATATTCCGTTCTCGTTTCGGAAGGATTTGGTTAAGCGAGAAGCCCATCAGTTCCACCGACTCGGGAGACAAATTGGGTATTTCTGTCATCTCGTAGGACCATTTACTCGAGTATCAAGCCGGCTGCAACGTGTATTATTATTAAAGTACTTTTACAACCGTTACAGTAAATTGACTTAAAGCCTTTGTTATGCGAAATAAATTTTGCATACAAAAGAAAAGTGTGTGAGATTCTTTACTCTTTGGGGTTAAATGAAGAGGCAGAGGGATAATTAGTAGATGGAGAAGTGTTTTATATTGTCTATGCTAGTAATTGATCTCTGGTGGCAAAGCTGTCAATTGTTATCGTTTGTAGCTTAATTTGAAAGAAATAAAAGAAATAGCTGTAATATCTTATGTTCTCAGGTATTAGACATAGTTGCAAATCTATTATACAATATACAAAATACACACACAAATATACTTCCACATACATTCAAAGTAATACAGTGTCATAAAATAATTAAAGATGTCAAATGTACATATAATATTTTTTGTATATGACATATGCCATAAATGACATATGAGACATACATGAGGTATGTATAAAATATAATAGAGAGTAAGCCGTGTGTGAATATAAACAGTGTGTTTGATTTTTCATGAACGCGAGTTATTGTGTGGTTATCACTTTCTTTCCCGTACCACCTCACATACCTGTTTAGTAGACACTTCACAATGGACTCAGCTACCAACAGCCAGAAGAGGCAATTGGAGTTGCTCATGAAGAAGAACCCAGAAATAGTGGTTCCGAAAGGGAGTTCCACAACGCTTCCCGATGAGGCTGAAGAGGAAGATAAGGGACAAAAAAGTATGTATTCAGCGATATCGAAATTGATGTAAGGATAGAATAAAATACTAACGGAGGCCCCAGCACAAAAGAGATCCTTTGATTACTCTAATTATATCCGGAACAAGAGAAAGCAGATGGAAGCATCTAAAGAGGAATTGGATAGGGTACGAGTGGAGGAAGAGGAAGAGAGCTTCCGAAAGAAAGCCCTGGAAAGAAGTATGTTGTTGGAAAGCAAGACTGCTAAAAAGAGAGCCGCAAGGCAGAAAAAGCTACTCAAGCAAAAGACCCAGAAGTTGATCATTAAGGAGAAAGACAGAGATGAAGAGCACATCGCTAAAGAGGTAATCAAAAAAGATCCGATGAAAGAACTAGAGGACGATGAAGAATTGAAAGAGTTGGAATCAAAAAAGAGGCCTTAGCATAGTGTAATTGACCCTACTCGATCTACGAAATAACTGTCTCCATAAGAATTTCGTTCATTTATTTACAGGTTTTAAGTCATATACAAGTCATAGTCATATGTACAAATGAATCAGGTAGAAGCACTTCCATATACTTCGAGAAAACATCGCAGCTTGCTCATTATATCTCTTCATTATTCACAGTTTTGGTCCTGGCGTTGTTGTTGTGGGCATCCCAGCATTTGCGGAAGGCTTCCATTTCCTTGGTACATTGTCTCCAGTCTCCAGTATCAGCATGGCAAAGCGTCAATGCTAAATTCTCTTCGGGGCATCCTGTTTTGATTATACGTTGGTCCCACTCGTCAGGCTCGTCGTCGTCGTCGTCTTGCACCGAGGAAGTGTTTCTATTTGGCTGCATGTTTCGAGTTAAACTCTTAGTTTCAACTAGGAGACTTCTATTCTAGATAAAGAACAACTGACTTAATCATAGAACAGTGGTACCATTAGAGTAATTTTTAGGGCTTTGAAATATTTTCCTGTATAGACCTTTGGTTCCGAGCCATTATAGAGTTTTGCAACCTTTAATATTAGTCTGGTGGTAATAAGTCTTGGGTGCTACAGTCAGACGCGAGTTCGTCAATATTCGTACATTCTACTCTATTGTTTTACTATGATTCATCTCCTTAGAATCCGAAACCTCCCTTGGAATAGGCCATTGGCTTGATATCTGGATGAGGCACGGCCTCGAAGGTCTCAGTCTCTAATGTCCATGGACAGTTTTTGTCGTCAACGTCTCTATATCCTTCCCCATCATCTTTGGCGGAATCGTAACTGGTGTTCTCGGTAAAGTGTACGACACCGCCCAAGTTACCGGTGGAGTCACAGTAGTTTGGTGCACTGAAAACGGTGATCAATCTACCATTATGTTCGTATTCCACACCGCCAATTCTGACCTCGTGAGAACGCAACACCCTTCTGATCTTGTTGCTGAGACAGAATCTTTCGGTAATATCTGGACCGAATTGCATACCAATACCTCTCTTTGATGGAGAACGGCCATTGGTCTGTTGAGGGTCGGTCCACAACAATTCCATTGCTAGACCTTCTCTTGGTGGCTGGGTAGAACCGGAGGAGGGGAAACGGTTAATCTTCTTAAGGTCACCTAAAGTAACCTTGTCGTCCGAGAACAATCCACCATGCATACATAAGTAAGAACGGTTAATGAGAGTAGCTAATGGCAAAGCACCAAAAGACTCGGCAAATGCATCGAAGATCTTCTTGGAATACTTGAATTCACATTCATCGGTAAATCCGTATGTCTTGTTCATGTCGTTGGTCTCGTGATTTCCTCTGTTAATGAAAACTGAGTTAGGGTACAAAATCTTCAAAACATACAAATACAATGCAACCTCACATGACCAGGACCCTCTGTCAACGAAGTCACCGTTGAACAAGTAAATATGCTCATCCGAAACATGGCCAAATTTCTTGAACAAGTTCAAAACATCATAAAATTGGCCGTGGGTGTCACCTACAACAGTTAACTTCTTTCCGTTTTTGAGTATTATTTCATCGGGACTACCCTCAGTTTTGAGGCCAGTGTGTGGTAAGCTTATTTCCACCATGGTGTTTTCCTTCTTGAATAACTCGTAAACCTTTGCAACAATGGCGAATACGTGCTTCTTTGGCAATCTACCTTCTTTTTTGAATAAGTCAATCATGTACTTCAAGTAGTTGTTATCTAAACCTTCAATTTGTACATTTACATCAGAATTTTCGTCCTTCTTGGAGGCGTGAATAGTCAAGTTTGGTCCTTCCCAAGACTTTTCGATTTGAATGCCCTCGTAGTCTACACTGTTGATCACCGAAATTTTCTCATCGCCGGCGATGGCTTTTTCGAAGGCCTGGCGTTTCAAGTAGTTTGTGCATTGTTTGTAATTTTCCAAGGTCAACTTGTCGTTTGGCAACTTTTTCAAGATAATCTTAAAGTTTGTTTGGGCTTCTTTGTGCTTAAGAATGGCCATAAGCGATACACCTTTTCTGTAGTATGCCTTGACCATGTTTGGATCGACATCTAGGGCCTTGTCACAGTCTATGATGGCCAATCCGTAGTTTTCCATCTTGATATGGACTTGAGCTCTGTTGGAATAGAAAACCGCATTGGAGCCATCCAATTCTATAGCCTTGGTATAAGCTTCTACGGCCTCGTCGAACTTGTGATCCTTCAAGAACGCATTTCCTTGGTCTTTGAGCTTTATGGCCTCTTCCTTGTTCGAAGACATTATTAACTATTCTTACTGTCTTTCTCTGGAGAAGAATCCATTTGCTTCTGCTATCTTTCTTTTAGCGGCTCTAAACTTCAAAAGGCATTGTCCGAAATTCGAAAATTTTCTCCTTAACTATGGTGCACGTGATGCGTTACTAGATCAGGAATTAGGGTAACCCGCTAATGGAGGGGAAGTATGGGGTGGAGTAATAGGTGGTAGATGGAGAGATTTGACGTCGGTGATACGGGAATGATAGGTTATATGTGTTGGGAATTATTTGTGGAATTTTGTTTGTTTGGTGTTTTGTCAACATAGGCCGTTTGATGGGCTTAGTGTTGTTAATATTAGTATGGATCAATTGGTACTATTTGTGAGGGTGGTTGAACTTTTCGCAGCTATTTCGTTATCAAGCGTTGGAACCATTTAGTGTAGAATCAAGATATATTGCGAAAATGGGTACCATTTTAGCTCTCTCATCGGGGGTATCGCCATACTGCCTGTAATTAATCATTTAATTAATCATTTGTACAAATTTCTTTTCTAAAAGTTACCATTGTGTAATGTATAAAGTATATAAAAATGAATTTTGGGAGAAGAGATAGATAGAAGCTAACATACAATTATTACAAGACTATCCTATTATGCGCAAGCCGGAGGCCTGGGCGCCCACAGCAGTGATCTGGGTAATTTTACATACCAGGCCCTTAAACTCAGGCTTGTACTTAGCACCGACCAATTCCTCGGACACAGATGGGCTGCCTCTATAAATTGGTGTATATGTGGCAGCACAGATATCAAACTCTGCATATGGATCAAAGTCAATTTCAATGGCATCGCTGGCCACTTGGTCGGCTCTAGCCTTCACCTTCTGGGCTCTTTCTGCTCTTTGTCCCGATGGGGAGATCTTCAAGATCTCATCAGCAAAATGAGAGGCACTGGCGAAGTTCTTGTGCTTGAAGGACTGTGTCATGGCGACCTGTAATGCATTAAGCTTGTGTGGGTTTTGGAGTTGAGCTCTAGTAAAGTAGGCAGCCAATTCTAAGTTACGCTTGATGTCGTTAGGATCCAAGGCACGACGAGCAAGCTCGATGGATAAACCGAGCACATATTCACGACACAATACCAAAACATCTTTACATTTGGATTCCTGGTCATCATCCTCCACTGTGATCAAGGTAATGGTGTATATGATACTTCTGAAGGTACTGATAGCATCTTCTAAGTTGTTGGCGTTGAAGTACTTGAATCCAAGTGCTAGTTGATCTTCCAAGCTATCGAAACCTGGAATATGTGGCTTGAATTTGTTAGGGTTATCTTCATCGTTGTCGGCACGAATA
Organism: Scheffersomyces quercinus; assembly: GCA_030556775.1. NCBI lineage: Eukaryota > Fungi > Ascomycota > Pichiomycetes > Serinales > Debaryomycetaceae > Scheffersomyces > Scheffersomyces quercinus. The sequence goes on along the minus strand of JAKTUQ010000008.1, from coordinate 134,300 downwards.
TAGTTCTTCATGGCTGGCAAGTCGTCAATACCTGGCAAGTATAACTTGGATGAAGAATAAACTTCCAAGAATCTGCTACGTAAAGGTTCGAAATTCACTACACCCAACTGCTTGCTCAAAAGAGAGGCGGCCTGTTCGAAGGAACCAGCAGCTGCATAACCTCCAGCTGTCTTGGCATTCTTGAGCCAGTAACCGATTTCACCGTCAGCAGCAGCCACCACTGGGAAGTCTTCGTCAACTGGAATGATTTCGTCATCCTCTGGAATATCCAAATCATCATCCAAATCCCAAGCATCGCCTTCATCTTCCAAAGCGTCATCTTCGTCATTGAAGTCTACAACAGCTGTAGATGCATCCACAAACTTGTCAGCTGTTTCTTCAGATTGTTCCAAAGACAAGTTCTCGACTTGTCCAGTTAAAAGAGCGCTCTCAAAGAAAGATAAAGACGACTCCTTGAGCGGCCAGTTTCCAAGCGGTTCAGCAATTGGTTGTGGAAGAGCAACTGTAGATCCAAGTTCTGGTAATTCAACATCCTTTTCTTCCACTCCAGCTTCTTGGAGAATATGCTCGGCTAATTCTGTGAAACCATTAGATTTTGCCAAAACGTAGGCTAATGGTAACATGCCACTTTGAATATACACTTGACAACGCTTCTTTACGTCATTGTTATACAACGTGTTCTGGACTAAGGCCAGGATATCGCCACGGTGTTCGGCAACAGTGGCCATCTTATTCAAGCGCTCGTTGTCACCTTTGTATGTATACAAGAAAGCTAATTTGTCAAACAAATGCAATTTTTGATATACGAATTCTACAACCTCCATGTTACCTTGGTTCAAAGCTTCCTCTCCAAGCTTTTCCCAGATGGTGTTATTGTTCAAAATCTTAGCTTGCTCAAGAGCTACGTTAAGATTGCTACATTCTAAAGCCAATTCAAAACGGGTCTCAGGATCTTGAACGAATTGAAGAGCAACTTCTGGGTATCCCTTCTTCTGCAAATAGGCAATGATGTTTTGACCAACAAGGTTGGAGTTTTTGATGATTCTTAAGACTTCAGCAAAGTTCTTGTTGACAAGAGACTTCTTAAATCTGTACTCTGTTGGATCAATGTTGACCACTTCGACCTCACCAGAACGGTTCAAGCAGTACACTTGCTTTTGTGAAATTCTAGTAATGTAAAGAGTGTTTTCAAGGGTCTTAATAATACCATTATCACCGTTCAAAAGAGTATACTTGATATGATTCAAAGTAGAATACAAGAGAACTCCTGAATCATCCCAAGCTGCGGACTTGATTCTGATGGTTTCGTGCATGGAAGTGACCAACTCCAAGTCCTTGGTGGCAATTGTAATGGTGTGCTTGGACAAAAGAGCAAGGTTCTGTCCATCATTAGACCATGATACGTATTTGACGTTGTTGACTGATATTTCAGCTAATTCCTTGCGTTGCTGGACATCGTAGTTGACCACAGAGTGGGACTTGACCAATAAAACACGGCCAGGACCTCCGTAAAGCACATCTGTGACAGAAGAGTCCAATTGGATGGTCTTGGTTACGTTATTACTCAAGTCTTTCACGTGAAGTGTCTTACTCAGCTTGATGAAAGCTACAAAACGGTTTCTGGAGATGAAACATGCGAAGTTACCTTCACCTTGACGGATATCAGTTGGCTCAATGGCACCTGTAACGTGTTTAGGAAGTGCAATCAAAGCATAGTTTCCTCCATCGCCTTCTCCGTGTGTAACTAAAATGGAGTTGTCACTTTGATTGTATGACAAAGTACGCATGAACGACCATGTCTTACCAATCTTCTTTAAAGAAAGCATTGGTAACGAAGCTTCATTTCTCTGGAAGTCGTACAGTTGTACCTGCTTCTCAGCATTAACGTAGAATAACTTGTTTTGGAAAATGGCATGAGCTGGTCTTTCTCTTTCCAATTTGAATACCATAACACCCGAGTCGTGACAAGACGCGAAAAGGTTGATAGTTGGATGAGAAGCAATGAGCCAGAATCTATCCAGCTCTCTTCTGAACTGTTTAATTGGAACTCTCTTGTTCAAATCCCACACTCTGATGGTCTTGTCGTCGGAAACCGAGAGAATAAGGTCTTGGTGTGGGTGGAACACGGCACACAACACGTTTCCGGTGTGACCTCTGCAAGTGTCTACTTCCCAAGCCTTTGTGTCACTCATTCTCCACAACTTAACTACTCTATCGTCACCAGCAGAGACGATGAGAGGCAAAGTTGGGTGGAATGCGGCGTAGTTGACACCCTTGTCGTGGCCTTCAAGAACGTACTTGACAATGGCATTGACGTTTCCAAAGATATCTTGTTGAGGAAGCTGCTGTCTCTGCAATTGGTCTTCGAATGATCTCATTGAGGAAGTTGGAGCTGAGTGCTTTTTACGCAAACCCGAAATGTCCCAAACACGAACGGTCTGATCCAAGGAAGCAGAAACGATCAAGTCTTCACTAGGATGGAATTGAGCAGACATGACGTAATGGTTGTGGCCAGTCAAACAAGCGATTTCTTGTCTGTTTTGCCAATTCCAAATACGAATGGTCTGGTCATCGGAACAAGAGATGATCCACGGAAGGTCTTTGTGGAAAGACACTGTACGGATGTAATCCAAGTGTCCATTGAGAGTGAAGATACACTTACGGGTGTTCAACGACCACACCTTGATGGAGTAATCATCACCTCCAGACACAAACAATGGCTGGGTAGGATGGAAGTCCACACAACGGACTGGGCCGACATGATCTTCGAAACGATCGATAAGCGTTCCCATACGGTAATCCCACAACTGGATGGTGGACAGGTGAAGCGAGACCAACACCCATGGGCGCTTAGGGTGGAAGGCAACTCCCTTGGCCCGCGACAGCTTGGACTCGAACTTGGTGAGCATCTTCATGGTGAGATGGTTGAGTCTGACGAGGAATTGGCGGTGGAGTTGATGGAAGGAAGTGGTTTAGCCAATGCTATCTACACTGTGACCTGTCACCATTGTAGTGTTATGCTGTTCTCAATTTGATTCGTGTCGATTTGTCGGTAGGCGCACGAATTTTCAGTGGTGGGTGTCTGTGCAGGTACTTATTTATAGTTGTTTTAGCAGTGGAAGTAGAAGTATTTCGGTAGCACTGTGTAGTGGTGAGTGAGTGTGTGAGAAGAAAAGAAAGGGGAAGACGCGACAGCTGGTGTGTGGTGGTGGTAGTGTTGGTATACTAGACATTAGATTATTTGGTGTTGTTTATGTTTATGTTTATGGTTTATGATAACCGTAAGGAGAAAATTTTGCTTCCACATGAACCATTCACCTAAAACAAGCAAAATTCCTTCTCTTCACCACAAAAATCAATCAAGTCTGTATTCTCATCTCCCTCTAAGAAATCGATCTGTGTCACGTGACTGACCTTAATATGATAACAGAATTGATTTCTCTTCCCAGGACTATTTTCTTGCCGTGAAAGGGCTGGAAGTGTTATCTAGTTTGTTTTTACTACTCGATGGACACTGAAATTATCACTTTGACCGTTATTTAGCCCAATTGGATCAATGGTAAAAAGCTATGATATAAGTTGCCTGCATATAGGTTCTCCTATAATTAAATTAAGATCTGGCTTGTACGAATATATTGGCAGGCAATAGAAGCAGCATTTCATATGAACAAATATGTTGAGAGAAATTCGGCCTTCGCAACTTCCCAGTTTATAAATTTCTTTTAATATGTTGAAACGCCATCGAGAGGAGCACTGAGATGAGGACATTCCTTGAAAGCCAGGGCACAAATCTATATCATTGTACCTACGGCTTTCCAAACAAGTTTCAAATCCCTCAACGGTTAACCCAATTTCTATTCCATCGATTCATTACCTGTTGACATACCACCTTTTGCAGTCTTCACTCTGAATTCACAGCTATCTTAACTCTACCCCTCTAAACTATCACAATTCATAGCTGCAAAATTGCTGCTCACATTGCGATGTCGCATATCCCAAAACCACTGTCAAATGCGACATCAAATTCCTCCTCATACACTCTTTAACTAATCCGTTCCGGAGATCGTGACTTCATCCATAATCTAATAGTTTCCTTTTAGTTTCGTATTTCTTTAGCGACTTGTCTATTCAAGCTAGTTTTAGTACTATACAATACTAGTAGTAGTAGTGTTATTATATATCTCAAATGTTGCGCCAAGTGATATCTTATCAGACCCGTTCTCTTGCTTTGAGGCCTCTCAGGGTTGCTGCTTGTCGCTCTTACAGCTCCAAGTTCTCCACAGAGTTCACTCCGGGTCCTCCTCGTTTGCCTAAGGAGCAACAGGAAGAGTTCGAAAGATTGCAGAACATCGCCAAATCTCAAATGGCCATCGATGAGTACAACGATCAGATCAGAGCATCCGAAGGAGAGCAAAGCGAGTCTATTATTCCTGATACTCCTGCCATTAAGACCGATATAGGTACTTTCCAAGTGTTGAAGACGATTCCTGAGTTTGAAGGAGAAGTCAACCCTGTGACCGGAGAGATCGGTGGCCCAAAGCAAGATCCTTTGAGACATGGAGATGAGTGGTCATTTAACGGAAGAGTTACTGATTTCTAGATTAAAGGAATAGGTTCTTGCTACGACTCTAACTGGTATTCTAAATGGCAATAAAAATGGGACGATAGAATGAGAGCTGAGAAAGGCCTTGGTTGGATTTGAACGGTTCTTTGGCTATCCTTGTAAAATATGATCCGGACTTGCGCACTCTAGCCTCATCCATCAGTATGGAATTTGAATAACTAGTATAATATAAATTAATAATATGTCAATTTTGCACTTAGGTGTAATTGAAACCATACCCAAATACTATCAATTACTCCATTAACAATTATAGAACCACATTAGAAAATCTTTATATATATATATTTATATATATAGAAATAAATACCTACACAACACTATTGACAACACTTTCTACTCCATTCGAATCATCTTCATTTATTTGTTCTATTCTTCATTGTTACATCTCTATCACTATACTCTTAGTAGTCAAACTCGAATCGGTATGCGCCAAAAGTCTCACCAAAAAAATGGTCCCAAAAATTTTTCACAACTAAATTAATAAGAATCTTTTCTTTTGCAACTAAAACCGAAGGGCAGCAAGAATGGACTTCGACCCCTTGTCATTGTTCACGCCGGAAATTCGAGCGGAGGAGGATGAAGGGAACTCATTTTTGGAGTTAAATGACGAAAAATCTCCCTCCATTGATGATGGTGCTACTACTGTGGTTACAGTAGATGATAATACGGCTACAGCAGAGGATGCCCATCTACACCCCCTTCATACACTCGATTTGCCATTATTACAATTACATCCTCCAGCAGATGTGTTGCTAACTGTGTTGAGACTTCTTACTCCAAATGAAGTCTTCAATTTCGCTCCTCCGCTGTCTAATATAGAAGAGACTGAAGTCAAAGTTGATTGCAAACAAGTCTTTCAAGATAAAGGATTGCAAGGAAGTGTCATAGAAAATGCATTAATATGGCTAAAGGAGTTCTGCCCAAGACTTGATTCTACTTTGAAATTGGCTGTGGTGCCGCAATTAAGCGAATCCCTCAAAAGGAACTATGAGTCTGATTACAACGCCTATATCACTCGGATCATATCGAGTGAGCTTGAGTGGATAGAAAGCGGAGACATTCGGGATGAAATCCACAAAGAATCGTCTTTAAGAATAAGTGAAAATTGTGGTAGAACAGCTCAACCCGAGATAATACGCAAGATTGCCATTCCCAACCTTTCCAGGTATCTAAAGAACGATAACATGTACATACAGCTCAAGGAGCCTTCGTTAACTAGCGATAATTTAGGATTGAAGACTTGGGGGTCTTCGCTAATCTTGGCTAACAGATTAGTCAACAAAAACAACGGCTATCTAGTGGATAACGTCCTTGAGCTTGGATCTGGCACTGGTTTAGTGGGTATAGTGAGTTCTGTTTTGGGGTTCAACACCTACTTGACAGATTTGGCAGAGATCGTTCCCAATTTACAAGTAAATGTCGACTTAAATCAGATTGAAGCTAAAGTACACGAACTCAACTGGTGTGATCCTATGTCGTTCACAAAGTCTTTTGGAGACAATATTACGTTCAAAACGATAGTGGTAAGCGACCCTGTATACTCATCCAAGCATCCATACTGGGTCGTTAACATGATCAACAAATTTCTCAGTAAGGACAAGGACTCTCGTATCTTGATCCAGGTCCCATTAAGACCCAAATTTGAGGATGAAAGAGCCCTTCTCTGGCGTCTCATGGAAGAAAGCTTGTTTATTGAAATGGAACATGAGATTGAAGACGGGTTTGATGACTTTGGAAAGATGAAGTTTTGCTTCAAATTGTATAATAGAAAGAGTTGATTTGCATGTACGACACGAGCAATACCCATCTACAAGAATATTTAATAGGAAGTATTAATTGCATAAATAGTGTCTATTGAATAATGATATTATGATGACGAGATATGAATCTATATGTAGTCTTTTAACTTTCTTAATCTAGCAACTGCATCTTCTAAAATGCTATCGTCCTTGCAAACAGCAAATCTCAAGCACTGTTCCAAGCCGTTGCCCTTTCTGTCGGATGGAATCAAGAACTCAGTTGGCGGGATTCCTACAACCCCGATTTCCTTGATTAACCAGTAGGCTAACTTGAAGTCCAAAGTGCCTCTATCAGCAATAGCTGGTGGGAAATCGTAATCCTTAGGAACCTTCAATTTCAGCAAGTTGACCAATAAGAAGTAACCTCCTTGGGCAACCGTGTATGGAAATCCCAAATCGTCAAAAACCTTGGTGAAGAGTTCGTACTTCTTGACGTAGACCTGTCTAGTCTTCTCAAAATAGTCAAGCTTGGTAGCCTCGATTAAACCTTGAGCTACTGCCTGCTGCAATGGAGCTGGGGTTGAGAAACAGATTCTGGTATGGGCAGCAGTTACAAACTTGATCAAATCGGCAGGACCTTGAACAAAACCAACTCTCCAACCAGTGGCGGCGAAGGACTTTCCTGCTGAACCGATTGTAAGAGTTCTTTCGGCCAATTCTGGCAACTTCTCCAAAGCGGCTGGTCTTGGAAATTTTTCAGTGAAGTATAAGTTTTCATACACTTCGTCACTGACGAGAATCAAGTTGTGCTTAATGGCCAACTTTCCAATTCTGAGCAACTCTTCCTCGGTGTAGATTTTACCAATTGGGTTGTGTGGAGTGTTAATAACAATGAGCTTAGTCTTGTCGGTGATAGCGCTCTCCAAGCCTTCCCAATCGACTTCCCAATCGTCACCAGTGACAGTTTCTGTATCAAACTTCTTTGGGTACTTCAATTCCACGTACTTGACCTTGGCACCTGTCATCTCGATGTTAGGAATGTACTGATCGAAGAAGGGTTGGAACACAATAGCTTCGTCACCAGGGGTTAAGAATCCAAAGAACACGGAGAACATACCCTCGTTAGCACCAGTGGTAACTTGGATCTCGGATGGATCTACAGTGCGGCCAAACGACTTGGAGTAGTGCTTTGCTACTTCGTTAATCAAGTTTGGGTTACCTCTGGCATGGGCGTACTGGTTGAACTGGGGCTTGGTAAGAGCCTCGTTGACGGCCTTCACGGCGAAGTCTGGTGGGTTGTACGAGAAGAAGCCTTGTCCCAAGTTGACAATTGGCTTGCCGGACTCAGCCTGAGCAGCGGCGGCTGTTTCATTGATCAAGGACCAGATGTCCTTCTGTCCTGGCTTCTGGTAGAAGTAGGGGTTGTGTAAGGTGGCAGGGTCTTTGCTGGCGGTAGTCATTTTAGACGAATTGGTAGTGAGAGATCTAGCGGCTAATTTGAAGGGAAACGCAGAGAGATTAATAAGAAGACTGGAATTGGCAGCGATTCTGTTCATCTATATCAACCGAAGGTGAATTGTTGACTCTATGCGACTACAAGAACAAGTGAATAGGAGAACAACACAACAAGTGAACAACACAACCTGGATATTGCAATCATATCTAGCTATGACAAATCTGATTCTGAAAGTGAAAATTATTGTGGCTCTTATCGAGTGTAGGCCCGGATCGAGACAAGGGCACGTGATCTAACGGGCCGGGTATTTATTGGTGGTGGTGGGGGGTTAGAACAGTGGGGGAGATAGTTTGTAGTGGGGGAAAGGATATAAGTGGTAGTTAGAGGTGGTAGTTAAGAGTGTGAAGTGAGAGAGTAAGAGTAAGAGTAAGAGTGGTGAGAGTAAGAGTGGTGAGAGTAAGAGTGGTGAGAGTAAGAGTGGTGAGAGTAAGAGTGGTGAGAGTAAGAGTGGTGAGAGTAAGAGTGGTGAGTCTGGTGAGACTCGTGACACTGGATATGATGTATGTTTCTGTGTGAATGTACATATGTAGCTTATGTATGTAATGTATGTATGTGTGTGCGTATATATATATTTGTATGTAATTAGTACTTATGTATGTGTATGTCATATGTGTATGTCATATATATATATATATATGTGTGTGTATGTATGTGTATGAAAGTATGTATTTAATTTATATTGAAGTAGAGTAATGGCATATCATAGTATACGTCTTCATTATGTACATCTTTCTTACATACATATTTATACATTATATAATGAAATATGTATGTCTATGTATATATATATGTCCATACAATATACATTATGTATGATCTTATGCTTGGGATATGAAGTAAGCTATATATTTGTATACACATGGATTTGGATTTCCAATATGATACGTTTAAAATGCAAATCATTATAATAGCATTATAAAACTCCAAAATATCCATAACATTCTTACGCATTTGCCTATAGTGTATGAGTTGGTATAGTCGATTGTTGGCTGAAAAAATGAAGACCCAATTCAATTCAATCTACAAGCAAGTCATCTACAATAAATACCAACATAAGAAACAATTGTTGGACTTATCGTATCGTATACTTCTACACCAACATATCCTCACACTATAATTCTATCAGTAATATTAATTCGTACTTTTAATGCTCTAAACTTGAATATATACATACTTGAATTGAAACTAATAAATATGGTTAATGCAATTTTATTCTATAGATATCGTAGATATCATGATTGTCAATGATTCCTCCTCCTTCACTTCCTCTATAAGATCAACTCACGTGGAAACGAGCTCGGGTGGTGGGGTCTGGTGAATAGAAGACTCCTCAGCCAATTCGTCCTTCTTGTATGTAGTTACCAACTTAAGGAATGGCTCCAAATTGGAATTGCTTGCTGCCTCACATCCCTCTTCAACCACCCATGGCTCTGCCTTCTCGGCGTCCTGTTTGAAAATCACCTCACATGCATATCCGGTGACTAATAATCCTGGTGGTCTCGATCCACATGCTTCTACTGCCTTTGCTACATTGCCCAAAGTGGTTCTCACTATTCTTTGGTCTGGGCATGATGCTCTCTCTATAACTGCAGCAGGCAAGTTGGCATCCCAGCCCTTTTCTTCCACCAATTTTGGAATCAATTCCACGACACGGTGCAATGCCATGAGGAAAACAGTTGTTCTAGATTTGACGAACTCTGGTAAGTTGGGCACAGCACCACGACGACCAGTACCTGTACAGATCAAGACTTGGTCGGCGACGTCTCTGTGGGTGGCTGGAATATTCGTCAAAACTGGTGCAGCCAATGCTGAGGTAATACCAGGAAGAACTGTTGGTGTGAATCCCCTTTCGGCAAAGAATTTGAACTCTTCTCCACCTCTACCAAATATGTATGGGTCTCCTTGCTTCAATCTTACAACCTTCTCGCCTCTTAATAAAGCTTCAAGTCCTAAAGATAACAACTCCTGTTGGGCTTTTTCAGCATTTCCTGGGAACTTTCTGGCAATGAACAACTTAGTTCTCTTCTGAGGAATGAGATCGAGAACTTGTTGGGGAACCAACTTGTCTGCGAGGACTAAGTCAGCTGAGTGAATAGCATGTAATGCACCTATTGTTAAAAGGGATACTGATCCTGGACCTGATCCTACCAAGGAAATAGAACCCTTGGATGCGTCTGTGATCTTTTGTCTCTTTGCATTTGGCTCTTCGCTTTCCAGATTAGCCTTATGGTCGTGGTAAGCTGCAGTCAAGTCGTCCAAAGATAAATCTCCTAATGTGTTTAATGGGAAGTATTCCACAATCTGGCTCAACCATCTGGTTCTCTGCAATTTCTTCTGTTCCTGTGTCATATTGAATTCTTCCACTAAGGCATTTAATTTGCTGGTTGTAACTGCATCATCGTCGTGCTCTCCAATAGAGTCTAAATGGTCTCTATTTCTGATATTTTGAAGTTCTACCTTGTCTTCCTCCTGGATTTTGTTTCTTAATTCTCCAATTTTGTTGCAAATGTCACCAATATTGGCTGGTAATGCGTTTGTCAATTCTCTTTTAATTCTCGATGCCAATTTGCAGCCTTTACCAGATGTAGTGACACCCATTTGGAAATCGCCCGAGGTATATGTTGATAATAATGTGAAAGTACAGAATTCTGGAGAGTCAGAGATGTTAATTGGGATTCTTAATTTCTTGCATTCCTGGAAGATTTCAGCTTTAAGTTGTGATTTCGAAATTGGCAAAGTCACGAAGACTCTATCTATTATATGATCCACTTCAGCTCTTCCTGCTGAGGTTAATACCGCTTTAATGCTGTTGATGGAAAGGAACTCGTACAAAACTCTGAGTTTATTTTCGGCGATGTTCTGCTTGACAGAAGTTGTAAAGTGTTTTTCATCTGACTCTTGTTCCGCTAATAATATAGGGTTCGCTCCGGCTTCTAGGATAGTATTGATTCTAACATTAGCAACAGTAGAAACACCTATTATAAGATGGTTTTCACCCGTGCAGTTCAACGATGCCAAGAGGTTTGTCATGGTAATTGTTTCTGACTGAATTTCTCCAAAGAACTACCCTTCTTCCCCAAACTTTCACTTATTCAGATTACTCCAGATCTTTATATGAACTCTAATGATTGCAATTTTTCAAATCTTTATTGATTACCGAATATCACGTGAGATAATACACAGATGTTCAAACCCCGCTCTGCGTCCTGTATGGAAAAGGCCGTTTTAGCAGCAATTGAAAGGCTGCCAAATGTGCTTACCTATGGTGAGGCATATAGAGAGGAGATGGAGTATAGGATATATTGAGGTATGAGAGACCTGTGATAGTTTTAATGTTGAAGGGAGTAGAAAGAAGGAAAAAGAGAGGTCTATGATTATGGGGCTGGAATGGGAATTAATAGGTGTTTCATGAAATGGAAGACTTATTACAAATGCATGTTGGAGGAGGAATTATCAATTATGAGATGTAGTTTTATCAAGTAGGGAAAGTAATTTTAAACTTTTTGATAATAAATTGTTTAAATTGATTAAAAGTTTGCAAATCGATAATATTGAATAGTTGCAAAATATGAAAATCGACATTATATTTTTTCCCCCCTAAAATTCAAAATAAATATCAAATCTGTAAGTGTCTTGAACGAACGAACTTCAATAAATTTATTCTAGTATCTAGCGCCCCTATGATGGAAAACTCACTATTGTTGCATGGTACCGCGAAATTCTCAAAAGATTGGATCATACTGGCAATTTGGATAGTATTAGCTCCAACACAAAAAGGGCCCTTTTGAATGTGAAGCTTAGGCATTCCACAATCATCTTACTGTAAGTACCACCTTGTATATCAACAATCCCCTCTCTTCTGCACTCACCTAAGCTCAAGCTGACACAAAGGAGGAACCTTGGGTCCTCACGAAAACAACAGCTGATTACCAGTTCTCGCAACAGCATTTCGCAGCAATTCAAAATGCGCCTTACAGTGACAATGCAACGACACTTCGCTCCATCTAGTCAATATCATGGATATAAGTATCTCCTTTATATCCTATTTCGTCAAGTCAATGGCCAGTCCATATCAACCGTCAACTCAGCAGAAAACAATTGATCTTCCTATTGCCATAAATGTGTCCAGGCCTCTTAAATGCATACATCAAGATGAGCTGCCTGCACATACCACCCTGAAAAATCGTGCTATATAAGAAAGGACCCATTAGAAGTGTCCAAGATTCACCTATTCTTCTCTATAGATAGCAATGGCAGTTAAAAGACACTTGGGTATTGGAAAGACGTCGAAGTCTAAGAAGCAAAAGAGTACAGTTACTCCATCAGGAGACGAAAAATCGGCTCTGGAGACCCCAGAAGCAAGCAATGAGCTCACAGTCGAATTGAATGAAGAAGCTGATGCTGACGATGAGATAGCTCAGTTGAGAGCTTTATGGAAGACCTATGCTGATTCAGACAAAGACAATGAATTGGTTATCAACGGTATAATTCACGAGTGTGACAGACTTTTGAGAAATGCCAAGCAGGCTGAAGGTGGTGACAAAGCTGAAGAATTACCTGACTACTTCCACTCAATCTATGCCCTTGCCCTAGCTGAGTTAGCCAAGTTCCATTCGGACGACAACAAGCAGGTAGCAGAATACTTCGATGCCGCCCTCGAAAGAGTAGATTTAGGCTTGGACCAAAACAAAGGTTCTATTCAATTGTTATTTTCCAAGAGTAAGATCTTACTTGATAAGATCCCATTACAATTCATCTCCCAATTAAATCTTACATCTACCATTGCAAAGGGGGACAAAAAGAAGAAGAATAGCTTCCCAGAATTGAACACTTTCTTAGACGAAGCTTTGGATAGTTACGAACAGGCTGAGAAAAGTGCCGACGAATCTCAAAAGTACGAGTTATTTAATAACGACCATTTAGAGATATTGGAGACCTTGGATGATTTATTGGACATCGTAGATAACTTTGGCAAAGATCTCGCCGAGGGAGTGGATGATGACGAGGATGAAGATGAAGATGCCAACGTTGACTTACCATCGGACCATCCTTTGTACTCCATCCGTGAGTCTGATAGGTACAACCAATGGTGGAGAGACCATATCATCAAGTTTTTAGAAAATGTTGACAAGCATTCAAAGCAAGTCAACGTCAACCACGAAAACAAGAAAGAAGTCAAAAGTGATGATGAAGAGAACCCGTTGTTACCATTACGTCGTGAGATTTGTAAGAGAATTGGACAATCATACTTACAAGAGGCTGAAGTTCCTTCTACTGTCTTCACCACTTTGGCATATGACGATGATTTTGAAGGCTTCACCGAATGGCAGGGGTTAACTCTTGAAGAGTCTCAAAAGATAGCACAAGAGTTGATTGGAACTGCCTTAAAATACTTAAAATGGGCCGAGGACAAAGAAGAGCCCGAGACGTGGGTCAACGTCGCCGAGGCTATGATCTCGTTAGGTAACTTGTACGATGTGGATAGCGAAGAGCAAGAGAAGTACTACAAAGAGGCAGAAAAGATCCTTATCAAGGCCAATAATGTAACCAATGGTAAATATGAAGACGTCTTGGAGAACTTGTTAGAGAATTAGATGAAAGACAGCATAGAGGAGATAATACTAGATTAACAGACAATTCCAGTATCCTACACTTCCATGGGTCTAAAAGACATACTTAAATAGATGTTTGTACGAAATGAATAATGTATATTATTAATGGGAAGAACCAGAACTGAAGAAAACAAACCATCATATAAAGTCGGAGCTCTATAAACGTGAAACATTGTGGACATTCAAAGATATCCAGAGGCAATTCTAACGTGTCGTGAAGAAATGTGTGGGGTAAACTGTCATTGACATAGGCATCAAGTACTATACCCTGCTGGTGATAGTGCTTTCGCTTTGTAACTTAATGGCATTACGTTCGTGAGCATTGTCCTTGCAGAACTGGAGTCCCAGACATCTGTGGTCCTCCAATAACCGATGCTTGGCACAGAACTTACCCTGGCAATGATTACAAGCTCCAACCATTCTCAAAGGAGCCGACGAACAGGCCTTGAATGAGCACTTTGCCTTCTTCTTGGTCTTTTTGACTTCTGAGACTGCTGATGGAAGCGAGTCGACGGTGAGGTTGGTGTTGCTGGACTTTGGTGTTAAACTGAGTGGGGTGTCTGAGCCGTCACTCATCAAAATGACGGTGAGTGAATCCGAGGGTATCATGTTGAACGACAGGAGGGTTCTGTAGTGAGGAGCCAATTTCTCACCGTTATGGATGAGCTTGAAGTCGGTGGGCAACTTGTAGGAGATAGGACAGCCGACCTTGGCCGAGTTTCTGAGGTCCTCGACTGTGGAGTTGTTGGGGATGGTAATGGAGTATGAGAGCTCGGTAGAGAGTCTGATGGTGACCTTCATGGTGGCGGGATGTATATTATTTGTGTGTGGTGGCGACGGGAGACGATATGGAACAAGACCTTGGCTACTACTATTCTGGAGATAGTAGTTGGACTTGTGGTGGTTGAGTAATACTGTGGATGCTGTCTACTTGAGGATCACTCAGATAAGATAAGAGACGAAGCAAACGTAGCGTGCGACAGTTGGGGGAATAACCGAGTGTGTGAGTAACGAGCCGGCGATGGTGTGGGAGTGAAGATGTAGGACGAGGAGGTACTACAAATGAGATTTATGGGACGAGATAACAGTAGAATAAGAATGGGATAGGAAAAACAAGAACAAAAGGAAAGAAAGAGGGAAGAAAGAAGTATCCAAATTCTTAATCTCAAACGACACTGACGGCACACCAGAAGTAGGCGGATGTTCCTTATATAGTTATAATATAGTGTTTAGAGAGTAAATAGTGTATAGTGTATAGTGTATAGTGTATAGTGTATAGTGTATAGTGTATAGTGTATAGTGTATAGTGTATAGTGTATAGTGTATAGTGTAATATAATAATATAGAATAATGCAGTATACAGACTATACATTTACTGAGGATGTACAATGACACTACTTCTACGTCTATGCCTACGCCTAGCCTATGCCTACAGAGTGGTTATGAATCATCGATGCGAGGTACATTTACTATTATTAATATCCCAGTATGCTACACATAAGTTATACCCAAGGTTATTTTTACCGTGGTTACATTATTATTATAATTCGTAGTGGTAGCAGTAGCAGTAGCACATTTATTTATGGTGTGTATCATATGGTATCATATGGTTTCACACAGTCACATCCATAGTCATAGACATAGTTACAGCTATAAAAAAAAACATGAGACGGACCTCATATTGGGGCTGCTTACTGTACTTTTCTCACCCTCTCGCTACCGACTCCACCACAACCGTTCCCACCGTGAAACGAGACGAGCGCAGCAAATCGGTGGCAAAAACAGAAATTCGGGTGACACCAATCGGGTGGTGCAGGAGACAACCTAATGGCTAATCATCCATGACGGAATAAGTCTGCTGAGTAGGCAAGCGAGGTGGGCATTTTTCGTCGGTCTTGGCCTGGACCGCCGGCATCTCACAAACTGTGCGGTGCTACCGGGCCCCCTGTATTGGACCTCGTTGTATCCTGCTCGTTGTGTCATGGTGGCGTGGTGACCTGCCAATGGCTGAAGTTCTCTGCTGTTATTCTGTGTACTCTGTCCAGCGCGGTATGTGGATGCTGCTCCGGTATTCCCCCCCTAGATGTGTTACAGTTATATCTTGAGTCATGCATCGTGACGGCAAAAGCGCTTATTCTCTCATTAAGAGTGCTGTTTTCCCGGTGGTTGCTGCATTTCTCTCGAGATCTCATGCTTTGCTACTATGGAGTGTTAGTCATTATTGGTCCATTTCTTTAATACAACTTCTTCGACTTCTGTGATGTACTCGCGCCCCTCCCATCCCCAAATACCCTCTATGTCCATCTCTCACCTCACAACTCGGCGCCCACATTCCTCGGGGGCCTCCAAACTTGCACTTTCGCCTGGAATTTAGCCGCAAATACAACTCATCCACTTGCTAGCAAAAAGAAATAATCCCTTTCCGTTGGTTACCACATTTCATAAAACATCTCTTATCTATGTGTAGGATGCAGCAAATGGGGTCTCTATGTTGGTCGCTGGGCGATTTAGCAATGGAGGCTACTTCGACAATCAGATGCGTAAATATTTACATCGCCGTATCTGTACTCACGGTTCAACCCACTTGCTAACTACCAGAGGAAGGAATTTTGCTGCTCTCAACCCTGTTGTACACATCGATTCCAGTCGTATTGGGTAATTCATCCCTGTCACATTGAAGCCCTGTAATAATAGCATCCATGCCGCAGTACAATTATGTCATGTCTGTTGTTTCACTCGCGTCGAATCCAAATATGATGCATAAATTGCCTATTTGGGAATGGCTGCGGCAAGGTGCTTACAATCGATCTTGTGGAGCATTGGCGCTAGTGAAGAACAATAAACATCTTATATTTTGGTCATTCTATTTCATGAAAAGTGTCTATTTACTTACGTGAATTGATATTGAGTCAGTATCCGAAACTACCAGCAACTTCATAAACAATCTTAAACTTTTTGAATTTTTAATATCCTTTAATGGGTCCATCTATGCCTCCTCCTACCAAACTTGTTTTGTTTACCAATGTAATTCAGATTCCACGATTATATTCGCTGGAAGAAATAACCAAACCCACTCAGGTAATAGAACTTTCAAGGTATTTTCCTTCACCGCAACACGCTCCTCTGTGTGTTTTTAAGAGCCCAAAGAGAAACAAGCCTAATCATTTCTGCGTAGCCTCTGCAATCTCTCCATATTATTTCAGGGACTCATTCTCCTTGCTTGGAATAGTCCATTGTCTGGATCTACGTCCACGAAGTGCAACGATCTCATTGTTACTGTTGAAAGAGATTTGATAGCCTCTGTTTCTATTGTAGACTGGTGCAATGGGAGGAACATTCTCGTCTCGTTTTGCAACTTCGACCTTAGGCTCACTGACTCTGGATATAGCCCTAAGCAGCAAATTGGCTGGTACTGGTGTGGTACTAGCCAAAGTAACAAAAGCCAATAAAAGTAAAGATGTCTTCATGATCAATGTGGGTACCTCGATTCCCCTTTACAAGATACTACTCCAAAAACATTCTCTCCACTCCACTTCAATTCATGGGATAGATCTGTATTTATATAACTTGCTTGAATCTAGACATCTCAATGCTTCGATCTAAATTCCTCGAGAAATTGCAAAGGGCGGTTTCCTATTCGAGAAAGGTTCCAAAATGGGTGTGCTATAAATAAGCCATGCTTGTGGATAGTGTTGCAGCAACGCCCCTGAAAGTTTTCGCGTCTTCTCGCTAACAACAGCGAGTTGCAGCTATTATATCCCTTTAAGTTAAATTATAGGACACAGGGCAACTTCAGAGAAATGTCTTGTTTACCATTTTGATTGTAAGATGGCCTTATCTAAAAAATGGCAGTAATTGACAGAAGGGGCTTGGATTACGACTAACGTCCCTTCCTTGTTGGGACCGTCTTCTTCAAGTGAATTCTACTACTTTCATATCATTTAAAAATTAAATATTAAATTATTATATATAGCTATTATACAGATGTATTAGAATTGTTGTATAAATATGTGAGAGCTGGGTATGAGGACATGTAGAATTAAATCACTCTAGCAGAGATTCGTATCTACTTCTCATTGCATTTCTTAGTCTTAAACTTACGTCTGTTGGATCATGCTTGGAGGTTTGAATTTCCAAATAATCAGAAGTATCAACTTCATTCTCCGTTGTGGTGGAATTATTGGAGTCAAGAATGCTCGAGAAAATAGGGATATCTGATAAATTATTAAGATTATATGATTCCACCGAGGACATTGAAGTTGTGCGTGGGATTGAGTTTTCATCTGACTCTGGTACGCTTGGTGCTATGTCATACGCATCAGGATCTTCATTGTTGTACTCCTTATAAAAGCGGTCGTAGTCCTCAAACATATCTGGACCAAACTTACTGCAGAAGTCACTAACTCGTTTGCTTAAGTCGGCTCTAGTCTTTTTCAACTCATCAATCTGAATCGAGTCGTTATAACGGCTCAACAATGATATGAATAATGGCTTCAAAGACTTATAATAATCAACACCAATTTCCCCTACTCTCAAAGAAGCATACGTGGTTAATAAGGCCCATCCATAACAAAATAAGAATATGAGAATAATTGGGACACTTTTTGGTAAAAGCTGTGCCTTCACTATTATAAATGTTCCTATTACTGAGTAAAAAATGTACAAAGCTGGGGCAAGAACTAATGCCACGAGAATTTTCCATGTGCTTAGGACGTCCTTTGCTTTGATTTTTACAACAGACCCAGCAAGTGCTTCTTTGGCCTTCTTCCTAGAGATTCTTCTTGCAGTGATGAATACAGGACTGAACATAAATATACCAGGCAAACTTAAGCCCATGAAAAGGGAGAACTTAAAGAACCTCTCGACAAACATCGCAAATGTCCTCAATCTATTCGTTTGAGTTAATGATTCCACCTGGTGATCATGAAGATTCATCATTATCAATTTCTGGTTGTATTCAAGTACTTTCTCCCTTAATTCCACCACATCAGGATCATTCTTATGTTTCTCGTAACCTTTAAGTAGACGACGATTCATTTCCACTACCATAGGCAATGGAATTGTGTCACGATTAGCTGAAGTGTATAGTCTTCTTGCTGCTTGTAAAACCATCAAAGTATCGTAGTCGTTGCACGTTACAGTAACCTCTTTCAATCCCAAAGAGATTAAGTCTAAGAGTTTTGCTACCGCATCCCTCGATTTCTTTATGTAGCTGTCTGCCATAGTCTTTTCAACCATTATAGGTTTTCCGAATTCTACTACCACTCTGGAACGGAACTTATGTGGGTGAAAGTAATTCAAGCCGACTGGGACAATGGCCACTGGGGTAACTTCAGACTCTGGTGACTCCTTTATTTTAGAAGCAATTGCACCTAATGCCATAATGGCTACTCCTGGCTTTAGTGGTAGCAAGTCAGGGCGATCGTGTGAACCGCCTTCAGGAAAGATACCGAGGACCCTACCAGAGTTCAAGTGATTGAAAACATGATGGAAGACGATATTGTTATCGATATGTGGAGCAGTTTTGAATTTGGTCCCCTCTTTGAGGATTTTATCCATCTTAGACTGAAGACTCTTATTCATAGTTTCGAATGGTGATTTCAATGTCATATGGGTATCATCTTCTACGCTCTTGATGGGACAATTGCCCAAAGACTCTGGTAATCCCACCAATCCTTTGGGCATACACTCCTTGGTGAAAAGGGTTCCTTCTCCAACGATATGGAGCAGGTCGCCCTCGTTCTCTAATCTAATTGTTCCAGTGGCCGTTTTCAATAAGTCCTGAGCCCTTTCAACAGGAATTGCTCCACACAAGGCTGCAGCCGTTCCTATGAACTTTCGTTGGTATGATTTATTTGCCGCCAAATAGGCGATTCTTCTGCCTGAATGTTCCCGGACCTTCGTCATAACGATCAAGGGATCGACGAATTGGTTGTGATGGGGTGCAATCACGAATATCACCGGGCCCTGTCTGGGGATGTGAAAAGTACCTCTTGACCTAATATCTCTGAAAAAGGTATGAATAACGAGGTTAAAGAACCAGAGCACGGCATCGTAGGAGAGAATCTGTAAGAAGTCGAATAGTAGCTGGGCAATTGTGGCCAATGGCGTATTCTTGGTCGTTTTTTTTGGTGTTGATTCTGGTGATGGGTGTGCTGGTGATGTCTCGATTTTGTGGGGAAGCTGCTCGGAGATTTGCTTCTCAGTAGAAGCTGGTTCGTCCTTCACGGGCATGGTGAGACGATATATAGATTGGAAGTGATATGTATAGATGTGTATTTACAGATATATAGATGTTTAGAGGTATTGTAGTAAAATATATACGGCAGGAGGTAAAAGAGATAACAATTGAAGAAATCGGACTATTCTTATTTCATGTGCCGCCTCTGGCAGTGACTGGCTGAATCATCGGTAATTGCTCTCATTGGAATCGGCCACCGCAGTAATTTATTGGCAGGGTCCTCACCAGACTTCCAGCGTGGCAAGGGGCGATCTGTGGAGTGCATGATTCTGCGGCAGTAATTGGCTGTCTGTGGGCGTGGATTTGGGGTGACAATGCATGGAATTAGCGAGAAGAAAATGAGGCTCGTGGTGGATGCGGTGGGGAGTGCTAGAGAGAGGAATAGAGTACGAATGGAGGGGAAGGTCTCGTAAAATCAAAGCCAAAGGTTTGGGATGACGTGGTGAAGATTCTATTGTAGGGCTGAATGTGGTGTATGATAAGGCGAAGGTAGAATGACCGTAATCTTTGTAGGGTAAAATATATGTTGGGTGGGAATAGTGTAGGTTTTGATTGCTATTTGTGCTTGGGTGTAAGTGTAGTGAGAAGCCATTATGGAAAGGTGTCTTTACGTTACGAGCAAGTTTGTAATGGTGGCAAGGGGCCCTTTAGATGGTTAGTATTCTTTGGGTTCTTTGGGTGTTCCGTTGTGTATTGTATACTTGCTTATTGTTGTGGCGGTTCCATTGCTTTTGTTGTTATTGTTTAAATCTTGTAGATTAGTAGTGGCTGTCTTGTGACGTGCTAATAAAATAGCTTGCACAAATTTGTATTCTATTCCAATAGCCGAAATACTATGAAAGATAACCAATATCTAAAGAATTGGACTCTTAAAAAGTCAAATGTAACTCCTCTGCAGTTGCAACAGTCATACATACTTCCAGTCTTTTGCCTCTATACCTGCTACATTAACACTTTGACAGCAGCTACTTGATTCCATGATCTTCAAAAGTATATTAATTTTAAATAAACTGTAATGCCCATGTAAAAGGTCATCATATCTATACTATATTGTGTCAAAAGCACACATTCATCCTCTCCTCGTCAGTGTTCAGATATCTTATCCTTCAGCTAATCTTCTCCAGCAGGAACCTCGTCCTTCAAAGTCTTATTCAACTTCAATCTCATTTCCGTTCGGTCGTCTCCTCTCAATGTATCTTTCACGAACGAAACTTCTACTTCAAGCTGAACCATCTGTAAGGCTCCACGTAACACTCCACAGAGAATTTGCGAATACCACAACTCCTTATTGATCTTGGGGTCGGTTGTTATAGGCAATTCTACAAACTCTGTTAATGGATTTGGCTCTGGAATGATCAAAGAACACGTCTTTCCATCACTGCTCCAATTCTCTACTGTAGGCTGAATGTTAAGGAAGATCTTGAAACCAATCTTGGTTATTATCTCTGCTGTTTCTTTGAAAGTCTGGCATCTTCTGACACCAGTTTTGGCCAAAAACTCCTCTATGAGTCTAAGACCTATGTTGTAACCCATTTTATCTAATTGGTTGTTGACCTCATGGTAATTGTTGTTGAAGTCACGACATAACTGTGCTACCACTGAACCGTAGGTGAGCGTGAACAACTCTGAATTCTACACCAGAATGACTGTTAGTACTGTGAAATTTCCATCTAAATCCCGCTCTAAAACGCCCAAAACAAGCAAACTTACTATCTTCTCCACGTTATTCTTCCATATATCGTCTCCATTATATCTCGAATTCTTGGACATCTTGCTGTTGATCAATAAACGTCATATATCTTCACTGTTACAACTTCATTCAAATCAAAAATATCCATATATCTTGTTCCTGCAGGTAGTGTAACATCTATGGAGATCTAGAGATGTAGAGGGTGGTTAGTTCGTGGGCATTGATTTAGATAGAGAGTTGAAGGTTGGTATTGGATTAGGTCTAGTAGGAGTGGTCGTAATTGGCAATTTTTCAGGATTTTTAATATTTATTTTGGGCTTTTAATTGCACTTCGTTATACCCGTAGTGCTATATAGTTAGGGAACGAAGCATTTCGCGTTACTAGATTTTTCACTTTAGTAGGTTAGATAAGTGAAGACAGTTATGGATAATGCTGAATAGGGTAGCTATAACAATTCTATACTTGAGCTCCCCTCACAATATCGGTTCCATCCCGCCCACTGTTAAATAGTTATGAAGTTCTCCATTTGGTACGTGTCTACTCTCTACAAATTTGTATTTCAATATTTTCATTAAAAGGATCATTTCATATATTAAGATGTCAGATTCGGGATATCAACGGACTATCCTTACTATCTCGACGATGGGAAACTGGCTATGATTTCGTCCACCCGACAGTCACCTACTGGGAATTCTGGAGATTGGAATACGACACGCTTCAACAACAGAACCAAAATAGAAATATACAAGATTAAAGTGGTGAATGTTCGTGGTGGTTATTAAGTGTACTTTTGTAAGAAAAAAAAGCCGCAAGCAGTATCTCTTACTGTTCTTTCTTGGGCTCGGGTGTCGATTCACTATCACTGTCCTTCTGCTCAAAGCGTCCGCCGGTCTTTTTGGCCAAGAACTCCTTGTACTTCGTCAATGTGATGTGTTCTTGCAACTGCTTGTACTCGTTCACAAACTTGTACTGGGTACCAAAACATTTGTCCCAGATGGTGAAAAATGGCTGGGAAAAGTTGTTCTTTATGCCCCAGTTCTGGTGGTGAATGTCATGATAAATTGAGTTATTTGGAAATATGATCTGGAAAAGATCAAATGGAAGTTTGTAACCGCAGTGGTCATCCACGGTCTTCAAGGTAGCAAATGTATAGAGAAGTATACATTCACGTGGAGATAATGCAGTAACGAAACCAGCAAGGCCAGTTCCTGCGGTGTCTAGCAAGAAACCTTCTACCGGATCGTTGTATAATGCTCCGTAAGCGTAAGGAACGTACAATCTATGATGTCTGGAGTGGAATCTTCTGTACAATGCCTTGTTCAGGTGCATAAGACGATGCAACCAGTATTGCCATGTGTCGATGATGGTGATAGCAATAGCCAACTTGGCGAAAGACCATCCGTACATATATCCGTAATATACGGCGGCGTCCGGGATGAAGCTTGGCAAATAGTTGTTTTTTAAGTTCCACATTTGATAGAATTCGTGGCCCGTCTTGGGTGGAGGATCTAATTTGTATACTCCGTATCCCACTACGGTCTGGATGACGTGCTGCAAAATGACATCGTATATCACCTCATGGAGAGTAGCTTTGTTTCTCGATGTTTCCTCTTCACTAGGGTGGATTCTGTACTGTTCGGCCAACTCGTAGACATCTATAATGTGGAAGAACGTGGCATAGACCCAGTAGGCGATGATAGGTGCTATCAACGCCAACACTCCGTCTGATATTCCTGGGATTAAGTCGGGCTTCGGCGTAAGCTGAAGGTTCTCTGGGAAGAACGAAGGTTGGCCCAATATGGACGAGAGGTTCTTAGGAGGACTCAAGTAGGCGAGGGTGTCCATGCT
The DNA here is from genome assembly GCA_030556775.1 of Scheffersomyces quercinus. Classification (NCBI taxonomy): domain Eukaryota; kingdom Fungi; phylum Ascomycota; class Pichiomycetes; order Serinales; family Debaryomycetaceae; genus Scheffersomyces; species Scheffersomyces quercinus. The sequence continues at coordinate 111,029 of JAKTUQ010000008.1, read as the reverse complement.
GGTGTGTGTGGAGATTCTGGTGGTTATCGTTGTGAAGGCTGAAGATAAAAAAGTGAGACGAGCTTTAATGAGATGTTGGTAATCACTCACGGGAAAGACTCGGTCTAAGTTATGCTAAGGATAAAGAAGTTGTTTTGTGCTAATAGTGGCTGGTTCTGGAACACGGCACACCTCCTAGCAATGAATTATGATCAAGAGAGCTATATATATGTCTAACAGTGTAATGTCATTCGATATCTTGAGAGATGTCTGGAGAAGCTTTGTTTATGTGTTTTGGTAATCTGGTGATAGCACGCATAGTTTGTGCAGGCGGATGAGGTGAAAAGCAATGTGAAGTGTCACGTGAGGTGGTTCGTGATGGATGGAGATAGGTTCGTTTAACGTGTGTTGTATGGTAGCTATTGACAAGGAAGAAGTGTCAATAGAGCGAATAGGGGTAGACATGGTAGCTCTGTAATTCTAGAAAAAATGATGAATTTGTAAGTGAAGATTGGTGACAGAAGAAAGAAGAAGAGAAGAGGAGGGGTGGGAATGTATGGATGTTCCTAAGTTGTTTGGGGTGTTTGGATGTTTGGGTGGGTGTTTTGGTATTTGGGTATTTGGGTATTTGGGTATTTGGGTATTTGGGTATTTGGGTATTTGGGTGTTTTTGCGATTTACCGATGACTTAGAGATGAATTAGTGTGGATGAATGGGCATTTGAGAGCAGTGCTGAGGATAGACCTGGGTGCAGCGGAAGAATGATTTTAATACGGTTTATTACTTGGATGAGATATTTTTTGGCAAAATTTTGAAGAAATTTGACTGCTTTGAACTGAAGATGCAAAAATTTCCTTGTTCCAATTGGTTAGGCTTTCTAAATGATATAAATTTACATAAATTTACTTCTCTGGGACTATTACAACATTGGTGGAATCGTTGGGATTCTGAGGAAAAAGTTCTGCTTCTTAATGTTCCCAAATCACATTATTGCAAAATCGAAAAATCGAATTGTTCTAATTTTTCAAGCCTTTAAATCAATATTACTGATATTCTTCTAATATTCTTCTATTTGTCTTGTACCCTCTGCCCTACACCATTTGATCGAAAGATAGATACTTTACTACCTTTCGTCAACCTGAGCCGTTTCTTTGTTGTCCTCAAAGGAGGGGGAGTATACGCTATGTTGCACTCCGGTCAATACCGATGAAAGTCGCTACCGTATTACTTGCCCCTCGTTGCCCCTCTGTAAGGGCTCTCAAAGCTGTGTAGAGGTTGCTATTGTATCTCCGGATACTATTGCTTACCCGTATGTCACCTCAGGGCGTCAACCAATGAACCAACGGTGTCTCCTGCATTGGTTGGTAGCGGGTGGAAGGATTGTAGTGATCATCTCTGCATATGCCAAAACCTAGTAATGTGTCCTTGTAGCATCAGTCTCTGGTGGTGTAAGTCATGTGAACTTTTCACCATTGTTTGAGGCCCAACAAATAAAAAATAGCACACCAAAATAAGGACGAATTGATTGTTGACGGAAGAATTTTATAATGCGATTGCTGCTTATATCTCGAAAGGGCAGTACAGTGCTTCCCAATTGTGAACAGCAAATCATACGAGATTTTTTATCTAAGAGTAATGGGTGCCTATGATACCTGGTTTGCGATATAAGCCCAACGGTGCGTTGTGTATGCGTGGATATGGATCTTTACTCTTTCATGTGCATCGCAGTTCTTTTGGGTATACCCCTCCTCCACCATCTGGTTAGCGAGTATCTAGACTAAATGATGCAAAAAACAGACATGCCATTGGCTAAGCGTGGTTTTATCCCACTGGGCATGTGATCGGATGTATTTGACGATTGCATGGATCAGTAAGGGGGATTCGTTCGCTCAGCGAACTCCGTCAATCCCATCGGAGCTTTCTTCCCTATTTGGGCAAGTCATGGATAATTGTGCTTGAAGTCCGGCTTCATGCAAGTTCGTTGCTCCAAAGCGTCCAATTTCCATGTAGAGATGTATTTTCTTGTTTCTTCGATGTCGTAGTTTTGGGCTTATTATTATTATCCGATTGGTTTATAGTTGCAAAATGCGATGGTGTTATGTTAATTCACCAGTTTCGTCAACCCCACCAGCTACTTCGATGACTTCGATGGAGGCCCTGAGTTTGATATCTCGGTTGTCGCCTCGTTTGTCGTTGTCGTCTCATCGCTGCGTTTTTCCAATCTCGTTTCTTACAATATCTCCCATTTCCCATCTCCCAACTCCCATCTCCATCATTGGTGACTACAGAGTACACACTCATCCCTCCACACTCTCTGCACACTCATCCCTCCACGCACTGGCCCCTGCTGAGAACCTTTTCGTTCATGTTGTTTCCTGTTTCACATGTGGGGGAGTTAATTTCACATGTGGGGTTACAGTTTCATGTTTCACATGCTGTTAGCCCTAACTAACATTTCCCAATCAACAACAGGGACGTTGACATGCACGCCCAAATTTCAAATCAAAGCTCATACCCCAGTCACAGGTTTTGTATTTGCAATATAGGTTATATATATATATTGAGGGGGAAGTGCCCTTGGGGACCGTTGGTGTTAGTAGGATATTCTCATTTAAGTCTAGTAAACCAGCAGTCCGCCAATATGTCCGTTGATCTTGCACCATATCTCACCAAGTGGTATGTCATAATAGCAGGCCTCGTTGCCGTCTGGGGAATAACCAAGTACATACAAGTCCAGTCATTCATCAAGAAGAATGGATGTAAAAAACCACTCAAATTGGAGGGTGGTTTCCTCTGTATTCCTATCTTACGTGAGGTGTTGAAGGCTAAGCAAGATGGTATGATCCTTGACTTCATCTTTGACCTTTTCAGCAAAGTGAAAGCAAGAACTCGCTACCTTCGTCTCTTTGGTGTCTACATTCTTATCACCGACGAGCCTGAGAACATGAAGGCCATGTTGGCCACCCAATTCAATGACTTCGACCTTGGATTCAGACACGCCATGTTGTCCCCATTGTTGGGAGATGGTATCTTCACCTTGGACGGCGAGGGATGGAAGCATTCCAGAGCCATGTTGAGACCACAGTTCGCTAGAGAACAGATTGGTCATGTCCAAGCCTTGGAACCACACTTGCAATGGTTTGCTCAGCACGTCAGAGCCAAGAAGGGTAACACTTTCGACATCCAAGAGCTCTTCTTCAGATTCACTCTTGACACTGCCACCGAGTTCTTATTCGGTGAGAGTGTTCACTCCATGCACACATCCGAGATCGACCTTCCAGTGTCCAGCATTGAAGGTGTCGCTCAGTTCGGAGAGAGTTTCAACAGATCGCAACACTTCCTCGGTGACAGAACCTTCTACCAAGTTCTTTACTTCTTGATTAACAACAAGGAATTCAGACAATGTAACGCCAACGTGCACAAGGTTGCCCAGTACTTCGTTAACAGAGCCCTCAACTTTACCCCACAAGAATTGGAAGAAAAGTCCAAGTCTGGTTACATCTTCTTGTACGAATTGGTTAAGCAAACTAGAAACCCTAAGGTCTTACAAGACCAGTTATTGAACATCTTGGTTGCCGGTAGAGACACCACCGCTGGTACCTTATCTTTCACCTTCTACGAATTAGCCAGAAACCCAGACGTTTACGAAAAGTTGAAGACCGAAATCTACGAGAAGTTCGGTTCCGGTGACAATGTAGACCTTAAGGAAATCACCTTCGAGGCCTTGAAGCAATGTGAGTACTTGAAGTTTGTTTTGAATGAAGTCTTGAGATTATACCCTTCTGTCGCTATGAACTTCAGAGTTTCCAACAAGCAAACCACATTACCAGTTGGTGGTGGTCCAGATGGTCTCTCTCCTGTTTACGTTCCAAAGGGTACTACCGTAGCTTACAGTCCTTACTTCACTCACAGAGAGAAGGATTACTATGGCGACGATGCCGGAGAGTTCAGACCAGAGAGATGGGCTGACCTGAAGAAGTTGGGATGGGCTTACCTTCCATTCAACGGTGGTCCAAGAATTTGCTTGGGTCAACAGTTTGCATTAACCGAGGCTTCCTATGTCATTGTTAGACTCATTCAAATGTTCCCAACATTGATAGGTAAGGACGACAGCCCTTACCCACCTAAGAAGGCCTTCAACTTGACCACTTGTCATCATGAGGGTGTCTTCATCCAACTCAAATGATTTTAATGAAAAACTTAGTATATTTGCAGCTATATGATAATATATGCCGCTGGTTGGAGATTATTAGTTATGTTAGTTAGTTTTATAGTTTGTGATACAGCAGAGCTATTTCAAGCGGATTTATATTTAATGGAATGATATATTTCACATTTGCACAAATAGAACCTTGTAGTATAATCAGGCGCCCCTCAATTAAGCTGTTGACAACCATTATCCACGTACTAAGGAAGGTCTTCATAAGTTGCTAACTCGTGTTCTGTAGTGTAGAGGCGTAGTTCTACAGACTATACTTTTATTTATAGTTCCACATGCTTTCAATCTACATTGTAGTTTAACCATATGGATATAATTACATATACACTGTATAAACTAATAAATATTAGAATTCATAACCTCAAAGTCATACCTAAATACAATTGATCGTCCCTGCTCGTGATCGCGTTCCCCTTTGTTACAAACCTCAACCTCTAGTGACCACTCCATTCAATAGAATCCAAGTCAATACCCTCTTGGACCATTTCCCATAATGGAGACATCTTTCTCAAGAAATCTACTCTCTCGTGAATAGCCTTGATAACGTAATCGATTTCAGCTTCGGTGGTAAATCTACCAACACCGAATCTAATGGAAGAATGTGCCAAAGCATCATCAGCTCCCAATGCATGCAAGACATAAGATGGTTCTAAGGAGGCAGAAGTACAAGCAGATCCAGAGGACAAAGCAATATCCTTCAAAGCCATCAACAAAGATTCACCTTCGATATAAGCGAAAGAAATGTTAACACATCCTGAGTACGACGAAGCTGGGTCTGGAGAACCGTTCAACTGAGTAGAAGGAATTGACAATAAACCTTCCTTCAATTTGTTAGAAAGTCTAGTAATGTGTTCCCTATCATCCTATAAAGTGTTAGTAAAAGTTCATAAAACAAAAGAATCAACACCAATCCTCGGTGCTATGATTCAGATGGTCATTTGCGCTATTGAAGTACTATTCCCTAAATATTACCTCAGATCCTTGCATAAATAGTATTCAAACCTCTGTAATAGCTTAAAGAGATTAGTTGCTTATTACTTTTTGCTTTGTTGTTTCCTCCTTGTGCAAATAAAACCTCGGCGTAATATGCAAATCTGAATCATATCTCAATGTATACATACCTTCTTTTCCTCCATCATAAGTCTGGCAGCCTCTCCAAATCCGGCCACCAATGGTGGAGCCAAAGTACCTGATCTCAAACCTCTCTCTTGGCCACCACCTGTAATTATTGGGTCCAATCTAACTCTAGGACGTCTTCTAACGTAACATGCACCAACTCCCATTGGGCCGTAGATCTTGTGTGATGAGATGGAAAGCAAATCTATGTTCATCTCGTTGACATCGATGTCAATTTTACCGTAGGCCTGAGCGGCATCGGTGTGGAAGAAAATCTTGTTCTCTCTACAGATTTTACCAATCTCTTTAAGTGGTTGAATGACACCAATCTCGTTGTTCACTGCCATTACAGAAACTAAGATTGTGTCTTTACGAATGGCGCTACGTAAAGCATCCAAGCTGATCAATCCGTGCTCGTCCACTGGTAAGTAGGTGACGTCGAATCCTTCATCTTGCATGTGTCTGGCAGAGTCTAAAACACACTTGTGCTCAGTCTGGGTAGTGATGATATGCTTTTTAGTCTTTTTGTAGAATCTTGGAACACCCTTGATAGCCATATTGTTAGTTTCAGTGGCACCCGATGTAAAGATGATTTCCTTTGGATCGGCCTTGATGACCTGAGCGACATACTCTCTAGCCTTTTCGACTTCCTTGTCTGTTTCCCAACCGTAAGCGTGGGTCGAGGAGTGGGGGTTACCGTATAATCCCGTGTAGAACTCCAACATTTTGTCAAGAACACGAGGATCTGTTGGAGTCGTAGCCTGGACGTCCAAGTAGATTGGTCTGGTACCGAATTGGGATTCGTTTCTTGAAGCGTTCTTCAACGAGAGGGACGATCCTTCTGGTGGCAGCGGCATCGTTGGAGGATCGACTGGGGTCGAAACATGGAGTTCTCCTGTGGTTGTGTTTGTAGCCATGTTCGATACGGTCGACTTCGAGAGCGAACGAACGCCCTGAACGATAGCGGTCTTAGTAGCTGGCATAGCTGAGCGCTTAGTGGCTCTTACTGCCAAAGTTCTGAATTGGTTGGACAACATCTCAACGGCGATATATAGGGTCAGCAATTATGTACTTGCGAGCTATAACTTTGCGGAGAAAAGGCGGCAATGACTACTTAAACGCTGATCAGCTGGATTGGGCCTTTCAAATAGTGAAATCACCGAACGTTATGTCAACTTGATCTGCTATGATGAAAGAGATAACTTTAAGTTGTCTCCTTCAGAAGGCGTGAAATTATTAATCATCCCAAGAAAAAAGAAAGTTCGAGTGAGAGTGAGGGTTTTGGTTATGTGCAGAGAGAGGAAAGTCGGTGGGAGGTCCGAGCCGTATCCGATGGTGGGGAGTGGAGTTTAGTATGAGAGTGTGTGACGGAGGAGGAGGAGGAGGAGGAGGAGGAGGTGGTGGTGGTGGTGGTGGAAGCTAGGAGATAGTGTGAAGGGTGAAGGTGTAGGGTGAAGGTGAAGGTGAAGGGTGAAGGTGTAGGGTGAAGGTGAAGGGTGAAGGGTGAAGTGTATGATCATGGTTTTGGGCGTGGAGAAGAATTGTGGTCAGTGGTCAGTGGTCGGTGGTTAGTGGTCAGTGGTGGGTGAGTACGGTATACTGAATGTGGCAATTTAAGAGGTTTGGTGGTGGAGATCCATTGGGCTTGCTGTGTCTGTATGTTCTGGTGTTTCTCGTTTATGAGTTCTTACTTGTGGAGATAGCGATGCGGGTGCGGGAAATAGAGGATGTTAGTTTAAAGAAAGCTCTGACTTCTGGGTTATAGAATATAGTGTTTGTGATATGTCTGATAAGTTGGATTATTTTCTTTTTTTATATTGTTGTATTTATCATTTGTACTTGGGGAAGGGAAGGTCCAGTTTTAGGTTTCTTGTTCTTGTTCTTCTTTTTCCCTTCGTAGGCCTGGTTAACACCGTCCCCGTAGTTTGTTTGGAAAAAGTCGGCGTTTGGTTTTCTGAGGCTATTAATTTTCGCAGCAATTCACTACAAGTACGGAATTAACTATAGTTCCACGGAGTATGGTGGAAATTGGCAATGGCATTGTAATTAGGGCGTTGATTCCTTTGAATTTCTATGGAGCTATTGTTCCGCTTAACTATTTCTGTGATAATTTTGCAATAGCCATGCAAAAATGAGTAGGTAAAGTGCATCAAAATTTACCCATTTCTTCATTGCTCTTGCAATCCACAGATACCTCAACCTAGCACGGAGAATCTCTTCAGGACAGTCGTTTCAACTGATTCAAAATGGCTTTTATAAAATTGTCTAGATTTAGATCTATAAAACTATCGATATTAGTATAAATAATACATGCAATGACGAAACCACTCGACAACAGTACCGATTCTATCTCCTCAACCAAGAGCTATGCCTTTCCCTCCATGTAAACTCCCTCACACGAGTTGAGTACCCTTGGACTCATTGTAGGCTGTTAATGTGGTATGTACAAGTTCGTAACAGCCCAAGAAAATGGCTCCTCCGGCACTAATCCAACATGTTCTTGGTCCTATACCCCTCAAGAAGGTCGAATAGCCTTCCTCTTGGATCATGGTTTTCACTAAATGGGCCACGCCCACTCTCTCTGTATTAAGCATGATTCTGGTCTTTATAACATCAAGAGGAGTAGTTGCAGCCGCTGCCACACCTCCAGCTATTGATCCACAAAAAGCACCCTTGACCAAAGAAAGGTCCTTTCCTCCGGTAGCAGTGGACCATTTCTTCTTTAGAAACTCATAAAGTGGGAATTGTATCACGGTGAAGGGTATTTCCCTAATTATGGTAGTATTCCAGCCTCTATATAATCCTTTGAAGACTCCCTCACCAGATTTGTTCTGGATTAAATATAAAAAGTTCGACCAAGATGTTGACTTTCCATTGACTCCAAGAACACCAGTCTGAGTTCGTTGCTTGATGACTTCTCCTGGTACTCTCACAAGACATGCTGCAATTTCACCACATGACGCAGCAAGCATATGACTATGGGTAGGCTTTAAAGTATCTTTGGTGTAGATCTTCATTGAGTCATAGGTTACAAAGAACAACGAAGCAGATGGTGCCGAGGCTACCACACATGAGCCCAAACCTTTATAAATTCCACTCCATCCTCCGTTCTTGAAGAATCCTCCCTTTGCTTGAAGTCTTGTTTTCAAGGTATCAATTGGAAAGAATGCCAAATCGGTAGACGTTCCAGCACAACCACCGCTCTAAACGAAAAAGAAACGTTAGCACTTGAATTAAAAAAGAGCCATTGGCCTTGACACCTTCTAGTAACTTACTATGAGCGATATCACAAACGTCAGGTTGTCCATGATGGAAATATCTCCTACTAATGGCGTACTCGAGAGCCGTTGAAATGAAAAATTCCAATCGCAATTTATTTTGTTCTTTGGAATCGCGAAATTCGGGCATTTGTTGCGTGGTAGCGCCGATGTTATATGTGAAGATGATTCAGAATCATATTTTTGAATCATAGTGAATCATTTTGTGGTTTTGAGTATTGGAAAGTGCCTTCGAGCATTATATAATTAGTCTATGTATATAGGTGTACCTATAGCGTTATTGCACTTTCGATGATACCAGGTTATGGAGTTTCCACGCTTACAGTCTTGGAGTCACTACGAACTTGTTCTTTCCTACTCTTTTCTTCTTACCAAACTTAAGTATGATCAGATCTACCTTTACACCGTGAGGAACAAAGTCCTCGATAAATGGAACAAAGTCGTCGTAGTTCCACAGCTTATCCAATTGGAATAGCTGCGAGAACCTTATGGACAAATTCGGAGACAAGTCTTCTGGCTTGACAAAGCGCATTCTGTCCTCGATAGGCTGGCAGTAGTAGCCCCTTAAGTAATGCAAGTCCAAGGAAACGTTGTAGAATGTAGGAAGAGACGACTTCCATTGGATAAGAAACTCCTTGGAATCGACCAAGGTGGTTGTGAGTTTGGATAATTCGTTGATTCCGAACCATTTGGCAATTTTGAAATTGTCCAACTGCAATCCCTTTTCCTTCGGGATGGAAAATTTGTTAACGACAGTGTTCAACACTGAATCGTCTATGGCCCCTTCCTGTTTTGATATTGTGGATCTTAGCTTGTCCATGTCGATGTTATCAGACTTGTAGTTGAAGTCCTCACTTATCAAAGTAGTGATAAGCATAAATAACACCTCGGTGATATATTCTACGGACAATATGTATACCTGGCCACCTATATCACATCCTCCGAGCTCGTACCAGGTTTTATAGAATTCTTCAGTGGAGATTGGTGAGTTTTCCAATAGCTCCAGTAATGTGATCTTACGGGCATTTGTATTATTAGTGGCATCACTTAAATCGTCTCCGTGATATCTTGGCAAATCGTCTATAACTATCGATCCCTTTGTATCTGTCAATTCGTACTCGTAGGTACTTTCACTGAACCCGATCAAGTTGTTCTTTTGGTTTACTTCATGATTCGGCACTATGCTCTTGATAGCTTTGATCTGGCGGTCCACATTGGCATTGTCCATCAAAAGCACCGAGTTTGAATGGTTCATTTGTCTCATTTTCCACGTCTTTTTCGCAGAGCATACTACTAGCTGCGCCGAATTTGTTGTTGATGACTTTATCACCAACTCTTGAATTTCATTCTCTTTGATATATGCTAGAAGGTCTGGCGGTAACTGCAAGAACTTGTATGCGTAGTTTTCGTCATACGACGTCTGTTGATATAGCGAATACGACTCCATGATACTACAACAAACAACAGTCTAATCACCTATGCATATATATACTATACTACAACTCTACTGTCTGTATCTCTCTCTCTATAACCTCTCTTCATTAGCTAAATAATGGCACCCAAACGCGTTGTGGTTTTTTGGCGCCAAAAATTTACGATATGAGCACACGTGACTTCTAATGAAAAGGCTGCAAACTTTTTGTACGGTAAGTGGTTAGTTACACTCTTATTGTAGTGGAATACTACAGTGACATATCATACAATAATACAAATGAATTAACAAATCAAGTAGAACTCTATAAATATAAGGAATAACTGCATGCTGGATCTGAACTCTCGGGTGGAAAGAAGAAGTGCTGGGCAAAGGAAGCGAAGCGAGACCGGTTTGGTGACGAGAGCTACGGGGAGCCCCGTTCCAAAAAGAATAAGAGTAGAAATGAAGGTCCAATTACGGAGGACAATAGGTATTAAAAAGGCGGTGTAATAACCATTCGTATTTTTTGGTGGATGAATAAGATTAGGACTTGTTCTGTTGACTCATCAAATATGGTGGATGAAGGTGTTTTGTAGTTTGTGCTAAAGACTCGGATATCGCTAGAAGTTCGAACCTTGGTTGATATTTCTGTCTCTGACACCCAACTCACCGTTGAAGAAGTCTTCGCTACCGACTTTCTCGTTCTTTCTCCAGAAAGTCCAGCCTCCACTGCCGTAATCTTTGTTAGATCTTCTCTTCAAGTAGAATAATACTGAGATAAGACCCACTAAAATGGAACCACCGATACCGACCACAACACCAACGACGATTCTATTGGTGTGGGATAATCCTCCGTTGTCATTGTCACTGCTCTTATCATCTGCAGCAGAAGGCTGAGAATCGTGGGTGACGACAGAAGTTTGAGTTACCACAATGGTTTTTCCATTGTCTACAGAGTTGAAAGTTGTCACAACATGAGACGTAGTTTCGGAAGGGCTGGTGGAAGGCTTCGAAGTGGAGTCAGTATCGCTGGAAGTCTGACTTGGAGCGTTGTTTGATGTCTCAGAAGGAGATGGCGAGGAATCGGAAGTTTCGTTACTGTCATCATTCGCTTGAGAAGTTTCCGATCCTGTTTCTTGGGCAAAACCATTGGAAGACTGTTCTTTCGAAGTTTCAGCTGGTTTACTTGTCGAGGTACTGGATGAACTACTCAGCGAAGTGGTATCTGAGTGAGTCTCTGAAGTAGGAGCTGTGCTAGCTTCACTGGATGGAGGGAAGAAGTCTGGAGAGCTACTACTTGTGGCATCGAATGGAGGCTCAGCAGAACTAGTCTCTTGGTCAAAAGGTGAGCTGGTTTCACTAGGAGCTTCGAAGGACGAAGCAGGCGTGGAAGCAGCACCGAAAGGATCGATGCCAGGAAAACTCGAGTTGTCACCATCAGCTCTCTTGTGGATCTCGGTCATGGTGTTTTGGTTGACTACGTTGTAGCCCGACAACTTCTGCAATGGGTATTGCAACAACTTGTCGAGGAGCGATTCGTCGATCACAGATTCCTCGAAAACTGACGACTGTGCTGCTTGGAGTGATACCGATGTAGCGGTCGTGTTATAAGGAATGGCGGTCGGTTTGGAGTCGCCATGATGTTTCATGTTACATGAGAATCTTATGGTCGAGTGTAGATTCAACGTCACCAAGCCTACGACTGTGATGGCCACTACAAGGACGATAGAACGGAGCAAGTGCATGCGGTGAACGGGGTGACGGGCCTGGGAGCCAGTGGATTCTGGTTTCATGGCTGGTGGTGTGATATGAGTGGTTGAAAAGGACAAGAACGAGACTTGTGGACGGTTGTAATGGAGGTTTTGCTGAGATACCGCAGAAAACACTGTGTTGTGAATAACGAGCGAAGCTAGATGATGGAGGAAGCTCGACGATGATATCTGGCTGTAAGCTGAATAGGAGGAAAGAGAGAGAACGGAAGAGAAAATACCTAAACCTTAAGTTCCGGTGGTATAATAAAAATTTCTTAGTCTCTAGTAAGGGAACGAGAGAGTAACAGTGGAAGACCAGAAGACCCAACGACGAAAGAATACCAAAAGAGTGGACACAAGAAATACAGGGAAAGAGAATCTATTAGGGAAGAAAAGATGTGAAATGGATGAAAATATCCTTCTATTAATATTACTAGTAGAGAAAGAGGATTATGATGCACAGCATGAGTAAGACGAAAATAAAAAAAAAATTAGTCGATTGAGGTTTGAAGAATTGAGGCTGGTTTCTCAGTTAGGAATTATAGTAGGGAAAAACTAGGGAAAATAGGTAATGTAGGTGAAGAGTAGTGCTAATTGGAGTTAGATTACCGTAGTTAAGCAAGGTTGCCAATGAAGTCATAATTATGTAATATTACAAGTATCGTAATAGGGACACATGTATTGCGATTTAATGTTAGCACAGTTCAAGCAGGACTACATCAGCTCGTAGAATATTATTCATTGGAGGTGTTACATTAGTGATATTTTGTGGATGATATTTTTATCGCGGTCTGTTATAATATCACTCAAAAGTCTTGCGTTGGCCTGATGGTCACGGTATCGCCACGGTATTATTTGCTGGTATTTTCAGTGATTATGGAACAGGTGCTCTGGCTTCACCCCAAAGCTGAGACCAGGGTGCCTCCAGAAAACCAATCTGGTGGTATTGGTCAGGTACGCTTCTGGTGAATGGCACTCGTCTACTGAGGCACGCTGGTGCTGCTCCAAATAATAATACCTCTACTTCTGGTAATATTACGGTGTACAGCCACTACCAACAGGAAAAAATTTTAATACGGGCTGTGGGAGTGCACAGGGATCGGCGGTGTTGATGGTCTGGAATGGCTCAGGTTAAATATAGCCCAACGGTGGAAGTTAGCTCTGCGGCAAGGGTGTCGAACAAAGGCAGGCCATCAGCAGGAGTGTTTACAAGTGCATGGTACGCAGGATAGCCATTTTAGCGAAGAGTATCTAGAAATGGGGGGAGACGAACAACGGGGCGGAATGATCAGGGAAGTTGATGAGAGAAAGGGGGAGGAAAGAGCGGTAAGCGAGATTGGTGGTTACGAGTGGACGAGCGCTGGAGGCTTGGTTCTATGGGATTCCGTTGAATCGCTTTAGTTGTTAGAAAATCTGGTGCCCGGTCTCCTTCCTAGGTCTCGGTTCTTCTGGTCCCTCACTAAAGGGCTCGTCAAACAATAAGGTATGAAACAATACGAACGTAAATAATTTCGCGTTTTCCAAGTAAAGCATTTATCATTGATACATGCTCCATCCCATAAAACTACTTGTGTGCGCAGTTGTAGATGTCACCTTTCGCCACCATGAGATCTTGCCTCAACTAGGGCAATGCTGAGACGTATGTACTCATCTGCACTGTAACCAACTTGATTCATTGCTTGATTCATATGATATCGGCAAAACTGCATACGACCCGAGCAACAATGGGATCGAGGCACAGACTTTTGCGTTGGCGTGGAAGCCAGGGTCGGTTGCAGGTTGGAAGGACCGTGACGTTGCAAAGTGAAGTGATACAAGCGCGAAGTGGGGCATTGGAACAAGCATAGGAGCAAGTAAAGTTGCAGGATTTGTCTTGGGTTCTATTGGCAACAGATTTTGACATTAGGTTACCGGTGCTCGATGTGGAGGTGTAGAGTACCTGACTGAAAAAAAATCGCCGATTTGCAGCCGGTGACGCATACAATGAACGCCCGAGGAATCGGTAATTCTTATTGTTTAAAATGCTTTACTGTACGGGTGATATGAGTTCTAGAGGTTGATTACATCTGGGTGATATATCATGGGGTATCTTGGACCTGGTAGTTATGTGCCGAAACCCGTGTATTCATTTGCAGGGTGGCTTTAAAGGTATTAACACTCCGTAATTTAATTCACTATCCTAGTGGAGCACTCGGGTTCTTTGCGTGCAACAAGTGTCCATACATAAACATATAATAGTTGTTTTGCATAATTATGATCGTTTTGAATTACACTGCCCGTTCTCCTAGTCTTCTTGCTACGGGGATAAAACTCAATGGGCCATTACTAATTTCCTATAGCCGGTGAATCATTAATTTCAATTTTGTTCGGAATTAGAGCGCCCTCCTTACAAGCATTAACGGCGGCTTTTTACAGCAATGTATGCCATTGCAAAAGAAATCATAATCGCAATACAACTACATACTAATTTTACGTCTACTTCCATTGAAACCATTGGTACCATATATCATCGATATAATTGACTAAATTAAGTAGCTAGTGACGCACTCTTAACTACTCTGCCTTTGTTTGACGGACTTTCACTCGTATCTTCAAACAAATAAACTATTCCTCCGTAAACCGTACTGTACCAGAGCTCACCCCTACCTCCGCAACCCTAACTGTTATGGCATTATGTCCGTCCGTTCCAAAGTTTCTTCTCTCTACTGATATCACCATTTGATCATTCACTGCATATGAAGCATGACAAAACCACCCATCACCAAAATGTCAGCAAAAAATCGTCGATAGTTCCGCACTTTGATGTGAGTTCCTGTATACTGGACTGGAATATTCCAGAAAGTTCCATGACTTTCCAGAAACGGAAATGCTTCTAGCATATTCTAGCAGTGGATGCAAAATCGCAGGGGCGAAATCATGATATCTCTGGAGTGGTATAAATGACACTGGTAATTTCTTATTTTTGAAGAAGATTATTCAGAGCTTATCATTCTACTTCATCAAGTAAAATACTATTACAACTACCAAAACAATAATACATCCAATGTTTGCAATCAATCCATTCTACCCACAGCAACAGAGTGGTTATGACTTCGACTCGTTGATCAACCTCTTAAATGGTGCTCAGAGTCAACAATACCACGAGCAGTCAAAGCCCAAGATAATCAAAAAAATAGAAACGGAAGAGGAATTCCAGATCCAGATCTACAAAGAGACTGGAGACTTCAATAACTATGAAGTTAAGGCTGTTAAGGTCACCAAGCAATTCCCTCAACAACCTCAGTTGATTAATGTGGTTTTGCAATCGGCAAAGGACCAGTTCAAGAAGACCTTCCAATTCAGAGAACAGGACATTAAGGTTAATGAAATTAACTGGGAATGGTACAAGCAAGAGAACATCTTGGTTTTGAACATTCCAAAGCGTGAACCAGTTTGTCACTCCAATAGTGTCGACGATCTCGCTTCCTTACTTCTTTTCCCATTTGGTTGTGTACAGCAACAGGCCAACCAACAATCTCAAGGATTACAAAGATCAAGATCTGAAGAGAGGGCACAAGCCGAAACTCAAGAAATAGCTAGAAGAGAAGCTATTAGAAAAGCCCAAGAAGCTGAATTGAAGGCCAAGAGGGAAGAAGAGGAAAAGGCTAGAAGAGTTGCAGCCGAAAGAGCTAGAAGAGAGGCTGAAGTCAGAAGAAGAGCTGAACAAAAGAGAAGAGTTGAAGAGGCAAGAGCAGCTGAACAAAAAAGAAGGGTTGAAGCTGCTAGAATAGCCGAAGCTAAGAGAGCAGCTGAAATCAAGAGACAAGCTGAAGAAAGAGCCAAATACGAAGAACAATTGAAAGCAAGAGAAGAAGAAAAGAAAAAGAATTACGAAGAAATCGTTAGAAAGCAACAAGAGTTCTTGCAACAGTTATTCGGAGGCTATTTGGCACACCCAGGTTTCCAATACTCTCAGGAGCCTGCAAGAAATGCTTCTCCTCAACGTCAACAACAACAACAGCAACAACAGGAAGTACCAGAATACTCTACGCCACAAGTGGCTAAGGAGGATTCAGCCAAAAAGGTCGCACCTGAACCAGTTAAGCAAACCAATTACGAATCTGACAATGAGTCGATCAGTTCTGAGGCAGAGACTCAACCATCTTCCCCTGAATCATCTCCAAAGTTGAACAAGTCGAAGGTTGATGAATCTGACGCTGTCCATAACTTACACAAGCATCCATCGCTTGAAACTGTTGAGGATGAAGAATATGTTATGTTCAGAAAGAAGTTTGGTGACAGCAAGTAGTCTTGTTGGGACATCCATCATGGAGGCAGATTTCGCATTCAATTCACTGCTATCCACAAAGTTGCATAATGGTCTATATGACCCTTTCGTTTGGTTTCCGGTTAATTTATATAATGCATTATAATACACACCATTAATAAAGTTTTAAATTTATTCAATGTTTGACCTTGTAGATAATTATTAAAAGCGGTCCTTTGATTTATGTTTATTGGCTAGTAATTTATATAATACACCGCTAATTCAGTACCGTTCATTCAACATCTTGTAGAACTACTGCAAACAGGTAAACATTGCGCTAAATGGAGGGAGTGCCATGAGTTATATCCAATTTTCCTTCTTTTCCTAGACAGCCACTACTGTTTATCTCTGACCTTAAGCTAAATTTCCTCCTAGGCTGTCATTCTCTTGTTACACTCCATCGTAAGTGTATTCCCACACTTTATCTCTTTTTTTTTTTATCGAAGAAGTAACAGCCTTTCAAAGAATATGGGAATAGAAAATCGGTATCCCATTACTATTTCTATTCTCTACTACCTCTACTACCTCTACTACCTCTACTACCTCTACTCCCACTACTCCCACTACTCCCTACTCCCACTACTCCCCCTACTCCCTACTCCCTACTCCCACTACTCCCCCTACTCCCTACTCCCACTACTCCCTACTCCCACTACTCCCTACTCCCACTACTCCCTACTCCCACTACTCCCTACTCCCACTACTCCCTACTCCCACTAATCACACCACCATTTTTCGCAGTCGCAACCAATCCCTCACTATTTCCCTATTCGTCCACCACGAAAAAAGGTTTGCCTTTTTTGCTTGCGACCATCAATTTACGCTAAATTGGTAGTACTCTTCTTCTTCAAGGAAGACTAGTAAGACAGCGTTAAATACATACCACAACGCTTGAATCGAGTCAATTCCATCATCACCTCACTTGAATCATGTCTGTAGCCAAGTCTATTGGAGTTTTCGGAGGAAGCGGGTTCCTCGGAAGGAAAATCTGTGAGGTTGGTGTTCAGAAAGGATACCAAGTTACTGCATTCTCGAGATCTGGAGAACCTCCACAAGCCGTGATCCACCAGCCATGGATCACTAAAGTCAATTGGGAACCAGTGGATATCTTTGATCCTAAGAGTTACTCGGAGAAACTCGCCGCGTTTGGAACTGTGGTTCATTCTATCGGCCTTCTCTTCGAAAACCCATCGTATAAGCGTAGCATGAACTCCAACTTCAACTTCCTCAATGATATCCAGAACTTTGCTACTTCGCTAAAAGGATCCAACCCCATGGATAAAAACGAAACAAACACGTACGAGGCTATCCAGCGAGATTCTGCCGTTCTTTTGGCCGATAACTTCTTGGAACATCAGAAGGAAAACCCCACTTATGTGTATATATCAGCTGATCTGCAATTCCCCATAGTGCCAGAAGACTACTTGACTACGAAGAGGGAAGCAGAATTCGAATTATCGTGCAAAAAGGGCTTGAGATCTATTTTGGTGAGACCAAGTTTCATGTACGATGATAGTCATGAAGGGGGATTGGACAACAGAGACATTTTGGCCAAGTTATTGAAACTAGGCTACGGTACGAAGGAGATCATTCTTGGTGACCGCATTACATTTTTAAACAAGCAAGTAAGACCACCAGTTTCAACGACACAGGTAGCCAGACTGATATACGAGAAGATCGAGAATCCGGAATTCAAAGGAGTTGTCACTCTAGAGGAGATCGGTAGGCATTAGAGGGAAGTTAACGAAGCATATGTTTGATTCTTCCTAAAAAAATTCAATTTTGCCTTCTTAAACCGACAAGGAGGCCGTACAAACAGTCAACGATGATACTACGAATAAATGAAAACAAAATCTTGTAATTATATTAATCAGTCATTAAAATTAAATAAATAAACGTTATGGAATTAGGGATGGAAATGAAAATCTAAGTGAAGGCGATCGCCTTGGTGCCGTTGAGAACAACTACCTCTCAACGATCTCTATCTTTATAATGCAGGTGGGATATTCATAGAGAAGCCGAATTCTCGTCATCTCTTCTTCGATGGCTTCTCATACTGAACTTCTTGTTCCTTGTTCAGACAATTTGCGTAACTTGAGCCTAATTTCGTCGATCCACTGAACATCGATTTCGTTGATATTAAGATCTTCTGGGACTAAGATCTCGTCCATAGAGATCTGAATGGTGTTCAAATTTGGGACGTATGTGATTCCTTCGATTGCATCATCGTCCAGAGAAATGGATTCGATTTCACGTTTCTCGGCCTCCTTTGGTGGTTCCACGGGTTTTCCCAATGGAGCAGGAGTCCACCAGTAGACTGGATAACTTCTCACGATATTTCCTGTGATACATGCTACACTGATGATCAATAATGATGAGATTATTTGGACTGGTAAGTACCACCAACTCATGCTTCTGATCCCATCATCAATGGAAGGTAATAAGGCTGAGGCTCCAGCCGGAGGATGAACGCAATTGCATATGGACATCACTACCGACGCAATAGCGACACTGATTGAACCACTTGCCCAGTAATGGTCACGTCCTCCTTGACTTAACAGAAACAACTTCTGGATACAAATTCCAATGAGTGAGGACAAGAAGTGTCCGAGGAACACACTTCTTGGTTGAGCTAATGGGGCCTGAGATGCGTTAAAACAAAGAATGGCCGAAGCTCCATAACTCGCAATGATAATAGGAGCATTGTGGTCAGAGAACACGGTATGACTCTTGAATATTCCCTCTATCAACGAAAGTCCAACAAACGTACCGATTAACGTTTCCAACCAGATGAAGTAGTCAGCCCTTGGTGGAGGGCTGTGAGCACCGAGGAACCTGCCAATGTAAGGAGGTAAACGCTTGAGCTTATTCTCCGGTATATACTTGTTGAGTACATTATCTATAGTGAATTTGAACACCATTTCAGTAGTTTTTTAATGCGTTTTGTGCGATGTGTATAGCTTCAGTTGACCGTATTGTCAAATACGTAAATTTCCCCAGGTTTTCAAATAAGTGGAGCTGTTGTATAACGAACGATGGTAGTTGTTTCTGTGTTTATTTTAAAAGTTGAGTTAATAATGCCAAATTCTTTAATATTTATAAGTAATTCATAGTCCGACGATATCTCTTCTTAAGCTAGAATTACTAATCTGAGAGATTATCACATTCGGTTACCTCTTCAAAGTCTTTCTTCAAACTACCTCAAAAGGGCTAGAGCGGGATAGTTTTGTGTTTTCCGGTGATGGACTTTTTCACGCGGAAGGAGTCCGCCAACCTGGCGGCGTTTGAACGAAGTCTGATCAGAGTCATTTCGTGCTTTGTAAACTGAGACCTGTGAGATTCCACAGTCGAGAGTTCACTGGAGTTTAGCTATTTTTGACATGCCGAGAAACCCTATGTAGGTATTCACTCACCGGGAGGTTACGGCTGAAAGATGACGGTGATTGTTAGGCAGTTAAAAGACGTTTGTAGAATTTGAAGTGCTTCTCAGAGGTTACGAAAGCACTGATGACGTAAATGCCGCAAAAGCTGAATAATGGCTAACTCGTCTATTTGGGTATGTCAGTGCTATGGAAGCGGTAGGGTGGAATAAGAGTTGGGCCTCAGAATTACCTCGGTGTTGTCCAAGGTATCATTGTTGGAGTTTGAACCGAAAAGTAAGCTCTTGTTGGTCCAGTCTGGCTGGGTCCGTATGAAATTCGAAGTTGCGATTTCGCAGTCAAACCCCGCACATTCTTTTTTCCTCTTACGAAGAGTGATACGATGTTCTGGATGGATATGACGATAAGGAAATTTACTATGGATCTAAATAATATTATTCAGCAGGCTTAGTTGAACGATAAGAGTGCTAAAGATAGTAAGGCCTTGGGTAGGTGAGTTAATAGGAAATCGGATTTTCAATAATATTAATATTAGACTATATACTAAAACTCAGATAAAGTAGTAAGAATCAGCCGAATGGTAACGTCTGAGTTCACAAGAAGAAAAAGGACATTATAAAGGACTACTTCAGAGGATCATAAATATTTGCAAGCCAATTGCATCTAGCGAAGTTTCTTAATAGCTAGCATTAAGCAAGCCAGCTTGGTTGGTGGACCAGCCCTCAGCAGTTACGCTAAGGATCAGGGCCTTAGAGTAGTAGTATTTCTTCTTGTAGTACAAATCAACTGCACCATTCGAATGGATCCTGACTTGTTGTAAAGTCTCGAAGGAGTCTTTAGGTAAATTAAGCTTAACCTTGCGATCTGGCAGAACGATCTGTGTAGCCAAATTTTCAGAATTCAATTTGTCCTCCATAGTAGAAAAGACTCCATCTTTGTTGTAGACGTAAGCGACACCTTCAGCTTGGCTAGGAATTTCCAATTCACCCTCTAGGTCGATCTTCCTCTTAATCGTGATCTTACTAGGGTCGTTGCAGGTTTGAGTGACTCCAAATGAGATAGAAAGACCTAAGATGTTGAGAGCGAAAGCAGAGTACATAGTGAATTTGTTTGAATAAATGGGGTTGTTGTTTTGTTAATTTACATCATTTTCGATTTAGACAATTGAAATGCATTTTATATGAATATTTATCCAAAAATGACACCTATACCATTTCAGTTTGTTCTAAACCTTAATCATTGAATTTCACCATAGTACTCAGATAGGAAGAGAACACGGTCTTACATAAACCCAATCGAGCAAGCCACATATCCTTAAAATGTGCTGGTAGGAATTAGCGTGACACACATAGAGCAGGAATACACATGCTTCAAAACTTTAAATCATCCACATGTGTGTATTACCATATACGTATATCGAAACTCCATTATCTCGGCTATAGGCAGAGCCGTTCACTCACAGGGATTATATTATTTCGCTATCTTTTGCCGAGCTGGGACGCATATCAGTGAATTGCGCTCCTAATATGATAAGAGGAGTCATAGAAACTATGACTACGGTATGTTTGACTCCTTTTCTTAGGCGTATAACCACGGTAGAGTTAACAGGTCATCGATCTTTATGTGAAATTGAAGCCTTTTGTCGGGTTTATAACCAAATTCAATTGGGGCCGTCGTGGTTTACGCTAGGGGGTTTATCTCCTACCGAGCTTGAGAAGTATTTTGGTTCGCTGTACAGTGGAGTGCTCTTATCTAGGTGTAATTTCGGTGCACATGTGCCTAAGATAAAAAGCTGATTACGGTGGCACTGTACCCCTTTTATTTTGTAGGGAGTGTTTTTCAACTTCATGTCCCGAACCTTCTATTTTATGCGTTGTACTTCACGATTTCAAGATCTCTTGGTTAGTATCTCCTACCAAAAATGACACAGACAGTTGGGTACACGTATTTTCTCCTCTTTATAATTTATGCTCATATCATTATTTTGTATTTGTATTATAACAATCTATAAGAAAGTAAAATGGAGGCGACTGGTATTCCAGTGCCCTTCCTGCTCTATTCTACAAGTATTGACTCCCTGACTCATGTCAGTCACATTCTCTGTCTCATAAGTCGGGATATTAGCGATGATGGTATTATACACCGTAGCCCACGCCACTGAAAACATTTTTACGTCTGAGCAAGTATTTTCTGATTTCATCAGCAATGAAAACAGTGCTTGTCAAGAACAATAAGTGGATGATGTCACTTAAGTATAAGGCCTCTGTTTGGAAAATTGCTTGGAAAAATGGAATGTAAATAGCACAGAATTGTCCAATCAATGAACCAGCAACAGCAAAGTTGAACATTGGATTATTAAGTCCAATTTCAAAAATCGATTTCGAGTAATGACGACAGGACAAAGCATTGAACATGTCATACATAACGAAACAAGTGAAGGTCATTGTAGTATCTCTAGCAGTAACTTCATTGTCTGTCATCTCCTTGATAAAGATATACAAAGTACCCAAAATGATCATTGCTGCAGATTGCAAAACTCTTCTAATAAGTTGCTCTGTCAAGATCTTGTCATTACGTTTTCTTGGCGGTTTGTTCATTACTTCGTGATCAACTGGTTCCACACCAAGTGACTGTGCTGGAGGTCCATCCATTAAAATGTTGATCCATAAGATTTGCATGGCATTCAATGGGTTTGGTAATCCAAAGAAGGTGGCCAACGCGATTAACGTCAATGCTGCAATCGAGGTGGACAATTGGAAAGTGATGAAGTTCTGGATGTTGTAGAAGATACCCTTACCTTCCTCAATAGCGTTCAAGATAGTAGAGAAATCATCGTCAGTTAAGACCATGTCTGCTGCCTCTTTGGCGACGTCTGTACCGTGCTTACCCATGGCAATACCAATGTCTGCCAACTTCAATGCTGGGGCATCGTTGACACCGTCACCAGTCATAGCAACAATGTCGCCTCTTCTCTGCAAAGCCTTCACAATGGTCACTTTGTGTTCTGGTGTGGTTCTTGCAAACACAGAAACATTGTGGATGGCTTCTGCAAGTGCATGTTCACTTAATGACTCTAATTGGTCACCTGTCATGACAGATCCGTCTCCTACAATAGGCATACCGATTTGCTTGGCAATGTTCACAGCTGTAGTTGGGGAGTCACCAGTGATCATAATCACATGTACTCCTCCTTTCATTAATAAAGCAATGGATCTGGCAACGTTGGGTCTAGGTGGATCTTTCATACCAATTAAACCACAGAAAACAAGCTCAGAAGGTTCATTGTGTTCGTCTTTTTCATTAACGTACCTCTTGTTACCTCTGGCGAAACCTAAAACTCTTAAACCATCATTAGCTAATAAATGTGCCTTCTCAGAAATGCTCTTCTTGACGTCGTCCGTAAGGGGTTTGATTTCACTGTTTTCGTCATAATATTTGGTACAGAGTCCAATAATTCTTTCAGATGCACCCTTAGCAAATGTTTCACTCTTATCCATGTTTCCACTATGCACACATACAGCCATGTATTTTCTATTGGATGAGAAAGGTAATTCATACAACCTCTCTTTTGTGCCTCTAATATCTTCTAATCCAAAGTGAGGTAAACACTCTACGAGTGCGATATCACTAGGGTTTCCAACATATTTTTCATTCTCGTTGGAGTATCTGGCGTTGTTTACGATGTTTCCAGTTTCTAAGATCATGTGCATGTTCTTAGTAAGTTGGTGGTGCAATTTGTTGTCATCCAATTTTTCAACGACCAAGAAAGGGCTATTGAAACTACCCTTGAAGTCAGCGGACCAAATCTTAGTAACAGTCATGTGGTTCTGGGTCAAAGTTCCGGTCTTGTCTGAACAGATAACATTAACACTACCCAAAGTTTCGACACTAGGTAATCTTCTTACAATGGCTTTATGACGAGCCATTCTTAATACTCCCAAGGCTAAAGTAACAGTGACGATGATTGGCAAACCCTCGGGAATTGCTGCAACGGCTAATGATACGGAGATCTGGAACATATCTAACCATGAACGGCCCTGGAAAATACCGATCAAACAGATAACACCAATGACGGCAAAACTAAAAATGGACAATTCTTTACCCAACTTATCCATGGCTTGTTGTAAGGGAGTCTTTGGTTTTTCGATCTCGGACATCATCTCAAAAACAGCTCCGAACTCTGTCTTTGCACCAGTTGCAACTACAATACCACTTCCATGTCCATCACGTACGAGTGTTCCCATGAACGCAATAGAATTTCTGGTGGTGACAGGCGGAACCTCATTACCAGCAAAACTAATAGCTTCAACGGTTTTCTTTACTGGTCTGTTCTCTCCAGTTAAATTACTTTCATCAATGCTTAAATACACGGCCTCTGTAAGTCTAATATCGGCAGGAATTCTGTCACCTTGAATAAAGTGTACTAAGTCACCTGGAACAAGAGTGGAAGCTAACACCGTAGAAGTGCTACCGTTTCTGGTCAATTTGGCCTCAGCTGGTACTAATTTGTTCAATGCTTCTAATGACTTTTCCGACCTATACTCTTGGACAAATCCTACTGTGACAACTATAGTAATGGCCAATGTAATTGACACGGCATCATCAACGTTTCCCATCCAGAAACTGATAACCGCAGAACCGATTAAAAGTAGGATAAGAGGATCCCCGTAAAAATTACCGAGAAATTTCAAGAAGAGGGACTCTTCTTCATCATTCGAGAGCTCATTGACACCGTGGAGAGATCTTCTGTTTAATATATCTTGGCTGTTGGACAACCCGGTGATCACGTTGGTCTGGAGTTCAACAGCTGTATCCTCGGCAGACTTTTGCGAATACCGTATAGACGGCGAAGACGAACGCGCTGGAAGAATATTTGACTTTGCCTCAAATGGATTATCAGAAGTCATTGTGAGTAAAATGGCTTATTTATGATTATGAAGACTTCAGAATGCAAGTTTTGTATGATATCGAAGCAATAATGTGGTCTTTCAATAAAGTAATAGACCCTTTAAGATTGCAAATTAATATAATGGTGAGTGTACTAGTTGTGACAGTTACACTATGAGATCAACAGATGAGATTAATGAATTGTAAAGTGGCTTTGCGGCGAATGCTTAGATGCGTTTCGTGGCTGTGATTTGGGCGATATACAGACAATCGATCAAGATATGACACTTGAGTAACGGTTGGCTAGGTTAGTGATTTGGAGATGACCAGGTTAAATCGCGTCTTACGAATGAAATACGGGTTTGGTTGATGCGATACTCTCCGATAGGGTTGAAAACCAGATTCAGATCAAGTTTTCGTGGTTTTGCTAATGGTATGGCTCGGCGATCAGGCAGTAATGGAAATGCTGATTCTGACAGGTCACAGACAGCCAATGAAATGATCTATGACGAGGAAGAGAGGATCGGTTCTTGGCGGAAGACGATACGAGCGAAATGCGATCCGATTCCAGCGTTTTTGATTGCTAGCAGCTGTCACGAATGTGTTAATTGCCACCCTTTTGCCCAAGAAGAATATGTTGCTGAACCTCTTACCAAAGCCATTTCTTGTAGCGGCTGTTGAAATTTTTTACTTTACGTGTCGTTTACAGTTTGGGCGGTGGAACAATGGTGATTTAGTGAGAGACAGGGACGGGAGTTTGCAGTTTGGTGCGAATGGGTTGACCGTTTTAGTGAGTCTTAGTGAGATTAGTGGGAGAGAGTGGGAGGTGCAGGGGATGAGTTAGTGGGAAATGGCAACTGGGAAATTAGTGTGAAAAGTCCGTAGAGAAAGAAAATAGCAGATTGAATGTGTATGAATGAATGAGTGCAAAATGGAGAGAGAGCAGCACAGGGCGAGAGAAAAATGGGGATCGAATACCGAGAGATATGGACGGTGAGGGAAGAGAATGGTACATTGAAATATCGTGTCATAATGTAAGAGCCATTGTTTTGTTAATGTCTGTACTGGATTACTATAGTTTGTTCTGTATTACTATATTTTCTCTGTTTGTTTGTTTGTTTGTAGGTATGTATTTACTGTATTCACTATACTTTACTGTATTCCATTATACCACTGTATTTTAGGGGGCTTTATCGGAGATGAACTCTGCGAAGAGGAAGAATCGGAGGAGAAGGTGCAAACAGAGAGAGATTTGCGAGTGGAGATCGTACGAAAATTGTGTGTGAGCCTGGGAAATGTCTACTGCGCGTAGATAACACGCCAGAGAAATGGTTCCAGCGAGAGAATCAGTACCAATAAATGAGAAAATAGCGACAATGCTCGGTACGATTTTGTCTGAGGTGGGACATGCCCCTGTATATCTTCAGTAATTAGTAGAAGGAGGTAGGACGAGATATGCCAATTACTTTTCAAATTAATGAAAAAGTATACATAGTAGCTTATCAACTACTCACGAATTCTGGTGAAATTGCCGATTCGGATGTCTTCGAAACACCGACTCGCTCCACCACGAGTTCTTATTTTCCACTACAACTGATACCCCTCCCTCTCAACCTCCTCGACAGAATAGAGACTTTCTTCAGCAAATGTAAAACATAATCTTAAGCCTGATTCGGTATTACTAAGCAGCAACCTCTTGTGTGTTGTCTCTCGTTAAGACTTCTAATACCACAATAGCCTAATTTAGAGCTTATCGGAAAATGCTCTTTTTGGTGCCCTTTCGGGACATCCTGGATTTAGAGATAAGCTTGTTCGGAGTTGTATTTTGCAACAACAGCAACTGGGATGGGAAGCCACGCCGGTCTATGGAAGCCAGTTAGCCGCGAGGCTGGATATGGGATTGTCGTGTATTGTAGAATGGATATTACATTATAATGGAGGTTATTACATAACGGGGTATGGAACTTGTAATGGAGTTATTACATAATGGGGTATATAACATGAAATGGAGCTATTACATAATGGGGTATGTAACATATAATGGAGCTATTACATAAACGGGTGTTTGGAGGGGGGTATATGTTTCTTCAAATTTAATGGCTCTTCTGTGCCTCTTATAAAGTAAGGTATAGCTTTTAATAATCTCGTAGATCATTAATGGCTGGATTAATTTTATTCACAGCTCCTACTCCCATCAGATTGGACATGAAGTCTACTACATAAGCACAAATTAAGTTCGATATTAGTACCTACAGCTGTGAACCAACTTATATCCTATTTTTCGTTCTATATTACATTATTCTATATTAACAATCACTAAAATGCTGGTATTTACATGAATTTACCTCTACTGTACATGTCTCTCTATAACTATTAATTATGACCATTAACGACCGCCCCATTGACTGTCTCCAATGCGGCTTTGCCGAGTCTGTTCATCACTGCCAACCCTTCGTTGGATTCGTCTATTCCTTCAACTATGATCAAGTCAACTCCCATTTCGTCTACTTCTCTCAATAATTTGAAAAGATTACGGGAAATGTCTGGCCCCGTGGAACCTAAATCCCTTTCTATGTCTATGTTGTTGTCTATTTCTTTTGCAGCCGCAAAAGTCCTTGATCTTAATAATGCTATCTTTGTTTGGGCCAGGTCAATCTCATTCTTCTCCAAATACTCTCTAACGGCTCTCTTACCGTTGTCGCAGCTAACGAAAAGAACAACTTTGGCAGTTGGCGAGTAATGTCTATATTTCATTCCTGGGGTTCTAACAGCTTCCATTTTTCCTGCAGTTTTCTTTGCAAGTACTACATTCTCCCATTCTTTTCCTCCGGTAGTCTTGATTTCCTCTACGGAAACACCTCCTGGTCTCAATAACATTGGTGGGCTGACGAGTCCATCTATGACTGTAGATTCTACCCCAACATCGCATGCACCTCCATCCAAAATGTATGGTATTCTTCCGTGCAAATCATGGAATACGTGTTCAGCTAATGTAGGGCTGGGTCTGGTAGAAGCATTGGCAGAAGGAGCTGCTACGGGCGTATCACTAATTGCGATTAATGCACGAGCAACAGGGTGAGCAGGCATTCTTACAGCAAATGTATTTTGGCCCGCTGTCACCAATTTCGATACTGGAGAACCATCATGAATAGGTAACAATATGGTAAGCGGTCCAGGCCAGAACTTGTTGATCAACTTTTCATAAATCTTGGGTATTTCGTAATCTTTTGGAAGTAATTTTCTCTTCAACTGATCTATGGAAGAAATATGAACAATCAAGGGGTTGTCTGATGGTCTGTTCTTAGCTTTATATATAGATTTGACGGACTCGTCATTTAATGCTGAACCGGCCAAACCATAGACCGTCTCTGTAGGGAACCCCACACAGTTCGTGGTATCTACCAACTCTTTGGCTGCAATTTGAAGGTTTTCCTCGGTCTTCTTGTCATTTATTACAGGGAGAGCATTTTCTTTGTTGAATGTAATGCTGTCCTTATCGACATGCAACACTTTTGTGTCGAAAGTCATTGCTATGGACTGTTGTAGTTTGTCTATATTCTTCAAGGAAGCAAATTTGAGAGGGCCCGCGATATTGTTTCTAAAAACTACTGAATACGCTCGAATGATATTTATGCTCATTAATACATCCGTTAACTAGCTGCTCTTCTAAGAAATAGTAGCCTTCTATTCTTCTAGATATAAATGAAGTAGATCACGAAGAGCTTTGCTTCGTACGAATGAATCATCGCATCTCAATTCCGACTAATTTTTTTCAAGAAAATCACGTGTGTGATTTATAAATTGACAAATGCAGCATCGGAACTAGACTTTTTTTGCGGCCATTGATATGGTGAGCTATAGCTATAAACATGAGGTGGTTAATAGGCTTGCTTGTGGTGACGAGTGTGATGGAGTCAAAGGAAGCTCTGTCTATTGGTGTATTGGCTCTTCGTATTTTTCAATGTTGGTCTGTGGTGTCCTTTTGTCTACTATTTCAATGTCTATGTCTATGTATATGTATATTTATTTGTGGGTGCTCACTCGTCTATGCTGTTGCCTGTTTATTCACTACTTACAATCCATAACAGATTTAATATAGATTTTAAAAAATCACGTTTTCAGAGATGATCTTCTTCTCATCATCACTCAACAATTCATAGAACTTTTGGAAATGGCCCAAGTTCTTACCTGTACATTCTTTGAAAAATTGAACGAGGATGTTCTTGAGACCCTCGTCTCCCTTCTGGTCTTCGTAGTCGTCGTCTTCGTTGTCGGAATCGACATATGATTTCAACTTTTCAAAGTTGGGTACTCCAATATCATCCATGTCCTCCCATCCTTCGTCACCTCCAGCATCTCCCTCGCCCTCAACTACATCCGGAAGATAATCATCGGCATTCGGCTGCTGGCATTGGAAGTCTAACTCTCCCAACAAAAGCTTGAGAATCTTGAGAGATGCTGGAACTTGGGTAAATTGGTCAGGCATGGACTTTGCCATGGATCTCGTTATAATCAAATCTCCTTGGTAGGGAATGATATCTCCATTAACTATCATATTTTCTATTCTTTGATCACCCAATGAGAAGATTTTGCCGAGAGCTAATGCATTCTGATTAATTTTTTCATATCCTCTGGTGACTTCGAAGGATTCAAACCAAATTGGGAGGATGAGCTCAAGCCCAGTTTTCTGTACTCCAGTTTTAGGATCGGGCAAATGAATGCTTCCATCCAAAAAGTTGATCATGTCAGCCGTAGAATTCAAGACTAACTGACAAAATACCATAATCAAGTTCTCGATTGTTACCGCTTCGGATGCAATTAATAATCTCTTGACAGTAGCCTCAAGTATCTGTGACATAAAATCGCTTGTAAGGTATGATTGGAATTGGGTGATGAATGAGAGTATAATCGTACCACAGTTGTTAGCAGCACTGTCTGATAATTCGGGAGAAAGGAATTTGTAAATTATCGTCAACAAAGAGTCCACGCCTGATTCTTTCGTATCTGGATCGGCATAGTCAAGGAATAGTTTCGACGCACGCTTCAAGAGATTGTTAAACACCTCGCCAGCACTTTGCAAGATTTGGTTGTCTCCAGTTAAAAGAATTAACTTCTTCAAAGCTGGGAATGCATAAGAGAAAATTTGAGATGGTAAGCCAACCTCCGATTCTGGAACTGAACCAATAATGATACTTAATAACTCTAATGAAAGATATAACTCAGGATTGTATTCCACTGTTCCCTTGGCAATCTCTGTGTTCATTATGTTGAAAATGAAAGGTAAGGATTTCTCACAACTTACCATGTAGTCTTGTATGGAGATCTTGTTGAGTAAAGAACTTAAACTTTCCGTACTGTTAACAATTAATTGAATATTTGCTGGATCCTTAAAGGTTATTCTGAATATGATGTCAATAACATTTACGCCATCACCAATATTTATAGTGGAGGCGTGTAAGGGATCTATGTCTATAGCAAATGTGATTGCTTCCAAAAGTGGAGGTAACCCATCTTCTTCACTTTCTTCAATTAAGGAATACGCCAATTTGAAAATGTTTATCTGAATTTCTTTTCTCTTCTCTTCATCCAAATTCTCAGCAACGTTAAACAAATGCTGGTAGTACGTGCAACTGATAAGGGCGCTAAACTTGATGAAGCTTGCTGACTCATTTCCAGATAGTTGCGATGCAAAAAGAATCATGTCTGTGAATGCCTTGATTCCAAAAGTCTTGGTAGATAAGGTATCTTCGAATTTCTCGAAGAACTTAGGGAGGAGAAGAAAACACCTTGATGTGACTAAGAAATTCTCGTACGAAATGTTACTAGTAATAGAGGTTAATAATGCCGTAAGTGAAGTAGATTGGTCTACTAATTCTGCATCGTCATTCAGGAACAAACTTTCCGCAATGAACAAGTAGGCCTCTTTAACTCTCCAATCTTGTGTAGATTCCCCTCTTGAAATAAACTGGAAGATTTCATTGAAAATTTCCTTTGCATCTTCAGTATTTATCTCAGATAACAACTCATTGATCGAATCTCTTACAGAAACTGCAGAAGAAAGGGATGTAATGTCGGTAACATAGGTGTTGATATCAGCCTCGTATTCTTCGATGGTTTCCTTGGGGATCATGGAAGCATTGATCAAGTTGGACACAAGTACTTGTGAAAGTAAAGGAGATATTGACTTTATAGACAAGCTATGCTGAACAGATGATATTGTCAGGAGGAGATCACTGATGAGAATATTGAAAACCCTAGCCAGTTCGTCTAACTCTGGAGTTGTATGCACATTGATGCTCTTGTTGTCATCTACTATCAACTGCTTGTAGACATGAGAAAGCAATCCTAAATCCTCTAAAGCAATCGATAAGACTGTTCTCTTGATTTCTGGCAGAATTTTTTTATTGAAGTTTCCGATAAATGCAGTCAACACCTTGTATATGTACGACCTATAGTTTAATTCGTTAAGAAAAATCTCTTCACTAGTCTTTTTGGTGTTTTCTGTGGACTTCTGTAAGAGGTCTACAAATACTGGAATATTGCTGTTGATGTGGTGGAGAGCGTACTGCTTTCTTTCTTCTGTACTGTAAGCTTCTGGACTCTCTAATGTAGAAATTACGCTTTGGTATAATTTCATGGCAATTGTTTTAGTTTCTGCGCTCAAGTTATCACTATGCAACAATGAAATAAGGTGTCTAGTGATCTCAGCACCAACTCCGCCTTCCCAAAACTGGTCTTCATTAATCAAATCATCGAACAAATCGTTTAATACGGTAAGTCCTCCAATGGTAGCGATTTCGTCGTTCTGGTTAGTGGCAGCAGCGTATAATTTATTTAAGAGCTCTGGCCATTCATCTGGGTAGTCTGCAGAAGCAATTTGGACAATTACATAGGCACTTCCACTTCTCAATTTGGATTCTGGCGAAGATGTAGCCAAGTCGATCAAGTTCTGTCTAATTGCAGCCATCAATTCCTGATTTACAGGGGGGCCGACGAACGATTGGAAAGCAATGGACCAATAGAGAGGGATGATACGTTTCAAATGAAGCAAGCAGGACTGCCTGAGGTCAACTGGAAGGTCGTTGTTGAGAGCCAGTTCGATAAGAACGTAAGCAGCCTGTGACGGGTCTTGCAGTACTGCTTGGTTGAACTCTCTTTCAGCAGCAATACGAACAGCGTTATCGGGGCTATTCTGCTGAATGATGAGGTTAAGTGGACCGTCAGACATTGTCTCTAGCTAGAGGTATCGGTGGTATAACTGCTTTCAAGGCTTAACTTGAAGAAGACAAGAAGGTAGAATCAAATTAAGAATACCCTCTGAGGTTTGATTTTGATCTTCAGTACCAACGATCGAATTTGGTGAAGCGACGCGTAATTTTAGTGACGAATTTAGTGAGAGTGGGAGAATGTCGTGGTGGGCTTTGAGAGGCTGTTGGAGGGAGACTGTTGCAATTACTGTGTGAGTTAGCGAGTATTCGATGCAGCAATGTCGTTGGAAGTGTGAGAGACGGAGAGAGAGAGATAGAGATAAGAGAGATACAGGGAGAGATACAGTAGCCAGAGAGAAGAGAGAGGAAGAAAGACTTTTAGTACTTAGTACTTGAATACTTATGTTTTACTTATACTGAAGTAATTACTGCGACATATTCTTAGTGGGGAGAGAGGTGGTGAGGATTTTGGCTGCGAATTCTTGGTTAGGGTGATGGTTGATATGTTAAAGTTGATTACTTCCAGGATTTGCTTGTATTGTATATTTAGTATTGTCTGTATTGTATGCTTTGTATGTTTTTGTATTGAAAGTTTAGAATTGCAAGTTTTATTGCATGTTTTATTTTCTATCTTTTGATACAGTAGAGAACCCGTACCTGGAAAATATCTATATATGTCTATGGACTTCTTCGCTATAATAACGAGTTGGGGAAGGCGGCCTGTAGTCATGTATTCTGTTATCCTTATAATTGGAGCCTTTGTAGCTGCTGCTGCATCCACCCATCGAATCGGCTGGGATATCGCTAACAGTACAGCATAGCTTGTCACCGTAAAATTGACTAGCAAACCGAGTGATAGGAGATAATGGAGCCACCACAAAATGCGCTGGGTAGTAAGAATAGGTATTCAGTGTGGATGTATTCCACGGAAGTAAATGATTCACTTTTGTTTTCAGTTTATACTTCTTGGATATTTGGATCTCTTTTCTTGTAGCCTCTTCACTGGGCAATTCAATGCCATTGTGAATGCTTATGTGAGACAAGCCAACGCTTGGTGGATTCGATATCATGGCTTGATTTTCCCTAATGGACAGTTTAGACTTGAATAGCCCCTTTAGCGTACTCAGGGCTTGCTTTCGGATGCAAACGCAATACCAGCAGTAACAAATAGAATAGTCTTTGGTGAACCTGTCTTTGTAGAGTTTTGCTGTTTTTTCAAAACAATCGTCTAGCCGGGCTTTTGACACTTTGTCGTCATGATCAATTACAGATCCCAAAGGTGTTCTGAGACAATCATTGAAGTAATAGAACATTGACAATTGGTGTGTATGCCAAATCAAGTCAACATCCAAGGTGGGTACTAGCGGCATATTGGTATCAGCTTCGGTTAACATACAGAAAAAGGACGAATATCTACTGGTCGACTGTTCTAGACTTTCTCTTAGGACTGGAGAATGGAGCCAGTCAACTTCATTCATTTGATCAGAAAACCTCTCTTGTCTCAAGACACATCCGACTAAGTCTTCCCAAATGTGCAATCCCCCAGGAACTGTAAGATGAATTAAGTTCATCAGTAGATATAACCTGAGGATTAAATTCCTCTTGTTTGATAGTCCATCATTTAGTGTCAATGAGGAGCCTATTGTCTCTTCCAAAGTGGCAACCTTGAAGCTATCCAAACCTCTGCCCACAAAGTCATTCTTTATTTCACAATTTATCATCTTGGGATCTCTTCTAGACCTTAAGGATTTTGGACAAATTAAAGATGAAAAATGCTTGTACAAACCAGGAAGTGCCCTTGAGCTAGTGATATCTGAGTATAATTGTCTTTGTATCAAATGGTCATGAATTATTTCTTTGGGAAACTCACACTTGCATTCACTCTTCTCATCCATTGTACTTTTAAAATAGTAATCTGAGAAGCCATTCTTTTGGTCAGTCGAGTAAGGAATTTCTCTTCTTATTACTTCTTGACAGATGGGGCAGTATATGGTGAGTGTTCTTTCAAGTCGTGAAAATGACTCGAGAGTGTACACCCAATCGTCCAGGTCGTTCGATATTGTTTGTATTATTTCAACGTATCTGTCCTTTAGATTTTTATTTGGTTCAAAATCAAGGGTTATGTCATTTATAGCTGAGCTGAGCTTTCCTAGCGGTAAGGGGAAGGTAGCAAACAGTAAGATATCGTTTCTAATGCAATTGTCATAGAAACTTCTGGGATTCAATAAAAAAGCATGCCAAACCATAATAACGTCTAAAGGTGGTAGGAAACTATCGAGTATCTCTATTACATGTTGATCCCTACTGAATCCCTTTTCAAAACGGGCTCTTTCATTGTCTACGGGAGCTGCTGCCTCTTTCAAGTACTCTTTGAGAGCGGTGATGAAAACTATGAATCTTCTCACCGCTCTAGTTACAAATACTTGCCAATCTTTCAAATGTGCCTCGTTCGTACGGTCGGGTCTGATTCTGTCCCTCAACACTACAAAAGCCTTTAGTAGCTTTAAGTGGCTAATTGTATCTCCAAGGGAGGGATAATGAGGTTCGTTGTGGCCTTTTTCTGCTGTTTCTAATACATATCGAGAGCTTGCAAAGGTTTCGGTGCCACAGGACTTAAGTATTTTTATGTACTCTCTTGAAGTTGGTTCTATTGAATTCCCTTTTGATGAACTCATTCTGTTACGTTCTATGTTGCTTTGGTCTACAATTGCTGTTGAAGCACAATAAGATAATTTATACAATCGAAAATTCTACACTCCATTGACGACTCTAAGAAGGCTGGGTAGTCATGTTTAATTAAGATACTTTCATAATTAAGGTTTTTGGGGTGCAGTTCTCTGAAGCCGAGAATTTCGTAAATTATCGTTAATAAGACCGAGGGAAGGCTAAGGAATAATAAAAGTGAAAGCTTCGATTCCGTCAACAATAGTAAAGTTAACGGAATTTGATCTCAGTGAGTTTTATTGATTTGCATATTAATGTCACACAACTATCAAAAAATACTCCATAATGGACCATGCCCATATGGTTATAATTAGCCTCTATTTCCCCACGAAACTATTTGCAATGTGCAGCCTATTAGTAGGCTTAATATTAATTGCACCTTTTGCTTCGATAAGGCACGCGGAATATATTGCTGCGGAATATTTTGCTGTGGAATACAAGCCGCCAGGATTAATTCCGTGGTTGTTGTAAGTTTGTAGGTTTGATTTGTTAGGGGGTATATTTGTATTCATAACTAAATATATAGTATAATATAGATAGAGATAGAGGAGATGAATAGAGCCAGGGTTAAGGGGGTTAGGACTAAGAGAAACCACGAGGTCTTAAAAACTCTATGCCAAGGGCTTTAGTAAATTAGTGGTTATTACAGGGTTGTTTAAAAAACTTTGAAACGGTATTGATCTTCAAGTAGAAGATATGTTTTTTTTCAAGTCAGAGGATAATATTACATGCTTTTTCGTTAATTCATGATTCTTCACTTACAAATCCTCCAGATCAACCTCTACTACAATGCTGCGGTACGGGTCTTGAAACACCCTTACCGCAATAACCACATCCTCCCTTAAGCATGTCGCATCATACATAAGCGAATAGCCTTCACATATAACTAACAATGCTCTATTCATCGTCCCAGTCCTTTAACAAGCACAACTGAATATACTCAACTACAATATACTCAATTACTCAAAAATAGTTTATTTCCCCGAATTTTCCTCTCAACCATATAAAACCATAAATTGTGCTGATTATCGCCATCGTCTTTCGCTACCAGTTCATGACCATCCTGCACGCTTCCAGTAGTCACTCTACCAATCGGTTGATGATAGACGACATTAATAGCATTTGCCATTAGACTTCATCCTACCATAGAGTAACAAGTAAGAGAAAATGGCTGCAAATTCGTCAGTATATCCTGCCTTGGAAGAGTTGCACCTGTCGCTTTCATCGCAGCAATTGCGGATCTTGAAGAACCAGGTGGACTCAGAGCAACCAAAGGTATCTGCTCAGACAAAGTTCAACTATGCATGGGGTCTTATCAAATCAGACAGCTACAAGTACCAGCAAGAGGGAATTTGGCTCTTGACTGAGGTCTACGCAGACGACAAGAGCATGAGAAGAGAATGCTTATATTACTTGAGTTTGGGCTCATACAAAGTTGGCGACTATACCAACGCTAGACGCTACATAGATACCTTGTTACAGGAGGAGCCTCAGAACTCACAAGCAAGAAGCTTAAAGGAAACCATCGATGAAAATGTCACCAGGGACGGTTTAATTGGGCTCGGAATAGCCGGTGGAGTTATTGCTATTGGGATAGGTTTGATGGGAGCATTGATGAGAAAGAAGCGTTAAGCACTGGGTAGCTATATATGTTTAAAGTAGTTTTGCACTAATAATTTTTGTGCTAAGGAAAGTAATATACTGGTCAGAAGACCCTTTTGAAGAAAGTTATATTTGTGTTGATGTTTTCCAATGGGTAGAATGAGCATAACGGAGTGATTATGAGAGCATACCATAGACAGGTTTGTACTTCTCTTCATTTAGAAACGGATGAGAGTAATGAAAAATGAGCGAAGAAATGAAACTGAATTAATGTATACTACTCTTCTTTCTTCTTCATTAAGACATGGACAATGGTGAAGATATAGCACAGAGAATTGCGGATGTGGTGGTTGGTTCGTTTAACGGTTTGAAGTTGAAGTCTGGGAAGCCCGTAATACGATCTAATGGTGTTAAGGAATGGACTGTCATGGCAAGTATAGTGGCCATTATACGAGATGACGTGAAAGACAATGATCCTCGAGTAGTACCAATCACTATGGCTACTGGTGTGAAAGCTTTGCCTGACAAGGCTAGAGTGTATTCAAAAGGACGGTTGGTCCATGATCTACATGCTGAAATACTAGCTTTGAGGCTATTCAATTGGTATTTGGTCGAAGAGTGTATCCGTTTGAAGAACAACAAAGACTACGATTCAACTATAATCGAAATGTTTACGGACAATGAGAGCTATAGGGTTAAACCTAGAGTTCAGTTAAGTCTTTACATTACAGAACCACCATGTGGTGACTCGTCAATGCATCATTTAGCTAACGAGAAGGAGGATTCGTCGCCTTGGATCGAGCCAAGAGAACCATCATCCAAACGCCAGAAAGTTGATGATGAATCAGGATTGAAACTGGCTGTTTCAAGAGGGAGAAGTCACTTTGGCAAATTGGGAATCGTAAGAACGAAGCCTGGCCGATCAGATAGCCAGCTTACCTTGAGTAAGTCGTGCTCTGATAAGCTATGTCTCAAACAACTTCTAGGTATCACAAATGCTTTCAGTTCGATACTTTTCCCCGAAGGTGTATTCTTGGATTACATGATCTTGCAAAGGAGCAAGTACCATGAAGAAGATATGAAAAGGTGCTTCCAAAGTCGGTTCTTGGACTTGATAGAAGGAAAGGAGGGTTCTAAACCACATCCTTTGAAAGTATTACTTTACGAGAAAGACAACTATGAGTTTAATAAGCCCAAAGAGAAGGATATCGCTGAGCCTTCGCCTCTATCCTTGTTATACGTTATACCAGACAAGAAGATCCAAGTTCTACAGAATGGGGTAAGAAATGGGAGTTTCGTCAAGAATTCACTTCCCCGAAAAGGAGGAGAAAGCTTCGTTTGCAATTGGAATCTTTACCAGCAGATCCACAGCTTTAAACCTCTTGGTTTCAAGACCTATCTCGAATTCAAGGCCTCTCTTGCATCAAGGAATAAGCTTAAACAGCTAGGTACTACTACACTTGAAAACTGGAATGCCACTTCCAACGACGATTTCGAATTGTAAGTTCTGAGCTCGTCGGACTTGATGTTGTTCAATGATATCATTTAACTGTATATATGTATAGAATAGAAACCGCTAATACTACAACTACTTTCGTGTAGATATACAATCAGGAAGCAAGGAACAGTGTTCGTAAACCCATGCATGCTATCGTTATTCTAGTATCTCAATTGTACGGAAACTAATCGGAGTCCGAAGCCGAGGCTTCATCGTCGTCGTCTTCTTCAGCTACCTTAGCGGCACTGGTACCGTCACCGTTCAATTGTTCTTCTTCTGGAACTTCCATTGAAATAGCATACTGGGCACTTTCTAACAATTCCCTTAACTTCTCGTTATCCTTATTGACGTAGTCAATTGGCCTCAAATTGTGCTTATCTATAACTCTTGGGTCGGAACCCGCATCCAACAAGTTGTCGATGATGAAGTAGCCGTGTTCCGGCTCGTCTATGGTGTATTTCACTGCCAAGTGCAAGGGAGTGTCGCCTTCTCTGTTCTTGGGGTCGATCTCCACCCCTTCTATGTCCAATACTATGTCTATGAATTCCCAATTGCCGAGCTGGCATGCCATATGCAACGCGGTGTTATCGGATATCAATTCACGCGTAGTGTTTATCAAAGAGGCCAACTTTTCCTGGTCGTTGTTGAGAGCCACCTTGATAGATAGTAACAACTCGGTGTTGTTTCTTCTTGCCGCTTCTAGGAGCTGTTCGGCCACGGAAGCGCCTTCCGTGCTGCTGTTGGCGTGGGGTTCTTCGGACATCGCGTTCGGTTGTGTTTCGGGGCTCGACGGTAGTCTATGTGTCCTAGAGGCGAGAAAGAACCAGTGGTTTTAAACGCTTTCCAACGGTCAATTGAAATAGCGACGGGTTGAAAGTTGAAGAAGATCCGGTCATTGATACCGGTGGGACCGGAGTGAGTTGAGACTGCGAAATGAACCGAAAGTGTTGATAGTGAGTTCCTGTATGTGGAGGGGTGTGGTAGTGGTGGTGATTTTGCAGTCGTGGAGAGTGTAGTGGGAGAGTATACTGTAATAGTGTAATGTAATGGTGGTAGAAAGGGTTAATGGAAGGGACGAGGATGGAACGGATAAGGAGTATTGGGGTCGTACCGTAGAAGAAAAGGAACAAAATATGAGGTAGAATTTGACTGTTGGCTAGTGGAGCTACGCTTTTCGAGTTACCTTTCAGGTTACTTCTCAGGTTACTTTTCAGGTTATATAATATGGGTGGTCGATACCTCTATTCTATATTGACTTCTATAGCAATGTATATTTTACATATTATTCACACGACAAGTCGACATACCTTGGTATGGCCATACCAGAAATTGTAAAAACTGAAAGAACTAGAGAAGAAGCTGCAAATTGCTTCAGCCCCAACTTACTGGGGGCACCTTTTTTTGTAGTGACTGCCGGAAGGAGATGGAGAAAACGTTAGAACAAGGGGAAGAAGCACTGGAGAGAAACTTTAACTCAGACTTTGTGTTCATGACGTAGTTTGACTCGTCTTTAACAATATTTTGAATTATAGCATCGAACCGATTTCATTCATAGTCTCCTCTGATCGAGACACTATGTACAGTGAACGGGTAATACATCTTGCGCATTGAAGATAAGGAACAAGCTCTTTTGACCCTAGAAAGAAATACCTTATCACATTTACCTAAACATAAATTCATATAGAATTGCAACAATTTTGCATTCTCCGATTGAAAGCTTATATAAGCGAGATCAGAGATCTTTCTCCCACTCATAATGTAGTCTCAATTGAGAAAGCCATGAACGAACTTTCATGTTATCAGCTTAAAATTGGTAGCAGAAAAGTAAGGATAAATGGGTGACATTTACAGACCATTGAACATGTTAATTCGTCACAGTTCAATTCCATGTTCAACCTATGCCTACGTTACGATCCCACTATGTTCACCTCCACGTTAACTCTCCAATCTGTAGCGGATTATATGCATTGACAAATATTATGATACACTTTGTACAGTATACATTTCGTACAGTACATTGCACTCACATACATTGGCACATTTTATATGCTTCATGTACTATCCAATAGTTTATTTAATCTATTATACCATTCTGTTTTCGTTGTAACGTCAATTGTGTCTTTATTAATCTCCAATTGGCCTTCCTCTTTGTTCATACCCCACAATGGTCAAACCTATCATCGCTCCCTCTATCTTGGCCTCGGATTTCGCCAACTTAGGCCACCAATGTAAGTGCGTGGTCGACGGTGGTGCCGAATGGTTGCATCTCGACGTCATGGACGGACACTTCGTCCCCAATATTTCCCTCGGATCACCAATCATTGCCAGCTTGAGACAAGCGCTCCCAAGAAGCGCCGATAAGCCCGTGTTTTTCGACTGCCATATG
The DNA here is from genome assembly GCA_030556775.1 of Scheffersomyces quercinus. Classification (NCBI taxonomy): domain Eukaryota; kingdom Fungi; phylum Ascomycota; class Pichiomycetes; order Serinales; family Debaryomycetaceae; genus Scheffersomyces; species Scheffersomyces quercinus. Next base: position 71,281 of record JAKTUQ010000008.1, on the reverse strand, counting down.
ATGGTGTCAAACCCAGAGCAATGGATCGAAGATATCGCCAAGGCTGGTGGAGACGGTTACACATTCCACTTCGAAGCTACAGATGATCCTCTTGGGTGCATTAAGAAGATCAAGGCAGCCGGTATGAAGGTCGGTGTTTCCGTCAAGCCAGGAACCCCAGTTGAGGTGTTATTTCCTATCATTGAGGAGATCGACTTGGCATTGGTCATGACTGTAGAACCAGGCTTCGGTGGTCAGAAATTCATGCCAGACATGATGTCCAAGGTTGAACTTTTGAGAAAGAAGTATCCTAAGTTGAACATCCAGGTTGACGGAGGTTTGGCCAAGGACACCATTGCTCCGGCTGCAGAGGCTGGTGCCAACGTCATTGTCGCTGGAACTTCTGTGTTTAGAGCCGAGAACCCTAAGGAAGTAATTGATTACTTGAAGGGCTCTGTTGTAGAGAACTTGACTGCTAAGGGGTTGTTGAGTAAAGTTTAAGTATATCCTATTCATAAGAGAATAATATTTATCAACAGCATTGCCTACTTGTAGAACATGTCAATTCTCTCTCACGCAGTTATACCAGTGTAAATCCAATAAAAACTATTTAATACACCCAAAAATACCGTACTTTATCGATCAAAATGTATTAATCTCATACTATCCTATAAAAAGCAAATACTAATATACAACTAATGTAATATCCTTAGAAATACGAAATGAAAATGCGGGACTGGTGCATGCTGAGCTTGGGATTCATAAGAATGGTGAAAACCAGTAATAATATTCTGGTTCTGACCTTTAACAACGATTCACGAAACCTGAAAATGCTCTTTTGGTTTAAGTGCTTAGAAAGCTTGGACTCCCAAAGTGGTGCCCTCTCCATCAACAGCGACCTTGTAAAGACCCTTGGTTTGGTTCTCAACAACAGACCACAAAGCAGCCTTAACTTTCTCCACTCTGGACTGCTTCTCCTCGGCGGTCTCTTCGTCTACCTCCATCTCGGCGTCTTCTTGAGTCTTACCCTTGTTGCTTCTTTGGTCAATGTACTTCTGGTTTCTGGCAAGTTTCTTGGCTCTCTTGTTGGACAACGTAGTGTTGGTGACAACACCAGTAGGCTTTGGAGCCTCCCCAGTGTACAATGCAATAGCCTTGGAGTCCGTTGGTCTTTGAGCAACACCGGCCTTTTCTGAGTATCTCTCGGTAGCAGATCTCGAGCTAGGGTTCTTTCTAGCACGAGCTGCTCTCTTCTTACCCAAAGTCTTAGCATGACTGTGGGCAATGATCTTAATTTTTGGTTTATTTATCGAGTTTTTGGATGCCATTATGAAATTTTCTAAAACACTAGCTTGCTACGGAGTCACGGTATACCACTATACTAAAACACAACCGCCTACTAATACCGTATATATACCATAGAATATATCATAAATCACTTAACAAAACTGAAAAAAAAATGTTAAGCATCTCATCCTGAGTTGTCTGCAGGAGCGGTTTTTGGTAGCGCGGCAGAAAAAAAGTAGAAAATCTCCTGGGGGTAAGTCGAACACCCGATCTCAAGATAACTCTGAGGTACTCATTACAGTCTCGCGCCTTAGCCAGCTTGGCCACCAAGAGGAATTTTCTGGGGAAGTAATTTGTAGTGGTGGAGATAACTTGTTGAAGTCACGTGATGCGGTCGAAAACACCCGTACCGCAGTAGCATCGATAAAGGATTCCGTATATCGTGGGCAGGGGGGAGTATGGATATATCTGACAAATGGTGGTTTCATCTTGCTTACAAGAGACCTTTATAGTGGTCCATAAGTGCCCTTAGTCCAATTGGGTGATCCTTGTTGACTAGGAAATGAGGCTAGAAATGGACTACGATTTATTGTACTTTATCGAAAAAGCTGCGAAAAATGGTGAAATGGCACTGATTAGTGGGTTTAATGTAAGATAAGAGGAAGTAATTGAGAAATTGCAGGAAGAGAAACATTGAAGGATACGGATAGAAAGGACTTTGCTATGGAGAATTGATACTTCTACAAAGATACTCTAGAGTTCAATGAGTTCATTAAATACAACTCCTATCTTTAGGGATCCTATCTTCTCACTAAAACTGTGAACTGTGGAAATCCTAACCACGCACATGATTGGACATCAGACAACGAAATCACTTCATCATCTTCTCTCTCGCTCTCCCATTTGCATTCTAACGACGTCTCAACACCTCTACATCCATAATTACCCCTAAGTCTGCGCCTCCACATCCCTTTTTGCATCTGGAACCTCGCTAAACGGGCAATTCCGTGCTTTTGTTGGATTCCGTTCCCGAGATTTTGACTCACACTACTGCGGCATGGATGTCTTATATCCTAACTCCTATGACCATACAATTGCTATGATTGCTGTGTTTACGTCTTCTTCCTGTCGTTTCAACGCCATAATTTGGACCCAGGATCCCTCGTGAGCTCCTGCTCCGTATTGTACACCACCCCACCTCCACCACTGCTCCACACTTTCACCCAACCTCAACCCCCGGCTCTGGCATCCGCTTCTCGGCCCACTATATGCACCACCTACGGCCTTATCAGTCCACCGCTGTTCCTGCACCCAGCACAGAGCCATAGCAAGAGCCACGGCCCTAACTGTGAAGATGAATGGGCAATAGTATTATTGTTTAGTCGAAGGGATTGGTTAGTAAGCGGAGTGGAAGTGATTTCGTGTCGAGGCCAAGGTATATTTATACGTATTGGAGTCCGAGAAAGTTGGAATTACCGGTCGGAATTGTTGCTGCAAGTGAGTCTTATTACTGTAGTGTTAAGAATTGATAGTGTGAGTAGAAGCCGAGAGCCGTAGTACGACTGGAAACTTGATTGCTCTATTGAATTGGTAGTGGTATTGGCTACAATTAGAGTGTTAATAACAAAACATGGGAGAAAAATCGGGATACTCACCCATTGAGGTGGTTCCCAAGAGAAAACGGTCTTGGAGATCGTGGGCATCCATTGCTCTTGGTGCTGTAACTGGTCTTTACCTTTCGTCGTTGGTCTTCACGTTTGAAGACGGCATTGCTGAACCAGACGCAAAGAAGCTTATCTTGAAGGCATTGGAAACGAACTTGGCCGGCGAATGGTCCAAGAAGTACACCGCAGAGCCACATTTGGCTGGTACCAACTATGGCTTGGTTGAGTGGACCAAGGAGAAGTTTGAAGAATACGGGTTCGAGGCTACTATCGATACCTATGAAATCTACGTTAGTTACCCTAACGACCACGATTTGAACTTATTGGATGCTAAGACAAACGAGACTATTTACAAGGCCCCATTGAAGGAGGACGAAATCAAGGAAGATTTAACTTCTTTGGGCAACGATACCGTTCCTACGTTCTTGGCCTATGCTGCTAATGGTAATGTCACCGGTCAGTACATCTATGCTAATTACGGTAGACTCGAGGACTTTGCCACGTTGAAGGAATTGGGCGTTGACGTCGAAGGAAAGATCGCTATTATCAGATATGGAGCCATTTTCCGTGGATTGAAGGTCAAGTTTGCCCAGGAAAACGGTGCAATTGGTGTTTTACTTTACTCAGACCCAGGTGATGACCACGGAATCACTCCAGCTAATGGCTACAAGCAATATCCACATGGACCTGCTAGACAAGAGAGTTCTGTCCAAAGAGGTAGTGTTCAGTTTTTAGGTGGTATTGGTAGTGCTCCTGGCGACCCTACTACTCCTGGTTATCCTTCAAAGCCTGGTGCTGAACGTAAAGATCCACACGATAGCATTGGCAGAATCCCTGCCTTGCCAATTTCTTATAGAGAAGTCAAGCCTATCTTGGAGAAATTGAACGGATACGGTGCTAAGGTAGACCTGAAGGAATGGCAAGGTGAGTTGGAAGGTTTCGACTATTCAACAGGTCCTAGCAAGAAGCACACCTTGAACTTGTACAATGACCAGATCTACAACATTTCTACGTTGTACAACGTTTACGGAGAGATCGAAGGTGAAAAGAAGGACGAAGTAATCATTATCGGAAACCACAGAGATGCTTGGATCAAGGGTGGTGCTGGAGACCCTAACTCTGGATCTGCTACTCTTCTTGAAATTGCCAGAGCTTTAGGTTCCTTGAAGGAAGCTGGTTACAAGTTCAAGAGATCAATTATCTTGCAGAGTTACGATGGTGAAGAATACGGACTTTTGGGTTCCACAGAACAAGGTGAATATTTCGCTGACAAATATAAGCGTAAGGTCGTTGCATACTTGAACTTGGACGCTTCTACCACTGGTAAATATTTGAACTTAGGTGCCTCCCCAGTGTTGAACCATGTTCTTAGAGAGGCAGCCAAGGAACTTGAATACCCAGAAGAGGGTGTTGGTTCGTTGTACGACCATTTCGTGAAGGAGAAGGGAGACATTATTCACAACCTTGGTTCTGGTTCGGACTACACTGTGTTTTTGGAACACTTAGGTATTCCATCTGCCGACTTAGGCTTTGGTCAAGGTAAGGGAGATCCAGTCTATCACTACCATTCCAACTACGACTCCTACTATTGGATTTCTGAGTTTGCTGATAAAGGATTCGTATTCCACAACTTGGCTGCGAAATACTTGTCGTTCATTATTTTCAGTTTGAGTGAGCACGAGTTGATTAACTTCAAGTTGGAGGACTACGCCAACGATCTTGTTAAGTACTACAAGGAGACTATTGATGGTGTTCCAAAGGAATGGTTCCACCAAGAAGTCTCTAACCAAGATACTTGGGACAAGTACTTGCGCCATGACATCGAGGATGTTGAGTTCATTGCTGACTCCACAAACAACGAGTATGTTCCACACGTGAGATATCCTATTCCAGAATACTTCACCCTTCAGCAATGCAAGCACCATCAGGAACACATTATGTTCGATACCCACCACCACAAGAATGTGACCTTGAAGCACCTTATCCACAGAACACTCAAGGACCTTGAAAAGTTGAAGAACACCACTGCTGTTTTCGATATCGAATCATCTGCCCTCCAGACCAGTTTTGAGAACAAGGAATCCTTAAACTTCTGGCAGAAGATCAGATTGCACTTCCAAATCAAGCACCAGAACAAGTTGCTCCAGTATTTCGAAAGAAACTTCTTGTACCACAAGGGATTGTACGAGAGACCATGGTTCAAGCACATCATCTTTGCTAGTGGAAGATTCACTGGATACGCTGGCCAAACCTTCCCTGGTTTGAAGGAGGCTATTGAGGATGGAGACTTTGAGAGATTCGTAGAGTGGTTGGGCATTGTGTCCAAGGCACTCAGAAGAGTTACAACCCAATTGTCGTTAGTTTAGTTAGATAAGTTTTTGTGAGCTTAGTTATGTTATTTACTTTATAAGAGAAACTGACTAGTTTTTGAGAAATGTAGGTCATAAAAGTAGATAGCTAGGTTGAGAGCTTTGAATTTACTTTACAATAAACTTCAATCAAGCAGTTGAACTTTCATGTTAGACTGAAATGAAGGATAACGGTTTTTAACAAGTTGCCTTCGTAGTTCTTCTGTCATAGTCTTACGCACATAGACAACATCGTAGGTGAAACATTTGCATTTGCAAGGCTTATCCGGACTACATTCATCGACTTTTGCTCCCAAACGAGATCGGCTATAAAAATACGACTAGCTGCCGACGTTTGACGGTGCCTGAAATGGCCGGTACCTGATTTGTTTCAAGGAAATTCCCCGATGTGACCAATGTAGCCCAAAACAGCTTCAAAGTTGCGTAACACAACATCGTCTCAGGCCCCCACAATCCCTCCTGAAACAAACGGTGGCATTCATTAGCCCACAAACTCGCCTCATTCGGTACCTATCCATGGCACAACAAGAATGTTGCGAAAATCTGAAACACCCAGATCAGGCACTGCATGGCATGGCGTCCTGCAACCACCGGATTTCGATTTCGCAGTAAAAAATACCCATTTGCGTGGCTCAAAGCAGAACTACCACATTTGCCTGGCTTGATGGTAATGTGTTAGAGATATGAAGTGATGGTTTGAAGAAAGGGTAGATAAGGGACTTATAACGGAATAAGGGGATAAAATACAGGAATAAAAAGGTTTCTGGAAATTGGATTGCAACAATAAAAATTTGCAATTGTCAATTCTCTGGAACCGCCAGAGAACCAGCCCAGAACTGTTCCTATTGTCACTGTAGAATCCACCATTATTGCTGATGCCATTGTTCTTTCTGTTCCTAATTGCACGGCATTGTTCTCGATTTAATATTCTACATATTATATACATTTACTGATTTAATATTCCAAATAATATTGTTAAAGGTGTCTCGGCCAAGAATATTCTCTGGTGGTGATCTTTAAGGGGAGATTAGAGAGTGGCTGTCAGATCTTTAATGATTTATAATATTTAGATCGACTATTTTCTTTACAGTAACTAGTATATTTGGAGATCATCAACAAAGATAGTCTGTTCTGTTACGAATAACGGATTTATAAGGTTTGCGCTCACCTATAACTGTTGGATCAACACTGAAGAATTACACCGTCCAATTGTCTAACTATCTAATCGTAATAACCAATCCTGTTGTCATATCACAATGGATCAGATCTCCACAAACCTCTCGGGCAATCGAAAGCACTCGATAAAAAGCAGCAGTTCTAACTTACAGAGAGAAGCATTGACTCCATCCAATGACTCACACAAGAAGATTCCAGCTTCGTTCAATTTATCAAGAGGTGTGAACTCTCCAGTTCCTCTCAGACTTCGTCCTATCAGATCGATGCTCGACGTGAACATGGATGGACCACCAAAGTCTTATACCACTAGACCCCACGATCTGGACCTAGAGGACCACAATACAACGCCGCCAACGAGTCCTTCCAATGTGAATAATACAGACGGCTTTGCCCGTCTGGAAGTTACTGGACTTGTTGCGAAGCAAGCAAGAGAAGGCAGCAGCAGGAATCTCTACGACGCCAAATGTAGCTTCTGTAAGGAACAGCTAGCTAATGGTCTTCCTGGTGAAATTTCCATAGAACTCCTCTGCGGAGACGCTTGTCATAAGGAGTGTCTTTCAATTATGCTTGAGCAATTGGAACCAAACAAATTGCCTCTCTGTGGAATATGTGGAAAAGAAACCCGTAGTGTTAATGTTGACATTCATTCAAAAATAGTACAAGAGGTCTTCTTGCTGCCTTCAAAGCTTTCGTTTCCTACGGACTCTCCAATTAGCGTCTTCAGGAAGTATGCTGATCTTGAATCAAGTCCGTACAGCACAACTCCGTCGCCTAAGTTAACATTGGACCAATTTCAAAATAAGAAAGCTCAATCCAATTACCTATATATTCGAGAACTACGCAAGGATCTTCAGAAACCAAGGGTAGTTTGTAGCAGTGATTCTAATTCTATTACCCCTGTTGGCGAAGACTCACAGGAATTGAGATATCTAATCTCTGTAAGACCACCTCAAATCTTCCAGAAGCAGAAGATGACAGATGAAGATAAAGCCATTAAAATGAAAGTCATTAACGAAATGGAGGAAATCCTTGACAACAAAGTTACAAACTTCAAAGAGAATAACTTCAGCTTTAAGCAATTGGGCGAATTATACCTCTTCGATTACTTGTCTATCAGCACCAATGAAATTGAATGGGATACAGTATGCGTCTTCTTCTTTTCACAACTGATAATATTGGTCAATGATTATAAAATTATTGGCAAGATAGATATTCGGAAAGATATCAGCAGCGTAAATCTGCTATCAGGTGGAATAATCATCAACTTAAGAAACGAAACAATGCCTGAGCTCCAGATACAGCACAAGAATCCTGCAATAATCTTCAAATGGCAGAGTATTTTAATTCCATATATTCAAAGGAAGAAAATAGATGAAATAAACTTATTTCAGATTACTTCCAATGGATGGGCTCATATTCAGAATGTGGAATTACCTCAAGATATTCAGAAGTTCTCTAAGTTGATTATTGAGGATGGTGATATTCCATCCCTGTATTTAACAGAGACTTTAGGACTTCCTGAAGCATTGCCTTTGAATATCATCATTTCGGTACCACTATTCAATTCTACAGGTTTGCCTGACACCACCTACAAGAAGTATTTAGAAACAATGCTTGGGAATATTCTAATAAGTCTTCGTTCTTTCGACAAGATGGGGTTGATATTTTTAGGTAGAGATGGTACTGGTATGGCTGCGAAAAAGGGCACTTTCATCAGTTGTATGGATAAAGAGTGGGAAGGCTGGGATAGGATTATAAAAACTATCAATGTTTACTCTGATGTTGACGTTTTTGGAAGTGAAACTGAAGAAATAAAGGTATGCTTTGAGAAGTTGATTGACCTCAGTCCATTTATTCCACAATCCAGCAACTGTATTAACAAGTTTTTGATCTTGAATTGTAATAATTATGTTAATTCTGATCCGTCGACAAGTGTTTTAGCTGTTGATAAATTGCTTCAAAAGAAGATAGTCAACATAATCTCCAAGGTGTCACCAACAATAGTGAGGATAGGGAGTACATACACTGAAGGAGTGGAAGGACTCAACAAGATTATAGCCAACCCTGCAGAAGGATTAGCTACCCCCAACCTATCATTATCATATGGTTCCAAATTAATTAGATTTGATACTTTTAAAGACTTTAACGAGAGTTTGTCGTATCTAGTACAAGAGAAGTATCAAAGGATTTGCATACCATCGGTTACCGTGGATATTTCTAAAGTATTTGACACACAGAATATTGTATCTATAAGCGAGGTAGAAATCAATGGGGCCATGACACCCATTGTGGGAATAGATAAAATCTCGTTAATCGTGAAGGATCAAGCACCAAACACCGAGAGAAATATTATGATTAATGTCAAAATAAAGAATTTGCAGTCCAAGGCTGTTTCGGATAGGACAATCGAAGATTATGGAGAGATTCCATTATTCCTGTACAGCTCATCTTGGTTGTCCCTGGGAGAAGAAGCCAAAATGTGTTATAAGAGAATATCGCCTCTCGCTACGGGGACCGATCCGAGAACTATACTGAACGGTTCCAACACACCAATCGATTTAAAAAAGAATTCGTCTTTCCTTGATATTCCTTTATTGCCCCCACTTTCGTCGAATAGAGAACAGTCATTTACACGTCGGCAAACGGAGCTCTCGCTTCTCAATGCGTTAACTACGGTTGAGATCACTCCGCAGAACAGTAACGACATAATTATGCGTTCTGTTTCCATAGCATACGGATTTGTGAGGGAGTATTTACCGCAAAACGAAGACGATTTGCCGAAGGCTGGCTCCGCTAATGCAAGACTGGTAAACAACTTTTGCCCAGGCGAAAGTCTTGATCTCGTACTCAAACAGAACAAGACTTTCAACAACAATGAAGAGTATGTGCAGTTTTTGGTTGGACATCTTAATACGATAAATGACCTCTATTCCAAGGATCCTGCTCTTGCTGCTTTAAAATGCCGAGATTTGTGTATTTCATTAATGTGATTTCTATATAGGGATTTTTTTGGGACCATTCATGGGCCTTATAATGCTGTGACTGCAAAAAGGCTCTGAAAATACATAACCAAACAGCTCTAAATTTCATGTAGCGTGCCACCCAATTGGTTAAACTCAATGCAGATTTCGGAACGCTCCACAAACCTCCAATTGCACAAACACTGTGATGTCCCCTCTGACGTCACACCGATCTCCTCTCCTTCCCTCATTCTTTACGTCATCGCTGGTGGCCCATGCTCTTGTACGCGAGATCATATTTACAAACTTCCCGATTCGGTGTTTTTAGAATTCGAGGCTGCACAATAATATGCCAATAACAAATGCAGCATATTATTATTTGCAGGTACATTAGGGGCATTGGTCTAAATGGCTGGCTGAAACAATAAGGTTTGTTTACGTTGTTTGATCTGTCAGAGGAGCGTTATTTTATAGCACGGGGAAGTGAAACATGTAAGAACACGGTACGTAAAATTTGGGATGTGGTGATATTTTTGGAGCCATATATATATTTTGGGCTATCCGTTCCAAAAGGAAGTTTAAAATTGTATTCAAAGGTCCTGGACTATACTACAGAAAATAACCCACATCATGTCGCTTGGATTGAGTTTACAATTAACGCCTTTGGCACTCGCTTCTCTTGCCATCCTCCACATCGCTCCAGTTTCTGCTGATGTTCTCGGAGGACTTGGAGACGATTCCGATAGTGGCACGGGAAATGGAAGCAAGAAAGATACTGTGGAGAACAACGATGCCACCAAAACCCTTGTGGTGACTGAAGCCAAAACAGCAAAGACCAATACTGCCGAGACTACTGTGGCTACAACTGTCCCCACAACAGCTACAGTAATCGCTACCGATACCGCTATTAACACAGATACCAATACTGACGGCAAATCGGTATCCTTCAACAAATGGGGTTTCACAGGCTCCCAATCAGTCTGGGAGAACACGCTTACTACTGTCACCGGATCTGGATCAGATTCAGCATCCGAGTCTGAGTCTGAGTCGGGGTCCGATTCCAAGTCACAGTCTACTCATTCTATCAACGGTAACAAGACGTCCAGTGCTAATCGTCTCGGGAACCCCGTGCATTTACAAGAGAAGACCCAATGGAAGAACTTCATCTTCGTTGGTGGTCTTTTGGCATTCACTACTGTGTTAGGAGCCCTTTAAGGGGCAAAATATAGCATTATTGGGGCTCGTTCCTACACCTTCTTGCATTTTCAGTTCTCCTTGGTTTCATATTACGTTCTATAGCTTAAATTTTAAGGTACCAACTCATCGTGTATTACAATAACACCATTCCTTTGGAAATTACGTATATAGCCGACATGCCTTCGACTTTAGCCGAGCAGGCCCGTGCCGCAATACACACTACATTTTCTTCACTTGTAAGGGTTAACCGTAGACTTGATGGGTTGTCGTATTTTTCAGTGAATGTACGTTCTTTTCCTTCCATTGGAAAGCGGAATTCTCTGGGGTAATGGGCTCTGATTTTGTCTTTTTTTCTCTGCTAGTCATGACTCACGGCTGTAACCTTATACCGATTCCCTTCCCCAGTATTGTCTATATACTCTATGACATGTCTCACGTGACTCACACCAGACTGCAGACAGCGCTACATCTGCAAATTAACCAGACGCCTAAAGGCATTTGATGAAGAGAATGGTTTCTTTAGGTATAGATTGTAGTAGAGCTAAGGGTAAAACTGGCGTTTCTATATATAGGGAGAGCTAGAAAATTGGATATCGAAACTTTTCCTCCACCATGAGTTTTGCAGAAAACAGCTCGCTGCACCCTTCGGTGGCCCAAGAGCAAAGAGCCAGGTCCAAGAACAAGACACGAATGAAGCCGGTGATAGCGCCGTTAGAGCTCTCTTCAAGCTACTTAAACAGTCTTAGGTACCACTTAAATACCCTATCTCGAGTTGGGTATCTTAAGGCAATGCACCCGCCACTAGTACCAATTCTATCGGCATACATTGAAGAGTACTTCAATAGTACTAATTTCAGCCATCATCCAATATTGGTTCACATACCACAACAGCATTACTTGAAACAATGCATGCACAAAGTGTATGGTCGCAACAACATTCTCTTCTGTATAGACGTAGAAGCCTGGGAATTGAATGGAGACTTCATAACGGAAATTGGCATCTCTATTTACGACCCGCGAGTCCAGATGCTTTCGATAATGCCTTCTACTACTCAGATCCATATCTTGATAAGGGAGAACTTGGAGAAGCACAATGGACGATTTGTTCCAGATCATGCCAGAAACTTCAACGGAGGAACTTCATTTGTTATGAGTAAATATGAAGCCGCATGTTTCATACAAACACTTATAAACTTCTACTTTGAACCCAATGCAAGTCACTTGGGCAGCTCGTTAGTGGGTCATGATGTTAAAGGAGATATAAAATGGTTTGGTCAGTTGGGCGTCAAATTCCCAGAGAACGTTGATATAATAGATACACATACATTGTTTGGCTTCACAACTGGGAAGAACGGAACAAGTCTAAAGAACGCTTTGATAGCGGTTGATATTCCGTACGCCTTTCTTCACAATGCTGGTAATGACGCCTACTACACATTAGTTGTTTTAATGAAGCTATGTGATCCCCAATGCCGCATGCTTTATTCACTAGACAAAACCAAAGAAGAGCCAGAGCCAGTTGAGTCAACCCCTCCACCAGGCGATAGCGAAGGAGGAGAGGCCAAAGATGAAAACATGGACGACAGCAAAGGCAATGTAGGATCTCCAAAGGAGAACAAGCCAAAGAAGAAGTCCAGATCCAGAAATCGTTTAACGCCTAATATAGCCAACGCAGTGACGATTGAATCTGCACGAGATGCAACATCGTATATCTTCAAGAGCAGCGGTTATATTCCCGACAAATCATAGACACTAGAAATTTGCAAAGATTTACTATCACTCATAATCATTAATCATAGATTTCAATTCATAACTATACAATGGTATTCCTATTTCAACCCTATATTAGAATATATCTCTATCCCGTTACTATGTACAATTAATTAATATAAACTATTCACTTGATCCATGAGAGTTCTTTCGTAAGCCTCAGAAACAGTTGAAATCCGCAATAGAAGTCCAGCGCAAAGACTTTTCACTCTGTTGTCAATGATTGATTCCCAGGACATGCTTAGCCAAGTCTGGATTTGTTGAATCTCATTGGTGTGAGTTGCAATCAAGTACTGCTCATCTACAATGTCAAATATTAGGAGGAATCCCGTAACCGAACTTTCTATAATTTGAAGTTCATCAGTCTTTATTCTCTTCAAAAGAGGAACTACCAACAGGTAGAATTCCTTTATCATGTCTCTTAAGTTTGATGCCGAAGGATAGGCACAGTGTAATAGAAGAGATAGCGTCTGGATATAATGCCCCATAAAAACTGTGGAATAATGGCCAATATCAATCTCACCTACTTCGTACCATACACTGATCAACGGAAAGAAGAACTGCTTTCCAATGATACGATAAAAATCGTTGTATTTAGGCTTTTCTAACGAAAGCGTCGATTCTCGGTTTCTCTTAAATTTATCTGAAATTCGGAGGATCTTTCCTCCAGCAATTTTATCCAGTGCTTCATTTGAAGCTTCCGTCATCAAATCATCCTGAATGGCACGTTCTATTTCGTTTATCGGGCCTGCTCGATCTTCTAAAGCTAGATATTTCAAATGCAAATTCTCAGGGAGCATTTTGGAAGGAAAGCTTTTGCTTTCATATGAAGAAGTGACAGCTTCATCTTGAAATCCTCTAAGCTCTCTTGCAGCTAACGAAAAGGCTGACAAGATGCACATCCTTTGCTGCAAAGAATAATCACCTGTTAATAGGAGCTTACCCAAGTGATGGGTTACTTTTGGATTGCCTACAATCACCGAAATAAGACAATTGAGTTTAGCGCTCTCAAAGTCCTTGTCATCGAAGTAGTTCGTCATACCGACCAAGTTCGTAGCCAAATCTTCAGAGTAAAACTGAACTTCAGAACCAAAACTAAACTTTTGTCGAATTAATGTAGGACCTAATTTGAGTGCCTTTTGTCTCATTTCGTAAGCCTGTGGTTTCTTAGTATCCACAGTGATATACTCTAAGAGGTCCTTGATATATAATGGATCTGCAACATTTTTATTTGCTGGCAAAGAGGGATCATCACCATCAGATTCATCCTCGGATTCATCGTCAGAATCTATAACTTTACCCCCAAGAGACGATAAATCACCAGACACCATCTGCGTTGGTGGTTCCTCCACTGTTGGTTGCTTCACAACTTTCCAAGCGTCACCGAGAAGGATAGAAGAACTCTTAACATCTATAAATGAGTCGTCTTCAATTAAATGTGGAAACATTTGAACACCTTCTAAATTAAATATCTTCGGCTTCCCACTAAACTCACATACCTTATCGGCCAAGATGATTCCTAAAGATTTGACGCTATCAGAGAATGATTGAAGTCTATTTGAGATCGCATCCAAGAAGATCTTATTTCTCATGAGATCTTCAAGAAACCTTGTGTTTCGTTTCTGGTAGAGTAGATGGATAGAAAAATGTGTTCTGTACTCCTGATGTACGATGGATTCCGTTTTCATTAAATTATGGTCTGACCACTTCTCAAGAGTTTTCATTATCAAGGAATTGAGCTTTTCCTCTGACATGTTCGTCAAAATTATCGATACGAGACTGTTTAGATTGAAGTTCATGGATGATATTATCCTCTCCACGATATTTTCATCGAAAGAGTCACAGGAGAACTCTAATATGCTGAATAGAGCTAATATCTTTTCTTTAGATACTTCTCTGTTGAGGATATTTTTGTTGATGTATAGTGTGAATAGCTTGGAAATAGCCTCCTTTTTCTGGAACTTCTTCATCAAATAGTAAGATTCCAAGAAATACGTCCAGTTGTCAGAATCAAAGAGCAAGTCGAAGTACTGAATTACCCCGGCACTATTGAAATTCAAAATAGACGACAACAATATGTTGATGTGAACCAAGTCAATACCATTCCAATATAATTGGAGCAAAGATAAGTTCAAGAATGCAGCATAGGAATCAGTTGAACTAAATGCCTTGTTCTGTACTTCTATACCCGATTCCACATAGATTTCATTAATTGTTGCAAATATCTTTCCCTTGAAAAGTAACTTGTCAGCTTCCTTCACTTCAATTAGTCTCGTATCTTGTCGTATAATGCTGGGAAGCAAATCGTCATTGAACACTAACGAGAGTAGCTTCAAATAGAGAGAAAGTAGCCTCTTTTCATCGTTGTTCGACTGATCCTTAAGCAATGAGATCTTTAGGAACAAGTTACTAAGGCCTATCAACGATTGGAACGCTTTACCGATATTTTTCTGAGTTTCTTGCGGCAAAGAGCCGAAAGTCTGGGGAATCGTGTAGTTTAATAACGTAGTTATTACTGCTAAAACTGGAGGTTTTTCAGCGACAATGAAGCTCAGAACAACATTGTTCAATTGGTCCAATGAAGGCTCTGACTTCAACACACTGATATTCTCATCCCAGTTTACTATTGTCGACACCATATCAATCCATGCTATCTTATCAAGGTAAACACAAACAATTTCTACAAAGAGAACATATTTATAATCTACGACTGAAATCAACTTCTATTACCGTGAAAATGTCTCCGCTGCAAATTCTTAACTATGGAGCAGCTAAAATGTCGCAATTTTAATGCATCCTGTCGCATGACGTAAGCAGGTGTCAAAAGCTTATTTTTCAAATTGATTCATTTTTCAACAAGTTGTATCTTCGGCTTAATACAGTGAAGTTCGCTGTTGTGGAGTAGAAAGTCTGAAAGATGTTCGCTGTACGATTGGGGAAAAATTCTGCTCGAATTGGAGCCTTGCTACAATTAGGTTCCAGACTAATTTCCACGGTGGGAAGGGAAAAAATCGCCATTGGGAAGAGCATAGCTACTACTACCGAAGAAGTTGCAGACACGGTAGTTGCAGCCACTGTAAATATACAAGACGATGACACGAGACATGACCAAATAGCACAAATAACCCATAAAATACGAAAGCTTCAGGAACCAAAATCTAATAACAGACAGACAATATTGAATGAATACCTTTCTAGCAGCCATTTCAGGTTTGAAGCAGACAAAGAAAAGCAATCATTAACGAGGTTGAAACAGGCAATGGAGCTTGTATTTCTCCAGGAAAAACCATTGGTTGCCATTGACGTGGAAGCTTATGAACGTAGTTTGGGGAAAGTCACAGAAATTGGAGTAGTAGTATACGATCCAGAAGTACTGGAAGGTTCTGTACTTCCCGTGATAAAACCGTTCCACATCATCATCAAGGAGAATTTACGATTGGTTAATGGAAGATACGTTCCAGACAAGAAGGATAGATATATGGGAGGAACTTCGTACGTGATGCCAAAGGACGAGGCTGAGAAGTTTGTTCTGGGCATTGTTAGCAAATACGTGAATGATAGAGATGGAGTGCTCGTGGGTCACCACATAGAGGGCGACATTAAGTGGATCAAGAGCATAGGCGTGGATATCAAACCTAACGTGAAAATAGTAGATACCTTCAGATTGCATGCAATTTCTAAATCACGAGGTGGAACTCTTCGTGGGGTTCTTCGAGAGGTTAATTTACCACACGGCAATCTCCACAATGCCGCCAACGATGCATACTTTACACTCATGGCAGCATTAGCATACTGTGATCCTCGTCACCGGTTGGATAAGAACTTGGATCTGTTCCTCGAAGTCGAGGCCAAGCTGGCCACAGCCAAAAAGCAGGACTTGTTTTCTGACCGTGCTACGTTTCAAAGCAATGTGAGCGCAGAGGACTTGATGAAGGTATTGAGGTAGGAGGTATAGGATAGAGAAGATAAACTTCTTTGTAAATAGGATAATAGAGGCAACAACGTCTGAATGCAGACATTGAGAAACTTATAGAATATATGTAACTAGGTCAGAAATTTACGAGAGAGTTCATGGATAGTTGGATCGACATTGTAGGCACCCTTCACGTTGAGTTTTATATATATCTCTATAGATGTAACGAGCCTCCCAGAACAGTCTTGGGCGATATGACATATAACGGTTTCAAAGTGAGTGTAAGCACCATCTCAAACTGGGTGTAAATTGACCATCTCATGCTACATAGCCAACAACTCTGTTAACTGCAAAAGACCTAATCGAATGCAAAAAATGTTACGTTTTCTAGCGCGGCAACTCACAGCGACGATTGTTACTGCGATTTTCGGCGGTGCAACTTTTCAGCAATTTTTAACAAGCCGAGGAAACCAGCCAATGTGGTATCATTTACAATCTAGAGCACTATGAGCGATGGAACCAACTCTTTTCCCATGAAGATACTACCTTCAAGACCTCAATTCATCACTTTCATTCCCCACATTTGGTCCTCTTAGTCCTCATACTATTCATTGCCTGCTCCACCCTCCCCCATCTCTTCCACCTCCACATCCGCAATCTTTCCCAAAACGGCACTGGGCTTCGCGTCGTAAAAATATTGTTTATCTTTCATGATAACGATATTAGCAATTTAAGCCATCGGGGTTGGACGATTCTGTGTGGATGGTGATTAGAAGCAGAGGATAGGAGAGAGAGAGTTCGAGGGGAGATTGGAGATTGCTGATACGGGAGCGAGATCGCAGGAAAATGACAGAAAAGCGGCGGGTTCTGGGTTGGAAGGTGGAGACACATTCGTTGCACAATTTGATTTAGAGATAAATATTATTTGTTAGTGCAGTCTGATGCTTTGGAGTGAATTAGTGGTGGTAGAATACATTAAGGAGAGGTATATTTAGTGGTAGAGGTATATTTAGTGGTAGAGGTATATTTAGTGGTAGAGGTATATTTAGTGGTAGAGGTATATTTAGTGGTAGAGGTATATTTAGTGGTAGAGGTATATTTAGTGGTAGAGGTATATTGAATAGTGTTGCCAAGAACTATCAAAGGTCTTGTTCCTATCAAACCTTGCAAGTAGTTTATCACAGGTGCAAAGACGAGACCGAGACCAAAACTAATTCCACCAATAACAGCATATTCCACCCTAGTTGCACCTACGAATGTGTCGTTGTTCAAATAGTAGGAGAAGTATATTCCAAATGATGAATTTAGACCCCAAGTACTAGTTGAAATGAGAAAAGCACTGAACACTATTATCCAACCATAACCACCATCCATTCTTGGTTCTTGTGAAGTTTCAGTAGCTGTTTGTGGTGGTTCATTTTCTCCTTTTTCAACAGACTTAATTGCGATATCACTATGTTTCAGATTACTAGTGGTTGACGTCATTGTGAACTTATGTTTACCATAAAGAGAATATAGACTAGTTGACGAACTGCCATACTTAAATAAACATCTTCAGTAGACTATACCGCATGAAAGATGCTGCGAAATAGTTACCGCATTTGGAAAAACGCTGCAATCGGGGCCGGACCGCATCCTCTTTATAATCCGATAACAAGGAATATTGCAGCCATTTCACAACTTCTCTAACATGTAGTAACGAATAGTCATAATATGTGATCACTTATATGTACTACATCACATAAATTCTTACTAATTCGTGCATTGTTGCCGAGTTCTGATCTGCATCCGAATAACGTTGGTTTTGAAAAATCAATTTAATGTCCTCTCAAACGATAGGCAAGAAGTGAAAACGCTTTTCTTTGTGTTGGTATAGTGAATTAGATTCTATCCATATCCGGGTACGGAGTTCTCTTATTTAACTTCAGTTTATGCTGTGACTTTTGCTATTAATGTTGAAATTGCGGAAAAGCCGACTTTTTTGAATAATAGGTCCATTCTAGAATATCGAGAGAGGACGTGCTATTGATATCAGATTTTACAAAGATGATTCAAATTTGTGCATTGA
Source organism: Scheffersomyces quercinus (assembly GCA_030556775.1). Taxonomy (NCBI): domain Eukaryota; kingdom Fungi; phylum Ascomycota; class Pichiomycetes; order Serinales; family Debaryomycetaceae; genus Scheffersomyces; species Scheffersomyces quercinus. The sequence continues at coordinate 52,898 of JAKTUQ010000008.1, read as the reverse complement.
TATTGCAAATATTCTGACTTTCTATACTATTCAAATGTATTCTATGAATGATCTAACAATTTATATAATTATATCTATTTGAGTAATGCTAAAGCAGCAATAATCTCATATACACCGTAAGCTCCAGGATCAGGGGGGAAATCCTTCTGGTTGTTTTCAGCACCAACGTATGTTGCGCGTCCAAGCTTTGGAGCAAGCTTCCTTGTTTTTTCGGCAGATTCCTTGGCTACTTGGACGGCAACAGAGATGTCTTGGGTTTTATCAAATGATTCGCAAAAGGGAATCAAGACATCCATAACTGTTCTATGCCCAATCCGAGCCTTTGTGAATTCGCACAACGTGGAAATAGCATGTTGGAGAGACTGAGAGAATTGCTCAGCAGTATTAGAATTGCCATCTTCCAATAGAACAGCAAGCTTGTTGATAAAAGCTTTCATGAAAATGAACAATATAGCTCCTAAGGTACCTCCCATATCCTCTTTAATGATCTTAAGAACGGTTTGAAGCACAGAGAGAACTGATCCGCTATCAGCAATTCCACCCTCAACAGCTTTCAAGAGTGCAATGCAGCCTGTTTCCAAAGTTTTACCACAGTCACCATCTCCCATTTTGGTGTCCCAAAGAGTAATATCTGGTTCTTTAGCGATGACATTCTCAGCGGCCAAGATGAGAACAGATTTTAAGAGCTCAGGGTCTATTTTTATGTCATGTTTAATTTCATCCAATTTCTCAGTTGCGCAGTCTTGGAAATCTGTAATTACCCTTTGCTTATAATTGATCGTCCCTGCTTTGGAGTACCTTGATTTTGCCCAGCTGGTAGCTTCAGTTGGGTCATCAAGCAACTCAAATATAAGGTCACTAGGGAAATCTTGGGACGAGCTCTTGGTGACATTCATTAAGGTGATGGTAAATATCTGGGCGTTCAATGAGGTGACAAATGGTCCAGAGTATACCCTCAAAGGAAAAATTCCATATTCCTTTTCAAGAGTATCGACAATGGTGAAAAGTAGAGCCTTTTCCTCTATAACTGGGATGCCACCCAAGTTGTTAAATAAGAGGACAATTTCATCACCTTCATCGTACTCGAAAAAACCTCTTTCTATATCGCTTCTATCAAAAATGTACCTCAAAAGTCTGGGAACCAAGTTTTCATTCGTAGGAATGGTTTGCTCCTTCATCACACCTGGCTCATTATGGATTCCAAGTCCGATTTCAATTTCAGTCTCACCCAACTTGCCATAATCCTCGGCAGAAGAATGCCCGGGAATGTGTACATGATCCAAACCTGCGTTTATAGAAGCAATACTTGAATTAACTTGTTCCCCTAACTTGTAAATTTGATTCAAGGAATAGCCCCTTTCCGATGCCGCACCTAAGATTTTGGTGACAAGAACACAACCGGCTAGAGTACGACGACCCACCAATGCTCCAGTGGATCTACCAACAGCAACATCATCGGTGCATCTCAACAACTTGATTTTATCACTCCCATATCTAGATATGAGATCTTGGGCAGCCATACCGAAGTAAAGGTTGTCACCAGTATAGTTAGTAATGATGAAGATTGTGCCGGCCTCAGAATGAGTAACTCTTTCAGCAGACTGAATGTTCCTATCATTAGGACTTGCGAAGACATCTCCTTGTGCTGCTGCAGTCAACATACCGCACCCAACAAATCCAGACCATCCTGGTTCGTGGCCTGAACCACCACCTGAAATAAGAGTTACTTTCTTAGGATCATACTTGTTGTTGAAGACAACTTTTTCTTTTTCCAAAAGTGAAAGCGAGTCGTTCTCACAAAGTAAACCCTTCAAGCAGTTGGAAGTCAATTGCGAAATATCTTCTGGCAAAAAGTGCTTAGGCATTGGAGTAAGTCTCTATAATTGCTTGAAGACATTTTGAATTTTCACTACGCCATTCGTGGCATACGATCAATATATATTGCCCTCCGGCATTCACCCAATCTAACGCCATTTGCGTCCCACATGCCTCCTCCATAGTCCAAGTTCTACAAAACAACTGTGATACTTTAGAGTAGTGCAACTTTGGTTCGAATTTCGGAGTAACTTCTGAAGTGGGGGAACGCTTGTCTAAAAAATACCTGGAGTAGTGCATATCTGTGCATGCTGCCATTATGCTCGCAAGTAGCTTCCGCAAATCAATAACGAGCTGCAAAATTTCGCGGAATTCAAAAAATATCTACTAGAGCTGCTTTTTTCTGAAGGATATTATTACCTCAGGCAATAATAGAGACTCAGAGGGGTAAGCCTTCACGATGGCAATTTACTTTTTATAATATACGTTTGTTAAAAACAATGACTCTTCTCACTATCCGACTCGAGCTGCTGTGTAGCAATCGGAGATTATGGATTAAGGCGGTCAAAACGGCACAATAAATGGAAGAGGATAAATATCGAAGTTTCCTAACGGAAGGGGTTGGTTGTTAAAAGTATTAGTAGTAGCGAAATTCAATTGATTTTGATTTTGTCTCCTCTTGCAAGAGTATTGTCTTCTTTTGCATTTTACCATGGATCTTCAGATTCTCAATATTGTTATCGGTTGCGACCAAGCTGGATATGAGTACAAGGAAGCCTTGAAAAAGGACTTAGAGGAAAGTGAATTAGTCAAGGAAGTTATTGATATTGGTGTCCCTTCAAATAAAGATGATACTTCTTATCCTATGATTGGTATTAAGGCTGGTGAAATGGTGGCATCTGGGCAAGCCAGCCGAGCTCTCTTGATCTGTGGGACTGGCTTGGGAGTTGCTATTAGTGCTAACAAGGTTTCTGGTATTAGAGCTGTTACAGCCCATGATTCCTTTAGCGTAGAAAGATCCATTCTTTCAAATAATTGTCAGATATTGTGCATGGGTCAAAGGGTTGTTGGTTTAGAGTTGGCCAGACGGTTAGTCAAAGAGTGGTTAACTTATAGGTTTGATGATTCCAGTGCATCTGCATCTAAAGTTGCAGTTCTCTCGCAATATGAGAAGTCAACTTTACATGTAATTAAATAGAAATAGATTATATTAAAAGACTAAACATAGAAAACCCAAATAGATGTATATGTATTTCTTCCTTTTCCTACAACTATATGTATGTGGTTAATAAGTTGTTGTTTTTACTTACATTATTTAATGTTTAGTGAACATATATGTAAATATATCTAACTACCGGCTATTACAATAAATCAATATCATCTTTAACCATAACTTTCATACTTCTAACACTGGGATCGTACACTGTTTTCAATGCATCAGGAGCAGTTTCCAAGGGAATTCTGTGGGTGACAAACTTCAATGGATCAACTTTTTTGGATGCAAAGAGATTCAACACTGCGGGCCATGAATCCTTGTATCTGTTTACAAACTTGATGTCGACTTCTCCAAAAGATACTGTCATGAATGGAAAACCGTCAATCTCATTCTTTCCACTAACTCCGATCACCGTCAAGGTACCCTTTCTTCTAGCAACATAGCAGCATGTGTTGATTGAAGAAGCAATACCAGTGCATTCTAAGACATGTGGTGGCATTTCATACTCTGTAGTTCCAAAAAGAGCTCTAATATTTTGAGCATTCTCTTTGACACTCTTCTTGGTATCTAACTTGTATGTTTTCACGGATGGGACAAGCTCCTTTGCAAAATCAAGTCTCTCCTGAGAAATATCCGAGATAGCAAGAGGGTATGCACCACTGGAGTTTGCCAACAATAATGTTGCCAAACCAATGGGACCACAACCTGCAATCATTGCTCCCTTGCCTAACTCTAAACCTCCTGCTCTTTCAATGCCGTGGTAAGCCACTGAGAATACTTCAGCTAAAGCACCCTCCTCATAAGAAAGATTCTCAGGCAACTTGTGGCAGAACTTAGGATCAAAGGGAAGGTATCTTTGCATGGAACCATTCATGTTAGGCATACCTAAGAAATCAACTTCCTGACATAAGTTGTAGTTCCCGTTCATGCAAAGATAGCATTCGCCACATGGTAATTGAGGTTCTATGGCAACCCTGTCGCCGACTTTCAAATCGTGAGTAACCTCAGCTCCAACTGCAATAATTTGGCCAGCAGTTTCATGACCAATGATTAAATCGTCCTCGATCCTCAAGTCACCAATACCACCTTCCTTCCAGAGATGGATGTCCGAACCACAGACACCAGTGCACTTGATATGAATCAAAACTTGCTTGGGAGTAAAGGAAGGAATCGGAACAATATCTGTAATCAACTCCCCCAGGTGAGAAATCTTTAAGCAGACATTTTCTTTTGTAAAGGAAACAGGCAGAGCATCTTTAGCTGAATGTGAAATTGGGGTCATCTTTGAAAGAACACTTTTCATTGATATATTTACATTTTCTGGAACTACCCTTTTAGCTGGATTTCGGTTTTTCTATAAATGATTGATTCTTCGTATTTCGGCATCCAAATTCTCGGAAGGTTCATTGCTTTCTTCTAAGGCGGATATGAGATGATAGGAAAGGGGGAGGGGCTTATAGTGGGGTAAAGGCTGTTCCGAATGTACTAATCGTATCATCGATTGTCCGTAAATGTAGAAGAGCATATAATATACATAAAAAGGTTGATACTCTGATCGAGCTACCCTTTAAGAAATGAGCTTATCTTGAATCTAGACGGAGGGAAATTCGGATATCCTCATTGTGGGGTGCTTCAAAGATGTGTTCAAGGTGTCTCGTTTGCGCCTTTAGAAACCCTTGATTTAACATCAAACAAAAAGGTCTACCATCTACCACCGGATCTACCTGTACAAAACTCATGGCTGCAACTTCCCATTTTGACATCAAATGGAGAAATAAATATCGGAGTAACCGCGCAAAAATCCGAGCAAAGTTGCTAAATCCGGGATCATTTTGTCATGCAGCCGTGCAGGGCAATGGACGATTATAGGTGCCGAGAATAGTCAAATGTGGGGGGATTATGCGGAATAAATTGTAGGATTACGGCCCCGGTTGTTGAACACAGAGATATTTTTGGTTCCGGTCTAGAATTGCCACATATTGGAATATACCCGCAGCTGCCATTGTGCACGGTTCGACGAGTCGACTTATCCTTCTTTTGACAGAGCGCTTTCTTTTTATTTTTTCATTTGAGGCTCAGAAAGGCCCCCACATTTCTTGATTATTTTTAAGTACATACCAAATTTCAAGCGAGCTGTCGAGTTCACTTGTACCTTAGACTATTTTTGGACAATTCACACACCATGATACGGAACTTGCCTCTTTCCTTGAAAGATAGGGCATGAGTTACTACGTGTGACTCTTTCACATGATGCTTTTACTCTTTTTTAGGTCACCTTTGTAGGTGTAGGTGCCAACAAAATGTGGAATTCAAATAAAAGAGCGTCAATAGTTAAGCCGGAACTGAAAATTTTACCCCACCCTGTGGAAGAATTCCTCCACCTTCAGTATGCGTGCTCAAAACCATACTACAATAGTATGACATCAGACATGACAAAAGAATCAAAATAGTACGTCCAAGAATATTTACTGAGCTATCGACATAAAAACTGACTTATTACAGAAATCTTATATATATGAGGTAATTCCTCTCATCGTTGAATATGTTTCCAATTTCATAGCTAATGCAGCACGACTACAGCGGATCATTTTGACAGAAAGAAATAATATGAGTTCCTCAGTGCTGTACAATGATCTGAAAGAGACAGAACCTCGTGCTGAAGAGGCTTCTGGCGAGACATATTCTTACCTTGGTCTCAGAGGTAACAGACTAAACTTCGCAGTATCCTGTTTTGCAGGTGTTGGGTTTTTACTCTTCGGTTACGATCAGGGTGTCATGGGTTCTTTGTTGACACTACCAGCCTTTGAAAATACTTTTCCTGGAATGAAAGCTTCTACTAACGCCACATTGCAAGGTGCAGTGGTTGCTTTATACGAAATAGGATGTATGATGGCTTCTTTACTGACCATATACTTGGGTGATAAATTGGGCAGACTTAAGATTATGTTCATTGGCTCTATTATTGTTTGCATTGGTGGTGCATTACAGGCTTGTGCATACACTATTGCTCACTTGACTGTGGCCAGAATTTTCACAGGTGTACGTACAAAATATTCTGCAGAATTAGTCCGAGAGAAGTATTTTCTAGGGCCCCATAATTACGCGAGCAAAATACTAACGATTACAAAATTTAGTTAGGTACAGGCTTTATCACGTCTACTGTCCCAGTATACCAATCTGAATGCTCTCCAGCAAAGAAGAGAGGTCAATTGATCATGATGGAGGGCTCCCTTATTGCTCTTGGTATTGCCATCTCTTATTGGATTGACTTTGGTTTCTACTTCGTGAGAAACAACCCTACCCATGGTGATGCAGCTTGGAGAGTACCTATTGCGCTCCAATGCCTCTTCCCCATTTTGTTAATCTCAACGGTATTCTATTTTCCAGAATCCCCAAGATGGTTAATGAATAAAGGAAGGGTTGACGAGGCCAAAAAAGTATTCTCGGCTCTCTACGATTTGCCAGTAAACTCTCGGAAGATCCAAGTTCAGATCGATGAAATTCAAGCTGCTCTAGCTTTAGAAAAGGATGCTTCTGGGAATGGCTTCAGAGTTAAGGAATTATTCACCCAGGGCCCTGCAAGAAATCTTCATCGTGTATCTTTAGCTTGCTGGTCTCAAATAATGCAACAAATCACTGGAATTAACTTGATCACTTATTATGCTGGTACTATTTTTGAATCCTATATTGGAATGTCCCCTTTGAACTCCAGAATTTTGGCAGCCGCAAATGGTACTGAATATTTCCTTGCATCTTTGTTAGGCTTTTACACTATCGAGAGATTGGGTAGAAGGTTCTTATTATTCTGGGGTGCCATATCCCAGGCTATTTGTATGGCAATTTTAACTGGAACTACGTATGCTGCTGGTAAAGGAAACTCATCCGCAGGTATCGCAGCAGCAGTATTTCTCTTTGCATTCAACTCCTGTTTCGGTGTGTCTTACTTGGGTGGAACTTGGTTGTTGCCTCCAGAATTGTTGTCTTTAAAACTTAGAGCTCCTGGTGCTGCATTATCTACTGCCTGCAATTGGGTATTTAACTTTATGGTTGTTATGATAACCCCAGTTGCTTTTGAAAGTATAGGGTGTTATACTTACACAATCTTCGCTGCTATTAATTTATTAATGGCTCCAGTTGTATACTTTTTATATCCTGAGACAAAAGGAAGATCTTTGGAAGAGATGGATATTATTTTTAATAATACACCCGTTTGGCAACCATGGAAAGTCGTTCAAGTCGCGAGAGACCTCCCAATTATGCATGAAGAACAACTTGACAAAGAAGGCGACCTATTTGATAAAGAAAAAGGTAATACGGAACACGTAGAACTCTTGCAAGAGTAGCTTGCTTCTGTAACCTTACCGTTTGACATACATCTTCATAAATTGGGTTTATTCGTACATTCATCAGTGGAGCCCCATAACATCGAGAACCGGTTCTCGATGCTGTATTAGAAGTGCCAAATAGATTAATATCGTTTAATACACACAACCTGTAAAATATATGTTCCACTATGTTCTGTATATTAGCAAGCTTTTTTGAAAATGTTTCGTTACATATGGCTTTAAAGAGAATTAGTAACTTTCTTCTCTTGAAGTAATACGTAAGCCCACCAGGAGCTTAGAACCTTTGAAAAATCTTGTACTAATTTGAAGTTTTTGGCTGAAAATGGCTAATGAAATTTTATTTGTTACTGGGACAGATACCGACATTGGCAAAACCTTCATTTCTTCGTTACTTACTAAATGCTGGGATTGTAACTATTGGAAACCCATCCAGACTGGAACAGAGTCTGATGTTGGCGATACATTTACCGTTAGGACTCTTACCTGCTTGAATAATGACCACTTTGCACCTCCTGGTTTTGAATTTAAGAAACCATTGTCTCCATGGAGGGCGGCCTTGTTCGAAAATAAGAGTATCCAGGTTTCTGACGTCTGCATTCCAGCAAAATTCTTGAAAAGCAGTCGGCCCTTAATTGTAGAAGGAGCAGGAGGACCATATGTTCCTATTAATGGTGGAGAGATAATGACTGATTTAGCATTGGCACTTTCAAGTGATGTTATATTAGTTTGCAGAAGTGGGCTTGGTACTTTAAACCATACTTTACTCTGTTTAGAGCATTTCAAGAATAGAGGGGTACGTGTATTGGGAGTAATCCTTAATGGAGATATCAATGAAGAGAATGCTGCTGTGATTGAGACTTTGGGAAAAGTGCCCATCCTTTGCCAGATTCCCATTGCTAAAGGCATCGACGAAGTGAGTCATCTTGTGCCAAACTTTGACTCAGTAGTCGCGATGACTACGAGTCATCCAATATAATTGTTCACACGTCCGATCGACGGCGGAATATGGTAAATGAGCCCACCTAATAGGATTAAGTGAAAGGTAAGACCAGAAGAGGAAATGGGAAATCCATTGTAAACTACTACTGTCGTCGAGTTTATTATAATACCTACTAGAATAACAACAAAATAGATATTTAAACTGGAATAAAATGCTTGTATAACGCTTTATGGGCGTATCTATCAATGAAAATGGGTGAGGACATACATTCTTATTTCCACGTTTGAACTTCCCGAACATGTTCTCTTGTGTAACCCTATTTTGAAGACATGTGACTACACTCTTATGTCATGCTATCTATATAAACATGTGTACATCTTTTCTGCACTACTTACTTTTTTTATGTTCCTAATCGGGTACTGAGCCAATGAGTTGCTGCAAATTACCTATCAAATTGTAAATCTCCACAAGTGTGACCAGTGTAATTACTGATAAGGAATGGGTATATTAGAATCACTAGGGTAAACATTGAAGAAAAGAACGTCTAATTATTACCAAGTGAAGATTTAACAATATTTTGTTACAAAAACTATGAAATATGTTAACGTTTCGAACAAATTTAACATAAACACAGTTGTGTAAAGAGGACTCAAAATTGAACCGAAAGGACTACATTCGCTAATTCTATGAATGGGCCATTATTTTCACTAATAAGATACCATACTAATATACTAAATCAAACTACCTAAACAAACATCATTACCTAATGTAGTAATAAAGTGTACTTGATCCAACTGATTCGTTACAAATTGGCCAGGTATCTTTGCTAAGAAGAGGCAAACCTCTTCTCTGCCTCTTGCCAGTTAATAACATTCCAGATTGCCTTGAAATAGTCAGCCTTAACATTTTGGTATTGCAAATAGTAAGCATGTTCCCAGGCGTCAATGGCAAGAAGTGGAACCAATGGTTCTAAAACTGTATCTTGGTTGAAGGTAGTTACAACATCCAATTGGTTACCATTTTGGGTGTTCTTTACAAGGAAAGCCCATCCCGACCCTTGAATTCCTGCCAACTTAGCGTTGGTGATGGCAATTAACTTGTCAACTGAACCATATTGCTCAATGATTTGCTTTCCAAGAGGAGAGTCCTTAGAAGGAGTCTTTCCACCACCTTGTGAAACTGGTGCTAAAGTCTTCCAGAATAAGGTATGGTTAGTGTGGCCACCACCATGGAATTTGATGTTTTGTTGAATACCTACAGCAGCCTTAACATCACCCTTAGCTTCAGCTTGGACCAAGGCTTCAATGGCAGCGTTATAGCCGTTGACATACACTTGGTGATGCTTGGAGTGGTGGATCTCATTGATCTTACCAGAAATGTGTGGCTCCAAGGCATCGTAGGCCCAATCCAACTTTGGTAATTCAATCTTGGTTCTGTTATCACCGAATGAGGACATCTTGTTAACTTGGTTGTGGTCGTTTTGTAATAGCTAGCTAAAGAGTATGATGAATGAAAGATTACCAATTGCTCATGATACGAAAAGAGTTTTCATTACAAACGGCGGATATCTTACATATATATACTTATGGACATCCCACCGGCCCATGTCTAGACACGTTCAATTGTGGAGTCAACTCCTATACAAAATCACGTTCCACCCGTAAGAGCAATTTATTTGTTAATTTATGGAATGTAATGGTTATTGTGGAGGACAACACCGAAATAGTACAACGGGGTAGGATTTGGCACAGAAAATGGCCGAATGGAGGCCTAATTGCGTCAACAATAGTCTAAGCGCCATTCAAATTCAAGAAACACCACTGTTTGCTGTGTTAATGGTGTTTTCACCCTTAAGACACTGCAACACACAGTTCGCAACCAAGACTGAGGTTCTGTGGCTACAGGAAAGATTTCAGTTACAGAGAAGTCAAAGGAACCACAATGGCAAAAGGCTCAGCCAGGAAATTGAGAAAGGGCTCGCTTCGAGCAGTCTTATTACCGTGATTTAGTTGAAGACGAGCCAATACTTGTTGTTATGGTACAATGCATATTAATATTAATAATATATCAAACCAACAATGATCCGGGGTTTGGCGAGCAAATAGAAATGGATCATGAGTGCAACAATAAGAATCTAATCAATGAGATGCTTACATAAACAGAGATAGAGTTGTTAAGAGTATAATTGTAGAACATACAGTACGGTGTGCACCATCATTAGACTAATAGCTGCTGTCATGAAGTGATTCAAGTAATGTAACCAGTATGCCATTGATAACCATATGTATGTGTATTAAACACTTATAAATAAACTACTAAATCATATACTGAGATACTAGCAGAAGAAGGCACTTTCAAAGAATATTGAATCAAAAATCAATCAAACAAATCATAAACCTCTTGTCAATTCTCTTCATTTTTGTTACACAGTCTCATCAGTCAAATGCCTCATCATAATAATAAATACTGGGCGAGTCCTTCGTCCACCGATGCTTCTGACTTTCCATCTTGATCAGGTTGTTAAACGAGTGTGGGCCACAAGACAACAAAGCAAGTGCCTTATAAAAGTGCTCTTCGGCCACTTTAAGAGAGTTGACATGGTGTGCAACAATGTCACCAAGATTAGGACGTGTTCCATACGTTATCAGAGGGCCCAATTGAGTTCTACTAGTTTGAGCCAAAGAGCTGCTGCCTGATTCTGTGAAACAGTCTTCTTTGGTGGTTGTTATGACTTCGACTTGAGCCTTTTCGCTTATAGACTTCTCACCGGTACTGCTTTGACCCACTGGAGTTTTGCTACTTTGAGCCAAAGAACTGCTGCCAAATTCTGTGAAGCAGTTGTCGTTGGGCGTAGCGACCACTTCGATACGAGTCTTTTCAGTATTACTCTTTTCGTTGGAATTCTTATTGTCTATCTTTGTTTCATTATGGAGTATGTCTTGAACATCGATAGTCCCGTCATTTTCTTGTGTAACGAAGATGTCTACCATCAATTTACCGGAATTGATGTATGGAAGAAGCTTCTGAAGTATGTCGCTGTACCATAATATGTTGTCATGTTTCTTGATTATCCAATAGAAGCGAATATAAGGATCCTTCGGGCGGTATAAGTAATCTCTGTTGATCTCTTTCTCTTCGATAGTTTGCAAGAGATCTAAACAAACCGGAAAAGTGAACGACGCTCCAGAACCAGCAGCAAAAAAGGCAACAGAGTCAAAAGTTGTCAATGCATGATATTTACCACCGTATGGCCCTTGGAAAGTCGCCTTGAGTTTTACGATATTGAGATCCTCATCGTCAGAAGGTTCATCCTCATTTATAGAAGTACCATTAGAGGAAAAAGGCAGCTCGATAGCACTTGAATTGGAAGGCTGATCTTCCACCACATTTGAGTTTCTGCTGAGAACCTCATCGTCGGTACCAGTGGATGGCGCCAATTGTTCTTCTTTCATCTTTTGGATCCGTTTCATGAGCTTCTTAGTAAAGCCATTCTTCTTTCTTATCACTAGCTTAATTTTGCCTGTTTCAGCAAGACTGCAAATAGTGAAAGGGTGAAGTTGGAAGCGACTGACTTTTCCAACTGTCAAGTAGACGTGTTGACCAGCTTTCCAAGTTCCATATTTTGGTAGGAGGGTATTGTACCATGTAGTTGGATCCATTGACGATTTTTTGATTGTCAAAGTGACTCTGAATGTCTCATCATCAAGAATTTCGAAGTCGGAGATACCCTTTGTTGGTGATTTCCTAGTGTGAATGATACCAAAGATTCTCGAAGCAATTTTATCCAAAACCAATTGATGAACGGCCAAAACCACCATTGCTTTAGATCCTCCGTTATGGAAGAAAGCGAGAAGTAACACAATGAAAGAGAAAATGCGATGCTGCACCATAAAGAAGTCAAAAGCCCATCTTCTAATGATCTTTACATTAGCGAACGTTAAGAGAAACATGCAAGCATACGCAATGAACCCAAATATTTGTGGTGGAATATTCAACATCACGAGGAAGTCAATGCTTAACCAGTATTGGATACAAAGAGCCATATGAATAGTAATCATGATAAATACCAACCTTGCGAACCATTGGTGCAAATGAACAATTCTGTCATGTTGCAATCCAGTGATAGATGAAACCAAATCATTCTTTGTAACGAGCAAATAAACCATAGGAAGATTTCCAAGAGCTACTCTTCCCACTCTTTTACCAATCACATAAATGCGGGGAAGATAATCTATATCAGCAGTTTCCAAGTAGCAGAATCTGGTGTTGACTATGATAAACATGATGAATAATATCAAAAGACTAGGCTGGTAATAGTGAACCCACTTTGTGAAGGGTATACGGACACTGAAACACCGATTTAAAGATTCCCACATATCAAGGAATACAAAGAAAGGCTTAAAGGTCATAGAATTAACCAGCCTCCTACTTCTCAAATAACGTGGGATCCAGTAGAATACTATACCATGGAAGACGAAAACCAATATGCAAAAGAGATAATTCAACCATTGATACTTCGTGTTCCTATCTTTTTCGACGTAGAATTGTTCGTAGAATGGGATAGAGGACATTGCTACTATAATGTTATTTACCTAACACATCTACAACTACTATTTTTCATGACAGTAAGAGGAATCAACCCTGTTATAAGTGGAGTCGGACCACTTAAGGATACTGTCAAGAGATTAATCTAATTGAGTACTGAATGATCCATCTTGCCCAGAAAATACTTCTGTAGCGAATAGCAGGGCCGGTAACTAGAATAATACAGCCCCATTAACAGGAATGAAAATTCTTTGCTTGGAGATGGAACTTCACTCTTGAAAAACCAGTTATGTATTTCGACTGACATGCTCAAACTAACTATCAACAGGACATGGTTGCCAAAGTGCTTGGCTTATATAGCTGCCGAGCCTCAACTACATTCTCAGGGCCCGACCTCTATATTGGTCCAAAAAAAGAGGCTTTTCCAATCTCGGGATTGCAAAATCCTGCACATCAAAACAATATAGAAGTCTTGACCAATGAGTTTTTAGTGGGGTGAAGTTCTGGGCATGGCATTTACAATAGTCGTATTACGGTCAATATGATTTTAGGCCACAGATTTGGGAGTGACTTCAATGAAACGATCATTGTGAACTAGTTCATACACAAACATTGATATCAACTACCAGCTTCTTCTCTCCAGTAAATAGCACGTTGCAGCCTCTAACTTCATTATTCCCACACTGGTGCATAATTGCTGAGACTATTCCGAAAGTGGGCGTAGTCAGTTCGTTTTCGTAATATAGAGCATAATTCGACTTTATCTGATTAATCAGTGCAGAAAATAATATTTGAGGAGTTCGGGTTTTTCTTGGTGCAAAAAAATTTTCAATCGTATACCGAGTGAACTGTCTGCTCTCGAATCGGGTCCAAGAGGATTCTTTTGATAGACGGGTCGTGTGAGATGGATGGATGTTTGAGGCTGAGAAGAGCATTTGGAGCCTTCAGGTTAGAGCTTTGTTGTTAAAACCTGGAGTACTCTGACAAGATTTTGTTTTCCCTTAAGAGCTCGACAACAATGGGATTCGTATTTCGTACTGTTGAGTAATAGTGAATGCCCAGGATCATGTCGGTAGTATGCAATGTCGGGTATGTTGTTACGAAATAGAGTATTTATTTCAGTAGAGCGATATATCCGCCCAGAATAATAGACTACTTTAACTGTCCGATATGTCCGATCTGATAAACTTGAATAAGAGTACAACATGGCCATAAAAAATAACTGCACATATATGCACAGTTACCGGTGTACGATCCGGAAATGAACCCGTCTATTTTATCCGAATTTTGCAGTCTTAGATCCGCAAATGTTAGCTGCTAATTGCCTCTAATTGCCTTAGCGACCACTAGCATGGCTCTGATTCTCCCCAGAAAGCTTCCAGCTCGACTATCTCGGACATCGTTAGAAGTTTTAGTATCTTTAAGCTTTCCAAGAAAAGTACATGCAGTCACTAAATTAGGTGATCCCTCAGGTGCCAATGCCCGTTAGAAAGTGGAAACGAGGTATTAATCTACCTTTTATTTGGCAACTTCGGTTTCTGATTGGATTATTCTGCTTTAAACAATACTAGAAAGCCGATTACATTTCGTTACCGTTAGCATTCTGCAAACCTAAATCGGAGAAGTATCGTAACACTGCAAATATGTGACACTTGCCATATATATATATATCAGTTGAGGTTTGCAAACTATTAGTGGAAGTCATTCTTGCCTTAGTACACTTCACTCATTTACAAGTGCTCAGATCAACTAACTGTAGTCAACGTCTAAGATGAAACTGGACAACCTATTTCTCTCGTTAGCAACTTTGTCAGTTGCCATCGCAGCCGATAGTTCTATCACCGATGCTCCAACAACCACCGCTGCAGACAATCCATACACGCAATACCCTAGTGTAGCAAAGACTGCAAGTATTAATGGTTTCGCTGACAGGATATATGCTGACTTGCCGGAGTGTGCCAAGCCATGTATGTATGCTGACACTGGTAAGACTCCTTGTCCATATTGGGACACAGGTTGTTTATGTATCATGCCCCAATTCGCTGGAGAGATTGGTCAATGTATCGCTGACAATTGTAGAGGTGCGGAAGTTTCCACTGCTACCAGTTTGGCATATTCTATCTGTTCAAGTGCCGGTGTTTGGGAGCCATATTGGATGCCACCAGGCCCAGTTACCACAGCTTTAGAAAAAGCAGCAGCTCTCTCAGCAACCTCTACAGAGGAGTCCTCGAGCGAAACCTCGTCCGATGAAACTTCATCTGCCATAGAGTCTCCTGTGGAAACCGAACTTTCTTCAGAGCCTTCTAGCACCGATGAACCAAAATCCACCACTGAAACCTCTTCAGAAGAAGAAAGTACCAGTTCCACCGAAGAATCTACCACCACCGAAGAACCTACTACCACCGAAGAATCTACTACCACCGAAGAATCTGCTACTACTGGAGAAGAATCATCCAGCACAGATGGAGAGTCCTCAACTGCAGAAAATGCATCTACTGAATCTGAAGACCCATCGTCCACTGATAGTTCTGCTACTGCATCTGAAACAGAATCCTCTACTACCAAAGACGATTCTTCTTCAATAACTCCTGAACCTACCACCACCGCAGACAATCCATACACACAGTATCCTAGTGTAGCAAAGACTGCTAGTATCAATGGTTTTGCTGACAGAATCTACGACGACTTGCCCGAGTGTGCTAAGCCATGCATGTTCCAAGATACTGGAGTTACCCCATGTCCATACTGGGATACTGGATGTTTGTGTGTCATGCCGCAATTCGGTGGTCCAATTGGTCAATGTATTGCCAATGCATGTAAAGGATCCGAGGTAGTATCTGCCACCAGTTTGGCAAAATCTATCTGTTCTAGTGCTGGAGTTTGGGATCCATACTGGATGATTCCATCTTCCATTTCTTCCGCTTTAGATTACGCAGCCACTGCTGTTTCGGAGACTCCAGCTGAATCTACTGGCGATGTTCCAGCAACTTCCTCACAAGACCCCGAAGAGTCTACATCGGAAGTCCCCGTTGAGACATCCCCTGCTTACTCCTCTTCCACAACTGAAGACCCTTCTAACACCCAAGATGACTCTTCTTCAATTACTCCGGAACCTTCAACTAGTACGGATAATCCATACACCAATTTCCCTAGTGTTGATAAGACCGCCAGTATCAATGGTTTCGCTGACAAAATCTACGACAAATTGCCGGAATGTGCCAAGTCATGTATGTTCCAAGATACTGGAGTTACTCCATGTCCATACTGGGATACTGGATGTTTGTGTGTCATGCCGCAATTCGGTGGTCCAATTGGTCAATGTATAGCAGACGCCTGTAGAGGAACCGAAGTAGTATCTGCCACAAGCTTGGCAAAGTCTATCTGTTCTAGTGCTGGTGTCTGGGAGCCATACTGGATGATTCCTGGCGCAATTTCTTCCGCATTAGACAATGCAGCTACTGCTGTTGCCGAGACCTCAGCTGAACCTACTAGTGAGACAAATTCAGAAGATCCTGCTGAGACATCATCAGAGGACCCCGCCGAGATTTCTTCTGAGGCCACTGAAACCTCTTCAACTGATGTTAGATCTAGTGAAGAACCAGTACAAACTGAAGAAACGACATCTGGCAACTTGTCTAACTCTGTGTCCACTGTTGAGACGAATTCCGAAGATCAACCTTCTGATTCTCCAAACACAGAAAGTACAACGGAACCTGTCTCAGATAAATCAGCTGCAAGTGATCCATCTTTCAATGCCAGCACTGGAGTGGAGTCAAGCGAAGTTGACCCAGCAACCTGTGACGGAGTAGAGAAAACGTGCAAGCAAAAGCCAAGCACCATCACAAAGTCACAGATTGTTACCCGTACTGAGACCTATTGTGAACAAACATCAGCTGCTGGTGTGCAATCTTCTGCTCAATCTGTACAATCCTCAGCTGCTTCTGTCCAATCGGAGGAATGTGAAATCATCTCATCGGCTCAGTCTGTTGTCTCATCTGCATCTAAGGCCAAGGAGTCTGCTCTTTCAGCCAAATCTTCCGCCTCTATTGCTCACGATAAAGAAGCCGTCGAATCATGCACTTCTGTGATAGCATCGGTTGCAAAAGTTGAATCAGTAGCTTCCGAGGTCATCACCTCGGCTGTTGTTGCTCAAAAGTCTGCTGCAATTATCCAATCCTTAGCTGCAGCTCAACAAGAATGGGCAGCATCTGCACAGGTTGTAGCAGCATCGATCGAAGGCAACAAAGAGCACATTCAATCAGCCGCAGAGGCACAATCCGAGGCTGTTGCAGCCAAATCTGCAGCAGAAGCAGCCTACTCCACCGCCAGCCAGCTTATCGCTCAACAAACAGTAGCACCAGTTGCTATTGCAGCCAGTACATCAGCCGGAGCCGAATCCGTGTCTTCTTCTGCTGAAGCCGTTGAGCTCTCCAACATGGCTGCTGCGTCCGGATTCTCCAACAGTATTGTATTTGGTGCCATAGGTGCCATTATGATGTTCAGCTTGTTTATCTAATCATGACTCGCCCCCAATACAGTAATGTTAATAAAAGTCTTTCGCGGCTTATTCAACTGCCTCATTGCTGAACTAGCCACTTTTGGCCAGCTTTAGCCATTTCTGTTCTATCATTACACTCCAATGGTTACATTTTATTTTAACGGATGGTGATACGACTTCAAATCAGTCCACCAATTGTACTAATTTCACATTCATTTGATCTTGATTTCCCATGGAAATCTGCTTTCGGTATTTTGCTATACTTTGTACATATTTACACGGTAACTAAAACATTTTAGGTCTTCGATAATTATCTTGAACTTGACAGTTCCTTAACTCGCGAAAGACATGCTAGACTATATGCTCTATTTCTTGTATTTAATATAGAATAAACTTATAATATCAATGTAGGTACCACATCAAACCACGTATATATTCGAAACCTAATTGAGGTTCGTAGCACTGTATGGGAATGGGTCTTCTTACGAGAATGGCTGGAACCAATCGGTATATCTTATTGATGAATTGAGCTGTATCATGTGACTGCAAAGTGGTTTTCTAATAGATACGCGTTGAAATTAGGATTTTGACATCGTCGTTGGTTCTAGGCCACCTCTCCTAGTTCTCACACGTGATTAAATTATCCCAAATAGGAGAAATTGGTACATCCATGCGACAGTATTAATGCGGTGTGTCCTTCCTGTAATTATCTATAAAAAGTAACAGAGGAGCGAATCTAGATCCGCAGCGTTTGAGCCCCATTCCTATGTACCATAATGCAAATACAGGGAGTTATACACTAGGGATAGGTGGGGTGTGTTCCAACCAGCGGTGTATTCCACGGCTGTGTTGATAGGGATAAGACTAGGGGATGAAACAACCAAAATCGAGATTACAATAGGGGAACCAGGTTTTCCACACCACCGTTCTATATTTAGAAGAGGTCAAAGTAGACACTTAGAATGACGTACTGCTGTAAAAATATTTTTACAGATAAGGTAAAGACATCACTGTATTAGTATTACTTGGAACCTCTTCTTTGAGGAAGAACTGTCATTTCAGATGTGCCATTTTAAGATGAAGGAGACTACAAACCACTCGGCATTATACAATTTCCTTCTTTGTCACGAGGTCTCATTCACTTCAAACTATGCTGTTTCAGCCCCATCCAAGAAGACCTGGCCTAATAAACGCGCATATGTACGAGAGATGGAAATCCTGATACTGTAGATGCAACAAGCAATAACGAAACTTTTACGAAATTTTATGGAGCATTGAACCCCTCTCCGGTATTTTCTTATACCTTATTATATTGCGGAACACCAAGGTTTGGTGCTCTGAATTAGAAATGATGTCAGGAGCTAATCTTAAATCTTTACGTTCAAAGAAATATTAAGTAACCAGTGCCAAGACAATGTCACCGCAATGGTAGCATTGTCCGTGTAAATGCTGGTAAATCGACAAAGAGAAATTAAGAGAAAGAAGAACCTCTTTATTGCAACAGTTTAGTCCCAAATGTGATGGGGTAGCAACTATCCCCATATCACCAATTTGATCTCATACATTTTTGTTTCGGCTACTTTATGTTCACCTATCTTAGAGCCAGATGTTTCTAATTTATTAGCAGTTATTTATAACTCTGTTAAGCACAAGTGTCGATTTTGACGTTTTGGCACAAAAAGCAAGAGCAACCATTCCATCCCATATTTTATCCGCCACTTGGTCGGCAATTTTTTCGGAATCAAGGTTGCTCTTCAAATTATGTCCACGTAATCCATACTCCTATCTGATAACGGTACAGCTGTCAACTTGTCCACCATACCTTCTTCCAGCTCATAGCCTCTTTTTCAGTATTTTACGACTATCGATCTACTTAATTTGACTTCATGACTTGCATACATCCTCCAAGTGTCTCTCCGCAAAACACATAAGCCCCTCTATCAACAGGAAACAGTACCAGACACACAAACACGTCTGAAGTTGACAGAGTAGCTGCAATTAGAATCTGTTCAACAATAGTGAAGGCGGTGGGTCCGCCCGTAGTCTGTACAATTGCTGTAATAGAGGATACCCCGAATACGAACAGCAAGTCGTCGTAGAAAATGAAGATTGGCGCTGCAGCAGGAAGATTTTGCTCCGCAGAATTTGCAGAGAATAAATTTGATAATTTTCAGCCCACTTTCGAATAATAGAACACCATTTACCCTTTTCAGCATCGGTGTAGTATCGCATGGCCCAAGTCATACTCTCATTAAGATTAGCAGTTCATACTTGAAACCAATGAACATCGGAATACAAAGAAAGGCTGTAATTGAAGAGGCACAAATTTTCTCTATTCTGGCCAACAAAAATATATTTACCCCAGTTTAGTTGGTCTACTCGTATACCACCGGCAATACACCATAAAGCATCTTAAAATTTTAACTACGTAGGAGCAATGACTCAAATGCTGTCGTGATTGCAAAATGTAAGCCATAGTAGTTTCTTGTATTAATTACCATCATCTGACACAATAATTATACCTTTTTTTACTCCACTTTCGCGGCATCTACTCTACACTGGCGAGAAACAGAACCACCCTTCAATGTTCTATCGAATTGCCAACTTACATCCTTCCTTTGTTCTGATTCCCATTGTCATTAAGCTGAAACTCGAGAGAGCAAAGACGACTAACAATCTTAGTATCCTGACACTAGAGGTCTATTCACGTGCGGCTCGCTCTTCCCGCCACCATCTAAAAATATCCCGATTGACTGTTACGAAGCGCATCATATGCAGTCCGGCAAAAAGAAACCATTCGTAGCCTGACACTTGTTGACGACAAGCTACTAGATAGTAGCTACCGCTACCAGGCCATTATTTGAAACCTTTGTCATGTCTATTTTTGGGGTATGAGACAACATCTCGTTTTTGTCACAGTAGTACAAAGGGAGGTCTATTATGGTTCCACCACACCACCGTTGGGGCAGACTTTGACTGCGACGCGTACGTTAACGTACAGTACCTTGCACGCGTCTACTGTATGTCCATCAGTTGCTCGTCCCACCGCCCCATCACTGCCGTTTTCCACGACTCACTGCCAACTTAGTCGTCGCAGCAGAAGAGAACCACACAAAAACTAACCCCAATCATTGGTGTATATGCAGGATGCAACTGGTAGTGCACAATTGCTCGTTACTCAAAAAAAAAAAAAGGTCATTAAATTCACATAAAAATTTTCCCTCTGGCTGAACCACCACCCCCGGCCCCATGCAGGCGCCGCGCCCTCTCACACTCACCGCCAATACCCCAAACCGGTAACAAAGGACTCTCTACTCATGCTACCGACCGAATCACCAAAAGAAAAAAAAGACTAGACCTGTTCTAAATTTAAAGTGCAGTTTGGGATTTTTCTCCAAATCAATCATTGAAAACTGATTGTTACCTATCATCTTCTTTATAGAAAGCACCAAGTACAGATAGCAGCAGGCCCTCCAACCGTCCCCAGCAAGTCCGGCCACCACCACCACCACCACGTCAACTCATCGACTCCCCAAAAAGCGGAGCAATTCCCCGGAATTTGTACTACACCAGAGCAATCGTTGTTAGGCAGCGAGTTCTGAGCCACGAAGGTCCCAGCACAGAAGACGGGCTACCGCCACCAGGCCCAGTTTTACATGGCCAAAAGCAAGTCCAGCGACATCATAGTAGTCGGTTCTTTTAGAATCCTTATTTCTGGCTCTTCCCCACCGCGTTTAACTATTTGACTCCATCGCTCTAGAGCTAAACCAGTGTGAAACAACTTTTCAGTTCGAACAAGAAGCTGCAAATAGTTGAATTAAATTTGAAATAATAACCCCCAAAACAATCGAATAGATCACCCCAGTGCTGGACACTATAGCCAGCGAGATAACTGTGCACATCAAAGCTTTTTCGACTATATCGCCGTTGAAGCAGCATCGAAGAGGCTGTATCGAGCAGATAACCAAGAGATCTAATCAAGAAATTGTACCAGAAACCCAGGATTTCATTCATAGAGTGTCTTATTTTACTATTGACTCCTCAGAAGCTTCTAGATATAGCTTGTAACAGAAAATCCGAGTTCATCTCACCAAACCTGTGACTGCACCATATTTCAACTTACAGTTCACAAACACCATATTCACAACTGAAATGAGCCACTCATCTTCTCCGACAAATCGCTCCACCATCTTTGGCTGGGTAAAGAGTCTCAAAAGAGGGCATCTTCTCTCCAATGACTCAGTAAACGAAATCACATCCGATAACGAGCTTGCAACACAAGACTCCAGACTGCCCACTAAGGCCAAAAACATCAACCTCTCGCTCTCACAACTGCTGTCATCCATACCAGGACATAATAGTATCAATAATTCACAACTGTCACCGCCAAACGGGTCTCATCAGGACTTTCTACGCCCGTTACTCCACCACAAGCTGAGATCAACCAACAACGTCAACAGAGTCCGTTCCAACTCAAACAACATATCAGATAAATCGAATTCTCTTCGTCAGCATAGAGACTCGTTTCTTCAGCATAATCCATTGGTAGATGAGAATCTGAAATACTTTGGTGTACCATTGGAAACTGCTATATCGGAAGCCTCTGCTAAGATCTCTATTCTCAACCCAGATCCTTCGGACCACTCTCTACTGTATGGTTTCATCCCCATAGTAGTAGCCAAATGTGGTGTCTACTTGAAAAATAACGGTTTCACTGTCGAGGGTATATTCAGAGTTGGAGGTTCATCCAAAAGACTCAAGGAGCTTCAGGTCATATTCAACTCTCCACCCGATTACGGAAAGTCGCTCAATTGGGATGGATATACGGTTCATGATGCAGCCTCTATTTTAAGAAGATATCTCAATGCCTTACCTGAACCTCTCATTCCTTTGGACTTATATGAAGCATTCAGAGACCCTCTAAGACAGAGATCAAGAATCATCAGCTATATGAAATATAAGGCAGAAAACCCAAACAAATCGTTGAAAAGCAGCCTGGTTGCTCAGTCCCAATCCCAGTCTAAGACTCAATTGCAACCGTCCCAATCCCAACTCAATACCACCGATGCCCTGAATTCAGTATTGGTGGAGTCGCAGCAAAAAGATACGACGTCGCAAAATGCTGATACCGGATCGCAGCCTTTAACGGAGGCCAATATTGGTCGATTGAACAGTCTGGGACATTTGAATGTAGATGGAAACAAGACCCCTCAGAGGAATACATCGAACGAAAACGATCAGATTGAGAATACACCAAGTAATGCTAGCGAAAATGACCAGTTTCATGACGCCAAGCCCAACCACTCGCCTGCCCAGCCTCAAATCCCGCTGGATATTTCTCATTCAGGATTGGCAACAAGTAGTAAGAACACCAGCACTGTTCAAGCAGAAGAACCTATACCCTCTTCTGCCAACGCCACGTCTGCCACAATAAACCAATCAGAATCTACCATTGCAAACACAACCATCGGATCATCATCGAAGAATTCCAAGAACTATAGGAAACTCACACGCGATGTCCACGAAGCCATTGAAGAATACAAGCTTTTGATGGATGAACTTCCTACAGCTTCAAGACAACTTCTTTTCTATATCCTTGATCTCCTCGCCATGGTGCAAAACCATTCCTCAGAAAACTTGATGTCTTCTCGTAACTTGGCAGCGATCTTCCAACCTCTGATTCTTTCTCACCCTAACCATGACATGGATCCTGAAGAATATGCTTTGTCGCAATTCGTAGTAGAGTTCTTGGTACAATATGCTTACAAGCTCCTTCCTAAACAGACTCCTCCATCTGGCAAAGTTAGTCCTGACTCTGTTAGAGAATCGATTAAGTCAAACTCCAACTTGAACCTCGACCAAGGTGCAGGCTCTGTCATCACTCCAGAACCATCGAAGGGCCAAGACGTACACTCAACAATTACTTCGACTAGTACCACACCTATAGAAGAAGCCAGTGGGTTACTAGCCAAACCAACAAAGAGAATTCATAGCAAATCACTTTCTTCTCCAGAGAGCAATGATGATCATCTCGTCGGCTACGAGAACACTGTGAAGCTGAAATCTATTCCAATTGTTGATCCAGAAAACGAATTCGAGATTACTGACGATGATATTGGGTCCTCAGATGGAGACGAGTTGCAAGCACAATTGAAGTTGAATAATGGCTCGTCTGGCATTTTATCACCTCAACCAGTGGTTCCCTTTCCAGAGCAATCTGTGAAACCAAATATTGTTGTTTCCACTCCAGGGAAGGAGTAAATGTAAATGGGATTGACGTTTCGATTGCTTGGAGCCGGTGAAGACAACAAATCTTCTACTGCTTCTTTCGATACTGTCGCAAATAGTACCCACAAAAGGCTCTGCTACGGTATGTTTCTCTTGGCATAAAGGTTAATTCAGTTCTTGTAATTATGTGTATTCTATGGTCTATTTTATTATTCTATCATGCAGATACCGATACCCCTTCTATTCGTGTTTTCACTTTCCTGTATTTCCTATTATATATATATATATATATATTTCACTCTTCCATTCGGTTTTCTATAACAAGGCTTACATTTTCATACTAGGGTGTAATACTTGTTCGATGTTTCATTGTAGAGTATTGTAAGAGTTGAAATTGGAATCCTCATTAATATTGGTTATTTGCATTTGCACCCAAAGCCCTGCCGTTTATCGCCAAGAACGCAGTGGTTCTAGAGTAGGGTTAGCTTCTACATAAACTCAATTCTTTCCTGGCAGCATCAATGTCATTGTATAGTAGGCCAAGTGACACGCCAAAACCTTATCCCATTATCCTACCTACGTCACACGCCTCTACTTTACAATAAATAGATCAATATGGACGACCCATCATCATCCAAACGAACGCACTAGCATACACTACATATTAAACCCCGTGCTTCCCTATAGCCACCAGGAATATTCTAGTTTAGGGTTTGGGTTTGTTAATGGCGGCAACGCTGTTCAGCATTAGCAACTGACTTCTGTGGCCTTTAAGTATATAAATCCTTGGTCGTCCTCAGCAAAGGAAGATACCCATGTCTTCGGAAAAGCAAGCAACAATGATTTTTTTTTTTTTGGTTGCAGCCTAATTTCAGCCTAAAAATATTCTCGGCTTATACCTCGCTTACTCCGAGGCTTAAAGAATAACCAAACCGTTGAATGGAGAATGGTACGGCAGTGATTCTCTACTTCAAATTCAACTTATAATACTTTCTGTTTGTATATGAATCTTATTGGATTCAAGTTATAATATTGATCATCTTAGCATGATGCTTACAAGTAGTTTGCAGTATTACACATGAAGTTATTCTTAATTGTCGGTTATACACATCACCCCTCGGTTCACTAAAACCGATGTACGTACATGTTTGAAATTCCACAAAAAGGGGGGCATAACTCCCTGATTGGCCATGCCACAGTATCATTCATCTTTTTCTTCTTAAACTAAGGGTCTTTTACGACAATATCATAACATTAACTCAATCTTTTACAATACAAGAGTGATCTCCGCATGAGGAAGTTACTTTTTGTTGTTTTATTCAGTATTGCGTTTGCAAGTTTGGCTTCCAGCTTACCGGACCTCAACTTCACAGAACAGCAATTGGAGGATAAGGTAAGTCTTAAACAGCAAAATAGTACACAAATAATAGCCGACTTTGGTTTTGACCAGCCTGGAAACGCACTACGGGATGAAGTGGACACGAAAGGGCCAATTAGTTGGAAAGCAAAGACGTTAGGCGAATTAAATATAACGAAGCAATTGAACAGCAATTGGTATGATGGTGAATTAAGTGAAACAACTAAGATTATCAGTTACACAGAATTTAGACTGCCGTTACATGTATTAAACCATGAGGCTGTTACCACCATCACTAAAATGTTCGTGGATTGGGCCAAAGTGCATTCGTTATACATTAACACGATATCACTAGAACCAAATCCACCTTCATGGAACATTTTCCTCCATCTCTTGGGCTTGGATGACAAACGCTTAAACAATGAAATCAGAGTGACAGTAAACAGAAGAGAATACAAGAGCTTTGAAAGTGTGGGGTTCAAGTTTTGGAAAGTAAACTTTTTTGAAGCTGTGAGAGAGAAATGGCAAAATTCAGCAATACGGCTCCAGTTAAAAAAGAATTTGATCTTCAATTTCATTCTGATATCTTTAAAGCTAGTGGTATCCCTCCTTTTAGGAAATACCAAGCCTGGAAAAGGAGATGCGTGTTCAGAAATTACATATTTTGATCTGTTTCAGGGGATTAACTGGATAATATCAATTATAGTCACATCCACTGACGAAAAGGGAACATGCACGAAGCCAAGTACGGTTGATATAGCTAAGATTCTACTTCAAACTATTGACAACGGCAACACCATAGAGCATATTACTCTGTTTGAAGGTCATGGTTGGACAGGCGAAGTAAGAGTGGGAAGACTTCCTCCATATGTCCTGATCTTCGACATACCACGATTATAACTGTGGTTGGTACTTGACAGTTGAAAAGATATCTATTTCTTAGCAAAAGCAAGCAATAACTATTTTCAGCCTAAAGATATTCTCGGCTTATATCCTGAGGCTTAAAGAATAACCAAACCGTTGAAGGATGGTATGGCAGTGATTTGAGTAGAGCACAGAGTAGGTGTTGATCTACCCATTACCGTGGGTAGGATTACTCGTTAGGACAAGTTCTTAGTAAAGGGTCTGGTTAAATACTTCATTGGAACATGACTAAAACCCGTAGTGCCTATCGAAATGAATACAGATGAATTTGGGATAGAGAACTGGTATACTGTTATCGAATATGTCAAATATAAGGCTTACTTTTCTTCTATAGATAATTAAGGTTGTTTTTCCGTATTGAGAACTGAAACATGTATATGATAAATGTACTACTCACAGTGACATCTATATTAGTTCATTTCTATAAATAACACATGAAGATTGTATGGCGTGAAACCTTATAACACCTATATTGGATGGAAGAACTGTTTGGTTTCCTTATGGCGGCTCATTTAGGTGCGATATTACAAATACCTTCTTCTTCCTCTTCTTCTTCCTCATGCTTAAGGTATCACGATATTAACTCAAGAGAATAGAGGGGTGATCAGATTATCGCCATATTAGCTAATGAGGAAACTACTAATCGTTTCTTTAATCATCATTTCGTTTGCACGTCTTGCTGCTACGACACTGTTCTGGAACATTACAGAACAGCATATAAGTGGGGTGAATAGTAAGTTTCTTAATAGTACCCAGATAATCGGGGACTCTGATTTTGACCAACCTAGAGACATTCTAAGGGATGAAGTTGAAACGAAAGGGCCAAAAGACTGGAATTCAGTCTGGCTAGGGTACTTAAATATAACGAAGCAATTGAACAGCGGTTGGTACGGTAGTCAATTAAGTGAAACCACTAAGATTATCAGTTACACAGAATTTGGAAGAGCGATAGATCTACCGACCCATATGGCTATTAGTCCCATCAATAAAAGATTCGTAGATTGGTCCGAGGTGTACTCGTTATATATTAACAGAATATTACAAGACCCAGAGGCACCAACATGGGACATATTCCTCGATATATTGGGCTTGGGTGATGCACGCTTGAAGAAGAACCAGAGAATAACAAGAGACAGAAGAGTATATCAGAGTTTTGAAAGCGTGGGATTCAAGTTTTGGAAAGTCAACTTTTTTGAAGCTGTGAAAGAGAAATGGCACAATTCAGGAATACGGGCCTGGTTAAGATATTCTCGGGTCTACAATTTCATTCTGCTATGTTTCAAGTTAGGGGTATCGTTCCTTTTAGGAAATACCAAGCCTGGAATAGGAGAAGCATGTTCAGAAATTATATATTATGATCTGTATGAGGGTAAATATTGGTCTATATCGATTATACTCACATCCAACGGTAAGGGGATGTGTGATACATGGCCAAACAAAGATGATATAGCTAATATACTCGAGAAAGCTACCCAAATAGTTAAGGCAATTTCCCCTAGGACCGTCTTATGCATTCCTCTGTGGAATGGTGACAATTGGGTAGGTGAAGTGAGAGTAGGGATTGCCATTCCAGATGTCAATGTCATTTATCACTTTTGCTACTCTGCTCTAGCCGAGTTCATGGAAACATTATAAGAGAGAGAGAGAGAGAGAGAAACATACAACTTGTCTGATCCATTAGAATAGAACACTTAGAAGATATGTATATATGCTAGGCTACTATACTTCATAAATATCCAAGAATAATGGAGTACTTCACGTGCTATAGTCATATCTTATCTATCTCTCTATAGTCGTGGTTACACCGAAAAGGGGTATGATTATATGAAGCCTTTTCTTCTTTAGGCTTCATGTATCATGACCTTAACTCTTCTTCAGCATTGGGAGAATATCGTAAGTGTTGTTATCTCTTAGTTGTAGAAGTGTAGCATTTTTGGTTTATTGGGTTCGTGGTTTATGAAGTCGGTTACAATCCTTTTATTTGGTGTTTTGGGCCTAAGTTTTGCCGCTGACTCACCTGGCGTTATCACGAAAGAACAGTTGGTTGGGAATGAGAATGAGGGTAGAGAGATACCCGGTGCAATTTACCGATACGAAACTTCCGACCATGAGTATGATTATTGGGTAAGTGATCCCGTAGACCCTAAACTACAAAAATTGAATATAACGAAGGATCTAATTGGAGAGTGGTACGGTAATCAGTTAAGTGAATCCACGAAGATTATCAGCTACACGGAATTTGATTTTTCAGTAGAAGTGGCACTGCACGCACGAATCAGTATTATTAAGAGGAGATTTGTCGATTGGGACCAAGTTTACTCATTGCACTTGAACAGAAAGTCACGGGGGTTGGATCCAAAGACTTTGTTCGAGTTTCGCAACCTAGTTGGCTTACATCGAAAGCGATTACTAAATCCAAATCAGAGGACTTCTTATACAAGAGTTAAGAAGAACATTGAAGGCCTGGGGTATAACTTCTGGAAAGGCTACGACTTTCTTGAGGAACAATGGCAAAATTCGTCTATACGCGCTTTATTAAGACAATATTTCATCTACAATGCTATTATGGCAGTGGTCGATCTTGCTTTGGGTTAATACAAAGCCTAGAAGGGGAGAAGCATGTTCAGAAATTACATATTATGATCTGTTTAAGGGACAGGACTGGGTAGTATCGATTATCCTTATGTCTACGGACGATAAGGGTACCTGCCATACAAGGCCAAGTAAGGATGATATAGTTAAAATAATCCTGGATGCCAATGACCTTGGCTATGTAGCAATGTATAGTACTCAATGGGAATATTATGGGTGGATAGGCGAAGCAAGAGTGGGACAGATTCAGCCAGGAGTCAATGCCTTCGACATTCCCAACGTTCGCAGTTGACAGTCGATACTATACTATTACTACATATCAAACAGCACTACGCTCCCATTTAATTATAAAGATAAACCATACAATAAAAACACAACCATAAGAATAAAGTTCCATATCTACGACAGAACATGTAATACACAAACACAATAAATACAACGATTAACGGTTGTTGATACTGTTCCTACGACTACCTTGTATCTTATATACTAATATCTACTCCTCTCCATGATACTTACACAATAAATATAATGATTAACGGTGGTTGGTACTGTTCCTACGACTACATTATATCTTCATATACTAATATCTACTCCTCTCCATGATACTTATATGAACAGCGCTACCATAAGCATTTTCATATTCACTGTCGTGTCGGCACCAATATTACTATCGATTTTTCAACTCAGCAAAATCGACTTTCAGAAGTTTCAATACTGTTTCTGTTGTCTTTTGTCATTGCAAACGGGCTGTTACGAGTAGTTTGTGGACAATACGCACCTTTAGAAGAACCACAAATTAAACTGTAACACAATGTCTGACGAAGAACGAAGCGCCTTGAGTGAAGAAGATGTAGATGACTTGTTTGGAGACGACGAGGATGACGTACAGACCAAGCCAAAGAGATCGGGAAGAGGCGGTTCTTTGGGTGACAGCGAGGGTGAAAATGATGACAATGATGACGATAACGAAGGTGATGATGATGAAGAAGAACCAGAGTTGAAGACAGTCAGCATCTCCTTGCCTCGTCATTCTATATCACAGAAACCAGAAGACGACACATACACTCTTAAGATGCCAGTCTTCTTAAACGTTGAAGCACATCCCTTCGATCCAACGGAGTTTAAAGAAAAAGTCCAACAAAATGCAGTTGACAGAAAGAAGACGACGTTAACTGAGAAACAAGTTCAAAATGAGTTAGTTGCTGAAAAGTTACTCAACGAGAACACCATCAGATGGAGATACTCCAATAGTGGTAACGATGAAATTATTAAACAATCAAATGCACACTTTGTCCAATGGAGTGATGGATCGCTTTCATTGAAGATCGGTAATGAGCTCTTTGATGTCATGCAATTGCCATTATATGATAACTTCTTAGTAAAAACACATGACTCATATGAAATATTACAGCATTCTTCTGTACTCAACAAGACTATCAATTTGTTGCCATCTTCTACACTTACTTCCACACATAGAAAGCTTACGCAAGCTGTCAAAAGCATTCAGACAAAAGATAAGATTTTGAACACAATCACCAACGACGATCCGATGTTGAAGCAGAGACAAGCAGATGAAGACGAGAGGAAGACATTGAGACTAAGAAGACAATTAGAATCCAAGAGAAAGCTCCAAGAGGAGAGGTTGGAGAGAAGTAACTCTCCTGCCGTGAGAGGTGCAGCATATGAAAGAGAACCAGCCTATGAGAGATTTGCCAGAACTTATGGAGAAGAAGATTATGATGAAGAAGACGATTTTGTGGCTGGTGATGATGAAGAAGTCGAAGGCTATGATGACGATGAAGGTGAAGAAGAGGAAGAAGAATATGAAAGAGGGGCCGAAAGATTGAAACAATTGAAAGAAGATGGAGCATCTAAGTATAGAAAGTCTCCTGAGGAGGACGAAGAAGAGAAGCTGACAAGGAAGAGAAGAAGAATCATTGATTCCGACGAGGAGGAAGAGTAAAGTGACAATATGTACTTTTTAGTGGTAGACCCAATATATGTATATTAGTATTCTGAATAAGGCCTGGCGGGTTGATATCCTTGATAACACCGAACCAGGTATGATTTTCACCTATAACTACATACTTCAGTAGAAACTAATTATTTAATCTAGCAAATGCCATATTTTACTTCTCTAAGCATGAATGGTACTAAGAAATTACCAATGCTCCATTTAATACAGGTATAACATAAGAAATATCATAGTTAATGCGAATCTGTTACTACGACGTTAAATACTTGAGTATTTCTATGAAAGTTTTGACTATTTGTTATTTCTAATTTATAAAAAAAATGATTATTTTTTACATGAAAGAAATTGATTGAACTGACTATTTCTTGTTTCTACTCCATTCTAATTGTAACTATTATCCCATAAGAATTGACTATTTCAGACTATTTCTTATTTCTAATATTCATTCTTATTATAACTATTTTTCTACTTCACATTTGACTATTTCAGACTATTTCTTGTTTCTTTTCACTACCATTCCTACTATATCGAACATACCTGTACCTACCTCGACCTCGTATTTGCTTTCTTATTTTTAATATTCATTCTTATTATAACTATTACTCTATGAAAGAATTGGCTATTTCATAAGACTATTTCTTATTTATAATATTCATTCTTATTATAACTATTTTTCTACTTCACATTTGACTATTTCAGACTATTTCTTGTTTCTTTTCACTATCATTCCTACTATGACCAACATACCTGTACCTACCTCCACCTCGTATTTCCTTCTATTATAACCCCACCAAACTACCCCAATACTGCGGTGCCGATCTCTCGCCTCGTATGTCTGCTTCCTTTGCTTAAATCCGCTGCAAGCGAACCGGCCATAAGGACGGTGCAGGAATCAAATAGCCGCTCTCGAAATTAACCGATTTTAAAATCAGTTTCATATGGACGGTTGTATGCTCTTTCTTCTCCCCGAGGTGCTATTCGAGCTGGAGATCGTCTTCTTGGGATTGGGTAGAAATGTCGCTAGTTCGTCCGTTGAGACTCCTTCTCTTGGGAGCACCAGGAGCCGGAAAGGGAACACAAACGAGTCGGTTATTGAAGCAGTTTCCTTCGATCCAGTCGCTATCGTCTGGGGATATCTTACGGTCCCAAATAGCAGCAGGAACCGATGTGGGCAAGTTAGCCTCGCAGTACATCAAGAACGGACAGCTAGTTCCCGATTCAACTATGGTCGGATTGATTCTGAACCAGTTGCAACAGAACAATTGGTTGAACAAAGAAACCAGTTGGCTTTTGGACGGCTTTCCGAGAACTGTGGAACAGGCGGTAGCACTCAATGGCGTTCTAGAGCTGGCTGGCGCCAACTTAAATCTAGTGGTAGAGCTCGATGTGGACCAGAAAGTGATTTTGGAACGAATTGAAGCGCGTTGGGTGCATTTGCCCAGTGGTAGAGTCTACAATTTGGACTACAACCCACCAAAAGTTCCATACAAGGACGATTTAACAGGAGATCCATTGACCAAGCGAGAAGACGACACTGCTGAAGTTTTCCAGAGGCGTTTGAATAAGTACAACGAGGAAATCGGCCCGTTGAAAGAGTTCTACGACCGTCGGGGGATTTTGTCCAAGGTTTCAGGAAACACACTGGACATTATCTATCCGAAGTTAGCGCAGTTATTGCTCGAGGAGTTTGGGAATTAGGGGAGCTTATCAGAGCAAGAAGAATAGAATTAGAAATAGATTAGTGATCAGAGGTCATGCTAGAATTTAGAAACATATTCATTTGGAACAAACAGTTCCATGGTCACAGACAACAGATGCTGGTATACATGTATATATGTCTGGGGGCCATACGATAAGTACATAGGGTATAAAGCCACAATGTTAAGATAAATTAGAAGAATATATGAGAATATGAAATGATGAGATGGGTATAGTGCAGTAATAGTGCCCACTGTGTATAAATATACTACAAATGCTACTGATAGTAACTAGTAATGTTAGTGGTCTTAAATCGTTCGGTACAGCTTCTTCATTCTCTGCGATACAATAGTTGATATTCAATCCAAATATTCAAATCGGTTCGAATGTGACTCTAATTCTTACGTCTTTTTCAAAACCAGATCACCTCCCACCTTTCTAACATGACTACCACCAAAATCCCCATACATACACTAAACGAAGTACTTTACTATCTCTATTTCTTTACTCTTCCTATTTATTCACACCGATTCTACCGAGGAACTTCTCTGTAACCGAGAAACCACAGTACTACGAAACTACACCATTAGACCACCATCACCAATATTACCCCACAAAAAATTGCTTGAAATCCCCAAAAATCCTCCAAAATCTTCTCTCCGAACACCTCTAACTACTACCTCCATCTAGCCTATCACACATATTACGAACCCTTACCCTCTATTCACCTCTTCTCTCCTCTCTCTATCTCCACTAATCAGAGCCGGCCGCTTATTAAGCCGACGTGCTGCGGCACGGATCCACATCAAATCATACTGCGGCACGGGTCTCCTTCCCAGCTGAAAAATGCTTGCTAACAAAAATCGTTAACTATGTGATTCTCTATCACTTCTCTTTAGGTGGTTGTAGAGGGACAAGTAGGTGTATACGTGATCAATTGAAGTGGAAATAGCCAAAATGAAGTTCTATATCGATGATCTACCAGTTCTATTCCCGTACCCGCGGATTTACCCCGAGCAGTATGCTTATATGTGTGATATAAAGAAGACATTAGACGTGGGTGGTAACTGTATCTTGGAAATGCCTTCAGGAACTGGTAAGACCATTTCGTTGCTTTCATTGACGGTGGCGTACCAGATGCATTATCCGGAGCACAGAAAGATTGTGTATTGCTCTCGTACGATGTCAGAAATCGAAAAGGCGTTGATCGAATTGCATAGTCTCATGGAATACAGAGCCAATGAGCTAGGTTACGTAGAAGACTTCAGAGGACTCGGATTGACCAGTAGAAAGAACTTGTGTTTGCATCCCACAATTTCACAGGAAAGAAAGGGTAATGTGGTTGATGAAAAGTGTAGAAGAGTGACGAATGGCCAACTTAAAGAAAAGAAGGAAAAGGGCCTTATTGGTGTAGAGCAAGAGATGGAGAACCCAGAAATCAATACGTTATGTTCCTTTCACGAAAAGTTGAATGAATATGATCAGCACAACTTGATTCCAGCAGGTGTATATTCATTCGATGCTTTGATAAAGTTCTGTAAGGATGAAGGAACCTGTCCTTATTTCACGGTCAGAAGAATGATTCCCTTCTGTAATATCATCATTTATTCATATCATTATTTACTTGACCCAAAGATTGCAGAAAGAGTCTCAAAGGAACTTTCAAAAGATAGTATCATCATCTTTGACGAGGCGCATAATATCGATAACGTTTGTATAGAATCGCTATCGCTCGATCTAACGGATGATACCTTGAAGAGGGCTACGCGTGGTGCCAACAAGTTGGGAGAAGCAGTATATGAAATGAAGGCTCAGGATAGCGAAAAGCTCCAGAATGAGTATGAGAAGCTCGTGGAAGGTTTACGACAATCAGAAATAGCAAGAGACGAAGAGTTGTTTATGAGCAACCCCACATTACCGCAAGACTTGTTGGATGAGGCTATTCCTGGTAACATACGAAAAGCAGACCATTTCATCTCGTTTTTGAAAAGGTTCATAGAGTATCTTAAGACTAGAATGAAGGTTCTACTCGTCATTAGTGAAACACCGATTAGTTTCCTCCAACATTTGAAAGAACTCACATTCATAGACAGAAAGCCGTTGAGGTTCTGTTCAGAGAGATTGTCATTATTGGTGAGGACATTGGAGTTGAACGAAATCGAAGATTTCAATGCCTTGAAGGATATCGCAACCTTTGCCACACTTGTCTCTACATATGATACCGGTTTCCAGTTGATTTTGGAACCGTTTGAGACAGAGGGATCTACTGTCCCCAATCCCATGTTACATTTTACGTGTCTTGACGCGTCGATTGCTATTAAACCAGTCTTTGAGAGATTCTCATCCGTAATTATCACTTCAGGAACTATCTCTCCTTTGGATATGTACCCCAAGATGCTTAATTTCCAAACTGTCATCCAGGAATCGTACACTATGACATTGGCTAGAAGATCGTTTTTGCCAATGATCGTAACCAAAGGTTCAGATCAAGTCTCTATCTCTTCAAGATTCGAAATTCGTAATGATCCATCGGTTGTGAGAAACTACGGTTCCTTGTTGATCGAGTTCTCGAAGATAACCCCCGATGGAATGGTTGTCTTTTTCCCATCCTATCTTTATATGGAGTCTATCATTTCCATGTGGCAAAACATGGGAGTATTGGACGAAGTATGGAAGTATAAGCTTATTCTCGTTGAAACTCCCGATGCACAGGAGACATCCCTAGCTTTAGAGACTTATAGAAAGGCTTGTTCTAATGGAAGAGGTGCAGTTTTACTTTCTGTCGCCCGTGGAAAGGTCTCGGAAGGAATTGATTTTGACCATCATTATGGAAGAACAGTACTAATGATTGGTATTCCATTCCAATATACAGAATCCAGAATCTTGAAAGCTCGTTTGGAGTTCATGAGAGATCATTTCCAAATTAGAGAGAATGACTTTTTGTCTTTCGACGCTATGAGGCATGCAGCCCAATGTTTAGGAAGAGTCTTGAGAGGTAAGGATGACTACGGTATTATGGTTTTAGCAGATCGACGTTTCTCAAGAAAGAAGAATCAATTACCGAAATGGATAGCACAAGCATTGAACGACTCGGACACGAACTTATCTACAGATATGGCATTGGCCACAGCCAAGAAGTTTTTGCGTAGTTTAGCACAACCAGCCAATCCCAAGGATCAAGAGGGAGTTTCGGTCTGGAATCTCGAACAGTTGGAGTCGTTCCAGAAGCAGCAGCAATCTAGACTCGAGGCCACAGTGATAGCACAAGAGAAGGAGAATGGCGGAGCCGAAGACGACTTTATGGATATCGACGATGACGATCTCGACTTGTTATAGATGAATACAGTGCCAAACTACGGCAACACAGATTCTTATGTAGTATATATAGAGGGAAAGAATCAAATGGGAATTAATAAACAAATAATATACTTACAAGTATTCAGTACTATTCAGTACTGTAGACTTACAATAATGAATGCGCGCGCATTAGAACTGCCTAATTAAGCACCCAATATCAGAATTGTTTTCTACTTCGTAATTTGTTAGGAAGCAGAAAGAGTGTTGATGTTCTTGTGATTCAGGTGGATTAATATCTGTTACTTGGCAGTATACGACGGAATTAATAACTTATTTGGGTACAGGAGGTTGTTTGTGGAGAATTGTTGGAATTTAAAGCACCTAAAAGTGACCAACTTCTTGATATTATTACAATTGATATATAGTTATCGTATAACACAAGCTCATGTCTAAATCTGCAAACAATGAGTATTCGGCCGTAATACTTACAATTGGGCCACGACTGATAAGTGTGGGTAAGGCTGGGGATCTGATGCCTCAGTCGGTACAATTCAGGGACACCAATAGTACAATTGAAGTGGATGAAGAAAGAGAATTGCCTGGTTTTCTAGAGTTGAATGATTCTTCATTGAGCCCAGAACAACAGGGTACTTTGTTCCACAACTCGATTACGAATAGCACTAGTTATAATAAACTATCCACCATATATACAGAAGATAAGTCCAATTGGTGCCCCATTAACGTTCCTAATGGGCTTGACGAAAGAAGCGACGCGCTTCTTCATAGACTACTTATAGAACTCATTGTGGAAGGAACAGATATCTCTCCAAGAGAAATGAAAGTGTTTCTAGTGGATAACGGCTTCTCTGCTCTTGCTGAGTTCCAGATATTCAATATTTTGTTGAATAAGCTCAAATTCAGAGCCGTCATACTTCAACCAGAAAGCGTACTTACAATGATTGCCTCTAATAAAGACTCAGGCCTTGTCGTTGACATAGGTTGGGATATTACTCGAATCAGTCCCATTATAGATTTTCGTGACCTAACAACTAATAACAAATACGAATATACACGTCAATGGAATGGTTTGACACTACATTACTTGATAGTGTTAAGACTAATCGATTTGAACGATAATATCGTAAATGAGAAGTTGTTATCTCAAAATGACTTGTTCGATATT
The DNA here is from genome assembly GCA_030556775.1 of Scheffersomyces quercinus. Classification (NCBI taxonomy): domain Eukaryota; kingdom Fungi; phylum Ascomycota; class Pichiomycetes; order Serinales; family Debaryomycetaceae; genus Scheffersomyces; species Scheffersomyces quercinus. Next base: position 16,281 of record JAKTUQ010000008.1, on the reverse strand, counting down.
ATAGAACAGTTCATTAGCCAATGTGTCTTTGTCAGACCAATAGAGGAGGCTAGTAATAAGGATGATCCCTCGATATTTGAAATTGTCGAAGGTGTATTCATCCCAAATATATTGCGGTACGAAGTGGTAGAATCAATGTTCTTCGGTGAGGACTCTATCCTTAAATCAATTAAAGATGCAATAACAAAGACAGATATAGATAATAGAATGCTTTTAGCACATAATGTGGTAGTAACTGGAGCGGTTTCAAACATAAAAGGGTTCAAGTACCGGTTGGCACAAGAACTTAGAAACGAATTTGGTAATACAGCTACTACAAGAATCTCTTTGGGTTCGTGGGTCGGTTGTTCACTTTATGTATCAAGCATCCTTGCACAACTCGACAAATCTCAATGGAAACGATTTGAGGTAACAAGAGACTCCATAAGATCTTTTCAAAGTCTGCAAGGTTACAGACTTTCTGCATTACCTGATTTTCAGAGCATGTGAATATCTTCCAATTAGAAATTATAATTAATGACATCATGAATTGAATTAGCTACTTATAGATATATGTAAAAACTTCATCTAAGTCGTACTCCACATCGGTTGCGCTGGGATGGCTATACTCGTCCTCTCTGAATTCCGAAATGATTTGAGCCCAAGGATATTTGGAATAATATGTCTCCCGACTGAATAAGGAAGACAAATAGTTGAGTATAGATTTGTATAGTCTAGATGTTTTCCCCAGAACTGACGACGAGAGTGATAAGTCTAATTCCTCTAGCTCATGAGTGAGTATACTCAATATACATGCCTCTTGGCTCGTAGTTCCTGGAATTAAGTTCAATGGCACCGCTAAAACATTCTCCTCATACGGCGTCAAGCAAAGGTTCAGGAAATCCAAGGGGCGAGTATCTTTTATTAAAGGTTTCGTCATATGTGGTGAGCGTTTACACTGAACAACACAGGGAATAGCTTCCAGCAACAACGTAGGGAAGTATTTCGAGCAAGGGAGCAACTTTCCATTTTCGTCGTACTGTGGCATTACTTCAATCCTAAAGCGGTCTTCCTCTTTTAACTCAAACTGCTTGTATTCATCGGGAATGGATATCTCATTATCAAAGACGGGAGAAGCTTCGTAGAAGACTTCATCAGGATTGACATGTGCTTCTGATAACTCACGACTTATGTTGGCTACTGATGGCTTCTTGGGAACAGATATCTCAATATGTGCACCTCTATCCAAGCTATTCAGCTCAAACGAGACATGCGCAGTGGAACTTGTGATATCATTGTTTCTAACTTCATCTCGTAACTTCTGTGAATTCTGGTTGTTGCTGTAGTTCTCAATATTATCTACTGATTGTGGGTTGAGTTGTCTTAACGAGCGGGAATTGAAAGATCCCGGCTTGAAGCTAGCACCTGTGGGTTTCTTGATATTCGTCAATTCGATGTCATCATTTTCGTTCTCTAAGGGGTAGGTTGAAGGCTTGTTTCCATTAGCCGCCAGAAGTGGCTTTGCAACCGCTTGTACAGCTAATTTCTTAGAACTCGTACCGGGGGACCAAGCACCTGATGCCCAATTGTGGTCAGAGGACCTATTGCTCATTGGGAAACAGCAAGAAAGACAATAGTGAGGACCTGTAGTAAACGACTATACAAACATCAACCCATAAGAACAACAATCAAAAGAATTAAATTATTTTAGCAGCCATAAGAGATTTTGTAATAGGGGTGTACAACATCCGTGCCGCCACTATGGTAGTGGTATGGGCATTGGTGTCGCAAATGTTGTGTCACCTTAATATTTCTGACAACTCTACACTATATGTTTGTTGGGAAAGTGCATCAGGAAGCTACCACCAGCTAATATGATAGTGATGATTGTGATGATTGTGATGGTGTGATATGGTTCACATGAGTATATTTCAACAATGTTGTCCAATGGCTTTGCCTCATTTAGAGTCTGCTCATTTCACTTCGTCTTTCTTCATCAAACTACCGATGTAATCTTGCAAGTACTGGATCTCGTTCTCGTACTTATCCGAGACTATCTTCGTATCACGAATGGTGGAGATCAACTTCGCTATTTTGGCCTTATATTCGAGAATCTGGGCCACTTTCTGTTGCTTCAGAAGTCCCAGGCCGGATGAGATCTTATCTCCCACTTTTGATTCTGCTTTTTTCGTTCTTTTCGTGCTACCTATATCAGCTATATCCTCCTCATCTATGAGAACACTCTCGTTAGCTATGTCTTCGTCAATGGTGGGGGCCTCTGCCAGTACAGCAGTCTCCGGTACTGGCGAAGCCTCTTGTACCTCAATCAGTGGAGTTTCGGTAATGTGAGCCATATTTTGGTGTTAAAGCGATCTACAGCTTGAAAAGGACAATTGACAGTGAAAAGAATCTATCATTGAAATGAATGAATGAAAGTAACAGTTTATTGAAAACTGATTAAAAAAACAGAGACACATTGTCACTACGCACTACGCGTTCTCTCGCTATTCGCACAGCGTAGCTACACAGGCAGCCACTGTCTTTTGTCAGTGCTGTTCTTCCTCCTTCGCTATTTTTCGGTTACGTTTTCTGAGTCTCACTGCGGAAAGGTCACTAAGGTCACTAAGGTCACTAAAGTTTTGTTTGTTAAGTGTCATTCTCTCGGTAGCTCAAGGCTTATTAACTTGAGAACCAGATGCTTGACTGTATCAAACATTAACTGTTATTCTTTCTATCCGCTGTATATCCGTTCTATTACATTTTTGACCGATTTAAAAGTATAATCAGTCTTTGTCCCTTCTTAATACTCTCTTACCTTATACTATACTCTCACACTGTACTACATTACAATACTCCCACTCTAACTACCTCACCACTTAAATGTTCTCACTACGACAATGCTGCGGATTTGGTGGGTGTGATCTCTCGCTGCTCGCTGGAATTCCCCTAGTTAAGCATTTAGCCTTCACACACGACCCTCTCACTAGTGATCATTCTTTATAATTTATAAGCATGGTATCTCTACCAGTCACTTCTCATGAGTAGTCACCAACAGTACTATACAAGGAGTAATAAAAACTCAATTTCACCAGAAATCCACGTTTTCACGGGCACCGAGTTGCATTTCCATCAATTGTTGTTTCAAATCCCCCAGAATGTCGTGGGATGGCTTTAAGAAAGCCGTCAGTAGAGCCGGAGCCTCCGTGACGGTGAAAGACGTCGATAAGACCATAGACAAAGACTTTGATGTCGAAGAGAGAAGATATAAAACACTCCAAACCGCAGGAACGAATCTTCAGAAAGCTTCCAAGGGTTATTTGGATTCATTGAGAGCAGTCACAGCATCCCAGGTGAACATCGCAGAAATCGTCTCTAACTTATACGAAGAGGCAAAACAGGGACCCTCCATTTACTCCAATTTGGGTAATCTCTATTCACAATGTGTCAAGGAATTTGATGAAGAAACCGTGAAACAAATGGACGGACCATTTAGGGAAACAATCTTGGACCCAGTGACAAAGTTTGCTGGTTATTTCACAGAAATTGATGAAGCTATCAAGAAGAGAGCTCACAAAAAGGTAGATTACGACGCCTGCAAAGCCAGAGTAAGAAAATTGATTGACAAACCAGCAAAGGATGCTGGAAAATTGCCTAGAGCTGAAAAGGAATTGGCTGTAGCCAAGGAAATATTTGATGGATTGAATGATCAGTTGAAGGCCGAGCTTCCACAATTGATTGCATTGAGAGTTCCATTCTATGATCCATCGTTTGAGGCATTAGTGAAGATTCAATTGAGGTTCTGTACGGAAGGTTACTCTCGGTTGGCCCAAATCCAACAGTACTTGGATCAGAACTCGCGAGACGAGTATGCCAACGGTCTCTTAGATGGTAAGATTGATGACTTGTTGACGCAGATGAACAGCTTGAGTATAGCCACTTTAGGTAAGTGAGAGAAGCAACAGACATAGATAGGATGGGGCACAGAGGATTCATCTGAGGCTCCTTAGTTGTGAGAAGGTAGAGGTATAAAATTGACAGCATGAGTCTAATCTCTTTTAAGATATGTGAGAGGTAGGGTTCCGGTCAGTTTATGCATCTGTTTTGTAGGTCATCACACTATTTTTCAATAGAATAAATTCTAATATTGAATATAACGTTACACTATTCATAAATATTTGTTATAATTCTATCAGTATAGAGTTTTCATGCTTATAATAATCTAGCAGAGCTCTTACGAGGGTCACACTATGCAGCTTCTTCTTTTGAACAGACTCGTGTCAAATTTGTCAATTAACGTAAATCGATTTTGACGTAGATCATTTTGAACTGAAGTATTGCGGGGGGTCATAATAATAATTACTACTACAAATTTGCAAATTTGACATAAAATACCAATTAAGTTATAAAATAAGATAGAATAATGCAGGGAAGAAGCCACGAATCACTGGTATTATTCATTTTTGCATCCATTTTGATCGACAGTACTGAAACTGCAATTTTACATAGGACATCTCCTATTGTGATGACAAACCACTAAGAAATATATAGGTGTACTGTTAACGGACTTTATCCCAATGCGAACATAAGAATTATGAGCATTATGTTGCTTAACTATGAGAATCCCTATTTTTCACTTACAATGGGTCTCCTATTGTTATTTTTGTCTGTAGCAAGAATGCAAAAAAATCACAGGTAATCGTAATAACTCCGCTGTCATTATCGTTTTCTTCGTTTCTTGTTATCTTCGTAACAGAACTTTCTCCTTTCTCCTTAAATTGCACCCCTCTTTGTAATCTCCCTTTGTCGTCATCTCCAAGCTCATCTCTTCTCGCTTTCCTTCCTCACTACTTGATTTGATTTTCTCCCTAACGCACCAACCGTCCTCGCTAATTGACACATCGAAAATTCGTCTCCACCACGAGAGTCTTTCTCCGCGGCTACTCGCCAGGAAAACCCTAAATCCGTTCCCCCTACGAGCTCTCCCCAGGTTCTACTACTGTGGTGTACAATTCCCTAATAAATACTACATAAAAACTAACACTCCGAGGTTTCAGCCCAGAAAACCAGATCTGATCTAGCATAACACCATCTGGATCAACCTAAACTACGGAGAAACGCCAAAAGCCACCGTAATCCCCATGTAACATGCCCCCATTCATCTCTTACGTCTTCTACCTTTCTCTATTTCATCGCTCCATGCACATCTCCTCCATCGCAATCTACGCATCTCTCCTCAGTGGACACTCCAAAATGAGCCTAAACTCCTACTGCGGATCAGATCTTTATCCGATGCTTACCCGCTGTACGTAGTCGCACTGTTGTCGCTGGCTCTTCTCATCTCACGGTGTGCTCCAGACTTCTCCAGCACTCCTGTCGCTAGCACCTCACTAACTGTCGCTAAATCAAGCGCAGTAGCACGACCTCGTTAGTGAGACACTTGGCAGTAAATTGGATTCTTCGTTGGTTCTAAGAATCACGATACTTCAACTCTACAACACACAACGCCGCCAAAGGTAGCATAGCTGGTAAAAGCTGGTATCGCTGGTATATTATTAGTGTTTCTTGCTTGCTAATAGAGTATCAGTATTGTTGTTTTGTTCATCTTTTCGTCCAATTGACTGTTCTTTTTAGAAAAGTACTCATAGCATCGACACCGTTGGTATTGAAGCTCGTAGTCATCGTTCAACCAAAAGCAGCACTTAGCATCGGATCCTGATTATTGTATCTCCAAATCGATTATATCAGTGGTCACTAAGGCATTATCTCATTATTTCAGTCCAAATCTATCATTGCCGCCATTCATTGTCATTTCGTTTCCACATCTCATTACCACTTTCCTTCACCCATTAATCTGTCTATATATATGACACCATTGAGTCATCTCACCGATAAATCATGTATAGCAAGGCACTAGCGAAGGCACAACAAGTGTACAACGCATTCGTGATCCGGTTCATCTCATTGGTGCTCTCGTCACCTCGTTTAATCATCATTCTTCCATGTATCCTTGTGTTTGTGATAGCATACGACGTCCTCTACGACTTCACCATAAAACAATTCAACTCCCAGTTAGCATCACACTTCGGTGGAGTGACGTCGCTCAACTTCAATGTTAATCCCAGAAGCAACACTATGGCCAATGAGCTCGCTGCCCTTGATTTCTCCACTGCAAAAACATTGACAGGAGTATTTATGAGCAGAAGAGAAGAGGATATGGGTCCAATTCACAAACCAGAAGCTCTTCGACAGAACCGACCTAATGCCAAGAACTATTCAGAAGGTTCTAACGTCTTCGATTGGCATGTATTCAAGGCCGTGGAGGAAATCGTCGCCAATATCACCGGCACTTACAAGGATGCAATTGTTGTATCGCCAACGTCTGCATTACCAATCGAAATTCCCACTCCAGAGTCGGATAGTAAGGTCGCAATGATCCGTAATTACTTCATTAAGTACTTCAATTACGACATCAACAACTTACTCACATTTCTCTTTTTCGACCGTTTGGTAAAGTCAAACCATATCATCATGTATGCAGAGGTCCTAAGGATATACATTGTCCTGAATGCTGGGACGGATATAGAAGACCATGTGAAAAACGTACTACAAGAGCAGTACTCTCCACTTCAACTTCATGAAGTAGTTACTACTAACAATAAACTGAGTATCGTAGATTTCATTCACTACTACTTTGTTCAGAACTATACGTCCTTCTGGATACAGCTATTCTTGAGTACAAGTAATGCCTTGATTCTCATATCTATCATAGGTTTTGGTTTATACATATACCTATCCATCTCAAACCAACACAAGATAAGGTCCTCGGTTGGTCTTCTTATTGGATGGCTGGTTTCTTCGTTCATTTCTTGTGCAGCCAGTGTCAACATCATTAGAGTTTTCCATCAATATCAGTCCTGGAGATTGATCTTCGAGCCACTGACCATCTTCACTAAAGGATCTTACGTATTTACAGTCATGCTCTTGAGCTCCCGGAACCTCTTCAGCACGATAAGGGCTCTCTCTGACGGTGATGGGCAGTCTGATTTGCACAAACGTTTACACTATTATTACAAGGGATGGTATGGCCTTCCTGTGACTTTAAAAAACTTAATTTTCAATGTTCTGGGCATACTCATCTTTCAAGTTGCTGGAATTCATATCATGTCCTATTACACAGATGGCTATTTCTTTGAGTACATCAAAAATAGATTGTTCAGACTTGGAGAAGCTATAGTTTTGAGTCTAATCATAGAGTACTTATTGGAGTTACTGTACATTGCGGGAATAATCGTTATTGATTTGAAACGCATGGACTTAACTGATTACATTCAACACCACCAGAGCTTTAATCAAGATAGATACCTTGAAGACGAGTTAGAATCAGGAAGTCAGGAACTTGACGGTGTGAACGTACTCTCATCCTGGTTATTAAATTTAAGAGCCCCTTCTCATTTGAGACCAGCGAGAGGGACCTTCAGGTACCAATTGGGACAATTTTTCCTTATGGTCAACTTCAACACCGATTTTAATGGGTACGGTTTGAGTGTGTTCTCTTTTGGATTGATTCAATTACTCGGCATATTTATACATTGGCTATTAGTAATTCCGTACAACTTACTGAATGATCGTAGTAATATGATTGGATTAGGAGAAACTAAAATTCTCAGTAACACAAACTCGCTCATATACTATCTCGAACTTGCTACCATTGTCGTATTCATAATAGCAGTTTCCTCGTTGGCTTTCAAGCTTGCTCATGGTACACCACCCTCCAACAATGCAAGCAGTGTCAACTTGAGTGAGAAAGACTTCGAACAAGAAACGAGATACTTCAATGCCATTGAATTGGCGAAGAATCCAATGTTTGGCCATAATCTAGATATCATTAAGATAGAGGCAAACTCCAAGACTTCGTTTGTGGTGACTATCGGTTTGGACCATAGAGTTCTCGTGTGGTCCCCTTTGAGTGTTCCTTTACCAAAGCCAATAGATATTAGTACATCTTTAAGAGTCGGCCCAAGGCAAATGGGTGAATTCTGGCCCATTAACCATGTATCCATAAGTGATGATGGCAGCTATGTCGTATTATTCAACTACAGATTTGGGCTCTTCAAGTGCTTTGAGCGCAAGGAGTTATCCTACAAGTGGGAAAGTAAACTTTCCGATGACTTGTTGCAATTAATAGAAACAAAAAAGTTCAAAATATTGACCTCTTTCTTCAGAAGAATCACAGTTCCAGGTTTCTTGGCCAGAAAGATGTTAATGAGGAAGAAAGCCAAGAAGTCGAATAACGCTACCAGAAGCAGAAAAGGAAGTGATGCGTCGATTGCATCCATAAGCTCGAACATAAACAGCAATTTTCCACCTCCACCTATTTCGATGAAGTCATTTGGAGAGCAAGAAAGAGCAAAAAATGAGCCATCAGAGGAACAACTTGAAAAGCAAATCTTCAAAGAAGATTTCACTTTGGTTCTTGAATCTGGAGACTTGATTGCGTTCTCGTGTAGCAATGGTAAACCAAAATCTTCGAATATATTAACTGAATTATATGGTGAAGAGGCCAAAGGATTGATATTGACGTCGGCTTTGAAAGTGACAACCCCCAGAGTCAACGATAGAATTGTCTGTCAAGTAAGTAACTCCGATGTTGTTGTGGCTACAGTTGTGAATAACAATTGGAGATTCAGAAAACTAGCCATTAAGGAGGGCTCATACAATCAAGAGCTGCGTATCCTGCCCATTGGAAGACCTGTGTCGAATGTACATCTCAATGACTTCAGTTCCGTCTATAACGAAAAGAAATTACTGGAGGGCGTTAATAAAAGTGAGGAAGGTCAACCAAGGCAGAAAATCCCAGAATTTCAGATTAACAAGTCCACCATTGTAGGTGTTGATTTTGTTGGTATGATGGTTCTAGTTAAAGACCAGATAGCCGAGCTTATAGACGTGCAAAGTGGAATTGTTCTTAAGAAATTCAATATTGGTAGATTCAAACCAAGGACATTTAGAGTATCACATCTGGAGCCGACACATTGTAAATTTTGCGGGTGTGCGTCTATTCAATCATTTTCGATCTTATATGAAGACTACGATAGCCCTACCTTGATTATGCATACGTACAAGATCGATTATAAAAGGTCCAAGACCAGCATTTGTCTAAGAGTTGAAAGAGATCCAAGAGAAATTAGATGCCTTGGTTTTAATGCAGTTACAGACCACCAATATTGGTACAACAACGTGGTAGGTTGGGAGCTCACGGATGTTAATATGGTCATTGGGCTCAGAAAGAAAGATACGGTAGACGATGATGAGAACAACTACCAGGACGACGAATATGCGGAGGAGGACATTCCGAGCTTGGACACTCAAAACTTTAATTCCATAATTGATCATGGTGGCTTATCGTCGTTGAGGTCACGGAGAGCTAGAAAGGTACCAGTATACAAACCGGACGACCGAGTCACCGTAGATAAGTTATGGGAAAGTTTCATTATCACGGTGAGAGACGGACAGTTGATAAATTACCAAATCCCGTTGGATAATAGATTACGACAAACGGAGGTAGTCTTGAACAAGATCAATTGTGTCAAGAAATTCGGTTACAAATCGGTGATCTTTAGCGTGGGAAATACCCTGGAAATTTTCTATTTGGGTAATGACAAGTTGATTGAGGACGACTTGTACTACTCCGGAACCAATGCCACCATCTGGTCGGTTCTTGAAGAGGATGCGCAGAACAACAGTCCGGCGACGGTCGCAAGACCTGAGCCCGGTATGGTTAAGCCCCAGACGGTCAACAGCGAGTTATTATTTATTAACAAGAGAAGGAAAATGAGAGAAAGGCATACCCCAGGAATTGTCCACTGATCTGTACGATAAGAAGACGTTTTACCTCCATTACTGTAATATCTAACATGTAACATATAATCTATAATTACCATTTATACCAGACACTGGCGACTGTAAATGCCTATGAATTCTGCGGAGTTTGTCCCTCCCAAAGGGGATATTTGTAGCCCTCTTTCCCAATGCGTCGAATAGCATTGCAATCAACGTGGAAACTACAGAAAGGGGATTACGTACTTTAAACAGGAATTAACCACCGCAGCGATAATAAGGGAGTACATACATAAAAACATTAGTAACCAGTGACTCCATCCCGCATTTGTCCATACAAAACCCACATATACTGCTTCCATTGTTCCATTAGTCCCGCTCAGACTCCATAGTCATATCCCGCACGCTTCCCAACAATCTCCCTCCATACACCACCATACACCACCATACACCAGCGTCATCCTTAATCATCCGATTAGCCCTTAAATGGCGCGTTTTTTCGCTTGTCGTTTCTCGTTTCTCGTTGCTCGTAGCTCGTTTCTCACGGGCTTTCTTTTTTCGGAGCGAGCGAAGTTCTCTTTTCTTTTTCTGGAACCAACTGATCCGCAGTGTTATCGTACTGCGAATGCACTACTCGCCCATAGTTAACGACATCAGGCACCACCGGTTTTTGACACTACCAGATTATTTAGGAGGCGATACGTGCGTACGAGCAAACCCCGCGGATTCGGATTATAACCAAATCCCGCGCATATATCGTCTACATGATTTCACAGCCATCCGATGGGACATGGCTATATATACTGGAGATGGCGCTGATGTAGAATTGGAAATGTTGCAATTGTATCATTGAATATCAGGTTCTCAACAGAGCAGCAAATTCAATAGCAAATCTAACACTAGTTAACCCCCATTCCTAACACTCGTACTACAATGAAGATCGTCTCCGAAGAAGAAAAACTCGCCCACAGAAAGGTCGTCCTTACTGAGGGTCTCAAGGGTTGTGCAGTCGGTGCCGCTGTTGCTTTCGGTATCGTCACAGCTGTCAAGGCCAGACATCCAGTCAGATTCGCACAGATGTCAACTTCCATCAAAACTGCCATGTGGGCCATGCCTACCATCACTATGGGTGCTTTCTTTGCCGATGATGGTTCGGTCAAATTCGATGAAGACAACTACCGTTCCGATTTCTTGAAGAAACAAGAAGAAGAAAAATTAGCTACATACAACAAATTGTCTTCCAGCGAAAAGATTCTCCACCAATTAAACGAAAACAAGTATAAGATCATTGTCTCCTCATGGGCTGCATCCTTATACGGATCTTGGAGAATCGTTAACAGAGATCCATACATGACCAAGGCCCAGAAGATTGTCCAGGCCAGAGTCTACGCACAAGCCATTACAGTTGTGTTATTATTGAGTACTATCTTGTTGAGCATGCACGAAGCCGAATTACAGAAGCACGAACCACCAAAGGTTCCAGAATGGAAGAAGTACTTGGCTGAACAACAAGAAAATGAGCACAATGGTACCATTGCTACCACTCCTCAACCTCATCTTCAACCACACACTGCACACCCACACAAGAATTAGAAATGCATCAAATGAGTGCATAGCATCTATTTAACGTCATCTCATCATTATACTTACTTCTCCAATAGGCTCTTTCTAGTCCTAACTTCACTTTGCATCCGATTAATTAACGAACACACAATATCATATTTTCACGACTGGACGAGCCTTTTTACCCTTCTTTCTAATTTTATGTATATACTCATACAGCGAGCCATTTCAATAGAAGATCTTCATAGAACACCACTGTAGCAGCAATGTAATTATATCTAGAAAATACAACCAGGCATAAATAAGGTTATCAATGCAACCCCTATTGTAGATTTTCACGTGACTCCACCCAATAGATATAGCCGTCTTGGCAATCACCTAATTCATGGGAATATACCTCTAAAAATATACGAATATGAGACCTTAGCTAGGACCTCCTGCTTATGTCCGCAGTGCCACTCATTGTTCAAGCCCATTTCGACCTTATAAGCGAACTTTTAGGCAAGTGTGGTTGATGGTTCCAGGAGTGTGGATATTACGATTGCAAAATTGTGGCATATACACGCCTCATAATAGACTGCAAAAACGGAACACTTGCAAAATTGTTCAAAGGCGTAGGGATAGGATGGAAGTATATAAGCAGAGGTTTCCTTGGAGGCTTGGAATATTGATTTGGATGATCTCCATTGTACTGCTTCACCCCAAGAATCATGAGTTTCAAAGTTTCTGGTTCCGAGTTGAACGACCCATTGGTGGTCAAGTTTATCACTGAAAATGCTGCTTTTGCTGGCCAAGTTACAGGAGACCAAATAGATGAGCACAGAAAGAAGGTCTTGTAACCAGAATACTTGGGCACATACAAGCCAGAAGAGGAAGGAAAGTACGACAACTTCAAGAACGTGGACGGTGCCAAGAATGACAAGGGTCATTTGGGAGATCCATCATTCAAGCACTTGTTCCCAGCCAACTCCAAGGTAAAGACATCAGACTTATCTCCTAACTTCGGAACTGAGATTGAAGGTGTCCAATTGAGTGAGTTGACTGACGAAGGAAAGAACGACTTAGCCTTGTACTTGGAAACCAGAGGTTTGGCTGTTTTTAGAAACCAGGACTTCAGAGACAAGGGCCCAGCCTTTGCCAAGGAGTTCGGTCTGTACTTTGGACCTTTACACATCCACCCAGTCAGTTTTGCTTCTGAAAACTACCCAGAATTGCTTGTTACTTACAGACCAGCCGGAGGCCCAGAGAGATACCAAGCTCAATTTGCTACCACCACGAACTCCGCTGGATGGCATTCGGATATCAGTTTTGAAGAATACCCAGCTTCTTTCAGTTTCTTTGTTGCCTTGGAAGCTCCACCAAGTGGAGGTGATACTGTCTTCATTGACTTGAGAGAAGCTTACAGAAGATTGTCTCCACCAATTCAAAAGTTCTTCGAGACTTTGACTTTGATACACTCGAACTACTACCAAAACAAATTTGCCAAGTTAAAGAACTACCCTGCAAGAGTTAAGGGTGACTACTTCACTGAGCATCCTTTGGTCAGAACACACCCTGTCAGTGGTGAAAAGGCTTTGTTCTTCTCTAGAGGATTTGTGCAGAGAGTCAAGGGTCTTAAACCAACTGAATCTGATGCTATTCTCAACTTCTTAGAAAACCACATCTTGAGTAACCCAGAAATTCAAGTAAGAGCTGCTCATAAGGGAACTGACTCCAAGACTGTCATTGCCTGGGATAACAGATTCTTGTTGCACACAGCAATTGCTGATTTCTTGCAGCACGAGACTCCAGCTCGTCACCACTTCACAATCACTGTTTTGGGAGAAAGACCATACTTCGACAACGGCGAATCTAACGGCAACTCAAACGGTCACTCTAATGGTCACTCTAATGGAGAATCCAACGGTCACTCTAATGGCCACTCTAATGGGCATTCAAACGGTAACTCTTCAAATGGTACAAATGGTCTCTCACTCAATGGACTCTCAATAAACGGAGGCTCCAACGGTAATTCCAACGCTTAAACTATATGATTGAATCATTTTAAGCGTTTTTAATTCTCTTGTGAATTTATAGGACAAGTTCTTTATTCAGTCTAATGGCTGCAAAAAATCAGAACTAGTATTCATAAATATATTGATCTATTAATCTATTAATCTAATGTAGGGCATATTTGTGAACAAAGGTAATATTTCATGGGAATTAAAGACTGGCATACTTTGATCTTGCTCTCAACTTGGGACCATTCAAGTAAAAGAGTACTGGGATTGCAATCATGGCTACGGTGATACACCCGAGAACGGTTGATCCCCAAGCGACTGGGAATCTCTCCGTCTTTAAGTTCATAAACAACGCTCTTCCGAATAATGGGAATACTCCAGCAATTAGAGAACGGAATAAATCATTACCTGCGAAGACGGATGCTAAATAATCAGAAAATGACATACCCAAGTAATTGAACAAAGTCATGAAAATGAAGAAAGCACCAATAGCGAAGATTCCGGCACCAATGAGAGGAGCGATCCAAGGAAGGTCTGCAGCTGATGTCCATCCAAATATGAAGACTCCAGTAGGCATACAAATACCACCAAATATTGCCAAAGGTATGAACACTTCTGGAGGTACATCCTCATCATTCAATTTTCTCTTCGTATAAATCTTGATCACTGTTGGGGTATAAAGACAAGCACCCACCACTACTCCGATGATGATACTCACATATGTGGCACCCATTTCAACAAGAGTGAAGTGCTTTGTCTCCAAAAACACGATTGGGAATGCTTCGAACCAAAGGTATAAAATGGCATAAACCATGGAAATGTATATGTGAATCAACAAAACCACTGGCTCGAGAACAGAGATTTCAATGGGTCTCCATAAAGTATCGATGACTAACTCGTTCAATGTTAGCTTACTGTTATCTATTTCACCTTGACTGGTAATATTGGAGTTACCTGTCACTGCCCGTAATCTTCTAGCCTTTCTGTAAAGTAAGGTCTTGTCATAGGATTCAGGAAGGAAGAAGGTCAAAAGGATTAAGGTGCAACCGGTAACAATGCATTGGAACCAGAAAGTCCATCTCCATCCTCCCTTGACAACCAAGACAGATCCAATTAATGGGCCCAACAGGGGACCCTGGAAACCAGCAAGTGCCCAACAGACAAGACCAAGAGGACCATATGCATCAGGTAAGACATCACAAATCGAGGCTCCTCCTGTCGCCAAACATGGAGAAGCAAATATACCGCCAATGAGTCTTAATATTGTTAAAGATGCAATATCCTTAGATAAAGCTGTAGGAATTTGCAATATGAAGAATATGAATAGGGTTATAATGTAGATAGAAGTTCTGCCAATTGCGGCGTTCTCTGACATAGGCGACAACACCATAGGGCCAAGACCATAGCCTATAACGAAGAAAGTCAAAGGTAACGTTGCAATCACTTGATTGACACCAAAATCTTCCATGATTTGGTCAATTCCTGGGGTATAAATAGCAGCTCCCATGTACACGGAGATGGTTAAAAATGCAATTTGAAAGACAAAGAATGCCTTATGGTGTACTGGCCAGTTCTTTGGGTTTTCTGGGTCATTTTCACCATCCCAATCCACAATAATCTTAGAGGAAACAATGTCAATTTGTGTTCGTGACAGAACACTTGATGGAGAAGAATTGTCAATTTGGCTGTCGACATCCACTTGTTCCTTCAGGAAGCTTCCTTCTTTATTATCGTCTAGGTAAATTTCAGGTATAATATATGATGCAGCTTCCTCTTGATGAGAGAAATACTTATGGTGGGAGAGGTGATATACGACTCTCCCAAAGAAGCTATCTCTTATAAATCTATAATGCATGGTTAACTATAGTATTATTCTTGCTTATATTTAGGTTGCAACTAATACAATTGCACTCCATTTAGCAGGATTCAATGTCCCTTTTATAAGAATTTACATCCTGCCAATATTCACGGCTGATCAGAGTTTTACAGATTACAAATAGCTATGTGATGTGAAAAAGGTACATGGTGAGTTCACCATTCCATCTGTTACCATAAGCTTCCTTATCTGATTTTAAAGTTGGAACCTACGGAGTTACCCAATTAGGAAGGTAGAGTTTGTAATTCTGCTCGTTTTTGGCTGAAGGTGAATCACAGCACCAACGATTTGAATAAGCAACTAAACGAGGGCTCTCGTATATTTGCAAGACGTTAGATGAGTAATGTGGTATAATAAAGCCGGGTTTCCGCCTCTTCACAATCGGGGCAATGTCATAAGCTTGTGTAGATGTGAAAAAGGTGATTTTACAATTGAGTAATACAATAATTTTGAAGTATTATGGTCAAATAAATAAGAATAGTAAGAAACGCTTTCTATTGGAAGCAAATATGTAGAGTTATAACAAGAAAAGAAATACTCTTACCGTCGCAAATCAACCCTCCGTAGAAGTCCATTGATACATAGATAAACGGATATATAGAGGAATTAACTGCAACTTCACGTTCATCTCTAAAAGCAAGACTACTAATTTGCAATCACCCTACAAGAGTACTGATGGTTTATATACAATCCTGCTAATCCTTGAAATATAACATAATGGATTAGGTAACTCTGGATCCCTTTGAACAATATGACATAATGGATTAGGTAACTCTGGATCCCTTTGAACAATATGACATAATGGATTAGGTAACACTGGTGAATCCTTGATACTATATTCACGTGTCTTCTACGGCAATGCTGCGGTACGGGTCTTCTACGACAATGCTGCGGTACGGGTCTTCTACGACAATGCTGCGGTACGGGTCTTCTACGACAATGCTGCGGTACGGGTCTTCTACGACAATGCTGCGGTACGGGTCTTCTACGACAATGCTGCGGTACGGGTCTTCTACGACAATGCTG